>BTPG01000006.1:24565615-24568115 GCA_036245525.1 Semisulcospira habei | reverse complement strand
CAAGTGGCAGGGAAAGTGAGAGTCTTCGTTCTTTATTTTGGAGATAATTTCAGTTACTAGCAAAACGCGACTTGTACAGTCATTCTGTTGTGCACATGGAGAACTGTGGACTCGGTTCCAACTTTGAAGACTGCATACAGTTTATGAGATTGATTGGCTATGATAGTGTTACGTTTGTGGTTCTGTTATTCTTGTTAGTAGTAGTAGTAGTAGTCCTTTTGCTGAATCAACACTACTTTTCAGCAAAAGGACAGTCGAAAGACCACCTGGATGCATCCTCGCTCCAAACACTGGCACCTTATCGACTATGTCCTAGTGCGTCAGAGGGACCGCAGTGACGTCCTCCTCACCAGAGTGATGCCCAGCGCAGAGTGCCACACTGACCACCGCCTTGTCCGCTGCAAACTCAGGCTCCACTTCAAGCCAAAACCCAAGAAATGGGGGCCCCCCAAGAAAAAGCTTGATGTTGCCAGCCTTCAGCGTGACGATGTGAGAGCTGCCTTTCAGACAGATTTACAGCGCAGGCTCAAAGACACAGCGGACCCAGTAGACTCCTCCCCTGAAACACTTTGGGAACAACTGAAAACTGCTATTGCAAAATCCTCTGCAGAAGTCTTGGGTTTCGCCAGAAAGAAGAACAAAGACTGGTTTGACGAAAACGATGTAGAGATCCAGGAACACCTAGCAAAAAAAAAGAGCCGCCCATCAGGCCCACCTAGCCCAGCCTTCCTGCCCTGTGAAGAAGTCTGCCTTCCGCCTCGTCTGCAGCAGTCTCCAGCGCAAGCTCAGAGATCTCCAGAATGAGTGGTGGACCAGGCTTGCACAGAGGACCCAGCTTTGTGCTGACAATGGTGACTACAGGGGCTTCTACGAAGCACTGAAAGCAGTGTATGGCCCCAGGCACCTGGTGCAAAGTCCCCTGCGAAGCGCGAATGGCCAGGCACTCCTCACAGATAATACCTCCATCTTGAACCGCTGGTCGGAATACTTTCAGAGCCTCTTCAGCGCTGAGCGCACTGTTCAAGAAGCAGTCATCCTACAAATCCCACACCTCCCAGTAAAGGTTGAATTGGACGAACCGCCCACCGCTGAAGAGACCCTCACAGCCATCCACCAGCTCAAGAGTGGCAAAGCAGCAGGCATTGATGGAATACCGCCAGAGATCTGGAAACATGGAGGCACAGCACTGCACAACAAGCTCCATGACTTCTTTCTCTGCTGCTGGGAGGAAGGAACACTACCAAAAGATCTCCGTGATGCAGTCGTTATCACCCTGTACAAGAACAAAGGCGAGAAGTCTGACTGTTCCAACTATCGGGGAATTACCCTGCTGTCCATTGCTGGGAAAATCCTTGCAAGGCTGCTCCTGAATCGGCTGGTACCTGCCATCGCTGAAGACCAACTCCCAGAGGGCCAGTGTGGCTTCAGAGCAAACAGGAGCACCACCGATATGGTCTTTGTGCTGAGACAGCTACAGGAGAAGTGCCGCGAACAGAACAAAGGGCTGTACGTAACATTTGTCGACCTAACAAAAGCGTTCGACACTGTGAGCAGGCAAGGCATGTGGCAGATCCTGGAGCGGCTTGGCTGTCCCCCAAAGTTCCTCAACATGATTGTCCAGCTACACGAGGACCAGCAAGGCCAGGTCAGACTCAACAATGACCTCTCAGAACCATTCCCTATTCTCAACGGCGTAAAGCAGGGCTGCGTGCTGGCACCGACCCTCTTCACCATCTTTTTTAGCATGATGTTGAAGCAGGCCACAGTGGACCTCGATGATGACGATGCAGTGTACATCAGGTACCGTCTCGATGGCAGCCTGTTCAACCTCAGACGACTGCAGGCCCACACGAAAACCCTAGACCAACTGATTCGTGAGCTGCTTTTTGCTGATGATGCTGCCCTCGTTGCACACACAGAGAGAGCCCTGCAGCGCATCACGTCTTGCTTTGCAGATGCTGCCCAGCTCTTTGGACTCGAGGTCAGTCTGAAAAAGACAGAGGTCCTCCATCAGCCGGCACCCAAGACAGTGTATCGCCCTCCTCACATCACCATTGGCGAGTCTGAACTAAAGTCAGTGCACCAGTTTACTTACCTTGGCTGCATTATCACGTCAGACGCCAAGCTGGACAAGGAGCTTGACAGCAGGCTGGCAAAAGCGAACAGCGCTTTCGGGCGACTTTTCAAGCGGGTGTGGCACAATCAACAGCTGAAAACAGGCACCAAGATCAGCGTGTACAGAGCTGTGGTCCTCACCACCCTGCTGTATGGTTCCGAGTCCTGGGCCCTCTACCGCAGCCAACTACGACTCCTCGAACGCTTCCACCAGCGCTGCCTGCGTACCATCCTGGGCATTCACTGGAGTGACTATGTCACCAACGTCGAGGTCCTTGAACAGGCTGAAACTGTGAGCATCGAGGCTTTGCTGCTGCGGACACAGCTCCGCTGGGCGGGGCACGTCTCCAGGATGGAGGATCATCGCCTACCAAAGATCACCCTG
>BTPG01000006.1:24448496-24563496 GCA_036245525.1 Semisulcospira habei | reverse complement strand
CATACATGTTACGTTTGATGACGAAACGTCCAGTGTTCCATCGTCTGCAAAAAGACTGCAAGTTACACTGGAGTCAGATATATGTAATGGAAGGTCGTTTATGAAGACAGAGAACAATAATGGACCAAGAATCGATCCCTGTGGTACTCCGTGCTCTATCACCCCTTCAGGTGAGTTTTTACCATTCACGTAGACATACTGCGTACGCCCATGCAGATATGACGTAAGGAAGGCAAGTGTGTCTGCACTTAGTTGATAGACATTAAGTTTTTGAACTAAAGTTTCATGATTGACGAGGTCAAATGCTTTTGAAAGGTCCAAAAATACTGCTCCAGTCATTTGACTGCTATTTATGGCAGTAAGCCATCTGTCAACAAGGTGTACCAATGCTGTGTGACAGGAGTGTTTCCGCCGAAAGCCAGATTGTAATGGATGTATGAGTTTGTGTTTTTCTAGAAAATGTTGTAAGTGTGTGTGAATGTGTCTTTCTATCGGTTTCGACAGTGTTGACAGTAGCGAAATGGGCCTGAACTTGTTAGGGTCGGCAAGGTCTTTCGTTTTAGGTAGTGGGATCACTTTGGCTGTTTTTAGAGAAGATGGAAATATCCCCTGCTTTATGCAAAGGTTGTATATATATATGTCAAGGTACCTACAATATACGGTAGGGCCATTTTCAGAACTGAGCTACTAATACCATCATGGCCAGACGTACGTTTGTTCTTTAAGTACGAGATGGATTTTCCCACGTCGTATATCGTTAACAGCGGAATGCTGAATGACGTATCAGGATCCAGCCGTTCTGCACAGAACGTCTTTAGCTTTTCGGACACAGCTGAAGACTGACCAGAATATGTATTTTTTAGCAACGTACTGGCAGCCGAGAGGAAATGCTGATTCAAGATATCAGCTGATAACTGTGTACATTGTGCGGTATTTTTGGACCTCGTAAAAGCATTGATCGCTCGCCACACAGATACGACATCTTTCTTTCCGTTCATAAGACGGTGAAAACGAGATCTTTGAGCTTTCCTCACTAAATGTTTAACATGGTTTCTTTGCCTTCGATAAGCAACAAAATCCTTCTTTCTTTTATAGTCATCTCGGAGCTGCATGGCATCCTTGATTTCCTTACTTAACCAGGCGGGAAGCTGGGGGTTCTTTACCCGTTTCTCTCTGAATGGAGCGTGTTTATCGAGAACACCAAGGAACAATCCGTACCACTCAGACAAAGCATCGTTGGGGTCATTATGGTAGTACACTGTATCAAAGTGTGTGCTACTTAAATCACAAAGAAATGTTTCCTCGTTGAAGTGTTTAAGTGATCTGTATCTAATAGTCGTGTGCTGATGTTTTCGGAATGAATTATCCGCTTTTAATGCCAAGCAACAGCACACCGGGTAGTGATCGCTAATCCCTACCTGAAGCACGTCTACTGCCATCACCCTTGATTGAGTAGTTGTATATATGTGGTCTATAAGGGTGGAGGAAGTTGGACTAACACGAGTTGCTGTTTTAACTAGCTGCTTTAAACCAAACATAGACATGGTGCACTCCCAAGCAGGGTTATTCAAAAACATGTTAATATTGAAATCGCCCAGGATCAAAATTTCAGAGCTGGACTGTCTGACCTTATCCATCATGGCGATAAAGTCGTCGAACCATTGAAATGTTGATGCTGGGTTCCTGTAAATGTACCCGACCAGCACGGGGCTGGATTTGTTTGCCCTTAACTCAACCCAAATGCATTCTACGGTTTTTGACTCCAGGTCCCCACGCCTGCGAGTAATACCGCTAATTGAATTATGAATGTATACTGCAATACCCGTATGTCCCGGGTATTCAGCATCGCGGCGCAGTACAGTGAAGTCCTGGATAGAAACGGCCTCATCGGTGATGTTACGATTGAGACGCGATTCCGTTACACCAAACAAGTGAAATGGATTGGATTGACTCAAGAGCACACACAGATCGGGAACTTTGTTAGTTAAATGATAAACATTTAAATGGCCAATATGTAGCTGGCGATCATACACCATGATTGCTAATGTATGTCAATACCAAAGAGTACAAATAAAAAAGCTTATAAATGATACAAAGGCAAATAAGAGCTGAAATAATAAAACAAAGCAAAAGAGTATCAGTCTGCTCTAACACGCAGAATGTGGGAGGCAAGTGAAAAAAAAAAAAAAAAAAAAAGAGTTTCTTCTACGCATTCACTGATATAGACCACACTATCGGTCACTAACGGTCACTAACAGGGACTAATCTCTTTAGCAAACTTCAACAGTCAAGGCTAAACGACCCCGCTGCGCGATAGGGGAAATAAAGTCAGCGCTGCGAAAGGACACAGACATGATCGTAGTGTGAATATAGGTAGAGCACTAGTAGTGAAAGTGTCACGGTGCACAAGTACTAGTGCTATAAGCGTCACAAATCGCACAGAGTGAGAAGATCGGTATTCACGAGTACTGTCGGCAGAAGTCAAAAGGATGACAATGTTAATATTGGACCACGTGCAGTGGTTGAAGTTAAAAACGAATGAATACGTCTCTGCGCAAACACAATAACTATGAGCAATGAGACGCAAGAAAATCAATTCGATATTGTTCAGTGTTAGCCTGGAAAGTTAAGCACAAAGTTATGTAAGGAAGAGTAACTGAATGTTCTGGAAATGAGTCTAATACACACGCACGGGGTGGCTGTACTGTGCCCACGGTTCCTGCTGTGCGTATGGCGTGTATGTGAGCGGGGGGACGCTGAAAGGATACGTTGGTTGCGTCATGCTGAAGTGTCCCCATGGTCCCGCCTCGCGATACTGTGGAAATGCGGCACTGTATGGTGGTAGTGGCGGTTGCTGCCACATAGGATACTGGCCCAGCATTTGTTGCTGATAGGTACATTGACTCTCTGCTGTACCACCAAATCTGGATTCGCTGTACTGTGATTCCAGACTTGGTGCTACAGCAGAGGACACTGACAGTCCACCTTGACTCTCCTGTGCAGCACCGAAGCTGGATGCACCACAGAGCGATTCCAGGTTGGGTGCTGCAGCGGACACTGACTGTCTGCCGGCTGCGACATTAGCGTAAGTGTTGGTGGTGCCAGCGTGTCCTTCACGTCGCTGACGGCGGTGACGGCCACCACCTGTAGGCTGGTTGTTGGGAGTGGTGACGTCAGTAGCTTGCCCTCCTCTCTTTATGTTGAGGGCCAGACTGATGGTGCCCTGGCGACTAGGATGGATGGGGTCACCGCGCCTGTAGAATTTTCTACGCGGCAACCCATCAACAGCAGTAAAGACCTGAGTGTTGTCTATCAGTGTGACACCCAGCTTTCTGCACACATGGAACAGGTTACTGTTGGAGGCGGTGATGGCCCTATACAGCTGGTGTCTACTGTCGGTCGGCAGGATGGAGGATGCCTGCAGACGAGCGCCGGGAAATACCCGCCTGCATTCCCGGACGAGCTGTTCCCACACAGCGCTGGTCACTTCCTTCTGTTTGCAATCGTTGATCCCCACGTGGAAGGTCACCAGTGCCACCGCTGTGTGGGACGCGTGTTGTCGCTGGAGCCAGTTCAGCAGGTGGACAGTCCGCAGGCCAGAGACAGATAATACGTCTACTTTTTCTATAGGGTAGGTGGGCATCTTCTCTGCCTTAATGTTGCTAACAACAGAGTCTCCAATGACCAGCGTGGTGGTGTCGCTCTGCACTGTATGTCGCAGTATTTGCTCATCTGGAGACATTTTGTTATTACGCTGCTGCTGGCTGCTGGCGTGGTCATACCCGTTGTTGACCTCAGGCAGGCCGCCGGTAATCCGTACTGGTATGAGTCGCTCTGGGCTCTTCTCGGCTGCACTCACAGCCTGTACCGTGGCCAGTTCTTGCAGAACGGGTGGAGGGGAGGGGTGACAGGGAGCAGCGATTGCGCTGCCCGTTGCCTGGCGCGGAGACGCACAGCTATCAACATTGGCAGACAGGTCAGTTTGAGTGTTACCACTCATGGCAACGTCTGAGCTGTTGGACGCAAGGGCTGACTTCTTTTTCAGCTGTTTTTGAATTTCCCTCAGGCGCTGCTTGTGGCTCTGTTTGGCGGAGGATAGCTGGTTGACAGTGCCGTCTGTGGCGTGTTGAGCTGTCTCCACACCAGTTATCCTGTCGTCCAGGCCGGACAACACTTCGCCCACACTTTTCTCCGTAACCTGTAGATCTCTGGCTCTCTTGACCGCCTCGTCACGGAGCTGACTCTCGAGCTGATCAATCCTGGCTAGGGCTGCTGAAAGTCCTTTGAACAGTGTACTGACGTCAGCGCGAAGGTCCGTGATGAGGTTACAAGCACTTTTGAGTTGCGCTCGCAGAGTATCAGGGTCAGTGGTGTCCTCGTGAGGACAGGTAGTCCCGAGGGCCGCGGTGGGTGCGGCCTCTGTATTACGTAATCCCAGTCCCGGAGACGCGGGACTGGCGTTCGTGTTTGGTCGGGTTGGGGGAAGGGGCGTGGCAGTGGACATTACACCATCAACTGTTGCCGCAACAAGTGAAAAATCAGTGCGGGCGTTCTGAAGTGGCTGGCCAGTAGATGTGGTGATGGGATTAGTCGGGGATGAGTGGTCGGATAGAAGGGGCGTCGGTTGATAATCCCCTGTGATTGACGACTCTGCCGGCTGCACAAGAAGAGAGACTTCTTTGTTGTCCGAGGGAGTGGAGAGGGTAGGCGTGATGGGGGTGTCTGCTAGGGAGACAGCCAGCAGCAGGCCCCGTGAGGAGTTGGAAGGGGTGGCGGGTGAGGTAACGGTACTTTCTGTAACGTCAGGGTCAGATGCAAGATGGTTGCTGGTGACGGGGACATTGTCTGTAGGGTCCGCTGTACCGGCCAGGAGCTGTTGTACATAATCACAAAGGGCCCGGTACTCCGATCTCACCCACAGACCCTTTCTCTTCCCCTGAATCATGCAGGTGCCACCGGTTGTCCGCCTCTTTCTAAAGTACACGGTGATGACGATAAGTTTGTTCTCGTCTGTGTTTACCGGCCCTTCATATATCTTAACTATTGTCTTGCCCAGGTGATCAGGGACCGGGGTGTGGGGAGAGAGGTAGCCATCAAGGGTGACAGCTTCATTGTCATAGTTGAAATCTTCCCATAACACATTGTGGACTCCTGCAGTGTGTTTGGGCAGAAGCTGCATGTATCTCACATACACGGCATTCCTCCACGTCTTTAGAATGCTGAGGGCATTAGGACCTTTACATTCAAAGCTTGTTTGGAGTTTGTCTAAGGTATCTCTCAGTACTGGGTCACGGGGGATGGTGGGAGTGGAAGGGGGTTGGTGTACAATGGCTATAGTTGTCATGGTTTCAGATAGGAACAGACATGTGATTTAGAGTGGGGCGGGAGATGAGGATGGGTAGGCAGGTGTCACTGACGGAAATGTGGTTTATAGTTGGGGGGTGGGGGGGTGGGGGGACAGTGGAGGAGGGTGGCTACGCAGGAGAGGGAGGGCGTGCAGAGGCAAGAGGCAGAGTGTGGGTAGGGGGGAGGAGGCGCCAGGAAAATGGAGCAGGGGTAGTGATGGGTGTGAGTGGGGGGGGGGGTGAGGTAATGGAATGTAAGCCGAGGAGAGGGGGGGGGGGCGTGCAGAGGGTGGGTAGGGTGGAGGAGGTGCCAGAAACACGGGGCGGGGGTGGGGAGGGGGGAGGGAATGGAGGGTGGGTAAGCAGGAGAGGGCGGGGGTGACGAGGGTGGGTGGGGTAGACGTGCCAGGAACAGGGGGGCGAGGTTGGGATGGGTGTTGGCGTAAGTCAAGTGTGGGGTTCTAGCCGGCATGGATTGATGACGTACGATGCCGGACCTGCCAAGCTGATCCTAGGAAGATAAGGCTGGAACTGTTTACATGGGCGCGGGTCAGGCGTGACCGCCGACAGCGCCGCCTTGTGTAAACACATCTGGCAGCAGTTTCGTGGCAAAGACAGCAGTCTTAGTATGGTGTAGTCTGACTAGTCTATAGTATATAGCGTATGGGCTGAAGGAACGTTAAGAAAAAGCATGTTTTTTTACTCACAATAAACACTGTATGGTGAGATAGTATGCGCAAGTCCACTCTCCGTTGCAGTATGCATTTGAAGTCCAGGACAAACAAATTAGTTGCAGTAAACAGCACGTTACAGTCCAGTATAATGAACCACAATGGAAGATGTGAAATAGTTCCAAAATACCACACACAACAAAACACCACACGATTAATTCACCACTGAATATGAAATCACAAAATATCCAGATATGCAATGAGATCACAAAGTAATGTGCGCAATTAGAAAACAAAACGTCCGAGTAACGTAGAATAGTAGAACACAATACAATCCATGAAACTGATATCTCGTCTGCTTGACTGTTCAGCGGAGAGATCGGAAAAGTCGACCGCTTCCTCCGGCGGTCGAGGAGAGAGAGAGAGAGAGAGAGAGAGAGAGAGAGAGAGAGAGAGAGAGAGAGAGAGAGAGAGAGAGAGAGAGAGAGTTTATTATATCCAGGGATAAATGATTTATGTACGTCCTTTCTTACTACTACATCTACGTTTACTAAAACAACAAAACGTTAATAAAAACAACGTACTGAATACTCGCATGCAATCAGGCGCATGAATTAAGTAACGTGAAGCTATCGCCTACCCACTGAAGCAAAGAAATGCGCTTACAGTCTCTCCCTCTGACCGCCGTGACACGGCCTTATGTTGTAAACTGATCGGTGCCCCAAACCAATATCCAGCTAACGGAACTCTCTCCTCCAAACAGAGAGAGAGAGAGAGAGAGAGAGAGAGAGAGAGAGAGAGAGAGAGAGAGAGCAGAGTGCACTAGTCTCCTCACCTGTTTAAGGCAGACACTTAGCTGTGGCAGCCCAGTCGTTTGCGGAGGTATGTGTACACTTTCGAAGCAGTCACACGACGCCTTTGTGTGAACACGTGTGTGTGTGTGGGGGGGGGGGGGGTGAGGTGAGGGGGGGGGGTGAGGGGATAGGGTGTGTATAGTTGGAATTGTCACAGCTTGACCACCACTTAATCCAGACCAAAGAGGTGATTGCCAAGCGTGCAAAATGCAGAGAAGAACGCAACGGAAAAAGAAATACGCTTAGAAAAAACAGTTACAACACAATTTATTAATATTTAGATTTATTAATATTTTCCAAATAGACAAACAAATGAGTATACAATTCAGTCGCAACTTATCTTGTCAGAGAAGAAGCAAAGAAGCTTCTTCGCTGACGAGATAAGTACGGAGTAGCGACTGAGTTCTATACTTGTGTGTTTGTCTAATTTGAAATATTAATAGATTGTGTTGTAACTAGCTTTTCTAAGCGTGTTTCTTTCTCCGTTGGGTTCTTTTCTTCACAACCACTTAGTCACAATACATATTATGTCAATCGCGAATCACGTAAATACACATTTCTGTCATTACGATTTTTATTTATTATTATTATTTATTATTTATTATTATTTATCATTTATTTCACACTATTTTCACATCAATTTTAAGTCACGGTAAAACTATATGACGAGTCGCGAAAAACAACAACAACAAAAAAAACCCAAAAACAAGACCATCACGTGTCATGCATTTTATTTGCCTCCCCTCTTCTCACATGAATGTGAGTGTGTCGGCCACGCGTGACTAGACCCGCGAAATGGCGGGTACACTGCACCTGGCCTCAAACTGACGCGGGTCACACGTCTGATATCAGTAACACCGAGCACCTGCCGTCTGCAAAGACACGGAGTTTCATTCTCACATACCGTTGATCTCCAATTTGCGGTGTCGCAATAAGAAATATATTATCGGGCCGACATAAGCAGTAAGCAAAAGACCCTCGGGCCGATGTCAGCCGCAGCGGGCCCGCGCACTGTCGTGCGCAGGCCCACTGCGGCGGACGTCGGCACGTGAATGCTTGCTAAGAGGCCGGGGAGAGCCAACTGCGACTGAGGTCAGGTGTAATCATACACATGAACAAGAGTGGCAGGTACTATGTCTGCCCGACGACCTTTTGCTCACAGGGACTATTCTCGCGGTCTCATGTAATTTACAGCTGGTTTCCTCGGTCGGAGGAGATTATTGGTAGTTCAGCCGACGCTGAATAATACCTGTAAATACCCTGGCTTTGTGAGGCAGGCTGGAGGTTCAGGGTCAGCAGTCTTGGCTGACATGTCGTGTGTTCTATTTTTGAGGACATTCTCCCCTTGTAAAGAAGGCGCAGCAGTCAAAATACGTGCTTTGCTCAAAGTAAGTACAAGTCCATCGGGCCGTTGAAGGCCACAGTCGGTGCGATGGACTTGTACTTACCGAAAAAAAAAAAAAACCCGTTAAACGTTTAGGGATTAACGTCTTTTGTCCACCACGAAGGTGATTTCAAAGACGGGGCACCGAAATAGGGTGTGAACAAATTTTGACCCAAGCTGGCTTTGAACCCGGGACCTTTCGGACGAGAGTTGAACGCTCTACCACCGAGCCACCCAGCTCCCCTCTTACTGTGAAGACGCAAAATGTGTGTGTGTGTGTGTGTGTGTGTGTGTGTGTGTGTGTGTGTGTGTGTGTGTGTGTGTGTGTGTGTGTGTGTGTATGTGGTGTGTGTGTGTGTGTGTGTGTGTGTGTCTGCTTGGAGTTAGTGCACGCACACACATGTTTGCATAATTGTTGCCCACACATATTTTTAAAGGGTTGGAACGGGTGAACTGTCTCAACCGTATTTTCCTAAATGTGGGTGTCTTTACACAAGTAGGATGATTTCATTTTTATTTCAATCGTGCTCACATGATCACGCCACGTCATCTGCGCTTTTGTGGAACTGTTTGCTGTACCATATACTCCGCCAGCAGACTTTAATTCGCACTCTGATGCATTTGACCTCTGCCTCTTTCCGCACTTCCACAATCGTGTAGTTTACATCTTTTTAACTCTAATGGCGTATAAACATCTGCATGTCGTGAGAGACGGATTTACGCATGAGGATTTACGCCTGCTGACCAAGGCACATCTCACGGAAGACTGATAGTTCAAGGGTAGTGCCTGATTAGCTTGGCGCCTACAGGCGCCAAGCTAATCAAGCACTACCCTTGAACTATCGCGGTCGATCTATTTTCTCGTCGCCAGGCGCTAAGGTAAACAAGTGCTAAATAGGAACTTTCACAGTCGATCCATTTCGCGCGGTCTGCTCTGGAAAGGAGAGATTTAGAAAAAATGCACTTGAGCGCGGGTCCAGTTTCAATCTAGGACAGGCATATTATTTTAATCCACATTCCTTCCACATTTCTTTCTCCGTTGGGTACTTCTTCACATTCCTTCTGCTTGAAGCCGTGTATAACCTATTTATGAAGTGAGCACACAATTTGGTACCCCTACGTAACATTGTATAAAGACAAGTGACTGAAGGGGGAATGCATGACAAATATGTAGCGTTGTATAAAAAAGATTCTTTGTGACTGCTGACTATGACGTGTTCATGTTTACACAATCAAATGTCTGCATCTCACAGCGACTGCAGAGTGGGCTCGTCTGCGTCAGTGGTGTTTTGTTAGAGTGACATACACCCTGGCCTCTATTTATTTTATAGCCTTCGCTTTAACCCTTTTGCTCTGATGTCCACGTTCTCAAATACGGTAGTTGTCCTCTGAAGATCACGTTATTGTTTATTGGACAGACTGGATGATGGTTTAAGGGTGGTGTCAGAATAGCTTGGCGCCTTGAGGCGCCAAGCTATTCTGACACCACCCTTAAACTACATGTATTATGGTCGAGCTGTCATGATGTTTAAAGTGAACGTACAGCGCCTCATCTCCTGGTGTAGTGCGCTAGGGTCGAAAGGAATAACTCAGTTATTTTCTGAAAGTACATGTACGCATACTTTGTAATCTCAACGACAAACAGAATGAAGAGCTGTCATCCCCCTTCGACTGGGTCCCACCTCTCTCCATTCACCCATACCCCTCAAACTATTGCGATGAGCGGGTGGAAATCCTATTTGGTGGTATGGACGCTCATTATTTGAAGTGATCTGCTACGGGGCGCGCTTTGATTGCTAGCATTTACCAATGCAACGAGTTATCAAGGTTGAGGGTCTTACTGCAGCTAAGAATTTTCTGCCCTTCTTTTCACAATCCTTATAAGTAGGCACACGGTAACATAGGCTTTGCACCTCCCCGTTTGCGCTACGGAACAGCCATGCTCCGTACAATGGAGACGAAAAGCAGAAAAGTATTCATTTTACAGAATTATTTTAAGACATTCAAACGTGATCGTTTAACTTATTCTCTCTGTCCAGCATTAGTATAAGACATACTGAGAACATGTACACATGGAATATTGTGTACTATTAACCTTTTAATACGCTGCTGGGAGCAGAAGGAAGCTATCTGCTCCAGGGCGGGCTTTGATTACTAAAATTCGCCGACACAACTGGTTCTCAATGTTGCGTTGCCTCAACTAAGATTTTTCCACCCTTCAGTTCTTTTCACAATCTACGAGAGCAAGTACACAGTGTAACATAGGTTTTCTACCGCCCTGGTATGCGTCAGGGAACGCCCTCCTGCGTACAACCGAGGACAAGATCAGAAAATTCTTTTATTTGAAGTCATTCAAACTTCATGCTAAATTAGCTTTTTAGTGAAGCATTATTGTGAGCATGCTAAGACCATTTATAAAGGACCCGAGACCCGGCAGTTGCATGAGTGAGCTATATAGCGGAGCACCTTGCTTCGTGGCTGGCGCAGGACTAAGCTCACTCATGCAACTGGCGCCTGGAACAGGCCACTTTCAAAGATCAAAAGAAAGGGGGAACACGCACGTTTCAGGCACTGCTAAGTTTAGCAGACCGATTACTCGTTTACTGTATGCGGCCTTTAGTTTCTTTTTCCTCGTTCACATAACATGGTAATAAAAGGTTTTCCTTGTTTTCTCATTAGCCTCTTCAAAGCCGAGACACACAACTGCTTCACAGCTGCAAGAGACATCGATCCTCACGCATCTCCACAAAATGCCAAGACGCATGCAAATGTATACCGTTTGCTGGTTTCCTTTACAGCCAGTGTACTTCGGTCGAGGAGAGGCGGAGGGGGTGTAGGCAAAGGGATGAGCGGTGGTGGTGGACAATCAGTAATTCTGCATCATTGGTTTTACAAGCAAGCACAAATACAGGGCCATTGGTACCTACATGATTAACCATTTCGTTTTTTCTCGATTATCAATTCAAGCAGCACATAACTCTCGCATGAGCATAATCATTTACTGTGTACTACATGTAAGTCATCGGATACATATGACCATGATAGCTCAAGGTAGTGCCAGGTTTGCTTGGCGCCTGGAAAGGCGCCAAGCAAACCTGGCACTACCTTGAGCTGTCATGGTCGAGTCAAGTTCAGCGGCTGTTTACAAAAACGCGTTGGCAATTTCATTTTAAGCCGAAGTATAGTGACTTTATTCAACAGCTTGCAGTAGTAAGCGTACATGTACATATTTCGAAGGAAGCGACAAAAGCATTTTAACGTTCAAATACGTGTTGATTTCATACGGAAATGTCCTCTCTTTGTACAAGAAAAACAATTACCGATTCAAATGAGAACAACAGGAAAGCTTTACCATTGAGATGTATGAACAATGCACGTTTAAAATGCCCGAGTTACTGTACACTGACAGATGCGTAACAGAAAACAACAGGAAATATAAGAGACAGAAAATCAACAAAATTATGCGAATAAGCAATAGAAAAAAGAAGCATAAAATTAAAAAAAAGAAGAATACAAATGAAGATACATACATACAGGAGAAGTGCCGCGAACAGAACAAAGGGCTGTACGTAACATTTGTCGACCTAACAAAAGCGTTCGACACTGTGAGCAGGCAAGGCATGTGGCAGATCCTGGAGCGACTGGGCTGTCCCCCAAAGTTCCTCAACATGATTGTCCAGCTACACGAGGACCAGCATGGCCAGGTCAGACTCAACAATGACCTCTCAGAACCATTCCCTATTCTCAACGGCGTAAAGCAGGGCTGCGTGCTGCCACCGACCCTCTTCACCATCTTTTTTAGCATGATGTTGAAGCAGGCCACAGTGGACCTCGATGATGACGATGCAGTGTACATCAGGTACCGTCTCGATGGCAGCCTGTTCAACCTCAGACGACTGCAGGCCCACACGAAAACCCTAGACCAACTGATTCGTGAGCTGCTTTTTGCTGATGATGCTGCCCTCGTTGCACACACAGAGAGAGCCCTGCGGCGCATCACGTCTTGCTTCGCAGATGCTGCCCAGCTCTTTGGACTCGAGGTCAGTCTGAAAAAGACAGAGGTCTTCCATCAGCCGGCACCCAAGACAGTGTATCGCCCTCCTCACATCACCATTGGCGAGTCTGAACTAAAGTCAGTGCACCAGTCTACTTACCTTGGCTGCATTATCACGTCGGACGCCAAGCTGGACAAGGAGCTTGACAGCAGGCTGGCAAAAGCGAACAGCGCTTTCGGGCGACTTTTCAAGCGGGTGTGGCACAATCAACAGCTGAAAACAGGCACCAAGATCAGCGTGTACAGAGCTGTGGTCCTCACCACCCTGCTGTATGGTTCCGAGTCCTGGGCCCTCTACCGCAGCCAACTACGACTCCTCGAACGCTTCCACCAGCGCTGCCTGCGTACCATCCTGGGCATTCACTGGAGTGACTATGTCACCAACGTCGAGGTCCTTGAACAGGCTGAAACTGTGAGCATCGAGGCTTTGCTGCTGCGGACACAGCTCCGCTGGGCGGGGCACGTCTCCAGGATGGAGGATCATCGCCTACCAAAGATCACCCTGTTCGGCGAGCTTGCTACTGGACACCGTGACAGAGGGGCACCAAAGAAGAGATACAAAGACTGTCTCAAGAAGTCACTTAGTGCCTGCCAAATCGACCACCACCAGTGGTCTTCGCTTGCTGCGGACCGTGACACCTGGCGCTCCACCATTTACAAGGCAGCTGTCTCCTTTGAGGACTCTCACAGAGCTAGCCTTAAGGACAAGCGGCTCAGGAGAAAAAACAGAGATGCCGCAGCTCAGAACCCTGGCCATACCTTCCCCTGCAGCCACTGCGGTCGAACCTGCCTGTCTCGGATTGGCCTCCGCAGCCACGAACAAGCCTGCAGACGTCGTGGGCAACTCCTATAAAATCTTCGTTCGCGAAGTCAAGCCAAGAGAGAGAGAGAGATTAAATAAATAATACACACATAAATAAATAAATAAATAATAAATAACATTTTTCTATAAGCAAATTAAAAAAACCCACCAAAACTTAAAACGAAGAAACAAATAGATAGCTAAATAAATAATAAATAAATAAATAAATAATAACAATACTGCAAACTATCACTCATCACATAATTATATGTTAGAATATACTCCTGTATATCATCGAATCGTCAAACTGCGCGAGTAATATACTTCATCAAAACTGAAAAAAGGTATTACAAACAAATTTAAAATTATAAACAACATATTATGCAGATGATCGTAAGACATCAAGTTACATATGGACGCTCAGCTGTTTCTGGCAGAAAATATAACACCCCGCTTATATCAACGTTACAGGGTCTCTGCATTTTCTTCGATGTTTTGATATAGTTGAAAGCGATCTGTTCCATGGCAGACTTTGACTGCTAAAATTGGCCGATACAACAGGTTATCAATGTTGTTTTGCCCTAAACTAAGACGTTTCTACTTTTCCTTTAACAATCCATGTGAGTAAAGTAGACACACCTACTAGAGATTTTCCATACACATTTCAGCTCAGAGGAAGGAACTTATCTGCGTGCAAAGGAGAAGAAATGCAGATAAGTCTTCCATTGTACGACATTTAACTCATTCTACCCCAGGACCGAAAACCCCAAATTTTGAAGTTGCCCTCTGAACGACTGGAATTACAATCATAGAAACAGATCGAGCATGATAGTTCAAGGGTGGTGTCAGAATAGTTTGGCGCCAAGCTATTCTGGCACCAGCCTTGAACTATTATGCTCGATCCATGTCTTGTTGTGGTGTGTCGAGGATGAATGAGTTAAACTTCATAATTTAATTCAGCCCTATTGTCCGGCATATTAAGAACATTTGAAAAGGAGATATTGCGACTACTAAGCCTTTTTACCGCCTAGTGCTGGCTGCCTTAAGATATGTAACACAGGTGAAGAAGAAGTTTGGCTAGGACGAAGAAACTGTGTTGATACAAGCGGAGTCAATTATATTTCCATTGCGATGCGATTAGCACATTAAGTCCGAAAAATGAAATTCCTAAATTTCTAATTGTCCTCCAAAGACTGCAGTAAGCCAGCAGTTCAGAGGACAGATCGACAAAAGATAGCTCAAGGGTAGTGTCAGAAAAGTTTGGCGCCTATCGGCGTCAACCTATTCTGACACCACCCTTGAACTATCATGGTCATAGGCGCCAAGCACTTCTGGCATCACCCTTTAACTATCATGGCGATTCCATCTGGTTGTCTTACGACTGAGTGGGTTAAATATTATTTACAGCGGAAAATTATGTTACAACACATCAAGCTTAAAGTACCAATACGCGTCAATTTGAAGACACATTTCAGCACCATTTGTGTTTATTATATGTCTTGTCGACACACATAATGGGCTTTAATAGCAGTTGAGACACGCAGCAAAAGCACACGCGTAATCGCACTTATTTATTCTGCCCAGCCGTTACCGTGTCAATCTATTTTTAGCTGTTTCTCGTACTGAAAGCGTTGTATTAATATAATGGAGTAGAGTCATTGCCAAATTACTTGATATCAAAACGACATGTACTGAACTGGATTGTCCTGTGTCTAAATTATCTAGACCTGTGTGTTGCGTTTCGTAACCATCTGTTACAAAAGTGCATCTTTTAACAGTCAAGGCGGTAGTGGGTCTTTAACCACTCTGAGCATGCAGCCACCAGTGCCGTTTACAACACTGGTATAGGGATGCATAAGGAGGCAATATTAACCCCTTCATTTCCAAGAAATCGCAAACAGCATCTCACTGAAAAGGAATGTAGATCATCAAAAGCCTTTTAGATTATGAGGATTCGCGTCTCCTGATTTCCTCTTTATGTGCTTCTTCCTAATTAAAGCAGAAAAATGCATCGAGGGTAAGGGAGGTTAAAGTGGGGACCAGGGGGAAGAGTGGGTGAGGGGGGGGGGTGAGGGGAGTGGTGCGGGGGAGGGGAAGGGAGGGGTGAGGTCGGGGAAAAAGCGTTAATAGGTTCAGAGACAGTTCGAGAAGGGGTTAACGTTATGTACCCAAGCATAATTATTAACTCATTCGCGGCCAGCCGCATCCGGATGCGGCTGGCCGCAAATGAGTTAACCCTTTGACTGCTGCTATGCTGCTGACGACACCGTTTGGCGAAATATTTGCCGGCAGAATCGTCAGCAGCGGTCAAGTGGTTAAACCATTCGCCCTAAAAATAGAGAATGATAACAGCCTGAACAAGTTTTCATTCGACTGGGAATGAAATAAAAATATTGCAGCAGTAAGCCTCTTAGTCATTTATGTACAGTAAGTGAAAAACAATATAAACAATACATAGCAAATTACTCTGTCCACGAAAACAACGAAGCGAAAACACAATACCAGCCACATTAAAAACAACGACATTAACATTAACATCAATAACAACACTGGTTTAACGAAACATAATAAACAATATTGTCTAGCATGCCTTTTGAAAAATCATTTGATATATAACACCACTGTAGCTATTTGCCTTCTTTCATCGTGTAGCAGTTTCATTGCTGCAAACAACGCATATACAGAAAGATCCACGCCTTGGAAGGACAACTGACACGTAACAGTTTCGCCAATTAAGGTAGGAAGACACTTAGACAGCAAAGCACAACAATTTTGTGCCTGAAATCTAGAACAGCAACGGGAATGCCAAGCGTGTAAAATGCAAAGAAAATAAAAAAAGAAAGAAACACGCTTAGAAAGGACAATTACAAGACAACTGTCTTGCAATTGTCCTTTCTAAGCGTGTTTATTTCTATGTTTGGGATTTTCATTGCTTTTCTTGTTGTCTGTCCTTTGAAAGCGTTCCGTCTATGGTTTGTTTCTTGTGAATCACTACACCAGTAAATACTGACCTGTACATTTTGTTAACCCCTTGCTCAGAACACATTAAGGTCATCGGGCCGATGCCAGCCGCAGTCAGTCCGCACACAGTCGTGCGAGGACCGACTGCCACCGACGTCAGCCCGATACCCTAAGCTTACTGGGTACCTGCCTTTGGTCGCAGTCTGTGTTTCTGGAACCTACCATGTATATTGTGCGCCAAAGAACCCAGTCCGTCTGAGGAACATGGATACAAAGTGAGGCCAGCAAGAGACAAAGATCCTCATGAGCCTTCGCACATGCGATGGCTTATGAGGATCTATGTCTCTTGCGGTTGGATTAGTCAACCTATTCTCGCGATTCAGGGGGTTACGCGTTGATCACTTCAGTCACCTAGGTGGTTGTAAGGACCGCCGCTGTTTCCGGTTTGATTGTCTCCTCCACGCCCGTCAAAATCAACCCGGTTATAGTTGTCGATTTGAACTTGACCTCCCAGATGGCTGTACACGCCTTGACCTTTCCCCTTTCCGCTTGTAGCTCCAGCGGGAGGAGAGCCTCCATCCTTCAGCTTCAGGTGGTTGTAGTCGGTGTTTTTGGCACAGGGAGCACCCCTCTTCCCTGCCAGATCCGTGTTCTGGGCTTTGCCGGTCGGGGTTGCGGGAGGACGGTCGTAGGGGTCACCAGGGTCAGTTGCTAGGGAGTACTCCGCGTGCTGGCTTCTTGGCATCTTGTACTCGTTGTCGTCGTCTTCAATCCGCTTAATAGGACTGATGTCTGCATGCTCAAGGGGGCTAATGTGATGGTAAGTGTCCGCAGCATTACGAGAAGCGGATCCAGCGTGAGGGGGTTGGAAAGAATTCTTGTTGTAGCTGTCACCATTGGCCCCTTTTTTACCGCTACGGACATTCTGCGTCGTGTTGGTCTTCTGTGTGTCTTCTAGCCGGTCGATGTCATCGGGCGTGCTGTACCCGCCGTCATCTTCCGCCACGTAGCCAGGGTTGTCACCCGTCTGTTTACCACCACCATGGGCACCAGTGGAATCTCGAGGCATGCTGTAGTAGTTCGAAGATTCTGGAGCGTCCGATACCTAGTTCATGGAATAATGACAAATGCTTGACAAAGTTCGAGAAAGATTTAGACACTAAACTTTGAATATAAAAGTTTCCGGGTACCGAACGTAAAAAAAAAAAAAAAAAAAAAAATGTTATATGCAATGTCTGTTATCGGTGTAAGTAATTTACATTGAAAATGTAGTCAGAGCCTGTGAAAAAAAACGTTGTTATGCCTTAACCGTTGTTATACATAACCTCGTTCAGGAGGAGTCGACTGTACGTTTGTCTTGACACGAAGTAAATGTGCCAGTGGTAAGAGCGTATGAATATAAACTTGTTCTTCCGCTGGGGAACTGATTAATACTTGTGATTGAAATCCAATACAGGGTGATTCATTTTGAAGATCAACACAACCGGTACTGACAAGGAACGAAAGGACGTTACTAATGGTCCAAACTTAAGGACCATTAAAAAAAATATCGCAGACGCACCGACAACACCACACAAATAATGTAACAATACTTGGAGTCAGTATTTTGCTAATTTATTCAGTAACAATTGCATTTAAGGTTTGAGTAAATCAAGCAATTGTAACAACAGCAGTACGTTAGAATGTACACCCACCCCTTATTTGAAAAGTCACACAAGACTGGTCAAGTCAGTAGCGAGTGTACCCACCGTTTGCAGCCAAGCATTCAATGGAGCGTTGACGCATGGAGTTCACCAGCGTTCGGAGAACATGTTGTGGGATCGCTTCCCACTCTTGATGCAAGAACTGAGTCAGCTGGAGGACGCCTTGAGGTGTGTGTGTGTGTGTGTGTGTGTGTGTGTGTATATGGGGGGGGGGGGGGTGCGGGGTGATGGTTGCTGACTACACGTTGCCCCAGCATGTCCCAGAGGTGCTCGATGGGAGCCAGATCAGGTGAACGAGCTGGCCACTCCATCCTCATGATGCAGCGTTGCTCAAGGTACTCATCCACAACACGGGCGCGATGAGGTCGAGCCATGTCACCTATGGCTTGGAGAGCTGGCTGGATGAGGGGCTGCACAATCTCGTCCCGACAGCGCAGTCCAAGGTGCCTCGGATGACTTCGAGGGGGGTCCTGCCTTCTCTGCTAAAGCCTGCCCAGACCATGTTGAGCTTTCTCCGTAGCGATCCATCTCTTGGACGCATCCATGAATCGCTCGCCCTGGCGTCTCCAGACCTTTACCCTGCCGTCTTTGAAGGACACAGTAAACCGTGACTCATCAGTAAACAGAACCTCAGTCCACTGGAGTCTGTTCCACCTCACATGTTGACGACACCAGGCAACCCGGGCTCTGCGATGAGCTGGAGTGAGGGGTATTCTCACTGCTGCTCTGCATGAAGCCAGGCCAATATCGCGCAGACGTCGGCAGACTGTGCTTCTGCTGACCTTAACGTTTGCAGCTTGCATCAGTTGACGTCGCAGAGTGGTTGACGTGACAGTTCGGTCGCGCAGAGCCGCCACACAGAGGTATCTGTCCTCCCTTCTGCTGGTCCAGCGCGGGCGTATTGAGCAGGGTCGTCCTTCTGCCCTTTCCGTTTCTTGGAATCTACTGACGTTCACGACTGACCCCTTTAGGACGTGCATCACGACTTTACCGAGTTTTTCCAGCTGCCTGCCTTTGGTACGCTTGCACATTTTTTCACAAAAACTGACGATGTTTCACGTGCATTTGACACGTTCGTGGAAATTTATGAATTGTTGTCTATTGTTCCCTGTACAGTGGACTAACTAAGGTGAACTGTTAACCCATTTGGAGCGAAGAACATTGTATTTTATTAGCGTACTTGCGACGATAAACAATGACACAAAGAAGTGGGTTGGCCCTTAAGTTTTTACCATTAGTTATAGTTGGCTTTGCGTCAAGACGGCGCTAGTTGCACACGCTTTGCTATGCACAATACATGTCATAAGTCCACCATCGTATGCAAAGGCTGGTGGGAACAAACCTGAAACGATGATTATAATGACATCATTTTGATGTCGTCAATCAGCGTGCGTGCTAATGATCTTCCTTGTCACGGCCCACTGCACACAGTGTGATAATAGATTTTCTTACACACCTCCTTCTTTGCTGCCTTTGAGCGGAAAACTGTATCACACACACGTGTGTGATAAAGCCCTGCTGCGTGAACGGCCAAGTGTGCACAAAATTGCCTTGTAGAAAGTCTGGAAAATAAAAAAGGTACGGGCACACGCGATATTGAAACTTTTTTTTATCTTTCAGCTCACGCGCAAGGACATCATTTCATAGTGAAGACTGGCACTCTGGCGTCAAGTATTGCACTATTACATCAGCATGTGGGGATATTTGTTTGGCACCCAAAATAGTGACGTCACTTTACAAAGTAAATTACGTCAAGATCTTTTCCAAGACACAATGGGGGATGTGTTGTGACTATAGGTGTGTGCCGAAAACCAACTTACATCGGATTTATGCCAAGAGAACTGTAAGAAATAGATTCTAACATCGGTGTTTTGGTGATACTGAAAATCTCACTTTCGTGGTCATAAAACCTTATCTTACTCACTTTCGCTCGAAGGATAAGGTTGTCAAACCACTCGAGTGAAATTCTCAGTATCACCTAAACACCGATGTAAACATCTATATAGCAGTCTGCATGTCAAGTCCCCATTCCTCAGGAAATTCCTCCAGGCATGTTTAATGAGCCTCGATGTGACACCCAAAAGTGTTAAGGAATTCCTCCTGCAGCCAATGACAAGGAGCAAAAACGGGTCACGTGACTCATTTCCCGTCCAAAAAAAGAGCCAAAATTTAGATCTGTGGATACGACTTATCGTCATTTTTTTCTGGATTGGACTTCTCGGCCAGATATAAAGGATATGGGATGGAGGGGGTGGGGTGGGGATGGAGGAGTGGGGGGGGGGGCGGTTGGGTGGGGGTGGGGGGGGGGGGGTCACGTATAATTTTCTTCATTGAAACTTGCTAATTTTAGGCATATCGTCAGTTTTGCCTAACACTACTGGTGACGGGTACATTGGTGTACTATAAGAACGAAAATCACACACAAAATGCATATAAATGCATATAAATTATTAATCGCATTTCATTCCGTAATCCATCTGTTCAACATGACTCGAAGGCAATCCGTTAATTTGACACCAGTCTCTCCGTTCCTTTGTTCGATGCGGTTATTCCACCTACCCGATTTGCATGTTGACAACGTCAGTGAAGTTAGTCACATTCTCACCAAATTTATTCTCATCCAAATGCGAGAAAGTGTTTGGCTATTTAAATGTGCTCTGGCTTTCTGTGCGTCCAGTTTATTCATAAGCGAACTTTTGAGGTTCAGTTCTTAACCAGTAGGGCCTATAGCCTTCCTGAAGCATGTGCCCTTAGATTAGTAAACAGCATCAAGCAAGAACTCCTAATTTTATTCGTACGCAGATCGAAAGCAAACGAAAATTAAAAGCATCAACAAAGGATTTTTTAAAAGTTTTTTTTTATAATGATAAAATGTCTTTATTTTGAATGTAAAATTGTGTTTTTAAATTAAACGAAAAGTCAAGGCGGGCACTTTAAAGTGTCCATGCAGCGCAAATTGCTACAGATTTTATTTTGTCCGCTTCACGCAGAGCTATCAATGGGCGTGACGCGATTCATTTTACCGGCCTGCTCGAAGCTCAACTGCTCAGAATTTGTATCAAATTTTATAAGGCAAAGGTCTTCACATCATCCTCGTATGTTGCAGTAAACAGTTGTTTAAAAGTTGTATGTGCAGGAGATCATTACATCTGCTGTTGGGTGAGTTTTGATTTCAATCGGATGATCGTTAGGACGTTATAGGACATGAAGAAACCGGTTTCACATTAATCTTTTATCAAGTCCGGATTCTGTCTTAATAAAAAAAATTGGGGCAAAATATGGCAATGGAATAAAATGCGGGATAGCACTATCTTTCAAGAAATATAAATGTATAACCATTTTCACGATTTTGTAAAGTCATTTCCGGAGACTTTGTATAAAAGTCGCTGGCGTACAGAATTGCTGCATGTGTCATTTGTGTAGGCTGCTGTGTGTCAAGAAACCACCATTGATCTTCTGATTATGCGTGATCAGTTCAGGTGCAGCAGTCGCTTTTCGCTTTAGCCAAAACATATGACTATTATGCACATATTAGGATGCATTCTGGTTTCCTCCATAAACAAGAAATGAGAATCACAAATGTTTGCTGGTTGGTACAGGCTTCAGCAGAAAGGCTCTTACACCTGTATACTGTATTGTCCGCCTCGAACATACCTGTGCACTTGCAAGTGCGCCAACGAACAGGTCGTTCTACTAGTTTCGCTAACTGCAGGCGAAAAAAAGAATAACGGTCAAGAGTTGTCCAATTCTTAAAATAGGTTATACATTTGGATACTGTTAAACATTAGAAACAAAATGATATACGAATCTTCATATTTGAACCAAACTGTTCTCAAACTGTTTGATTATAGTCACCGAGTTGACTATGCATCTAAGTTTAAGAATGGGAGTCGCCAGGTCTGTTCAGAAATGATAGGATACAAACACTCCACTTCTATGTTTTATAGAACCTTTCACAACATCAGCAATAACATTATTTCCGAAACCTTTCATTCCTGACAATGTCTGCAAGCAGACGAACCTGGGGCCGGTTGCACAAAATGCAGCCGCCCCTCTGTTTTTTTTTCAGCTAAAACTCTGTCAGCTAAAATCTGCAAGATACCAACTGAGGTTGCACGACGCATTTTAGCCCAGCTAACAGCTAAATTAGCGTGAAAACGTTAGAGTTGTTCCGAAAAGTACTAATAACAAGTTATAAACAAGTTAGTGTGTAAACTGAGATGTGACTATTGCATTTGTCTGATTGTAGCTTGAAGATCTAGTCTTTCATTTCATTTGCAACAATAAAGGCACTGTGCTACATTTCACTCTTTTCATTCACTACATAACATTCACACAGATTATATGGAAACATTCTCTCACTGAATAGTTTAACATTGTTGTGCAATGTCCCGGCCATAGACAGCAAAATGCGGAGTTGTTTTCGACTTTCACCACCATTATACATATCTGTGCATCTGTTCTTTCCAAGCTGGACTATTGTAATTCACTGTATGCAGGTTGTCCCAAATATCAGATTGACAGGCTTAAAAAAGTTCAGAATTCTGCTGCGAGGCTCGTCACCAAAAAGCACAAAACTGATCATATTACACCTGTAATTAAATCCCTCCACTGGCTCCCTGTGGCTGCAAGAATTCAGTATAAACTTTCTTGTGCCTGCTTCAGCTGCATTTCCACATCAAGCCCCCCCGAACCTATCCTCTCTCCTGCAGCTGTACACTCCCTCAAGACAAACTCAGATCCTCTGCCGCATTTTGCGTGTACCTTTTGTCCGTACCAAGTTTTTTGGCCAGCGGGCTTTTTCATATCTTGGGCCGCTGTACTGGAGCGAACTCCCCTCTCATGTCCGCCACAGTGCTTCAAAAGACGTTTTTAAATCTGCGCTAAAACACACCTTTTCCAACTTCATTACCCCACTGATTAGTCGTTGACTCCTGAGGATTCTGTTGTAGTTTTGCTGTTGTGCCTGGAATATGTGTGTGTGTGTGTGTGTGTGTGTGTGTGTGTGTGTGTGTGTGTGTGTGTGTGTGTGTGTGTGTGTTTGTGTATTTGCGTGTAATACTGTGAACAGTTTTTGTAATTGTATTTTGGAAATCACAGTTTGTAAGGCGCCTAAAGCTCTACCTGAGGTTAGGTACCATAGAAATCATTATTATTATTATTTAACTCACACACAGAGCCATACTGGACCTAGATTCATGCACAGAATGTAATGTTGGACGTAAGTGTGTATTATTATTATTATTATTATTATTATTATTATTATTATTATTATTATTATTATTATTATTATTATTATATGCCCACATGTAGGTATAGGAACTAATCCTGTAGCAGACGATAGTGACAAAATAATCAGTCGGAATATTTGAGAGCCACACTGCCTGCATCTGTATTCCATAACAGCAGTTGTCACAGCCCTATTCCACATTGAGTGTGCTGTCAAATGTATCATCCAGTTTGTCAGTATCATCTGCTACAGAAAACGTTCGTGTGTAGGCCTACGTAAATCTGACAGGGATTTACGTGTGACTGCAGTGTATCATATGTTTTGTGTGCACTGGCCGATATGACTCCGAGTGCCTTATATAGGCCCAGAGCTGACAGATTTCAAAATTCGCCAACTCAGTGAGCGGTTTGACCGACTTCGCGGCCAATGTATAGCCGTAGCTGCGTCCAAAAACACATGTGGGACGGACCAGAAAGACTGAACCTCAGCTTTAAGAGATAGTAGTTTTCACTGAGTAACAAAGGTTTGGGTATATCATGGGATGAATGCATTACGCCCATGTCAAAATTGTGCCCGCGAGTGGACGGAGACATTTTTCTGTAGCTAAGTTTGTACCGACGTTACCGACAGACGATTTTCCGCCATTTTCAGTTTTATTTTGGCGGACCAGCTGTCTACACTATCAACATTAGAAACTTTTGCTTCAATAGATCGAAAACCTGGAGTCACATTTTAAATATATAATCATATTGTGAACTCTTTGATAAATGATTTTAAATACTAATTTGTACTTTGCCGAAAACAATATATTGTGTTAATGCATTCAAAATAATTAGCGGTCCCGTTTGTTTACATTCTTTGCATTTGGCCCCAAATGGCGCAATGAGCGGTCATATGCGGGGAGCTAACGGCAAACAATTCCGCTCAAAACAACGTGATTAATTTAATTTTTTTTCCCGTGGGACATATAATCAATACTATTCAAAATTGTGATTATGTAGTTGATATGTAACTGACACAGAACATTTAAAGAGAATTCCGACCCAAAATGTTGCGGACCATCATGCCGCCCACACACGATACATGTGCAATGCAATATCGCGTTATGAAACGTATACTGATCCACATTAATCATCAATAGCTGGCATTTAAAATGAAGGTACTGCACACCCATACTTCTGCGAAGCTAATTCTTGCCTTTCACTGTCACGGCTAAAACACATTGTCGAACGTGTTTACCTAACAAGCTGACTTATTTTCTCAAAACAGGGAAATACTGGCTCAATTCCGCACATTCCATTAATCACCCCATGACCAAGCACATTATTATTAAATTAATGGCGAATGGCTTATTACATATTGATTCTTGATAGTATAGCCTTGATGTGCATGGGTTGCAAAAACAAAAGTTTTAACATTTAGGTGTTCAGCTGAACATAGTGATTTAGATGGAAAAGGTTCGGAGATGGCTTTCAGTCGGCCTTGCTTGTGCCTAAGACCAGACGGACAATACCATGTTAGACCATTAAAAAATCCCATCTCCACTAATAAAAAAGAGCAGGCCTACATATAGAGCCGGTAGGCTTGAAAACAGACAAACAACATACATGTTGTATCTGGACAAAAAGTCTTCAGAATGTTGAAGATGGTCGACAGACACAATGCAAAACATGCACGAAGCGAGTATACTTTCAATATGTTTTACTCCCACAAAAGACTGAGTTCTATGAGAAAGGCTACTTTCAAGACCAGGATAAATGACGTATATGACTTTGATAAAATGTACTTCAAAGTTTAAACGCAAATAATCTCTGCCTCACTTCAGGAGCAAAGTAAACCTGCATTAACCGTGCGCTTCTGATTGACTTCATGCGAAGGCATCTCGCTGACCTCCATTTTGAAACTACCGACGCGAGTATGCTTACGGCATTACAAATATTACTTTATACAATTATTTGATCGTAAATATGTATACATGCTTACTTGCTGATGATTATTATTTGATCACTGGAATAAATTTGTAACTTGGATTGAAATTGCCAATATTATGCACAAAAAATGTCTTGCGTCTTAACCGGGCCGCGTACGAGGACTGGTTCTCCCTCGGCGAACAAACAACACTCGCAAAACAATTCTACAAAAATGTCTCCATCCTAAGGACAAATATTGTTGTTATGCACACACTATATGGCATTAGTACTTTCGTTTCGTACCTGTATAACAATGTTACTCTTTTGACGAACTACTTACCTCTGCAGAAATTGCGTAATCTAGACTATAATCCCATGTAAAAGTAGACTTGAAACGTTCTATAATCGCCTGTTACGCATTGCACGGAGTTTTGATAGGAAGGGCGCATGGCTGTATGGACTAACCGCGTAGTGAGTGCCGTGCCCAAGCTTGGTTCCTTTGTTGTTTCCTTGGAGTGAATCGCTGGGTACACTGTAGTAATCCTTGGTTTTGGGAAGGTGTCCACTCTCGGACGTGATTTCAGGATATGGTCCATCTGAGGAAAGAAAATCAAAACAGAGTGTTGATTGGTCTGTGAATTTTGACCTTACGAGATATAGTTATATACATACTACAGGAAATTCCTAAACGCTGGACAAACAGTTCGACCCCATAACCCTTGTGGCGCCAACTCACCAGCACACAAGATTCATGTTAGCATAAAGTGCATGACACTCCACATCCCAGTGAAATAAGCAACATAAAAAATCTCAGGTGAAACCTTATTATTGATATACACATATTGATAGCGTGGTGGTAGTGTCAAAACCTTAAATGTCCGTACGTATATTTTCACATATTGTTTGTTGCTGTAATCTACTTGTATTAATCGAAACGGAAGAACAAAAAAACCAAATGAAACGCTAACTGCGTGCTGGTGTGTGATTTTGGCCCTTACGCCCTAAAGCCGTAAAGGTCCCGCCACACATGCCGATTTTGAGGCCGATTCTCGAGCAGTTTCGAATCGGAGTATGATCGGGCCGGACTATAAAAACGTGTGCACTGCCACACATTTCCCGACATTATTTAGCCGACCGGTTTGAACCGAAGATCAAAGTCGTACCTGTTCTGTAAAATAGCTGCTAGTTTTGACAGTGATGATGATGTGCTTGCATTATCAGCCGTTTTGCATCATATTCGGGAAGAGGCATGCGAAACATCGGCAACGAAGGTGGTACTGATCCGTTCCGCCATTTTCAAACTGAAACGAAGTGCTTTGCGAGACGCGCTCTGATTGGTTGAAGCTTACAATCGGGGCCGATTCGGATCGGAAAAATAGAGCAGTTTCTAAACAGCCGATTCCCAGCCGATTGGGATCGGATCGGATATATGACGTCATCCGATCGCAATCGGCTTCAAGATCGGGGCACAATCGGCATGTGTGGCGGGGCCTTAATGTCGTAAAATCACAAACTAGCACACATATGGTCTAGCACAGTAAGATTGTTCACTGTGTCTGCGATACAGAACATAGGCTACATGCTTTCAGCCAGTCCGCTGGGTCTTTAGCAGGCTCTGAACTTTTGAACTCGAGCTAACTTCAAAAGACACTACCAACGACCAAGCGATCGGATCGAAAGCTCGCCAAAAGCAATAGACGTTTTGGTGTTAAAAATACAAATTAAAGCCGCATTCTCTCTCAGAATAAGATTTCGTAACAATAATAACTCCTTTCAAAACTTTGATGGAACTTTATTGTTCACCAAAAATAATTGATCTCATTACGAGTTTGATATGAGTTCTTTTAAACCTGTTACTGTCGGCAGCGCCTTTTGTCGCGATGATTCTTGCATATAGGAATGATCGCGACAAAAATGCTACCGACAGCCACAGGAATCATCGCGACAAAAAAGGCACTGCTGACAGCCAAAAGGTTAAATTTAAAAGCTGCTGATGTACCTATGATCGGTCTGTTGGTTCTTGCAACAGCTTGCGCTTCAGTGGTAGACCCCGAAGATCTTTAAAAAAAAAGAGAGTATTTTATAAACCGTTTAAGACAAATAAACATTGAATACAAGCAGAATTCAACATTAAGCACACTGTTTCACCGTCAAAAGGAACTGCTGTGGTATAAAACAATTATCGCCGCAGTTGCACCGCTGTTAGCTTGTGTGTCATAAATCATAAATGTCTTTTTGTCGTTTTTGGAGCTGATTGATATATTTTATAACCGAAATCTACACAAAATAAATGAGCTGAACAGTTCAAACCAGGAGGAGGGTTAAGTGGGACGGCAAAGGACGGAAAGGAGGTGGGGTGGGGGATAGGGGGGGGGGGAGTGTGGTGGTGATGGTGGTAAAAGTGTGATGAAATATGACCCGTACAAATCATATCAGCACCTTCTAAAAACATGATGGCCAGGCAAATTCACACTCTTGTAAAGTATTCTTCCTATAAGCCATGCACGAATGGACCCTGTGCAGGATCAGTATTGCCGTTTTAATATGGGCGGTAAGCAGCTAATCGCCAGGCTTTGTACGCATATAATACGTAATAGGGCCTACGAATAGTCTAAACGCCTTACATACATTTCAAAATGCTCTGTACAGTTGAATAAAAGTTACACACTTTTCGACCAGGCCCCATACGAATTCCAGCCAAGGTCGAGGGAGAGTGGAGGAGGGGGGGGGGGGGGGGGGAGGGGAGGAGGGTGATGGTTGCAGGCGTTCAGGCATTGCAAGTAGTTGAAACATCTCATTTCAACCTACCCATCCTCCTTTTCGAAATTCGCATGCAGCCATCCATCCAAACACTGATGACACTTACGTCTGTATGACGGTTCGTAAACGCCCAAATAACTTCTGGAACGGCAGTTTTTCACCGGTCTTCCTCCTGCGTAACAAGAAAAATGCGATGACCAGTACAACGATGATGACAACGAGGCTGACAATGATCCCAGCAATGCCACCTCCCGATAATTCGCCGCCCGACGATTCATTTAGAAATGATCCGCTGCCCGGTGATTCACCTCCCGCTATAGTGCAGCCTGATGATTCTCCATCTATTGCAACAATTAATTATTAAATCAAGACCAGAAAGTTGACTGCCAAGCGTGTAAAATGCAAAGAAAATAAAAAAAAAAAAAAGAAAAAAAAAAAAAAAAAAAAAGAAAAAAGAAAGAAACACGCGTAGAAAAGACAAGTACAACTTTATAATCGTGTTCTTTCTTTGTTGGAATTTTCTTTTCAATCATATTATTACATTTTCAATTACAAGAAACTTACAAAACACGAACGCCCTCAATACAGTTTAGGTATGAAACTACCCAGCAGGACACTACCATCGAAATGTACTCAACGCGATTCCACCTGGTCGTCCATCTACTCAGTGCAAAATACGTGCCTCCGAGATTCCATTCATTTGTAGACCTAACTAAATTAGCGCGATTCTTCGTAGTATAATGTTACCCACAATACATCAACACAGGTTTAAAAAAATAAATATCATGATGAAATAGCGGTAGCACAAATTTCTGCTAGGTAGATTTATTTGATTTTCGCTGAGTATATTCACTTTGTTTAGATGTGTGACGTGTTCAGTTTTATATTACGATATGTCCTATGTAATTTGTGTTACTGTGAAATCGTGTTTATTGTCTTTATGCTTAGACCACAATAGTTCAGTACTAAGGCATACGGTGTGCGTGTGCGTGTGTGTGTGTGTGTGTGTGTGTGTGTGTGTGTGTGTGTGCACGTTAGTAGCTTAATTATATTTTGATTTTGATGTGTTTAATGTTCTTCAGTCCTTTTATGTTACGCGGCACCGCAACGATTTCCTAATGTATTGTTACATATGGCAATAAAGTTCTATCATCATCATCATCATCATGTGCACTGAAACATAGCGCCACTACACAAAGTGAGACCTTGCTACATAATAATTTCGTGACCGCAAACTCCTTGAAGTCACAGTGTAGCAAACAAATAACCCCGGCCGTGGCCTCAGTTATTGGGGGTGGGGGGGGGGTGGGTGGGGGGTGGGGGTGGGTGGCTCTAGAGCCGAGGCCCCAAATCCGAACGCAAAAGAATCATTGACGCATTAACTTACCGGATGATTTGACGCTGACGCACAAGATATTCTGGATCCTAACGCTACCCAAATTCCTAAGTTTCCTTCAGATATCACGGCGCACAGTGGAATTAGAGCGGATCCGTTGCTTGGGGTAGGTTGCTTTCGTCGTTAGACCAGACACAAAATCTCCGTTTTTGAACACGTGATTCTTTATCTCCGCCGCTGATTTGTTTTGGTGCAAGTATTAGCTGGTGCAAAATTACTTAGTATTTTTCTTTTTCTTTCCTTAAAGAGTCTTCTCAAGGAGTACGGTGTTTTCATATGTACTTAAAGAATGAGGCGTCAAAGGAATTATGAACAAGAATATGACGTCATCTGTCATCTTGCTGTCAAGTGACGAAAATGTTTTCGTGTTACCATCATTATAAGCTAATGACGTGGAATCTATTTATCCGCCCAAATTCTTTAATTTCTTGTGGACAAAATGGCGGGAGGTCTGAAATCTTTTACGTCGCAGTAGCTGACACTGGCTTATGTTTTTAACAAAACCTTCTACATGAGTTTATCGTGACTTAGGAGCTCCAGGTAGGTTGTTTCTCTGGTTTCTTCCCTTTTTTCTTAATACTTCTGTCGGTTAACGCCTCGCCACGACTCCTACACGTTTTAAACATAGCAGGAACTGCAAGCGCTGTTCCTTGGTATGCGCTTGGTCTACGAGCTACTGCCACTGTAGGCACAAGAGGTCATTACACATACATACACACACGTACTATGGTAAACAACAGACAATCGGATGTATATGAAAAAGAATTATCTTTATTGTCGTCTGCCTTTTCGATTCCACATGCGCGAGCTCTTTTCCATTTGCACACGGGTTACTGTTCTTAGATTTGGGATCACATGGCCGGTCCATGATGTCACCGGAATTGTTTTTCCACCGCAAATTTACAAAACAAAAATGGCGCGGATCCCTAGTGGGTCGATGCAAATACAAGCGTCAAACGGTGACGCTTTTCATCCAAGTTGCGACGTCCTTTCAGGTAGCAGAACAGCTTTTGACATAATATAGCATTAATATTAGACCTTAATTTCTTCCTCCCTTGTCAGGTAATCGTGCGCCACCACGCCTACACGTTTATAACATAGTAGGGACTCCAAGCGCTATTGTTTGGTATGCCCTTGGTCCACAAGATAGCAAACAAATAGAAGGCTGGAGTTCACGTCAGACATCACTGACGTCTAGGAAATGTTTCGGAGAAAGTGAGATGACGTAACGTTTGCACTCATATGCGGAGGATTGTGGCAGTCTGGCGTTTGTTCATGAGCAAAATCTACTCCAGACAGGGTGGTGTTAAAATGTGCTACATGATGACTATAACCAATCAGCTCTTAGTATGTTCACACCCACCCACGTTGGCCATCGCGTTTTTTGTGTGGTCTTTTTCGGAAATGCAGGTACTGTACTAACATATTCTGCAAAAAAATAGTAAATACTCATCTTGACATTTGATTACTAAGAACCTTGACAGCAGACTTCATTTCAGTATTTTGAGTAGGCGCGGATAAGTGCAGTGTGATGAAGCTCTATGCTTGTGCATAGTGCTCACACAGTAGGATTAGTACGGTACGGTTTTTGTTAACGAGTAGGATTAGTACGGTACGGGTTTTGTTAACGGTTTGTTTGTGGTGGCATTAGGCTCCACGGGAAATCTGTAAGACATGGTTAGCACGGAGTTTTGGTGAGTTCTGTTTAGTGAGTTTTAGGCAAAAACTGTCTGTCAGAGGTCTAGTTTGGTTAGTGCGGGGCTTGACTGTCATTCAGGACAGACGTTATGCGAGATACCTTAGCCCGCATTCCAAGACTCTGAAGCCTAGATTTCAGGTATGTTTCTATAAACGTAGTATTGATAGTTGTTTAGTTAAAGACAGTATGCGTGGTAAGATTAATGTGGTTGTATAGCGGTGTTCCGGTTTGGTTTAGTTATGTATGTTTAGAATTCGGTGAAGTAACCGGTGTTTTGTATATGAGTTGTTTACCGAGATAAATGACTAAAGGAATATGAAGTGTGTATGTCTAAGCCGCTATGAAGATAGTACGTGGTTGGGTGAGCATAGTCTTTTCCAGGGTATAGAGTAATGTATAGCAAGAGTGTCAGTTAGGCTATAGTCTGTTTCAAGATAGTGACAGAGATATGGGGGTGATACGAAAATAGTTTATGAAGCACGTGTGTGTGTGTGAATGAACGTGTGAGTTATTTGTATCAGCCAGGTTACGTGACGTTTCTCATTGATCCAATATGTTGTGTGTTTAGCAAGTGTTACGTTGGGACTTTTATTGTCTATTCAGAGTTCTTGTAACGAGAGTGGAAAGACGGACGCCGAGACGTCGAGTCGCAGGTGGGACCTACGTGAGGTCATCCCTCCAGCTCTTCTGAGAGTGATTCTGACTGGGACCAAGACACCCAAGTCAAAGTGAGAACTGAGTGTACCGTACGAGAACGAGGACGTCCGTGCCCGAAGAGACAGGACGGCAATAAGCGTACGACGAAGGACTTTCACGCCTAGACGTGAGAAGGACCAACGTAACCAGGCAACAACATCAAACAGGTTGGAGGCAATGTGAGACTAAGACCTAACCTGGCAAATATACTGTGATACGTGTGTGGTGTGATAGTAGAATATTGTATATAGTTGATAGTCATTTAAGTCATTCTTTTTCATTTATACTGTATAAAGGTTACTTTAGAAAGGGAGCCCGTGTGTTTGTTTTACCGCATGAATGCGCCCGTCTGAGTCAGTGGCGGTGTATGCGTCTGTTGCGTGAGAGTCTGTGCGTACGACTGTGGGCAAGTCTGCGTGCGTTACATGCAGGCCTGAACAGAGTGCCAGAGTATGTCATATCACCATGGTGTAAACGTTGATCATGATGGTCACTTGAATTAGTTTTCTGGGCTGGCCATAACATATACCACATTTAAAGAAACAACGCTCAGTCCTCCCTGACACGGGTTAGTAACCAATATTTTACATTGGCATTATTATTTTATTATTATTATTTTAATTGCTTTTACATATACACAATACACATAAAACAATTACAATGTCACAACAGTTATAATAACCATAGAGAGAAAAAAGAAACAAAACAATGCAGAGACACACACACACACACACACACACACACACACACACACACACACACACACACACACACACACACACACACACACACACACACACACACACACACACACACACACACACACACACAGAGGGTTACCTACCATTTTATGTGAAAATGGGTTCCCATATTTCTATTTATTCTAGGGCTCTGGAGTTGATGCGAATGTTTAGAACTCACCTTATAACTAAGCTCTACAACTTAAAATAAAATAGACATTTTCTAGAAACGGAGCCACTGGATGAAGAAAAAATGGGTTTCTACCCAAAAAGTGGGTGCCTCTCGCACAAAACTGGCATTACAGTGAAAATACCTCACTAAAGATACCTTTGGTTGATTTTATTATTATGATTGTTTGGGTGAGGTTGTGAGGGGGTTGGGGGGGGGGGGGGGGGGGGCGGGGGGAGACGTGGGGGGGGGGGGGGGGGGGGGGTCATCACTTTTGGTTTATAGAGCTGCTCAATGCGCTCTTATGAATGAAAGATTTTCATTATCAGTGGAATCAGTAGGTCATTTCAGAGGCGCGCACTGAGTTGCACGTCGAACCACTCACAAATACTCATTTGGAGTGCACCAGATGGATCCAGTTGGCCAGTCCCACATTCCACACTATAGGACAGCTAAGACTGAAAAGCAATCGCGGCGTTTATGGCGCGGTACAAGGTTTAAAACTAAGAAAATGTTGTTTTTAGAAGCGTGTCGGGCAAAAGTTTTTATCAAAACTGTTTTAAAACCTCTTTTAACTCAACTTTTCTTAATGTTAAAAGTGTTTTTTATTGTACATTGCTTAACGTCCCGACAGCAACAAGGCTTTCTCATGACGTGCCTGCACTGCTTGTGAAAAAACAACTAAACAGAACATTGAATGTATGTCGCCAGCTGGTCAAATACATTAAATAAACCTAACACATGGGGCCTAAATAAAGCTAAGACCATTTAGCAACACATATCCAATATCAAGAGCTACAGGCAGTGCAGACAGTAGGGAGAGTTTCAAAAAGGCAAATACAGGTGAATGGACAAAGGGCCGACAGAGACACATGCCCCAGAATAGAGAGAAAAACCCAGCCTGTGGGGCTGACCAGGGTGCCCCTGGGAAATAAAAAGTAGTTAACCCCACCCAAGTCCCCCAGGGCAGACCCGGGTGGGGTTAAAAGTGTTTTAATTTACAAGCGTGTCGTAACTGATATGCATCTATTCCAACGTATAGTGCTGGATATTTTTCCCATCCTCGCCTTCTCTCTTCGCTCAACACTCGACTTTCCAGTCCTTCCCTCAAACACCCCCAACCGGGTCTGCCCTCAACACTCGACTTTCCAGTCCTTCTCTCAAACACCCCCAACCGGGTCTGCCCTGGGGGACTTGGGTGGGGTTGGCTACTTTTTAGTTCCCAGGGTCACTCTGGTCAGCCCCACAGGGTGGGGTTTTCTCTATATTCCGGGGGCATGTGTTTCTGTCTACCCTTGGTCCATTCACCTGCATTTTCCTTTTTTAAACTCTCCCTACTGTCTGCGCTGCCTGTGGCTCTTGATATTGGATGTGTGTTGCTAAATGGTCTTAGCTTTATTTAGGCCTCATGTCGTAGGTTTTATTTAACGTATTGGACCGGCTGGCGACATACATTCAATATTCTGTTTAGTTTTTGTCACTAGCAGTGCAGGCACGTCCTGAGAAAGTCTTGTTGCTGTCGGGACGTTAAGCAATGTACAATCAATCAACCTTCCTTCAAACGGACAGCATTCACACAAATAATACTTTACTATTACATCCGAAAATGGCCCATCCAAGCCTGCACTCTTTTAACTGCACTGAACGACTGACTGCAGCAGACGACGCATGTAACGACGCTGACTCTGACGTCATTTGCATTCAATCAATTTGTGCATACAATCAAAAAGGAGATGCGGCATTGATAACATCGACAAACTTACAAAATAAAGCAACAGGTTGAACCAAAAGGTCGGGCAGGACAAAAAACAGCAGCCTCACCCAAAGTCTATACGTCCTCTCTTACTCATACAATCACTTCACTTCATAGCAACCGGCGCACGAGAATACATATGCTAAGTCTCAAATTTATCACTAGACATGACCTCCGACATAACGCACTTTTTTTTTTTTTTTTTTTTTACTACAAAACCACACCCTCAAATAACAAACTTCATTTTGTAGCAACATAAACAATTTCCTCCCTCACACAAATACAATACCACCCCATTCCCCCCCCCCCCCCCCCCCCCCCCCGCCCCACTACCTTTCGTATCTCTCCGTTTCACTTCGGCTCACCGAAGCAGTCAACCACCGATCAGGTATTAAGTTATTTATAGCTGAGAAGGGTGATGTCACACATACTCGCCCATTTTACCGGTTTGTGCAAACACACACACACTGCTGGGCAAGTTCAAACACACTACCACAGTGTATTTTAAGCACAAACGTTTGTGTAATAACCTCAAAGTGGGAAAAACTGATTTTTAAAAAAATCTTTTATAACTTCTTAAAGCATGACAATGCAGAAACAACCCTCAGAAAAAATGGGTGTCTGACTTGGTCACCCTACACACACCCATTGTCCAAAAGGATGGTAAAGACAGTCACCCATTTGAGGGGTTTGTACACACACACACACACACACACACACACACACACACACACACACACACACACACACACCCCCTCCCCCCCCCCCCCCCCCCCCCCCGTATGCCTTAGTACTGAACTATTGTGGTCTAAGCATAAAGACAATAAACACGATTTCACAGTAACACAAATTACATAGGACATATCGTAATATAAAAACTGAACACGTCACTAGCATCATAGACACAGCAGTGTAGTTAGCCCTATTTCCAGGCCCACACATTAGTTTGGCCAGCCACCTGCTGCTGTGGTATGCAGGCACTCCCCGCTGCCAGGAGGCTATTTAGGTCACTGTCGGCACTCAACTATTCCTTTTATAATCTATGTCACGGTTGCGGCGGGACTAATGATGTGTGTGTTGTGCCCGTGTGTAATGTTCTCTAACTCTGCTTCCTCAGTTTTCTACATACCCTGCGGAATGTTTGACAGCAGATCAGTCCTTCCAGTCAGTATGACTAGCGCGCGCTAATGATTAATACACGTACAATCAAATTTACATAAACAGAAAAAAATGTATAGACAACAAGTTCGCTATGGATATTTAAATTAACACGTTACCAACCTATCTGTTAATAAACTTTCTTAATGTGCCCATTTTATTATAAAGCCTGTGTGTGCAATGTTTAGTTTTGCGTCGTGCTTTTCATTATTATACCAGTCCTTCAGTCAAGGGGTCAAAGGGTCGCTGCCTGACTCAAAAGGTGGGGGCCCCAGGGGACGAGTTGCGTTGGTGGTGCGGGTAGTGGGGAACTCTTACAGCGCCTGCCCCGGGATCACCCTAGTCTAGGGCCTCTTGGCTTTCGTGAGGCACCCTCGTGTGTAATCCCTCCGGACTAGCATAGCATCCCTCTATCCCAAGACCGCCCGTGCGTGGTCCCTGGCCACATCCTCTCCGAGGTGACCCCAAAAACTGGGCAGCACGAGCCCCCAGGCTAAACACGGCGGATGTAGAGGAGAGAACCTCGAAAATTAATCAACAGTGTCCTGCTGCCTTGCAGGCCTGGCCGCTTGGCTGCGGAAAGGCTAAGGGAGGAAAACCCTCACTTCAAAGCCCCCGTGTCTCCGAGGAAGGTTTTTGAGCCAGAGACTAGGACAAGGACAGTCTGATATAAAACCTACGACCTGAGGACCTCGATGCCATCGTCCCGTCCCAGCTTGCTAGGCCATGGCAGACGAACCAAGGGTTTAAAGGGTGGGGCCAGTACTGCGCACACTGCACTCCACCAAACGCTCCACCGCGAAGGCTTTAGGAAACGTCCACGGACCATGACACAGATCATTCCAAGTCCTGTAGCGACGGGCGAGGGGCGAAACGGCAGGTGAAAGATGCCACTGGAAGCCGCAGTCTCAAACCTGCATGCAGGCGGTTCAGGATATTGGTCGCCTGATGTTGACCTGGGGATGACAATGTCACTCGGCACACCCTGAACGACCAAGCAGCCTTCTCTAGGGACAGAACTGCTTGCTCCACACGGAGAGGGGCCTAGAAAAGGTGGCCTAACCAAAGCTCGTCCCCTCACAACCCCAATTGGCTAGCCGCGGTCAACGGGCATCTTCTCCTGCGGTCAGAAAACAAGTAAAAACAACGGATCCACTCTAATGACGACCACGACCGGACTCAACGTAGCATGCCGGAACATCCAAACCATGCTTGACACAGCAGACAGCGGACGCCCTGAACGTCGCTCCGCCCTCATTGCCCATGAATTGCGGAGGTTAAACATCGACATCGCTGCGCTCAGCGAAGTACGCCTCCCGGACGAAGGCAGTCTCCAAAAACTTGGCGCTGGCTACACCCTCTACTGGTCAGGCAAGTCTGCATCAGAAAGACGGCTCTCAGGCGTGGGCTTCATGGTCAAGACCTCCATTGCGACTAAGCTGGAAAACCTACAACCGGTCACTCAGACCGCATCATGTCCATGCGCCTCCCACTGAGACACCAGCAACACGTCACCCTTCTCAGTGTGTACTCCCCAACCCTCCTGGCAGAGCCTGCAGAAAAGGACAAGTTTTACAGTGACCTGCGCAGCCTCCTACAGAGCACCCCTGCAGACGACAAAGTCATCATCCTTGGCGACTTCAACGCCAGAGTGGGCCAGGACTCTGAAGCCTGGAAAGGAGTCCTCGGCAAGCATGGCGTCGGGAACTGCAATGACAATGGCCGCCTACTGTTGGAGTTCTGTGCAGAGCAGCAGCTTGTCATCACAAACACTACTTTCCAGCAAAAAGACAGTCGAAAGACCACCTGGATGCATCCTCGCTCCAAACACTGGCACCTTATTGACTATGTCCTAGTGCGTCAGAGGGACCGCAGTGATGTCCTCCTCACCAGAGTGATGCCAAGCGCAGAGTGCCACACTGACCACCGCCTTGTCCGCTGCAAACTCAGGCTCCACTTCAAGCCAAAACCCAAGAAAGGGGGGCCCCCTAAGAAAAAACTTGATGTTGCCAGCCTTCAGCGTGACGACGTAAAAGCTGCCTTTCAGACAGATTTACAGGGCAGGCTCACAGACACAGTTGAACCAGCAGACTCCTCCCCTGAAACACTCTGGGAACGGCTGAAAACTGCTATCGCAAAATCCTCTGCAGAAGTCTTGGGTTTCGCTAGAAAGAGGAACAAAGACTGGTTTGACGAAAACGACGTAGAGATCCAGGAACTCCTAGCAAAAAAAAAAAAAAAAAAAGAGACGCCCATCAGGCCCACCTAGCCCAGCCTTCCTGCCCTGTGAAGAAGTCTGCCTTCCGCCTCGTCTGCAGCAGTCTCCAGCGCAAGCTCAGAGATCTCCAGAACGAGTGGTGGGCCAGACTCGCACAGAGGACCCAGCTTTGTGCTGACAACGGTGACTACAGGGGCTTCTACGAAGCAGTGTATGGCCCCAGGCACCTGATACAAAGTCCCCTGCAAAGCGCTGATGGACAGGCACTCATCACAGATAATAACTCCATCTTGAACCGCTGGTCGGAATACTTTCAGGACCTCTTCAGCGCTGAGCGCACTGTTCAAGAAGCAGTCATCCTCCAAATCCCACACCTCCATGATCTCTTTCTCTGCTGCTGGGAGGAAGGAACACTACCAAAGGATCTCCGCGATGGAGTCGTCATCACCCTGTACAAGAACAAAGGAAAGAAGTCTGCCTGCTCCAACTACCGTGAAATTACCCTGCTGTCCATTGCCGGAAAAATACTCGCAAGGCTGCTCCTGAATCGGCTGGTACCTGCCATTGCAGACGACCACCTCCTAGAGGGCCTGTGTGGCTTCAGAGCCAACAGGAGCACCACCGACATGGTCTTTGTGCTGAGACAGCTTCAGGAGAAGTGCCGCGAGCAGAACAAAGGGCTGTACGTAACGATTGTCGACCTAACAAAAGCGTTCGACACTGTGAGCAGGCAAGGCATGTGGCAGATCCTGGAGCGACTTGGCTGTCCCTCAAAGTTCCTGAGCATGATCGTCCAGCTACACGAGGACCAGCAAGGCCAGGTCAGACTCAACAATGATCTCTCAGAACCATTCCCCATTCTCAACGGTGTGAAGCAGGGCTGTGTGCTGGCACCGACCCTCTTCACCATCTTGTTCAGCATGATGTTGAAGCAGGCCACAGTGGACCTCGACGATGACGATGCAGTGTACATCAGGCATCGTCTCGATGGCAGCCTGTTCAACCTCAGACGACTGCAGGCCGACACCAAAACCCTAGACCAACTGATTCGTGAGCTGCTCTTTGCTGACGACACTGCCCTCGTTGCACACACAGAGAGAGCCCTGCAGCGCATCACATTCTGCTTCTCAGATGCTGCCCAGCTCTTTGGACTCGAGTTCAGTCTAAAAAAGACAGAAGTTCTCCATCAGCCGGCACCCAAGGTAGAGCATCGCCCTCCCCACATCACCATCGGCGAGTCTGAACTGAAGTCAGTGCACCAGTTTACCTACCTTGGCTGCATCATCACGTCAGACGCCAAGCTGGACAAGGAGCAGGACAGCAGGCTGGCAAAAGCAAACAGCGCTTTCGGGCGTCTATACAAGCGGGTGTGGCATAATCAACAGCTGAAAAAAGGCACCAAGATCAGCGTGTACAGAGCTGTCGTCCTCACCACCCTGTTGTATGGTTCCGAGTCCTGGGCCCTCTACCGCAGCCAACTACGACTCCTCGAACGCTTCCACCAGCGCTGCCTGCGTACAATCCTTGGCATTCACTGGAGTGACTATGTCACCAACGTCGAGGTCCTTGAACAGGCAGAAACTGTGAGCATCGAGGCTTTGCTGCTGCGGACACAGCTCCGCTGGGCTGGGCACGTCTCCAGGATGGAGGATCATCGCCTACCCAAGATCACTCTGTTCGGCGAGCTCGCCACTGGACACAGAGACAGAGGGGCACCAAAGAAGAGATACACTGTCTCAAGAAGCCACTTAGTGCCTGCCAAATCGACCACCGCCAGTGGTCTTCACTTGCTGCGGACCGTGACACCTGGCGCTCCAACATTTACAAGGCAGCTGTCTCTTTTGAAGACTCTCGCAGAGCTGGCCTTAAAGACAAGCGGCTCAGGAGAAAAAACAGAGATGCCGCAACTCAGAACCCTGGCCAGACCTCCCTCTGCAGCCACTGCGGTCGAACCTGCCTGTCCCGGATTGGCCTCCGCAGTCACGAGCATGCCTGCAGACGTCGTGGACAACCCGTATAGATTCTTCGTTCGCGAAGTCAAGCCAAGATCAGTCCTTCAGTTCTCTACAAAAATGCCGCATCGTTGGCTTTCTATTCCCTGTTCTGCATTAATAAATATAGAATTTTGCGACCAGTATGATCAAATCAAACACTTTGTTTTAAAATTAATATCGTTTCCAAAAAGTATAAGTCTTTCACTGAAACTGAAACGGCCTACATTATCACATTTTTCACTCATAACGCTTGCTACGTTTACCCAAAAGGATTGTACATAATCACATTTCCAAAGTATATGTTCAATACTTTCTCTGTCGTTCACACAGAAAGTACTCTTATCTGAACTTCGATTACCAATTTTTGGACTTCGATTACCAATTTTTGGCATTATTATATTTGTACCAATAATTCTATGAATAATTTTTGTCTGAAACCACTTTAGTTTGACGTCTTTTAGCTGTTGCTGTTTCTGTAGAGTTTTCTTCCAGTCCATATCACAGCTTAGTTGTTTGTCCCAGTTATCTAAGCTTTGTGGATTTTTGTTATTTATTGTCAAGATTTCGTAGGAACGTTTTTAGCTCTTTTGCACTGTGTAAAGGAGTTGCAAGGATTTTGGTTTATCATTCCGATCGTTATTTTTAATGTGAATGTTAGTGTTGCGAATATATTTTTGTATAGCTTGAATGCACTCTAGATGTAAGAAAGTCGGTGTTTACACTATATTTTGTTTTAAATTCAGTATACTTCCTCGGCTGCCCTACTTCATTATAGAACTGTCCAGTGCAGAATATCCCCTTTTTACCCATTGTTTATACAAAATACATTTGTTTCCAATCTTAATATTATCATTCACAACGACGGGCTCCACCAACACTTCTTCTGGCGTATTTGGTTCTACTTTACACCTAAACTCCTTATAAGTGCACAGAACATCTTTCCAGAACAAATTTGTGTGCTTTATTTTGTTGCATAATTCTGGACCACATTTGTCTATGTACTTGAGATCTGGATATATGTTAAGGATAACATGTTTCCATCTGTGACTTGTGCTATTTAATTTTCCAATCCAGCTAATTTTCAACGCTCTTATTTACTGCTTTAAATGTGGAATACCTATTCCTCCATTTCGTAAAGCTTTTCTTGCAGATTTTCTGCTTATTTTGTCTGGTTTTTGTTTATATCATACAAATCTGAAGCACAGTGTTTGCAACTCTTCAACATGTTTATCAGGTAGATTAAGGAGCAAAATCCATAGGTAGACCAGTTTTGATCAGATCAATGATTTTAACACAGCGACTTTGCTTAAAAGTATTTTTGGCATCTTTAGCCACATTTGCACGAACACTTTTATCTCAGTATACTTGTCCTTAAAATTTCGAAGATGACAGCTCTTTAAGTCATTTGTCAGCCAAAAGCCTAAGACTTTAAACTCTGGTTGGTTTGAGATTAATTTAAGGTATGGCAAATATCTGACTGGAACTTTTCTTACTACCAAGCCAAATAGCATAACGTTTCCCAAAATTTAGATGCAAACCCGAACAGATGCTAAATTTGTTTAAAGTGTCAATAGCTGCATCAAAAAATTGTGTACCTCCGTCAAGACAAATATGTGCGTCGTCCACAATCTGCATTATTTTATGTTTTTTTTTGGTCTCCCGTATAAATACCTTTAATATTTGTATTCTGTCTGATCATTAGCGCTAATATTTCTACACACATTATGAAGATGTAGGGTGACACCTGGTCTCCGTGACTGCAGCCGCGCTCGATGTTAAACCATTGAGATATATTACCATTAACTAACACAGCAGATTAAATTTTATTGTAAAAGAGGTTAACTCATTCTACCCCAGACACACCACAGCAAGATAAGGATCAACCATGATAGTTCAAGGGTGATGCCAGAATAGCTTGGCGCCTAGGGGCGCGAAGCTATTCTGGCATCACCCTTGAACTATCATGGTCGATCTGGGTCCTTCACTGCAATGCAGTCTTCAGAGAACAACGGCAAAATTTGGGGATTTCGGTGTTGGGGTAGAATGAGTTAATCCATTTAAAAATGTCTCGTCCAAAGCCAAAGGCCTTCAATACTGGATGCATTAATTTCCAGTCAATTGAATCAATTGATCAAACGTTTTTTTTTCAAAATCAAATCTGAGGAGCAAACCTCGCTTGTTGGTTTCATTTAGATAGTTTATAATGTCGTATACTAACCTGATAAATCTGTTTGCCATTAATCCGGTTTGGGCTTCATGTATTATGAGTGTTAATACATTTAATTTTTATTCTCAATGCAATACAGGCTGACCCAATCTTATAGTTGCCGTTAAGCAGAGAGATGGATCTCCAGCTACTAATATAATCCCTAGGTCTATCCCTTTTAGGTAAACAAATAATTATCCCTTTCTTTTGCGTCTGAGACAGTTCGCCACATCTGAAAGCTTCGTTTAGCGACCTCACAATAAAATGTCCGAATCTTCTCCAAAATTATTTGAAGTATTCAACTGTGAACCCGTGACTCTATCCATTTTCATTCTTTTTAGTGCCTCCGTTATATCTATCTCCTCCTCTAGTGAGTCTGATTCACTTTTTATTAGCTTTGGAATGTTTGTAACCATTTCCTCTATTTTTCTGTACTTTTTATGCTATATAGGTTTTCATAAAACATTTTTACTTCTTCTGTAATAGCTTTTTGTCTGTAATAGACGAACCATCCCCTTTTGCGATTTTCGTCATTTGTTTATTAACATAGTTCCTCTTTTCTAGTCCACATAATTATTTAGTTATTTTTTCTCCCTCTGCAACCCATCTTGCCTTTGATCTCAGCAACACACCTTCCATTCTTTTTTCCCTAAGGGTTTTTAGATTTTCACCTTTTGCATCTAATGCTTCTACTTCGTCGTTGTTTTTGTTCGGTTTTCTCTCCAGTTCCTCTATTTCTTTTTGTAACTGTTTCTCCAATTCTCTGCTTTTTTTGGCTTTCATTGACGCGTATCCAATTGTTTTCCCTCGTATGTCCACCAACAAAACATTTAGAAATACACGGTCTGAAATTATGAAATGTAAATGCTCATCATTTATATCTAAAAGGTTTTCTCTATTGTAAGGCTATGCCGAATACGCTTCTATCAACCTATAAATAGTCTCGTTGGCTTCTCTTACGTACGCACTATATTTTAGTAACGAACTATTTAATTTACAGAATGTATTTCGTTTATTACTATTTTTCATTTCAAACTGAAGTTTGACTGAAATCATGGAGTGATTAGTCCTATATCCATATTCAATATCCGCGTTTATAACGTGTCCAAAGACACTCTCTGATAAGAGAAAAAGTCCAATCTGCTTTGTTGTGGGGGTGTTTTGCGTTTCCAGGTAAATCTTTTTTAATTCTGGATTTATTGTCGTTCACACATCGACTAAGTCTAATTTATCTATCATCTTTTCTGCACTTCCTTGAGTTTTAGTTTTATTGGTGTGTTTGTAATGTAATAATCTAGTTGAGGATCAAAGTCTAGGTTCCAGTTCCCTCCAATTATAATACTTATAATTCCTGCACCTTTAATACGGTTTTCTAGCTTTTCATAGAATATGGGACTGTCACTATTGGATCATAAAAATAAATAACAATTACGGTATTAATAATGCGCTTATCTTATAATAATTATAACTCTAAGCGCGCACTCACAACTTGCGCACGCATGAGCACGCTTTAGACAACGACTCACGTACCACAAATAGTGAAATACATTACGACAGTCTGCTTGGGGTGGGGAGTGTGGTGGTATAGTGCTAGAACTGTTGAAAGAGGTGAGTTTTGAGGGCGGACTGGAAGGAGGAGAGAGAGTGTTTTTGACGGAGAGAGAGTGGGTGAGTGTTCCAGGTAGATGGACTGTATACTGAGAAGGAGCGGGGGCCGAAAGTGCTGAGTTTGGTGCGGGGGATGTGGAGGCGGAGAGGGTCGGAGGCGGAGCGGAGGGAGCGGGGAGGAGTGTAGGGGTGAAGTAAGTTTGAGAGATAGGCGGGAGCGCAGTTGTTCAGGGGTTTGTAGCAGAGAGACAGAATCTTGTATTGGATGCGTTGGGGGATGGGAAGCCAGTGAAGGAGTTTGAGCAGGGGAGTGATGTGGTCGGATTTGTTCTTTCTGAGGACGAGGCGGGCAGCATTGTGCTGGACGCGCTGGAGAGTGAAAGTGGTGGAGTGAGGGAGTCCGGAAAGGAGAGAGTTGCAGTAGTCGATGCGAGAAAGGATGAGAGAGACAGCAAGTTTGGTGGCGGCTTCGGTAGTGAGGTATTTTCTGATCTGACTGATGCGGCGGAGGTGGAAGTAGCATGCTTGGGCCGTGACGGAGACGAAGCTGGTCATGGAAAGAGAGGAATCGAGGATAACGCCGAGGTTTTTGGCCGAGTCGGAGAGGGAGATGGGGTGCTGTCGAGTTGAAGGTGGAGGGAGGGAGGGAGCTGGGGAAGTTTCTGGCGAGTGCCTACCAGCATGGCTTCCGTTTTGTCGTCATTCAGTATAAGCTTGTTTGCTGTCATCCAGTTTTTCACATCTTCGTAGCAGTCAGCCGTGCGAGTCAGTAGTGACTGAGTGTTGTCGAGTTTGTCTTTGTCTAGTAGTTGTGAGTCGTCAGCGTAGAGGTGGTGGTGTATGTGGTGAGAATGGATGATGTTGGACAGGGGAGAGGTGTAGAGTGTGAAAAGGCCCGGGCCCAGGACGGACCCCTGTGGAACTGCGCAGGAGAGCGCGACTGGGTTGGAGGAGACGCCGTCGATGGTGGCGGACTGCTGTCTGTCGGAGAGGTAGGAGAGAAACCAGGAGTGAGCAGAGTCAGTGATGCCAAAGGAGTGGTGCAGGCGGTGGAGGAGGATAGAGTGGTCTATAGTGTCGAAGGCGGCAGAGAGGTCGAGTAGCGTAAAAAGAGAGATGTTGCCCGAGTCGGTGGAGAGAAGCAGGTCGTTTAAGATATGTAGAAGGGCTGTTTCAGTGCTGTTATGTTTGCGATAGGCAGACTGGAAGGGACTGAGGAGGTTGTTGTCGGCGAGGTCGAGGTTGAGCTGGTTGAGAACGACCTTCTCAAGACGCTTGGACAGGAAAGAGAGATTGGAGACTGGGTGATAGTTTTTGAGTTCGTTTGGGTCGATGTTGTGTTTTTTGAGGAGAGGACGGACGATGGCGGACTTGAAAATATCAGGGACGGAGCCGTTCTCTCGAGATGTGTTGATGATGTCGGTAATGAATGGCAGAAGTTTTGGAAGACCGTCCCGGTAGAGAGAAGCTGGGAGAGGGTCTAGTTCGCAGGTTTTGAGAGGCATGGACTTTATGGTTTTGAGGACTTCGTCCTGAGAGACGGGCCGGAAGGACGAGAGGGGGGTGCGGAAAACTGGGTGTCGGGAGGGCAAGGCGGAGAAGGCAGAGTGTCGAGTGTGTTGCGCAGAGTTTAGATTTTGTCGGAGAAATAGGTGGAAAAAGCGGACGGGAGTTCTTCTTTGCTGTGTGTGTTGGGGAGAGGAGAGTCTTTAGAAATGCCTAGGAGTGTGTTCATGGTAGCGTAGAGTGTTTTGGGAAGAAGTGGATTCCAGGATTTTGTTTTGAAGGTGTTTACGTTTGGAGTAGGAGATCATTCTGCAGACTTTGGATCTAGTTGTTTGGAAGATCTGTCTGTGAACGGTGAGTTCATATGAGCGCCAGCGGCGTTCCGCTTGTCGGCGCGCTTGGCCTCAGCTATGTCGTCAGTGAGACAGGGGTCGGGGGGTCGGTTGGGTATGGAGCAGGTGGTGACAGGTGTATGGGTGTCCAGAAGTTTTCGAAGGGAGGAGTCGAAATGGGATGCAAGAACAGGAGAGGAGGCGGGGTCCAGGAGAAGGGCGACAGCTTCGTCGAAGAAGCTCTCTCGGTTGACAGATTTTAGTTTGCGACGAGAGACAAGGAGCTTGGTTTTTTTTCGGGGAAGGTAGGTTGAGGGAGACGAGAATAGCGAGGTGGTCAGAGGGAAGCACAGAGGAGGTGTCAGAGTCGAGGAAGAGTTGATCGGAAGTGCGGGTGATGATCCAGTCGAGGGTGTGGCCTAGTCGGTTGGTGGGTTTGGTGATGTGTTGTGTAAGATTGTGGTTTGAAAGTGATGTGCAAAGGCGTTTTGTGTCAGGGTGGTCGGGTTTGTCGAAGTGGAAGTTGAAGTCGCCAAGAAGGATGTGTTTTCCGGGTCGTGTGCTGTAGTGGTCGAGGAGGAGGTCAAAGTCGGTGAGGAACATGGAGTTTGTGAGTTTGTTTTGAGAGCTTGGAGGGGGCGATAGATACATGAGAAGATGAGGGACTGGCCAGGGAGTGTTGCTACGGCCTCGACAGATTCAAACGAGGGATGAGCAAAAGGTAGGGACTGAGAGAAGGAGAGGTGAGCGGAGAGACAGTCCCTGTAGATGATGGAAATGCCACCCCCTCTGGAAGCACGCGGGAAGGAGGCCAGGCGGTAGCCACTCGGAGTGACGCTGGCGATGATGGGTTCATCGCCAGCTGAGCGGAGCCACGTTTCGGTGATCACGACAACATCTAGGTCATTGTCTAGAATGAAATCTGAAATCACGTCGGCTTTGCCATCTTTGCAGACAGACTGTGCATTGAACAGACACAGTTTTAGGTTGGGTGAGACAGAAGAGGAAGAGGAAGAAGAAACGGACAAAGAAGAGGACAAAGGAGGAGGAGGGTGGGTAGGGGGAAAAGAGGATGGAGGGGGGAAAGATGAGGGAGGGGGGAAATGGGGAGGAGGAAAAGACGGGGAAGGAGATTTGGGCAAGAAAGAGGATGCGAGAGGAGGGTGAGGGGGGGGGGGGGAAGGGGGAGGAAGGAGAGTAGGAAAAGGTGAGGAAGAGCGAGGGGGAGGGTGAAGGGGAGGAGAAAGGGGGAGGAGGGGACGAGGAGGAAAAATCAGGCGGAGGAGGAGGGGGTGAGGGGAGGGATGGGGAGTGGGGTGGGGGAAGAGGCGGCCGAGGAGAGCAGGGAGCGGTAGGTGGGGAAGACAGGAGAAGAAATGGGAGAAGAAGGAAGGGATGGGGAGAAGACGGGGAGGCGGGGAGAGGCAGAAGGGGTGGAAGGACATAGAAATGGAAGAAGTGTGTGGTTGTGGGTGTGGTGGTGCCTTCTGCTAATTCCACCCCTGCGGCCTCTCTTTCGCAACCGGATGCCACGTAAGGCATTTGCAACACTGTCGGTGGCACCGGTCGCGCAGTAGGTGGCGTGGCGACGTAGAGATAGCAGTTGTTGGCGTGTGTATCTGATGAGCATGATTGTTTGTGAGGACAGGAAAGAGAAAGACGGGACGAGGGTGCAGTAGGGTGTGTGTGTGAGTGTGTGTGTGTGTGTGTGTGTGTGTGTGTGTGTGTGTGTGTGTGTGTCGGTGTGTGTGTGAACGATGTGGTAGGTGAGCGACTTGATAATACCCAAGGGAAAAAAGTACAGTAGGTGTGTGTGTGTGTGTCTGTGTGTGTGCGTGTGTGTGCCTGTGTGTGCGTGTGTGTGTGTGTGTGTGTGTGTGTGTGTGTGTGTGTGTGTGTGCGTGAGAGAGAGAGAGTGTGGTAGGGGAGCGACGCTTTAAGCAAAAACCAACACTGATAGGGCAGAAGGGATACAGGGGAAGAAAATTACAAGCTGACAAACACGGTCGGTCAGCGGCGAGATCACGTGGGGAGGCCGGGCGAGATGTCGACGGGAAATAACAGATTTAGGGCAGCACACGTAACGGTAGGAACACGAACAACAACCAGCAACAGATGCGGGTAGCGAACAGACTCACACAGTAAACACTTAGCACACTATCGCATAGCACGAAAAAACAGGGCAGCGGAAAAGGCCCGCAACCGGCCACGCTGCGGGGGAGGCAAAAAGTCGACGTAAACAAAGTTCAAACGATAGACACTATTCAATACGATACCAAGTCATCAGCAAGCAGATCCGACGAAAAATAAGCATACAATCCTCATCAGCACACTCTTATGCGATACTCAGCAGACTTTCGGCACACATAAACACAGTACATCCAACGAAAAGCACTAAAACACTGGGAGCACAAAAACACGTGGTGGCAAAATGGCGACGTAAACACTATTCAATACGATACCAAGTCAGCAGCAAGCAGATCTGACGAAAAACAAGCATACAATCCTCATCAGCACACTCTTATGCGATACTCAGCAGACTTTCGGCACACATAAACACAGTACATCCAACGAAAAGCACTAAAACACTGGGAGCACAAAAAACACGTGGTGGCAAAATGGCGACATAAACAAAGTTCAAACGATAGACACTATTCAATACGATACCAAATCAGCAGCAAGCAGATCCGACGAAAAACAAGCATACAATCCTCATCAGTACACTCTTATGCGAGACTCAGCAGACTTTCAGCACACATAAACACAGTACATCCAACGAAAAGCACTAAAACACTGGGAGCACAAGACACGTTTAGGTCGCGCAAACAAGATGGCGCCCGCTCCATAGATGTTGACGAGTAGACAGAGCTGTTTCATGTGTCCTATTATAATCATGACAAAGTTCCCGTCTTCGTCCTTATGCACCTTTTTATAGAGAACTCAAAATTATTATTGAAGAGAATACCAATCCCTCTAGACTGGGGTACTGTGGTATTCTATCCTGATTTAAGCTAAAACAGATCTACCAGTTGTATACAAAATATTTGAGGGCATCGGACGCAATGTACGTTTCCCAATTGGGCATTTCAAGCATTTTAAGAGGAAAAAAGGTTATAATTCACAACGAATTTATCGTAAGTGATGGCAACTTTCCTCATTTTCTTGCGCATTATGCTGTCATCATTGAAACGTAATAGGTAAAGAGGTAAAAATGAAAGGGTATTTTTTTTTCTAATTATTATCGTGCATTTTTACAACTTAGGTGTAAGGATGCAAAATCAGCCACTGTGGCACTCACAGGGATCACAGCATCACCTAGTCAAGTCCATAATAATTCTGATATCCTGTTCTAATGATGTAAACCTAAACATGAAATGTCTGACTGTAACGTTGTTTTTTTTCCTTTATCTTTTTCTTGCGATTTGGCTGAATTGGACGTGTGCAAATACCGTAACTCTGACCCAGAGATTCAATATTTTAATTCTGTTGTTTTGCATGCAGAAGGTGTGCCTAAACACAATCTTGTCTGATGTAGGCTTATGGGATGAATTCTGATTTATTACGAGGAAGGTGTTTCTGAAGCTCATTTTAGCATCCGTGAAGAGCGCCAGTGGGATTACCCTTGCGCCATCGTCTTTATCTATAGTTTGTTCCTAAAGATTTTATGGAACATGGTTTAAACATCGCAGGGCGTGCTAATGTACTTTTTGAATCCCATCATATTGAGTATTTGGGAGAGGGGAGGAGGGGGGGGGGGTGCACGGTAATCAGGTCTGTCTCATGGACTATGCATTTGGTCAGTATTCTGTTGGTACGTTGTGACTGGTACAAACTGGGTCTCTAGAGCTTGCCAATACTCTAGAAGAAATAAAAATTGAGTGGACCTACCTACTATTACGTAGAGAGTACTTTTGACGTCAGTGATGTCTGGTGTGATTAAGGTCCAAAATTGTCTTTTCGTCTGGAGGTAATCGTTATTTAGTGACATTTTATCAGCTTGATTTATTTTAAGAAAATAGTGGAAAAAGGAAAACAAATAATAGCAGCAGTGGTTTGCTACACAAAGCCTTGTAGGCCTTAGTGTGGTCAAAATATTCACTGTAAATTTGGCCTCCCGATGACATGAAAGGGTCCATAAAGCAAAGCCTCGCCAGCAGTAACTGATAAAACAAGATTACCATATCTTTTGTGATAGAAATACAAATCGTAATATGGTATGTCTTCTATATGCAGTATTCCTGTCATTATACACATGTACTGTTTTGCATAATACCTGTCGATTGCGATGTTGATCCACTTTCTTGATTCCAATATATGAAGAAGATGTCCCCAAGTTCAATGCGAGAATACTGTGTATGTAGCATCTTCCCTTGCAGAACAATCTAGCACCGAGACATCACGGAAATTTGCCATGAAACAGAATACGAAATTATTGAAAACATTATCATTATCATTATCATCATGATCTCTCCATTTCCGTCTGTGTCACACGTACGCACGACTCACGCACATCCATATCACTTCCTTTCAGTTCTGAATAATTCTGGCTTTAAATTATGTCTGGCTGGCACAGTCTCGCATGTCACAGGCAAAGACATCAGTTTTTTTTAATGGAGGTTCAAATAAATGAAAACAGTGAAACTTAAATGAATTCATTTAAAAACATTGACTCACTTTGAAATCTTTCATTTGGTTGTTGATTGTAATGTTTGACGTCTTATCTTTATTGTTACTGTTGTTAGTTGACCACAGCGGCTTATCACCGTCCTCATCTAGAAACACTGACAATTCAAATGTACTTTCTTGAATTTTATATAAAAACCGAAGCGAAGAAAGACCGTTTGTTGGGCAAATCAGTGGGCTTCGTAACTGCACAGTCCCATTAACGCGGCTCTCCACCACAAATCTTTTGCTGCCATTATCTGAAAAAGAAAGTGCAATCATGGAGTGGCAGCTCAGCATAATTTCAACCCTTTATGTTTGGCCAGGTGCTAACAAAAATGTCTTTAAAACCACCACCCACTCACCGCTTATAAGCCTGTAAACAGATATGAATTAGGCCGTCAAGAGGCATACAACTTCATGGCTCATAGAACCTCATGAGCCCCAGCAATAGCGGGGGCTCATGGGGATCTATATATCTTGCAACATAGCGTTCTTCGCTGTACTCTGGCAGTGTGAGGTTTCAATCATCACTAAAAAGATAAAGTTGTTATGGCTGAAGATATTTATAACAAATCAAATTTATGTGTGCTCACACATCCATGGTCATGATTTTCAGGCAAACCTCTCAGTGAACTGTGTCTGTCATAATAATACTCAGTGCTTTGTAAGTAAATGCAAAGAGACGAACAAGTCTGCAAAAATGACAAAGGAAACTTTCAATGTATGTATTTCGTAAAATAAACCAATGAAGGACTCGAGGGACAACAAGACACCTACACATACCACAAGCATATAGAAGTGGGGCCAAACTTGTCAATCGTCATTTTTCCTGACTTATTACAACCTAACTATAGGCGTTTCACATATACATGTCTATTGTGACTGACAACGTTTACTCGGCCATCCTACAAATTGCAGAGAGAGTGGTGCGTATTAATTTCTATCATAATCACTAAATGTATTCTTTAAATAGTCACAATATTAAGTTAACGCTTCTTAGAGCAATGCTGTGAGGTTTTCAAAACAAAACAAGATGAGGATTTCGTCTCGAGGTCTGCCGTAGGAGCTCATATACGTGTGTACAGCACGCATAATTAAGTGCGCACGTTAAAAATCCCATTACCACTATTTGAAAAGAGAAGGCCCGGTAGGGCCGGTGAAATGGAAGCATAAATATATCACATGCACCGAAGTTAATAGTAGGGTGGAGGTTTGCACATAAAGTATCGCTTAGTAGCAGCAGGCGTTCAAAGCTTCAGCTTCCATCCCTACGGCGCCTTGAGCATCTTTAATTAGATGGATATGTGCGCCTCGGAGACACCATACCATACCCACCATACTTTATTTCTAACCACATGCACTCAATGTTAGGGAGTTCAAAATCACCTCGTTACAAACATTTTGATAGAATGGTGTATGTACACTGCTAGACCAGTATGACTTGGGACAGACGCATCTCGTCTAAGAATGGAATAGTTTTGTACGAATATGGCACGGTCACTAATATTTGCCGTTAGACGAGATTCCGTAAATCCAAACATGTGAAATGGTGAAGACTGGTTTAGGATAACATTTATATCCGGGATTTTTTGACAAAGGTGATATACATTAAGATGGCCAATATTTAATACATCGATATTTTTGCTACTTTTTGGCACAGTGAAAGACAGCTTTTAAATGGAGGAACACAAAATAATAATACAATGTAATAAGAAATATGCAAAAATAAAACAAATGAAAAAAAGCTAAAGAAGATAAAAGTGTATGTTGCGAAATAATAAAAAAAAAAACTCGTATATTCCAAGCTTGGCGTATAATAAAAGCACACACGTATTGAATATATAAAAAAGAACAAGAAAAAAGCACACGCGTTCAATAACAAAACGCTCGTACTTTATCGGTTTTAAAAGATTCACCGCTCTTAGGCTATGATGTCAAAGTATCACTAAGTTTAACGAAGAGACACAGGAGACTTATAATACAAAGCGTTTAGTCGTCAATCGGCTTCGATTAATAGACAGGTTCGCGGTTACCACAGTCCCTCAGAGTCCTTTGATTCGCTTATCAGTCTACGGCCGATTGAGCACGCACGCAGAAATAGTTCGTGTATATGATGCTCTGATCTAATCCAGGTTACGAGGAGGCCTGTGTATATTGTTGGACACTATAGACAAAATATAATCGCCAAGTAGATAGGATAACACTTATCCCTAATTGAGTCACACGCTCGAGCTAAGCACATGGACACAAGACAGTTAATCCAACCACAACAGTCCCTCTAGCGAGCATTAATTGGCATCTCCACTGTAGGGTTGAGATTAATGCGCGCGCAAACACCGCGAAGTGTCAGCAGTACTCACGCGGAGCAGTTCACTAGGGATTATGTCAACGTCCAAGTGTAAAGCACTACAAAGTGAAGTCATCCACGGTTCATTAGTAAACACACGTCAGTTGGTAGAGTGGTCGAGGGTCAAGAAAGACCGAAGTGCCACGCTTATATTCCTCACCTAAAGGAGAAACCTTCGTGTGAATGCCACAGACTATGAATTACAAAAGAGTTAATACAAACACAAATACGCTGTGAATTAAGCAAGAGAACTAAAACGGCCCCGAAACATCACCCACAAGTCAAATATTAAGTCATGGTTAACCTTCTCGCCAATGCAGTCACTGTTACTGTATACAGTACCGATGGTTGCATGCACAAGTAGCTCAATGTTATGTACAGTTATTCCGGCGAAGTTATGTACAGTTATTCCGATGCCATCATGTTAAGTCACCCGGAACGCGCCGCATACGGACATGCGGCAGGCCTCGGGTGAGTTTGGGCACACAATCTGATATTCCAAATTACGCGCGGGGCCTCATGGAGTAAATGATCTGTGCAATTTTAGTATTGTCCCTCATTGATTACTGCAATGCCCTCTTATCTGGCCTCCCTCAGTTTCTCATTCAGAAATTGCAGCGAGTTCAGAATTGTGCTGCACGTCTTATCGTCCGCTCCTCACAGCATCAGCTCATCACTCCTATTCTGAGACAACTTCATTGGTTGCCAGTCAAACAACGAGTCTCGTACAAAATCGCCTGCCTGTGCTAATGGGTAGACCATCGAAACCGATATTGTCGTCATTGTGCATGACTTCTATTTGTGGGTGCGGGTGTGGCTGGCCAAGCCAATCCTGGAGCCACACCTGCGAGGGCAATGGGGACACTGGGACGTAGCTGTGGAGAGAGTCGACGTCGTCTTTCTGCGAGCGCTGACACTGGTGATCCGTTCGCGCAGATTTTGTTCAAAGAGCGTGCAGGCTTTCCTGGTGGCGGCACGCCAGCCGGATCTGTCTTGTGCTTGTGCTTCAAGTTCCTTTACCGAGAAGACGCAGTACTTGAGGCTGTCTTTTTTTGCAGTCTTTGAAGCGTTTCTTTGGCCGTCCTTACTTCCTGTGGCCTTTTGAGAGTACACCATACAGGAGTTGGCGTGGCATGCGAGAATCATCCATGCGTATGACATGACCTGTCCAGCGGAGTTGTGTCTTTAAGATCAAGGCTTCAACATTCACTAAGCCAGCATTGTCCAGGACTTCCAGGTTTGTCACCGTGTCTTGCCATTTGATGCCCATGAGTGAGCGCAGTGATCTCATGTGGAAACGTTCAAGCTGCTTGAGGTGCTTTCTGTACAGCGTCCATGACTCACAGCCGTAGAGGACGCTGGGGAGGACTACTGCCTTGTAGACTTTGATCTTGGTGGAGAGCTTGACGTTGTTGTTATTCAACACACGAGTGCGCAGGCGACCCAGGGCTTTGCTGGCTTTGCTGATGCGAGCTGCGATTTCCTTGTCGATAGTACCGTCAGAAGAGATGGTGCTCCCAAGGTATCTGAACTGGTCGACAGTCTTCAGCTCGGTGCCTTCGATATACACTTTGGGTGGGTGGGGGGGGGGGGTGGGGGGCTCTTGTGCCTGGGGCTGGTTGGTGCAGGACCTCGGTCTTGCTGAGACTGATGGTGAGGCCAAACAGTCGAGAGGCTTCCGAGAACCTGTTGACGATGGTCTGGAGGTCAGGCTCCGTGTGCGCCATCAGGGCACAGTCATCGGCAAACAGCGCCTCAAGGATCAGACTCTCGATGGTCTTGGTCCTGGCGTTCAGTCGACGGAGGTCGAAGAGAGAGCCGTCTAGTCTGTACTTCAAATACAATCCCTTCTCAAGGTCGCGTACTGCATGGGTGAAGAACAGGTTGAACATCACAGGGGCAAAAACACAACCTTGTTTCACACCGTTGGAAACGTTGAAGGGTTCGGATGTGTCGCCGTTTGACTGGACAACTCCTACCATTCCATCATTTAAGAGGCGGATGATGTTGGTGAACTTCCTGGGGCAGCCGAGCTTTGCGATGATGACCCAAAGCGCTTCTCTGTTCACGGTGTCGAATACTTTGGTCAGATCTATGAAGACAGCGTAGAGGTCCCTGTGCTGCTCACTGCATTTCTCCTGGACCTGTCTCACAGAGAAGACCATGTCTACTGTGCTGCGGCCGGGTCTGAAGCCACACCGAGCCTCTGGGAGTGCTTCCTCAGATACAGAGCTGATCAGGCGGTTGAGGATGACTCTCGCGAGGATCTTGCCAGTAATGGACAAGAGTGAGATCCCTCGGTAATTGGCACAGTCTGCTTTGCTGCCCTTGTTCTTGAACAGGGAGACGATTGTAGCATCTCTAAATTCCTGTGGCGTGTTTTCCTCTGCCCAGATGCATGTCAGAATGTTGAGGAAGGCGTCAAGGGTCTCCGGTCCAGCTGCTTTAAAGAGCTCTGCGGGGATGCCGTCCATTCCTGCAGCCTTGCCGGAGCTAGTCTGGTTGATCGCTTTCTTGACCGCATCCAGGGTTGGCGGGAGGTCAAGGTCATCCAGTGTCGGCTTCTGGGGAATCATGTCCAGGGCCGCGGGATCGACAGTGGAAGGCAGGTTCAGCAGATTTGAGAAGTGTTCTCTCCAGCGTTCAGTGATGCTGCCTTTGTCCTTTAGCAAGGTGAAGCCGTCGGAGGAAAAGAGAGGGGTTGTGCTGGATCTGGCAGGGCCGTAGACAGGTTTCATAGCGCTGAAAAACTCCTTGGAGTTGCTGGATTCAGCAAAATGTTCAAGTTCTTTTGCTTTGTTGTCCCACCAGGTGTCCTGCATGTTGCGGAGCTCTCTCTGGGCTTTTCTCTGGAGGTGTTTGAAACGATCGTTTTTGGACAAGGAGTTGATGTCGTTCTGCCACTCGATGAAGGCACTGCACTTTTGCTCCAGTAGCTTGTTGATCTCTTCATTGTTCTCATCGAACCAATCCTGATGTACCCTCTGCTTGGGTCCAAGCACGTCTTTGGCAGACTCCGTCACCATCCCCTTGAACTGGTTCCACATTTCAGTTGGGTTGCCAGTCAACGGTCCATAGGCAGTTAGCAGATCATCAAGGTGGGACTGGAAATTTTCCTTGACGTCCGGGCACTTCAGCTTGGCCAGGTTGAATGAAGGTCGGGTGAGCTTCGGCCTCTTCCTGTGTGCTGGTGCTTTGTGCAGGTTGAGGATACACCGCACCAGCCGATGTTCGGTCCAGCACTCGGCTCCTCTCATGGCTCTGGTGATTCTGACATCACGAGTATCCCGCTGGCGAACAATGACATAGTCTATGAGATGCCACTGCTTGGACCTGGGATGCATCCATGTTGTCTTGTACTTACTAGCCAACCTGAAGAGTGTGTTGGTGATGGCGTGTCCATTTTCAGCGCACATTGTCAGCAGCAGCAGGCTATTGCTGTTCATCTTGCCCAGCCCGTGTGGGCCCATCACTCCAGCAGCTATGACAAGATGTCGGCCATGCAACACCTCCTGGCCGCCCGCTTCGGCAGAAATGGTCGTCACCGGCAGTACTAAACAGACCTTGTACCTGCGTTTGATATACGACGTCAGGCCCTGCAATGCTGCATCACGACCGGTATTTCTTTTTGATGACTTTTGGCAATTTGATGTGCTGTGACTGTTAATTGGATTTTATCCGCTGTGCGATGCTGGGAGTTGATACACGCTGATTCTTGTTGTACCATGCGGATATTAGAAGAACAGCGCGCTTTATGCTGTGGCAATACAACCAACGTGCTTTCCTCCCCTTTCATCATCTCGGGAGTGGCTCTTCCCACTCCACACTCAACATCACTGCCTACGGGGAATAGCGCTAGTGCATTGAACAAAGCGAGTACCAGCAAGCTTCAGGCCCCACATTCCAGCCGAATGATGTGATGACAAACACCTCCCAGACGCAGTGACTGTGTTTCTTACTGAACAGCGTGCCAGTGTGTACTCTTTAGAAACCATTTCAGTTGGACTGCTTTTACGTTAATGATGTAGTCCTACTACTATTGCTTTGAAAATGACTTTGAAGTTATATACTAGTTAAGTTATAATCAAGGTGGTGACTGTATATGCCAGAGCGACTGTCTAATAGCCGGCGCTGTTCTTATGGCGACGGGCCCCCAGTTAGCAACTGTGAAAGTATTCGTCTTTTTTAAAAAATGTGTTATAGAGATTCTAAGATAGGGCCGTCTTTAGTTTGCTTGTGTTAGGGAGGTTCAGGTCGGGTTGGGGCCGTTGGCGCCGGCCATTAGAAGCCTTGGCGACGAGCTTCACCCGTCCAGAGCCATTATCCATTTGTTTGAAAACTGTTGGGTGAGTGTGTGTGATTGCGAGTTGCACCTGAGGCGGCGAAAAGAATTTCTCTTTTGAGATAATAAAGTACTCTTATTCTTATTCTTATTCTCAGCAGTCACATTCGCGCCCAACTCGAGCATTGAAGTCACCAAGCACGATGAGTTTGTCACTTGCAGGAGTGGACTTCAGGAGGGAGTCGAGGCTCTCATAGAACGCCTCCTTGTCGTCATCGGCTTTGGTGAGTGTCGGAGCATAAGCGCTGATGATAGTGACATGTCGGTTTTGGGAGATGGGTAAACGGAGCTTCATCACTCGTTCGCTGATGCCAGTGGGAAGAGAAGGCAGCTGTCGGAGGAGCGTGGTGCGGATGGCGAAGCCAACTCCGTGTATCTTGTCCTCGTTCTCAGCTTTGCCCTTCCAGAAAAGGTGTACCCATTCTCAGGTTCACAGATCGAGCCTTCGTCAGCAAATCTGGTTTCACTAAGAGCCGCAATGTCGATTTTATATCTCGCCAGCTCCCTGGCTATGAGGGCTGTTCTTTTGTGCGGTCTCTTCGTCTGATCTCTGTCCAACAGGGTTCGTGCGTTCCACGTACCGAGAATAAGTTTCTTTCTTTGTTTTTCTTTTCGACCGCATAAAAGGGTTAAACCGCCAGCCTCGGTAAGCTGACCGGTTTGTGTAGGGCAGGCAATGTTTGAAACACCTTTTCTAGTTCCCTCCCTTACTAGGGTGAGCAGTGCTGTCCTGAAGAGGTCTGCTCAGTCGCCTGGGATGCTGCCGAACTTCCCTGCTGCCCCTGGTACATGGAAGAGCGACCACGGGTCCACAGACCGCCTACGTGCAGGTTCGGAGCTGCGACTCCCAGTAGTAACCTCTACCTGTCGGTTCGCCCGTTCCCCATCACCGCAGGACTTCTGGAGGAGGCAGAAGAAAAAAGAAGACGAAGCAGTTTTGGTGAAGATGAAGATCCATGCACAAAACCTGCGCGTGAAGGAGATTTTGGTGGAGAAGCTGTTGCGCTGGAGCAACCCCACCCTTTCGGCCGCAGAAATCAGAGTCCAGTGGCACGATGAGACGTTACAACTGGTAACTTCCTTGGCTGCAGTGGATGGCCATGTCTTCTTCTGTGCTCTGACATGCCCTATGCACTCCACAGTGCATTGCTGACCCGCCCTCTTGGCCGTTGAACCCTTGATTGATTTTCCTCCGCCCAGTCGGTCGGTGACAGACTTTGCATGCTAAGATGAGCAAAATCCTGCCTCACCAAGGGTTTGAGACCCCCGGTTTCCCCTCATATGGTTTAGCCAGCCAGTCAAAGCTGTTGCCCGTGGTGTGGCCGCTGCGCATGCTGCAGCTACGTGGAGCCACAAGTGAGAGACATGTCTGTGCTACAAAGCTATTAACTACTCTACTCCTGCCTATCTCGCTGATCTTCTTGAACTATACACTCCCTCCCGCTCCCTCCGTTCAAGTAGTGACACGCCCCTTCTCAGAGTCCCGCTCTTCAAATACAAAATCAGAGGTGACCGTTGTTTTGCGCACGTTGGACCTGTTGTCTGGAACTCTCTACCTATAGACATTCTCCCTCATTCGCTGCCTTTAAATCTGCCCTAAAGACCCACCTGTTCGATACCCCAATGTAGCTCAGTTCTTTGTCATTATGTACCAGTGTGTGTGGGTGTGTGTGTGTGTGTGTGTGTGTTCGTGTGTATTGCATTAGACATTCTCCCTCATTCACTGCCTTTAAATCTGCCCTAAAGACCCACCTGTTCGATACCCCAATTTAGCTCAGTTCTTTGTCATTATGTACCTGTGTGTGTGTGTGTGTGTGTGTGTGTGTGTGCGTGTGTATTGCAGTATCCGTTGTTTCAATGGTTTTACGACCCCCTCCACTCTCACTCTTTATTTGTAAAGCGCTTAGAGCTTATTTAAGGATAAGCGCTATATAAGTAGCCATTATAATAATAATAATAATAATAATAATAATAATAATAATAATAATAATAATAATAATTATTATTATCATTATTATAATACTTATTATTTGTCGCATCACATGATCTGGAAGTTGAAAGTTGTCATGACTCGCTGTGCCTGCGCGGTTTCAGGCTTTAGCAGGCGATGGCTGGGCCGTTGGAGCAGCAGACCCCGGTCCCGGAGGGGCCAGGGGCGGGAAGTCAGCCTACTGAAACCTTGCTGGCTGAGGTCCCGCGAGACCATGCTTGGGACACGTGGGGGCGGACACTACGTTGCCCTGTGGCTGGTTCATGGTGGACTGCACCACTTGGCGAGGTGCGGCATGGATGTGGTGGGCTGACATCTCCGATCTGCCATGGTCGTGACTGAGGTAGTGGCCACGCCCATCTGACAGACTGGAGCGGCTGCTGGTTTTGACGGCCGTTCACTTTTCTGAAGGTTGCCGGAAAATCCTGGCCACGTGGTGGTGGAGGAGACCGGTATTCCCCGTATCGAATGTTCAGGGCCAGACGCTTGGTGCCCTCTGGTCTCCATCTCGGTAGAGGGCCGGATGGGGGGGGGGGGGGGGGGGGCGAGGTTCCTGGTCAAGAAGGTGGCGGTGTGGTCCACGATGGCAATGTCCGCCTGCCTGCAGGTCGCATGGAGGTTGTCGTTGGACTTGGCGGCGGCTGCAAACAGGGGGTGGCGTTGACCGAAGGGTGGCATGATGGTGGATGTTTGTAGGGTGGCCGATGAGTTGAAGTCATGTGTTGTTGGAGACTGGCACGCTCATGTTGCGACAGCTGATGATGCCAACATGGAAAGTGACATGGCGAACATGTCTGGCAGACTGACGGGTGTCAAGCCACTGGATGCGGTCGTTTACTGACAGGCCTGGCACCGCAATGTTCTGAACGGTGAATTCCTGTGATGACATCTTCCTCTGGTCGATGTACCTGATGATTGAGTCTCCTAGTAGAAGAGCATTGGCATGTGGATTCACTTGTTTCTGGCAGAGTTGTTCGTAGGGTGGTGGTCGCCTGGTAGTCATATCACTGTGTACGGTTGATGACTGAAAGTGTGACACGACTTTGTCACGTCCCATGTCGAGATCATGGGACGCGATTTTACCTGGCGGTGGATCCAGGGGAGTACAACGTAGACATAGTGATGACCTGGCCAGATGAGGCTGAACGTTTGTGGAAGACAGTCCGCCTGACAGAGGCTGGGGGTGTTGACGCTGGTTTTGATCTTGGCGTTCAAGGTGGTGGGTGGGTTTGGGGGCGCGGACAGGTTTGGGTTCTGGGCGAGCGACGGATGACTGAGGCCTTTTATTATTTTTTTTTCAGACTTCCTAACGTAGTACTCAGATTGTCTTTGGTGACCACAAGTTTTGACACCTACGTGCCGAGGGCTCCTTGTTCTTTTGCCAGCTTCTCAAGGTCAGAACTTGTTGACTGCTCGACCTCTTTGATGTTATTCTCCACAACACTGAGGTCATTTTCCATTTTGGCCGCATTGTCTCTGATCCTACTGTCAAGGGAGCACTGCTCTCGGTGTAGAGTCGCATTCTGTTGTTTGACACTTGCTAGCTCACCTCTTACTGTGTCCAGTTCAGATGACAGCTTTTTCATGACGGTCATGGTTATTGTAAGTTGGTGTTGCCTCAGCCACATTTTTTTGTAAGGCTGGATGGACAGCTAATCGCGCAAGCGGGAGGGGGATGAATGATGATGCAGATGGGGCTTGGAGAAAGGCAGACTGGACACTTGCGTTTGTTTTCTCCGAAGTTTGGTTGGTTGGTTAGTTCGGAGTTTAACGTCCACGGCACCGAAGTGATAATGGACGGCCCTGACGGGCGGGTTATGGGGGACAGGGAAATCAATTGCCTATGGAGTACGACCTGAACACTGACCAATTCAGGCGCACTGCACTTTGATTTACCAGGACCTTTCAACGGACATGCTATGGAACAAGCCCGTCTTTTTTCCTGGATTGCGAGTCCAGCTACCGGGGCCGGGACGGGGACTCAAACCCACCACCCGGCAATTCCCTTCGCTCTCTTGCTCCGACGCTTAACCGCCTGAACTATTTCGGACTGTACTCCGAAGGTGGGTGAAGGTGACTGCTGACAGTGAATGAGATGCAGGTGGGCGTGGTCTGGCCCTGTCTGTGTGATGTATCCCTGAGGACACGGTCCGGATCATTATTACATTTCGAGCAGCTATTCAAGGGGGAGGGGCTTTAGGGGCATGATCAACAAGTGGGACTGGCTAACTTTGCTCAAGAAAGGGATGAATGATGATCTCGGGTGGTGTGGAGCTTGTCACTTCACGGGTGGTCGCACATGGGGCGGCGGAGTCATGGCAGGGCATGATGTCTGTGGGCAGATGTTCATATCTGCACGGGACATTAACGACCCCGCCCTCCACGCGTTCCCTGCTGCCTTTCAGGTTAGGCTTTGGTTAACCAAAGGCTAGGGTGCTGACACGGTACCTGATTGGGTGTATGAACTTTCTTGATGAAGTCACCACCCAGGGCGAGAGAGTCCCATGAGAGTCTCATCGGCCACGTGTCCCAGGACCAAGGCAAGCCACAAGTTATGTGGAGTTTCAGTTGTGGTTAACAGCTTGGAGAGGGATGGGCTCCGCCAGGTTCTTTTGCCCAAGACACACCACATGCAATGACAACCTTACCTCAATCCATACCGGATCGGTCGTCGCCCGTAACAAGGACCGCGCCTTCTGTCTTGCGCCAGGGCAGAGGTGTTAAGTGTGTTACTAGTGCACCACCAAAACTCCGTGCCAGAAACAACAAAAGCATTGGCACCTGGAACGTCAGAACATTAAGAACGCCTGGAAAGGTAGAGGAAATGACACAGGAAATGAACAAATACCACTGGATCATCCTAGGACTGTGCGAAGTGTTGCCACATTCCTTCTGCCAATGAAGATAAGTAGCGACTAATCTCTCTGTTTGTTTGTTTGTCTATTTTGACAAAGGGTATTTACCCGAAATATTAATAAATTGTGTTGTACCCGTCCTTTCTAAGCGTGTTTCTTTCTCCGTTGGGTACTTTTGTGCGAAGTACGATGGCAGAACCTTGGGGAAACATCAACCCAGCAAAACCACAAACTGTATTACAGTGGCAGAGAAGACAAACACGAACAGGGTGTCGGATTTCTCGTCCACAAAGACATCGTGAACACTGTCATGAGTTGTCGGCCAGTCTCCAGTAGGCTTATCACCATACGTTTGAGGGCAACCCCATTCAAAATCACCATTGTACAAGTTTACGCCCCAACAACAGACTATGGCGATGAGGAAATAGAAGACTTCTATGACCAACTGCAAGAAGTCTTGGACCACACTCCCAAAAAAGACATTCTTTTGGTGCAGGGAGACTGGAATGCCAGAATAGGAGAGGATGCTGCTAGGAACTGGAAAGGCACATGCGGACGCTACTGCAATGCAGAGACCAACGACAGAGGCTTAAGGCTCCTGGAATTTGCCAGCGCAAATGATCTAAAGCTGATGAACACGTTTGGCCCACACAAAGCATCCAGAAGGTGGACATGGCACAGCCTTAACGGAGAGCACCATAACCAAATTGACTACATCATGGTGAAGAGACGCTTCCAAACCAGTGTGAACATTGCCAAGACAAGAAGTTTTCCAGGAGCAGACATTGGCAGCGACCATGACTTAGTGATGATGACCTTCCGACTCCGCCTAAAGAACGTCAACAAGCAGGGTCCCACCAGAATCAAGTTCGACCTCGAGAAGCTAAAAGACCCAGAGGTAGGGAAGCTTTTCAGGCAAAGATAGGAGGAAAATTCGCGCCACTGCTACTTCTAGGTGCAGAAGGCAGGGATGTGGACACACTGATCGACACTTTTAACAGTGCTGTAACCCAAACAGCCAGAGATCCTTGGCAAACACCGACAAGCAAAGAAACCTTGGGTTACAGCTGACATCTTTATTCTATGTGACAAGCGTCGAGAATTAAAGAAAAAGAAATCAGAGGTAGAAGGAGCTAAACAATACAGGGAAATTAACCAGGATATCAAGAAAAGCACGAAAAAGGCCAAGAAGATTGAAGGTCAGTGTAAACACGTAGAAGAAAGTCTGAACAAAAATAATAGCAAAAAGCATACCAGCTGGTGAAAGACCGGACCAGTGTAAAACAAGGACGCTCCTCGATCATTCAAGATAGTGAAGGGAACTGTCTTACGGAAGACCAAGATATACTGAAGAGATGGACAGAGTACTGCTCAGATTTGAACAACCACCGAGCTACAGGGGACCCAGGCATACTTGCCAACCCACCCGTGACCAACAATGGCAACTATCCCACCCTCCGAGAAGAAGTAGAGGCTGCCGTGAAGTCGCTGAAAATAGGGAAGGCAGCAGGAGCAGACAACATCCCTGCAGAACTAGTCCAAGAAGGGGGAGAAGACATGATACGAGCCTTACTAACAATCTGCAATAAGATCAGACAGTCAGGGGATTGGCCCACACCATGGACCCAATCACGTATAATAACTCTCCGCAAAAAAGGCAACTTACATCAAAGCCAGAATTATCGCACGATCAGTCTTACATGCCACCCAAGCAAAGTCATGTTAAAAATCCTACTGAACAGGCTGAAGCCACAGGCAGAGGAAATCATAGCTGAGGAACAGGCAGGCTTCAGACCAGGGCGCAACACAACTGAGCAGATCTTCAACCTGAGAGTTCTATGTGAGAGGTACATCCTGCACCAGCAAGACCTCTATCATGTCTTTGTGGATTTTAAGAAAGCGTTTGACAGGATGTGGCATGCAGCCCTTTGGTCCACCATGAAGCTATACAACATCAATGCCAACCTGATCAAAGTCATAGCAAACCTTTACAACAAGGCCACTAGCGCAGTCTGCTTCAACGGCAAAATAAAAAACTGGTTTAGGACTACAGTCGGAGTCAGACAAGGTTGCTTGCTCTCACCTACTCCTTTCAACATCTTACTGGAAAGAATCATGACAGACGCTCTGAAAGATCATGAAGGAACTGTTAGTATTGGAGGCAGAACAATCACGAACTTGAGCTTTGCGGACGACATTGATGGCCTTGCAGGAACAGAGAAGGAGCTAGCTCAGCTGGTCGAAAACTTGAACAGTACAGCCAATGCGTTTGGGATGGAAATCAGTGCAGAGAAGACCAAACTGATGACAAATAAAACCAGTGGCATTGGCACTGACGTCATGATTGGAAGCCAAAAACTGGAAACCGTTAATAAATTCAAATACTTAGGAGCCATTGTGACAGATGAGGGATCAAAACCAGAAATACTGTCCAGGATTGCGCATACAACAACAGCACTGACAAGATTGAAGACCATATGGAAGGACAGAAACATCACGCTCTGCTCCAAGATCAGACTGATGCGCTCCTTAGTCATCTCAGTGTTCTTGTATGCCTGCGAGTCATGGGCCCTCACAACAGACATTGAAAGGAGGATACAAGCCACTGAAATCAGATATTTTCGAAGGCTGCTTGGCATTTCATACAAGCCACTGAAATCAGATATTTTCGAAGGCTGCTTGGCATTTCATACAGAGATCACATCACGAAGGAGGAAGCGGAAAGCAGAATCAGGCAAGCCATCGGGCCCTATGAAGACATATTAACCATTATGAAAAACGCAAACTGAAGTGGTATGGGCATGTCACGCGTTCAGCAGGGCTTGCCAAAACAATCCTGCAAGGCACTGTGCAAGGAGGACGAAGGAGAGGAAGACAGAAGAAAAGATGAGAGGACAATATCTCAGAGTGGACAGGACTGAGGCTGGGCGATACGCTAAAAATGACAGAGAACAGAGAGGAATGGAGGGAGCTGGTTGCCAAGTCATCAATGGTGCCCTAACGGTCGGCAAGACTACGGGATATAGATAGACAGACAGACAGACAGACAGACAGACAGACAGACAGACAGACAGACAGACAGATAATAATAATAATAATAATAATAATAATAACAATTACGGTATTTATAATGCGCTTATCTTATAATATAATGCGCTTATCTTATAATACGGACTATGACACTGAACTTTCCAAGTCCTGTAGCGATGGGCAAGGGGCAAAAAAGGCAGGTGAAAGATGTCACTGGAAGCCGCAGTCTCAAACCTGCATGCAGGCGGTTCAGGATATTGGTCGCCTGATGTTGACCTGGGGATGACAACGTCACTCGGCACACCCTGAACGACCAAGCAGCCTTCTCTAGGGACAGCACTGCTTGCTCCACACGGAGAGGGGCCTAGAAAAGGTGGCCTAACCAAAGCTCATCCCCTCGTAACCCCAGTTGGCTAGCCGCGGTCAACGGGCATCTTCTCATGCGGTCAGAAAACAAGAAAATACAATGGATCCACTCTCATGACGACCACGACCGGACTCAACGTAGCATGCTGGAACATCCGAACCATGCTCGACACAGCAGACAGCGGACGCCCTGAACGTCGCTCCGCCCTCATTGCCCATGAATTGCGGAGGTTAAACATCGACATCGCCGCGCTCAGCGAAGTACGCCTTCCGGAGGAAGGCAGCCTCCAAGAACTTGGCGCTGGCTACACCCTCTACTGGTCAGGCAGGCCTGCATCAGAAAGACGGCTCTCAGGCGTGGGCTTCATGGTGAAGACCCCCATTGCGACTAAGTTGGAAAACCTACCAACGGGTCACTCCGACCGTATCATGTCCATGCGCCTCCCACTGAGACACCAGCAATACGTCACCTTTCTCAGTGTGTACTCCCCAACCCTCCTGGCAGAGCCTGCAGAAAAAGACAAGTTCTACTCTGACCTGCGCAGCCTCCTGCAGAGCACGCCTGCAGGCGACAAAGTCATCATCCTTGGCGACTTCAACGCCAGAGTGGGCCAAGACTCTGAAGCATGGAAAGGAGTCCTCGGCAAGCATGACGTTGGGAACTGCAATGACAATGGTCGCCTACTGTTGGAGCTCTGTGCAGAGCAGCAACTTGTCATCACCAACACTACTTTCCAGCAAAAGGACAGTCGAAAGACCACCTGGATGCATCCTCGCTCCAAGCACTGGCACCTTATCGACTATGTCCTAGTGCGTCAGAGGGACCACAGTGACGTCCTCCTCACCAGAGTGATGCCCAGCGCAGAGTGCCACACTGACCACCGCCTTGTTCGCTGCAAACTCAGGCTCCGCCTCAAGCTGAAACCCAAGAAAGGCCCCCCCCCCCCCCCCCCCCAAGAAAAAGCTTGATGTTGCCAGCCTTCAGCGTGACGACAAGAAAGCTGCCCTTCAGGCCGATTTACAGCGCATGCTCAAAGACACAGTTGATCCAGCAGACTCCTCCCCTGAAACACTCTGGGAACAACTGAAAACTGCTATTGTAAAATCTTCTGTGGAAGTCTTGGGCTTTGCTAGAAAGAGGAACAAAGACTGGTTTGACGAAAACGACGTAGAGATCCAGGAACTTTTAGCAAAAAAAAAGAGCCGCCCACCAGGCCCACCTAGCCCAGCCTTCCTGCCCTGTGAAGAAGTCTGCCTTCCGCCTCATCTGCAGCAGTCTCCATCTCAAGCTTGGAGAGCTCAGGAACGAGTGGTGGTCCAGACTCGCACAGAGGACCCAGCTCTGCGCTGACAACGGTGACTACAGGGGCTTCTACGAAGCACTGAAAGCAGTGTATGGCCCTAGGCACCTGGTACAAAGTCCCCTGCGAAGCGCTGATGGACAGGCACTCCTCACAGATAATACCTCCATCTTGAACCGCTGGTCGGAATACTTTCAGGACCTCTTCGGCGCTGAGCGCACTGTTCAAGAAACAGTCATCCTCCAAATCCGACACCTTCCACTAAAGGTTGAATTGGACGAACCGCCCACCGCCGAAGAGACCCTCACAGCCATCCACCAGCTCAAGAGTGGCAAAGCAGCAGGCATTGACGGAATCCCGCCAGAGATTTGGAAACATAATAATAATAATAATAAATAAATAAATAATAATAATAATAATAATAATAATAATAATAATAATTACGGTATTTATAATGCGCTTATCTTATAATAATTATAACTCTAAGCGCACACTCACAACTCGCGCACGCATGCGCACGCTTTAGACAATGACTCTCGTACCACAAACAGTGAAATACATTACGACGGTCAGCTTGGGGTGGGGAGTGTGGTGATATAGTGCTAAAACTGTTGAAAGAGGTGAGTTTTGAGGGCGGACTGGAAGGAGGAGAGAGAGTGTTTCTGACGGAGAGAGAGTGGGAGAGTGTTCCAGGTGGATGGACCGTAGACGGAGAAGGAGCGGGGGCCGAAAGTGTTAAGTTTGGTGCGAGGGATGTGGAGGCGGAGAGGGTCGGAGGCAGAGCGGTGAGAGCGGGAAGGTGTGTAGGGGTGAAGTAAGTTAGAGGGATAGGCAGGAGCGCAGTTGTTCAGGGATTTGTAGCAGAGAGACAGAACTTTATATTGGATGCGTTGGGGAATTGGGAGCCAGTGGAGGAGTTTGAGCAGGGGTGTGATGTGGTCGGATTTTTTCTTTCTGAGGACGAGGCGAGCAGCATTGTTCTGGACGCGCTGGAGAGTGAAGATGGTGGAGTGAGGGAGACCGGAAAGGAGAGAGTTGCAATAGTCGATGCGAGATAAGATGAGAGAGACAGCACGTTTGGTGGCAGCTTCGGTAGTGAGGTATTTTCTGATCTGACTGATGCGGCGGAGGTGGAAATAGCATGCCTGGGTCGTGGCGGAGACGAAGCTGGTCATGGACAGAGAGGAATCGAGGATGACGCCGAGGTTCTTGGCCGAGTCAGAGAGGGAGATGGGTTGCTATCGAGTTGAAGGTGGAGAGAGGGAGGGAGCTGGGAGAGTTTCTGGCGAGTGCCTACCAGCATGGCTTCCGTTTTGTCGTCGTTCAGTTTCAGTTTGTTTGCTGTCATCCAGTTTTTCACGTCTTCGTAGCAGTCAGCCGTGCGAGTCAGTAGTGACTGAGTGTTGTCGAGTTTGTCATTGTCTTGCAGTTGTGAGTCGTCAGCGTAGAGGTGGTGGTGTATGCGGTGAGACTGGATGATGTTGGACAGAGGAGAGGTGTAGAGTGTGAAAAGGACCGGGCCCAGGACGGATCCCTGTGGAACTCCGCAGGAGAGCGTTACCGGGTTGGAAGAGACGCCGTTGATGGTGACGGACTGCTGTCTGTCGGAGAGGTAGGAGAGAAACCAGGAGTGAGCAGAGTCGGTGATGCCGAAGGAGTGGTGGAGTCGGTGGAGGAGGATAGAGTGGTCTATAGTGTCAAAGGCGGCAGAGAGATCGAGTAGTGTAAGAAGGGAGATGTTGGCAGAGTCGGTGGAGAGAAGCAGCTCGTTTAAGATATGTAGAAGGGCTGTTTCAGTGCTGTGATGTTTGCGATAGGCAGACTGGAATGGACTGAGGAGGTTGTTGTCGGTGAGATGGAGGTTGAGCTGGTTGAGAACAACCTTCTCAAGAAGCTTGGACAGGAAAGAGAGATTGGAGACTGGGTGATAGTTCTTGAGTTCGTTTGGGTCGAGGTTGTGTTTTTTGAGGAGAGGACGGACGATGGCGGACTTGAAGATATCGGGGACGGAGCCGTTTTCTAGAGATGCGTTGATGATGTCGGTAATGAAGGGTAGAAGTTTTGGAAGGCCGTCACGGTAGAGAGAAGCTGGGAGGGGTGGGAGTGAGTGAGTATAGATTGCTTTACGTCCCGCAAGCGACAAAGGCCTTCTCAGGACGTGCCTGCGCTAAATGAAGAAAAGAACTGCAAGAAGCGCAGACAGGAGGGAGAATTTCAAAAGAAAAATACAGATGAATGGACCAGAAAGACAGAAATACAAACCCCCAAAAGAGTAGGACCCACCTTGCAGGGGTTAGACAAGGTGACCCTAGGAACTAAAAAGTAGACAACCCCACCAAGGTCCCCTAGGGCAGACCCGGTGGGGGATGGGAGGGGTGGGAGGGGGTCAAGTTCGCAGGTTTTGAAGGGCATGGACTTTATGGTCTTGAGGACTTCATCCTGAGAGACGGGGCGGAAGGACGAGAGGGGAGTGCCGGAAAAGGTGGGGTCGGGAGGGCAAGGCGGAGGAGGCAGGGTGTCGAGTGTGTCGCGCAGATTTTGGATTTTGTCCGAAAAATAGGTAGAGAAAGCAGACGGGAGTTCTTCTTTGCTGTGTGTGTTGGGGAGAGGAGAGTCTTTAGAAGTGCCTAGGAGTGTGTTCATGGTGGCGTAGAGGGTTTTGGAAGAGGTGGATTCCAGGATTTGGTTTTGAAGGTGTTTGCGTTTTGATTCGGAGATCATTTTGCAGACTTTGGATCTAGTTGTTTGGAAGATCTGTCTGTGAACGGTGAGGTCAGTTGAGCGCCAGAGGCGTTCCGCTTGTCGGCGCTCGCGCTTGACCTCAGCTATATCATCAGTGAGCCAGGGCGAGGGGAGTCGGTTGGGTATGGAGCAGGTGGTGACAGGGGCATGGGTGTCTAGAAGTTTTCGAAGGGAGGAATCGAAATGGGATGCAAGATCGGGAGAGGGGGCGGGGTCCCTACCAAAGGATCTCCGTGATGCAGTCATCATCACCCTGTACAAGAACAAAGGAGAGAAGTCTGCCTGCTCTAATTATCGTGGAATTACCCTGCTGTCCATTGCCGGGAAAATTATCGCAAGGTTGCTCCTGAATCGGCTGGTACCTGCCATCGCTGAAGACCACCTCCCAGAGGCCAGTGCGGCTTCAGAGCCAACAGGAGTACCACCGACATGGTCTTTGTGCTGAGACAGCTTCAGGAGAAGTGCCGCGAGCAGAACAAAGGGCTGTACGTAACGTTTGTCGACCTAACAAAAGCGTTTGACACTGAGCAGGCAAGGTATGTGGCAGATCCTGGAGCGATTAGGTTGTCCCCCAAAGTTCCTCAACATGATCGTTCAACTCCACGAGGACCAGCAAGGCCAGGTCAGACTAAACAGTGACCTCTCAGAATCATTCCTCATTCGCAACGGCGTGAAGCAAGGCTGCGTGCTGGTACCGACCATCTTCACCATCTTCTTCAGCATGATGTTGAAGCAGGCCACAGTGGACCTCGACGATGACGACGCAGTGTACATCAGGTATCGTCTCGATGGCAGCCTGTTCAACCTCAGACGGCTGCAGGCCCACACGAAAACCCTAGACCAACTGATTCGTGAGCTGCTCTTTGCTGATGACGCTGCCCTCGTTGCACACACAGAGAGAGCCTTGCAGCGCATTACGTCCTGCTTCGCAGATGCCGCCCAGCTCTTTGGACTTGAGGTCAGTCTGAAAAAGACAGAGGTCCTTCATCAGCCGGCACCCAAGGAAGAGCATCGCCCTCCCCACATCACCATCGGCGAGTCCGAACTGAAGTCTGTACACCAGTTTACCTACCTTGGCTGCATCATCACGTCAGACGCCAAGCTGGACAACGAGCTGGACAACAGGCTGGCAAAAGCGAACAGTGCTTTCGGGCGACTATTCAAGCGGGTGTGGCACAATCAACAGCTGAAAAAAGGCACCAAGATCAGCGTGTACAGAGCTGTCGTCCTCACCACCCTGCTGTACGGTTCCGAGTCCTGGGCCCTCTACCGCAGCCAACTACGACTCCTCGAACGCTTTCACCAGCGCTGCCTGCGTACCATCCTGGGCATTCACTGGAGTGACTATGTCACCAACGTCGAGGTCCTTGAACAGGCGGAAACTGTGAGCATCGAGGCTTTGCTGCTGCGGACACAGCTTCGCTGGACGGGGCACATCTCCAGGATGGTGGATCATCGTCTACCCAAGATCACTCTGTTCGGCGAGCTCGCCACTGGACACCGAGACAGAGGGGCACCAAAGAAGAGATACAAAGACGGTCTCAAGAAGTCACTTAGTGCCTGCCAAATCGACCACCGCCAGTGGTCTTCGCTTGCTGCGGACCGTGACACCTGGCGCTCCACCATTCACAAGGCAGCCGTCTCCTTTGAGGACTCTCGCAGAGCTAACCTTAAGGACAAGCGGCTCAGAAGAAAAAACAGAGTTGTCGTAACTCAGAACCCTGACCAGACCTTCCCCTGCAGCCACTGCGGTCGAACCTGCCTGTCCCGGATTGGCCTCCGCAGCCACGAAAATGCCTGCAGACGACGTGGGCAAGCCCTATAGAATCTTCGTTCGCGAAGTCAAGCCAAGTAGTATCTTATAATAATTATAACTCTAAGCGCGCACTCACAACTCGCACACGCATGCGCACGCTTAGTGAAAAACATTACGACGGTCAGCTTGGGGTGGGGAGGGTAGTGATATAGTGCTAGAACTGTTGGAAGAGGTGAGTTTTGAGGGCGGACTGGAAGGAGGAGAGAGAGTGTTTCTGACGGAGAGAGAGTGGGAGGGTGTTCCAGGTGGATCGACCGTAGACGGAGAAGGAGCGGGGGCCGAAAGTGCTGAGTTTGGTGCGGGGGATGAGGAGGCGGAGAGGGTCGGAGGCGGAGCGGAGGGAGCGGGAAGGAGTGTAGGGGTGAAGTAAGTTGGAGAGATAGGTAGGAGCGTAGTTGTTCAGGGATTTGTAGCAGAGAGACAGAATCTTGTATTGGATGCGTTGGGGGATGGAGAGCCAGTAAAGGAGCTTGAGCAGGGGAGTGATGTGGTCGGATTTGTTCTTTCTGAGGACGAGGCGGGCAGCATTGTTCTGGACGCGCTGTAGAGTGAGAGTGGTAGAGTGAGGAAGGCCGGAAAGGAGAGAGTTGCAGTAGTCGATGCGAGATAAGATGAGAGAGACAGCGAGTTTGGTGGCAGCTTCGGTAGTGAGGTATTTTCAGATCTGACTGATGCGGCGGAGGTGGAAATAACATGCCTGGGCCGTGGCGGAGACGAAGCTGGTCATGGAAAGAGAGAAATCGAGGATAACGCCGAGGTTCTTGACCGAGTCAGAGAGGGAAATGGGGGTGCTATCGAGTTGAAGGTGGAGAGAAGGGGGGAGCTGAGAAAGTTTCTGGCGAGTGCCTACCAGCATGGCTTCCGTTTTGTCGTCGTTCAGTTTGAGCTTGTTTGCTGTCATCCAGTTTTTCACGTCTTTGTAGCAGTCAGCCGTGCGAGTCAGTAGTGACTGAGTGTTGTCGAGTTTGTCTTTGTCTAGTAGTTGTGAGTCGTCAGCGTAGAGGTGGTGGTGTATGTGGTGAGACTGGATGATGTTTGACAGGGGAGAGGTGTAGAGTGTGAAAAGGACCGGACCCAAGACGGACCCCTGTGGAACGCCGCAGGAGAGCCTGACTGGGTTGGAGGAGACGCCGTCGATGGTGACTGATTGCTGTATGTCGGAGAGATAGGAGAGAAACCAGGAGTGAGCAGAGTCAGTGATGCCAAAGGAGTGGTGAAGGCGATGGAGGAGGATAGAGTGGTCTATGTTGTCGAAGGCGGCAGAGAGATCGAGTAGCGTAAGAAGGGAGATGTTGCCCGAGTCGGTGGAGATAAGCAGTTCGTTTAGGATATGTAGAAGGGCTGTTTCAGTGCTGTGATGTTTGCGATAGGCAGACTGGAAGGGACTGAGGAGGTTGTTGTCGGCGAGGTGGAGGTTGAGCTGGATGAGGACAAGCTTCTCAAGAAGGTTGGACAGGAAAGAGAGATTGGAGACAGGGCGTTAGTTCTTGAGATCGTTTGGGTCGAGGTTGTGTTTTTTGAGGAGATAGATAGATAGATGTCTGTGGATGGGGTGGGGGATGGAAGGACAAGCTGAGCTGCGGAATGGGAGAGGCGGTGATCGCTGAGTGTCCGTGGCCACAGACCACTGGAGTGACGGCCGGCTGGTCATGGGGTGGGGCTAAGGTTCCTGCTCCAGGGGTAGTGACAGGCGGGCGGCCCGTCAGTCGCGAAATCGGTGGCGTTTGCCGCGGGAGAAGGGGCTTCAGTAGGGGAAGAGCTGGACGCAGGCTGTGGGGTCTCCATTGTATTAAGGGGGATTAACGGGTGGGTCAGTCTTTTTAGAGACCCCCATGGGCCTGTTATGTCCTTTGCATATGTCGTCACACATGGCGGATATGGGAGATAAGGCGACTAGAAGGGAGGCGGAGGGAAGAGAGAGCGACGTGGGATTTTGTTTGGCCCGAAGATGCTCCACTATATCCTTAAGGATGTCAAATTCCTTGATAATCCACTTCTCGCACCCCTTGCCTTGGGCTCTGATAAGGCATGCTGAGTAGAAAACAGTTATTGTGACTCGACAACCTGTTTTTGATGATCCCTGTCTGAGGCACAGTAGAGTACTCTGTAGCGACTCGGTGTAGGGAGGGTAGATGGGGGCCTTCACTTGGTCATGATTGACATCTTCGTCTTTCTACTCTGCTATATCCCGGAGGGGAAGCGGCTGCTCAAGGTATCTTTCATTATGGGCTATTCTCCACAGGTAGATTCTGGACGGGTCAGTTTCCCAATTCTTCTAAATAGGATCAAGGGTATCATTGATTTGTTCGAGAGTGGCTTGTGCGGCCGTCTTAGATGAACGAGTGGTGCGGCCGCCGGGCATGGTGGGAGGCTGATGTCATCCAAGAGAGACAGAGAGAGATGATGATGATGATGAAACGTTTTATTGACAGGATAAAGTTTTAGGCGAAACGCCTCTCTTACAAACTGTCCTGTTAGAAAAGAAACATTAATAGCAAAGAGTAAGAGAAATACAATAACACAATAAATCGAAACATGAACATTAATAACAGTGAATAATATATATATATATATATATATATATATATATATATATATATATATATATATATATATATATATATATATATATATATATATATATATATATATATATATATATATATATATATATATATATATATATATAAATAGTCCGTTTAGGTAGTAAGTTACTGTAACAAGATGTTATATAAACGAGTTTTAAAGGTTCTAGAGTTAGAAATGGATTTAATTTGGGGTGGTAGTTCGTTCCAGGCTTTGGCACATGAGAACAAAAGGCTGGTTTTATATATATCGAGCCTGGCCCATGGTAGCTGTAACAAACCGTTCCTCGTGTTCTGTCTTTGACTATCCAAAAATAACATACGAGGGTAAGATGGGGTTTTATGGTGAAGAATTTTATGCATAAGTATGCATCGATTAAATGTGAACTGTTTGTTTAGGTTTAGCAGTCGGATGGTTCTAAACTTTTCGTCGGTGGGAGAGGGACCAGGCACAGTTAACTTTACCCCTCGATGATACAATGAGTTCAGTTTCTTTAAATACTCCCTCACTGCATCCATCCCAGATAGTGGAGCAGTAATCACAGCGTGTCTTAATGTGGGCATGGAGTAAGAGTCTTCTAGTGTCAGTGTTAACTATTTGACTTAGTTTTGATAGCAGGAATATATTTTTAGCTATTGTTTTGCATGTGTTTTCCATATGTGGTTCCCAGCTGAGCTGGTTATCTACTGTGACTCCAAGCAAATGATGTTTTTTAACTTGATCAAGGGACTCAGAGTTCAGGTATAATGTTAATGGCAGGTAACCACGTTGATGTTTTTGGTGTGAAGTAATCAACATACTCTTTGTCTTTTGGACACTAATTATCATATGATTATGTTGGCACCAGCTTGACACCTCATCAAGACTTTGCTGGAGAACTTTGTTTATTTTTGGCAATTCGCTGTTTGATGTATGTATGGTAGTGTCATCAGCAAATAAGTCACATGTTGCATCGGGATGTGAGATAGAGAATGGTAAATCATTGATAAATATGTTAAACAACAATGGGCCCAAAATTGACCCCTGAGGAACACCACACGTTACTAAACCTTCACTCGAGTAATTACCATTAAGCAAAACTTTCTGTCTTCTGTCACTTAGATAGGATGATATCAGATGTACAGTATTGGAATCGATGTGATACATCGGTAATTTTTTTTAAAATTAGATAGAGTAGTTGACTAAATCAAAGGCTTTTTTAAGGTCAAGAAAAACTGCACCTGATAAATGAGAATTATGAATGTCTGTAAGCCATTTATCAATGATATGTATAAAGGCAGTTTGGCAAGAGTGTTGCGGGCGAAACCCAGACTGCATTTTACCGAGTAGACAGTTCTGTTCTAGAAAATTTTGCAGATGTGTATGGATATGTTTTTCAATAGGTTTTGAGACGACTGGTAGAATGGAGATAGGGCAATAATCATTCAATGAGTTTAAGTTTTTGCTTTTGGGAAGGGGAATGACCTTAGCTGTTTTTAACTCAGGGAAAATATTTCTTTGAATAGAAAGATTGTAAATGAACGTTAGAGACTCAACTATGTAGGGCAGAGCTATTTTAAGAATTTAGCAACTGATGCCATCTGAACCACATGACCTCTTTTTCATATTAGATATATATTTACCCACGTCAAAAACAGTCATTGGGGAGAGTAAAAAAAACACAACCAGCAGTACTGTTACTGTGAAATCGTAGTTGCTCACAACATTGGTATTTCGCAGGATCATTTGTATTAGAGCGTGCTAAAGTCTCAGCTATGCTAAGAAAGTGGGCATTGAAGGTATCTGCAGTGAGCATGTTGTGTTTGAGCTTTTCGGACTAAAGATTTGACAAAAGTTCTTTGTTTTTTATAGTCAACAAATTTCTTTTCTTTCTTAAGTGTATCTCTGAGTTGCATGGCTGCTTTTATTTCTCCAGTTAGCCATTCAGGGATTGTGTGATGTTAGACACTTTTTGTTCGTACTGGGGCATGTTTAATCTAGAACACCGAGGAACAGTTCATACCAGTGGGTGAGGGCTTCATTTGGGTCATTGTAATTTAATACAGCATTATCATTATCATAGAGAAAGGCATTCTGGTTAAATTTTTTGAAAGCCCTGTAAATAATAGTAGTATGCCCTGTGCAAAATTTCTTAGCTAATTTAGCAGACAGCGAGAAAGATACTGGGAAGTGATCACTGATAGAAAAATTGAGAACATGGACATTATTAACAGCATTTACATTTATAGTATAGATATGGTCTATCATTGTCACAGAAAATGAAGTAACTCGTGTGGGCGACTGAACAACTTGTGTTAAACCAAGAAATGAGTTAATTGAATTCCACGAAGAGTCACAGTCTTTTAACAAATCAACATTACAATCACCCAGGATATGTATATCACCCCTGCATTTCTGTACTGTGTCAATCATTGATTCAAAGTCATCAAGCCATGCCACTGTGGCTGCTGGATTTCTATAAATAAACCCTACAAGAACGGGTGATGACTTCGATGTTTTTATTTCCAGCCACATGCATTGAATCTGCTTTGATTCTAGGTCAAATCTTCTAGTCACATATTGAATTATAGAGACATGTATGTATATTACTATGCCAGTTTGGCCTAGAACAGAGGCATCACGACGTAGAATAGCAAAATTAGGTATGGAGATTGCCTGATCACTGATATTGTCTGTCAGGCGGGATTCAGTAAAGCCAAAGATATGAAATTGTGATGGCTGATTTAAGAGAATAGTGATGTCTGGTATTTTGCGGCAGAGATGATACACATTAAGGTGGCCAATGTTTAAGAGACGATCTGGGTTGTTGGTATTTGGTGACATGTGTCTTTCGGACTACAGGATAATGAGAGAAAAAAGAAACTTGTTGCACATGTGAAATAACAAGAGAATGAGAAAGTAAAGCTAAATAACCGAAGCTAAATACCCGATAACAGGTTTAACACAAACGATCTAATCTATGCAATAAGTAATGACACGCAATAAGATTTCCAAACACGGTACGTGGCACAAATGAGAGTTCAATGTTCCTATAACTCGATGCTGCCAAAATTATTATTTTAAATCGCAGAAGCGTCCAGCAATTTCTTATGTCTGGACAAATCTCAAGAAAGCACAAGCATATACAAATATGCTTGTGATGAAAGTGTCAACACTCGCACGATATGTCAAGATGATGCCATCGCAGCACACATTTAAGATATTAAATAGATATTAGTAATCAAAATACAGCAAGACATGCTAGTCCATGAATTACTATTTTCAGCTAGTAATATATCAGCACATAATACTGAAGGAATCATAAGACACTCTGTGCCCGTCACATTTCTGTTGTATTGAGTATGAGCGGCTCGCATAGCCTGACATATTAGATACGTCGACAGGCAGACAATGAAAAATTCTAGTGATTATGATGTAGTGAATATCACCAAAGAATTAAAATAAATAGAGAGTCATAGTCTATTCTATGCTCACTGCCTTCCACGTATAATGTGTATGAGTGCACGTCAAGACAATACACTAACGGGGGAAAAAAAAGAAAGAAAAAAAGCGATGGGCATAAAATAAAGTATGCTACTGACATGCTGAAAGGATCCTGCCGAGAATATCATTTCAAACGCAGACAGAGGTCATATTCAGTTTTTATGCTTAACACCTTCGACAAGTGAAAAGTCTCAGATATGCAACATTATTAAAGCGGCAACATATGCTAGTAAAGCAATATTTCATTTTCTTTCTCAGACGCAGCTCACAATCAACGGTCGATGAAAATCTTGTATCGGCATCACATCGGAATATATTGTTAGAACTACAGGGTCATACCCTATTCTATGCCCTGCGCCTTCCAACATGTATTGGACGGTGAGTGTCTAGACATGTAGATTTCCAGTTGGGCTAAAGCGTGGGGCATAAAATGGAGTAAGCCAGTGCCAAACTGTGATTGAGACTACCAAAATAAAACAAAAAGGCCATACCCAAGTCTATGCCCATCATCTTTCTCACACAGAGATAATTATGAGGTGTATGAAGGTTATGAGCATAGAGTGGGGCATGCCACCGTGTATCGTACTGCAAACTCAGCTCATAATGTAGGGTTTTAGGAGTTCTGCAACAAGCCGCAGGGGGTCAAAGGGTTGTGCAGATGGAGCTGAAGGGACCATGAAGCCAGGTGGATAGACAGGCTGCCCCATCTCCAAGGGGTTGACGCTGGGCTGAAAGTGTGTGGGTGTGGGTCGCACCATCTGTGGTGGTGTAGGCCGGTAGACATGCTGGACAGACATACCCATCTCAGAGTTGTGGCTGTAGAGGAGGTGTGACGTCATGTGATGAGTACGAGGCAGGTAGAATGGCTGACCTGCAGAAGGTGATTTAGAGTCAGGGTCATAGTGTGGGGGTGTCAACATGTGTGCATCTGTTAAACTCTGAGCCCCAGTAGGCGTATGCTGGGTAGAGGGCGCTCCAGCAACTACTGCACTGTATAGACGTGTCTGGCAGAGCTCTTCAGACCGCTGAGGAGTCTCTGACTGCAGAGACTGCTGAGAGCGTGGAGTGTGCCCCCAGGGGTTAAAGCTGTGTTGTCGACGGGTAATTGTTTCGAGCGGGCGTGTGCTCTGATTCTTTGCCCGCTGTAACCCTGTGTGAGCGATTCCGGGTGTGGGGGTTGTCACTGGATGGAGACGCGAATACAGCAGCTACGTAGAGTGCCAAGTACCTTGTGCCACGGGGGCTGGGGTGTAGTGAGTCTCGGTAGAGAGCTTGACGCTGTGCTTGATTAGCAGTGAGAAAGATGCTGCTATGGTCTACGAACTCAACGCCAAGTTTCTTGCAAGCAGTGCTCAAGTTCACATTTGACGTCATGGTTGCTGGCTTTTTTGGGTGTGCACCTTTCGCAGGTACAATGGAAGACATGTGTAGTCTGGCAGCGGGAAAGGCTTTCTTGCATGTCTGAAGGAGATGGGACCACCTGCGTTTCTCCACAGCTGACTTGTCAGTGCAGTCATTAACCCCAACATGGATGGTGAGATGCTGCACGTGGTGATGTGGGCCTGGCTGGGAAGTTACCCACTTCTCAATGTCGGCAATTCGTATACCAGTGACTGCACATGTTTGGACTCTACTGCCTGCCGGCACCATCCTGTAGACATCAGCTGGACGGAGCACGGAGTCTCCAACAAAGAGGAAGGTAACCTCGCCCATGATAGGCTGCTGGAGAAGCTGATCGCATGATGAGAGGAAGTCATTATGTGTGGAGGACGTAGCTGGCCGATCATTGCTGACGGGGGCTGCACCTTTTCCCGATATAGCAGATTTCATCCGGCCAGTGCAGTTCCCGCTCTTGGGAACAATAGGGTTTGAGTTTTCACTGTTGTCATCTAGGACGGAAAAGCTATTACCTGTGGAGACAGTGGCAGCCACTTCACACGTTGTAGGCTTCTCAGTGGACAGTGAGGACCTGCAGGTTCCTGACGGCTTGAAATCAGTGACCTGGACGCCCGATGAAGCCACAGATTGTTGCGGTGCTTGAAGTGCTGTGATGTCCTTATTAGCGGCGACAAGCTGACTAGCCAGAGTGATGTTCTCTTTTTCCAGATCAGCGACCCGGGACTCGAGAGCTTTCAGAGTGGCGCCAAGCTGACTGGCTAGCGCGACCTTCTCCCTTTCCAGGTCAGCCACCCGGGACGCGAACGCTTTTACTGCAGCGTCAAGCTGACCTAGCAGGGCGTTGTTTTCGTTATCCCGGATGACAGTTCGGGATTCTACAGCTTTAACTGCAGCAACACCCTCCTTACCAAGGTCAGTGAATCTGGCCTTCAGCGCTTTTGAGGCAGCTTTAAATGTATGTGTCAATTCATTGATTTCCTCCCCTACCTGTGCAATCTTTGTAAACAAGTGGGGCGTGTTGAAGACGGTGGGTAGGCGACGATAGCGGCGCGCGGAGCTGCAAATGCGCTTGATGTTGGAACTTGTTGGCGTGGAGCAGCAGTTGAGGAGTTCCTCTTAATCTATGTCTAACCACTCCGGTTCAGACATGTCATGCTTGCCCTTTGCGACTGGAGAATGGCAGCATTTCAGCAATTTCTCATCGTCAATGTCAGACCACTCGGCTTTGGTAGAAGTGTCAAAGCAAGTTTCTTTCAGAATTCCAGGTGTTGGGGCGAAGTCTGAAAATACCGCAGGCATCTGGATGGAGGCCAGCTGACGTGCATACGCCTTCTCCAGGGCAGCGGTTGGGCAGTCCACATCCAAGATTGACGCTACTAGCGGTCCAACACTATCGATTTCATCCTCTCCAACCAGGGGGCAGAGAACACCTTGGGCTAGCAGGGTTCCGGTGTTTTCAACGTGCTTGAAGTAAAGACTGTATGTAATAAGTTTATCGTCATCTGTGATTAGTCTGATGATCTTCTTGGACAGGTGAGCAGGCGGTATTGATGGGCCAAGAAGGGGCTCGGTGCAGTTGACCTGTACAGTGGCTTCAGCGTCATCACGGTGTTCAATCTGTCGACATGACTGGTGTGACGCGGTTTACAGTAGCGTCTCAAAAGGACACGTCGCCATACGCATAATTCCTCGAGAGAACAATGCAGAACCTTTTGTAGTTCATTGCGAGTATCCTGTAGCTGGAAAACATTACGGGTACCTACAGTAGGTGTAGCGGATGTTTCAGACATGGTGATGGATATACATTTTATTGGCAGGGAGTTGTTTGTGCGCTGCAGAAATGGCAATCATAGAGCATGAAATTAGTTATTTGACAGCATGACTATGATACCAATGCGTGATTAGGATACATTTTTTCTAGGGGAAGGCACTCGCGAGAGGGAGATAATTTGTCCGAGTTAGGTACTCAAGTTCCAGGTCACGTTATACATTTAAATTGGGAAAGAAAAACAGAAGATAGTGGTAGAAAACCCTTTAAAATAGAAACAAATAACGACGTTTCGGATCAAAGATCCTTCCTCAGGTGACATGGAAACAAACGTAGAACAGAAAAGAACACCAGAAAGAAAAGACGTCATCCTGTATAGAGAGAATTTAGAATGACGTAAAAAAAAAAAAAAAAAAAAAAAAAAAAAAAAAAAAAAAAAAAACCACACACACACACATAATGACGCAAATACACATGCACATAACACGTAGCACAAAACTTACGTCTATATACATACACGTCACTGCATACATTCGCATTCACTCGTGCCTACTGCAGCTCACGCACATGCACACACACACACACACACACACACACACACACACACACACACACACACACACATACACACACTGGATACTACCTTTGAGTGTGTGTGTATGTGTGTGTGTGTGTGTGTGTGTGTGTGTGTGTGTGTGTGTGTGTGTGTGTGTGCATGTGCGTGAGCTGCAGTAGGCACGAGTGAATGCGAATGTATGCAGTGACGTGTATGTATATAGACGTAAGTTTTGTGCTACGTGTTATGTGCATGTGTATTTGCGTCATTATGTGTGTGTGTGTGGTTTTTTTTTTTTTTTTTTTTTACGTCATTCTAAATTCTCTCTATACAGGATGACGTCTTTTCTTTCTGGTGTTCTTTTCTGTTCTACGTTTGTTTCCATGTCACCTGAGGAAGGATCTTTGATCCGAAACGTCGTTATTTGTTTCTATTTTAAAGGGTTTTCTACCACTATCTTCTGTTTTTCTTTCACGTGAAACCCTAGCGGCAACAGTTTTACTACATTTAAATTGGGAAGTTCAGGCAGTAAGAGGCCCGGTGTTTTTAAAAATAATTTTTGCCTTGTTTGAAAATTTGCAGTTGGGCTGAATGTTGGAATTTGCTGGAAATTTGTGGTTAGCTAAGAGGAGACATGTTTGGTGCTTTGATTCATACCATCCTGAGCTTATCCAGTGGACAATTGTGGGCCTATGTTGAGTTGCCTTTGACGTAGTGATTTGAGGGGCACGCTGATTTCAGCTGTGCTTGGGTGTGGGGTTGGTAAGGAACCAGTTTCATAGCCAAGAAATGAGACGGGTGATGTGCTGTTTTTTTTTTTGTATTTTGTGCATGGCAAATGTGCAGCTGGTGGGCGGTAGTGTTTTTTTTAGGGAATTGAACAATTAGGGGATGACTGGGACTGACTAAGGCTAAGAGACTGGACAGTACGGAAACAGCACTGTGGTCCGGGGCCTGTCAAATGACGCGTCAGCCGTTCTAGATCCAAAAGGAGCGAGACGCACAAATGTACGCAATCAATGTTATCAATGCCAAAACGTAATTTTCAGTCTGTTTGACAAATCACTTTTAGTTAAAGCATATAAGAAGTACACGCTGACCTGAGTCATGCACAGTTAATTCAAAAGAAGCACAGAACTCACACAGAAGTCAATCCAGGAAACAACAGACTCACTGCAGTACTCCGATGTCGGTTGGACAAAGACGAACGCCGTGGAATGAAAAACAAAGGCTCTACGTCCAAAGGCTCTCCGAACAACTCGAAGGTACTGCCACTGAAGGATTGTAAGTTTTTTTCAAGCTCACACTATTGCAAACATTCACAAAAAGTATTCAAGAAATCAAAACACACTTGGTGCAGTGTTGTAGATCTACTCCAAGGTTAGGCTAACGAAAGTCGTGGCCCGAACAAAAATAGCATATGAAGTGTTCACAACCACCTTTCATGATTATTTATCCCATATAGAAGAATCCGTGACTGTTGCACACCTATCCACGCTACACTTCAGGACTTTAGTTCCAGATGAATAGAATAACTACACATTTGAAGCGGAGATGTGAAAAGGTAGGTTTGACAGTGTATCCTCGGTGGCGCAGAGAGAGAGAGAGAGAGAGAGAGAGAGAGAGAGAGAGAGAGAGAGATGATGATGATGATGATGATGATGATGAATCTTTATTTATTCAGGATAAAGCTATTAGGCAACTCAATGCCTGTCTTACAAGCTGTCCTGTAAACAAACAACATAACAGGAAAATAAACATAGCATGCAAATAATAACAATAATAATAAGAAGTAGTAGAAGAAGAAGAGGAAGAAAAACTACGGAAAAAACACAATAGTTGAATTAATGAAAGGAAAATAAAAGTTGGTATTGGAGAATTAATAACTGCCACCAACACAAAAAGCAAGGGAAATAAACGAGTGCATAGCATTAATATTATACTCAGCTAAGACAGTGTCAAAGAATCAGCAGCATCAAGAGAACATAGCGACACCGACAGGAAAAAGGATTATCCATTTACAAATGTAAGGAGAAAGGGAAAATACTTGACGTTCACGTGTTATCAGTAGTAATACTCTGATATGGCAAACTGTTGAAGTCAGGCTGAATGGAAGTGCGTGTGCAAAGCACGTTTAAAATGGGTTTTACCTGAACATGATTTAATGTTCGGGCAATGAGTTCCAGACAAAACTACCAGAAAACAGAAGGCTTGACTTGTAGAGGTCTATCATGGGTCGGGGTAAATGAAGCAAGCCATGTCTCGTGCGTAGCGGATGCCTAGGGCTGAAGTTAAATAGCGTGCACAGATATTCGGGGACTTGATAATGAAATATTTTGTGCATGAGGACGCATTTGTTAAATTTGAGTTGTTCCTTCAGTGGAAGCAGGCCAAGAGACTTTTTTTTTCGTCTGTGGAAGTAGAGAGAGAGAGAGAGAGAGATGATGATGATGATGAAACTTTATTTTTCAACGGTAAAAAGTTTTGACAGAAAACAAATCGTCATTTTACAAACTTGCCGTTGCTAACATCTACAGGATAAAAAAGAAGGGAAACTATAAAATATATATGTACATACAAAACCCAATAGCATCATTATATACAGAAAAAATAATAATACTCATCACACACACATGCACACATGCACGCACGCGCGCCGCTCACACATACACCCACACGCACAAACAAACACGAGCACACACACACACGCGCGCACACATATAAAAACCATCTGTATGAAATACGTGAGGTACAGGAAATATTACAGTACCTGAGAAACGTACTAAGTCTGACTCATCAGGTAATCAAAAAGTTTTGTTTTAAAACTTCCTGGTGAGGTAATAGTTTTCAAATGTGCAGGGATGGAATTCCAAGCAAACGGACCAGAGAATGACATACTAGTTTTAAAAAGGTCAATTCTTGGCAGTGGTAGGGGTAAGGTATTGTTTCTTGAGGTCCGTTCACGTTCTTGGTGAGATATAAATTTAGTGGTTAGATACTGGGGTGTCATATTATTCAGTATCTTATGCATATAGACGCATTTGTTTAATGTAAGTTGCTGACGTAGACCGAGAATGTTTAAATATCTAAATTTGTCTGTGGTAGGGATGGGGCGTCTATCTATCATTTTTACAGCTCTTTTGTATATGGAGTTTAATCTCTTCATGTGGACATCACTGCAGCCGTCCCACACTGTGGAGACATAATCAACATGGGACTTTATATGAGCATGAAAAAACAATTTACGGGTATTTGTATCCGTTACATGTCTAAGCTGGGACAATGAGAAAGTACTTTTTAGCAATGGTCTTACAAACAGCATTTATATGGGTCTCCTAGCACAGTTGATCATCAACATGTATTCCTAAGAATTTACGCTCAGTGACTTGTTCAACAGGTTCAGCGTTTAATTGTAATTGTAATGGCTGTAGTCGGCGTTGATGTTTTTGCCGCGTGGCGATTAAGATACTCTTTGTTTTTGCTGGGTGAAGAACCATATGGTTCTGTCTACACCAGTCAGATACCTCATTGAGACTGCTTTGTAAACTATGGCTAATGTCCGTCGTTTTTTTGCCAGAAACATGAAGACTCGTATCGTCAGCAAATAGATTACAATTAACGTCAGAATTAGTGATATGCAACGGTAGATCATTAATAAATAGTATGAATAGAAGAGGGCCCAAAATAGATCCCTGGGGGACGCCGTATTTTACATTACCTTGCTTAGAGTATCTTCCTTGGGCGTACACCATTTGTTTTCTGTCTTCGAGATATGATCGGAAGAATTCTATAGCGGTTGCGTCCAAGTGATAAACTGTTAGCTTATTTAGGAGAATGTCATGGTCCACAAGGTCAAACGCCTTTTTAAGGTCTAAGAAAACTGCTCCTGACATCAGGCTTTTATTGATTGATTCCAGCCAGCTGTCTACAATATGTGTCAGTGCTGACTGACAAGAATGTTTCGGTCTAAAACCAGACTGGTGAATATTAAGTAATTTACCTTTTTCCAGAAAATCAAGGAGATGTTTTTGAATGTGCTTTTCAAGGGGTTTTGACAAAGCTGACAGAAGGGAGATTGGACGATAGTTATTAATATCTTCAAGATCTTTGATTTAGGGATTGGGATTACCTTTGCTTCTTTAAGAATGGTTGGAAATGTACTTTGCTTTATGCAGAGGTTGAAAATATATGTTAGTGATTCTACTGTATACGGTAATGAGATTTTTAGGGTTTCATTATCAATACCATCAATGCCAGCAGACTTTTTGTTGGGCATGCTAGAAATATATCTGCCGACTTCCGCAACTGTAATATCAGGGATGGTGAAAGTATTTGATATAGTTGTTTTTTTTAAGTGTTCTCTGAGAGAACTCGGCACTTCATACGGTTTACTGTTATTTGCAGCTGACAATGCCAATATTTCGGCTGTCGTTAAGAAATGGTTATTTAATATATCAGCTGACATATGAGATGGGATTTCGGGTGCTGATTTACCCTTTGTTATGACGTTCAGAGCTTTCCAAACAGATGCCGTGTCCTTTTTGTCTCGAATCATTTGTTGGAAAAAAGACTTCTTAGACGCTCTAACTAAATATTTGACACGATTGCGTTGTGTTTTGTATTCTTCGTACTTTTGCTCTTTTTTCAGTTTGTCTCTAAATGACATGGCCTGCTTGATATCCGCTGTTAACCACGGTGGTATGGTGGAATGTTTAACTCGTTTTTCACGTATTGGCGCATGTTTATTGAGTACACTGAGAAACAGATCCATCCAGCACGACAAGGCACTGTCAGGAGATTGGTGATCATAAACCTCAGTAAACGAAGCATTGTGCAGGTCCCACAGAAATTCGTCTTTATTAAAGTGTTTAAAGGAGCGATATTTTATAGTTTTATGTCTTTTAGTTTTTTGCTTGTCTAGTTTCATGGAGACGTTACAACATACTGGGTTATGATCGCTAACAGCTAAGGAGGGAACCTGCACATTTGATATTGTATCGTCATTTGTCACGTAAATGTGATCAATTAAGGTTGAGGATGTAGATGTGGTTCTAGTGGGGTTTTTAACTAATTGTTTTAAACCGAATAAGGCTGTTGTTGATGCCCATGCAGCATGGTGCCCTTTGGGCTTAAGTAGGTCAATGTTAAAGTCGCCCAGAAGAACAATGTTATCTTTACTTTGATTAACTTTATCCATCATTTCTACGAAGTCATCATACCAGTCCCAGTTGGCTGCTGGATTTCTATAGATAAAGCCAACCAGGACTGTGGGGGATTTAGATGTTTTCACCTCGACCCATAAACTTTCAACTTCGGCTGACTCTAAGTCCTGTCGTCGTTTAACGTTACTAATTATCGAATCATGTATATATACTGCTAGTCCAGTGTGCTGGGGACTTGAGGCATCTCTGCGGAGTACTGAGAAGTTTGGAACTGAGATGGAGTTATCCCTGACAGTGCTTTTGAGCCTCGACTCGGATACACCAAAAACATGAAAATGTGTTGGCGTGTTTAAGAACACAGACAAATCTGGCACCTTATTAACTAAATGGTAAATGTTGAGGTGACCTATTCTCAACTCATCAGGTCGTTGTGGGGCAGTTTTTACATTATATTTTGGCATGTTGGTAACAGAACAAACGTAGCAATAATATTCCAAAAAAAAAAAAAATAATAATGTCAATGTATAATGAATAAGAAAGCGACAAGAAAACGTAGAAAAAACAACAGCAACAACAATAAAGCAAAATTAAAATGTTTTTGACTCTCGTGGTCAGAGTCCGCTGCGAGTTCGAATTGCTTGGTAATGTCAGATACAAAATAAAAGGCTCAACAGCTATGTAGAAATAATCAGAAAATAAAAAAAAACACTTCCAAGCGCAACTAGGCACGCTCGCCCGATGCTGCAGTTCCTAACTACTATTATAGTAATAATCGCACATCAAAATAAAATGAACTTCTATAATTTAAAGCAAAACAACAACAACAACAACAACAAAAAAAGTCACTGCGACTTTAAAATCAAGCACAGTTAACTACGGACAGAACAAAACCGCAGTCATTAAAGTCGAAAATGTAAGCTCAATTCGACTCGACTCGAGGATTAGTGTCATAAAGAGATCCACGAAACACGCACAATAGAACTTTGGCAAGGCTGCGAGAAAACTACTAAAAAACAACAAAAACTGTCTGAAATACACGCTGTCAAATAAGAAGGGTGTGTCCTATGACTGTCTAACACAAGCTGTCAATCTAGAGACTCGTGTCCTAATGTCCGGCGCGTGGTCTAAATTTCTGCAGCAGAGAAAACAAGGCTGCGCAGTCACTTTCACTAAGCTGGGGCACTCCTGGGGGCGGGGGTAGTGGGGGATATGGAAATACGGAGGGATTAGAGTACGGGTACACCGGTCGGCCGTCTGCTACGAAGATGGGGGGCGGGGGGGGGGGGGGGGGGGCCATGGTTGGTGTGGAGTAACCGTAGGGTGGCCACTGTGACTTCTGTTCCGGTGCAGTTCCGGCCTTTGATCCACCGCTATGTTGGGTGACTAGCGGCGTGCAGTCGGCTTGACTGCAGTCTTTTTCCACAGTATGCTCCTGTCGGAATCGGGGTGCAAGGCTGAAACTGACTGGGCGCTGAGAGCGTCGGTCTCTTTGAGGCTCTTTGTCTTTGGCACCAGACTTGCCGTGTGTGTCACCGTGCCCAGGTAGCTGTTCATGGTGGCGAGACTTTGGGTGATTTGGTTCTGGCCGGGCTGCGTTGTTGGAGGTGCGGCCAGAGTACGAACGCTTGATGTTGACAGCGAGAGCACTGGTGCCCCGCTTGTTGGGATGGATGGCGTCTCTGAACCAGCCGCTCTTTACCTCGCCGGTTCTTGTAGAGAAGGCGTAGTCATTGTCAACAAACTTGACCTTGAGGGATGCGCACATTTCCCTCAGGCAGCGGTTGGTGTCAGTGATACATGGGTCTGGCTGCTGACGCTGGTTGTTCGTGGGCAGGATGGAAGACATGGAGATTTCTGCCTTGGGGAAGACTCGTCTGGCAGCAGAAATCACATCCTTCCAGCCCTTATTGCCGATGACGAACCCACGCTTACAGTCGTTGATGCCAACGTGTATGACGATTGTGCTGACTGTATTCGTGGGTTCGGCATCATGAAGGCGCTGTAAAATGCCGGCTCTGTCGAGGCCCGACACTGACACGACCTGTGCCTTGTCAGTGCCAGTGACGGACATCAGCTTTCCGTGCAGACCGCGTAGGACAGAGTCACCTAAAAGCAGCGTCTGGGTGACAGGCTTTAGCTCTGGAATCCCAGTACGGTCGGTGGGTTTGTCAGAGCCTGGAGAGGGTCGGGGTGTTGGTACCGGCTCCTTGTGCTCGGGCGTTTGCCGGATAGCAGTGTTGTCGTGAGCTGGACGCGGGGGTTCAGATGTGGTCGTGGTGGCAGGGGATTTGGAGGTGGCAGGCGATTTTTCCGGCGCTTGCTTTGCCTCGGTGTTGGAGGGAGGAGAAATGCCTTTCTTGCTGCCTTTCTTGCCGGTCCTCGATCCCTCCTTCTCCCCCTCCAGCTGGGTGATTCCTTGTCGGAGGTGTCTAATTTCAGTTTGCAGCGCATCCACCTCAATATTGTAGGCGTGGCGGATCTCTCCAACTGCTGACCGGAGAGCAGCTATCTCTGCCATTACGCGCTCCATGGCCAGGGGGTCTGGGTTGAGGACAACAGCGCAGACCGTCTGGCACGCAGACTCGATAACCATGACATCAGCAGGGGCAGGAGGCTGAGTGCCAATGCCGCCGACGTCAGATGTGATGGCAGCACAATCGCTGTCGATGCTGTCGTTGGTTATAGTGCCAGCGCCGCCGACGTCAGATGTGATGGCAGCACAATCGCTGTCGATGCTGTCGTTGGTGATGGTGCCAGCGCCGCCGACGTCGGAGGTAGGGGCAGCACGAGCTTTGAGGTCGATGGGGGAGATAGTGGTAGCTCCAGTGCCGCCGTTGTCGGAGGTGAAGGCACTGTTGTTGCAGTTGTTGTAGGTGGTTGTGATGGTAGTGCCAGTGCCGCCGACGTCAGACGTAGGGGCAGCACTAGCTCTGTTGTCGCTGTCGTTGGTGATGAAAGTGCCAGTGCCAGTGCCGCCGACGTCAGACGTAGGGGCAGCACTAGCTCTGTTGTCGCTGTCGTTGGTGGTGCCAGTGCCAGTGCCGCCGACGACTGAGATAGGGGCAGCACAAGCTCTGTTGTCGCTGTCATTGATGGTGCCAGTGCCGCCAACGTCTGACGTAGGGGCAGCACTAGCTCTGTTGTCGCTGTCGCTGGTGTTGATGGTGCCAGTGCCGCCGACGTCTGACGTAGGGGCAGCACTAGCTCTGTTGTCGCTGTCGCTGGTGTTGGTGGTGCCAGTGCCGCCAACGTCTGACGTAGGGGCAGCACTAGCTCTGTTGTTGCTGTCGCTGGTGTGGATGGTGCCAGTGCCGCTGATGTCAGACGTAGGGGCAGCACTAGCTTTGTTGTCGCTGTCGTTGGTGGTGAAAGTGCCAGTGCCGCCGACTTCTGAGGTAGGGGCAGCACTAGCTCTGTTGTTGCTGACAGTGCCAGTGCCGCCGACGTCAGACGTAGGGGCAGCACTAGCTCTGTTGTCGCTGTCGCTGTCGGTGATGGTGCCAGTGCCGCCGACGTCTGACGTAGGGGCAGCACTAGCTCTGTTGTCGCTGTCGGTGATGGTGCCAGTGCCGCCGACGTCAGACGTAAGGGCAGCACTAGCTCTGTTGTCGCTGTCGGTGATGGTGAAAGTGCCAGTGCCGCCGACCTCAGACGTAAGGGCAGCACTAGCTATGTTGTCGCTGTCGGTGCCAGTGCCGCCGACGTCAGACGTAGGGGCAGCACTAGCTCTGTTGTCGCTGTCGGTGATGGTGCCAGTGCCGCCGACGTCAGACGTAAGGGCAGCACTAGCTCTGTTGTCGCTGTCGGTGATGGTGAAAGTGCCAGTGCCGCCGACCTCAGACGTAAGGGCAGCACTAGCTATGTTGTCGCTGTCGGTGATGGTGCCAGTGCCGCCGACGTCTGACGTAGGGGCAGCACTAGCTCTGTTGGCGCTGTCGCTGGTGTAGATGGTGCCAGTGACGCCGAAGTTTGACGTAGGGACAGCACTAGCTTTGTTGTCGCTGGTCGGTGATGGTGCCAGTGCCGCCGACGTCGGAGGTAGTGGCAGCACTAGCATTGTTGTCGCTGTCGCTGGTGGTGCCAGTACCGCCGATATTGGTGATAGAGGTTTTGTCGCTATAGGTAGCACCCTCAGTGTCGTCCATGACGGTGATGGTCTGGGTATCGGTTACTGACAGGCTGGTGTCAACTGAAGAGGGCGGTGACGGTAGCGCCAGCTGACTGTGACCAGACTGAGCGGTCAAGGTGTTGACGATTTCTCTCAGCGCAGCAAACTCCCTGTCTACCCACTGGCGGCAGGACCTGCCCTGAACCAAAAAACTGGCTGTGGTGTAGTACGCATGTATCACAAGTAGTTGCCGTCCTTTATCCGTATGGTTGAGTGCACTAGGTCTTTCGGCAGACTGGTTGCATCAAGATCAATGTGTTGTTCAAAGGCGGTATGGTGTTCCCCGTAGTCTTCCCACGTTGTTGTGACACCTTGGGGCTTGAACTCGCCAATGTAGCGAAGATGTAACACCTTTCGCCACACTGGTAGTTTGCCATGTTCAGTGTTATACGTGATCTGAATAGGGTCCAGAGTCCGTCTAATCTCTTCCACACTTGCCTGCGTAAATGTTAGTTTGGACCGTGTGGTTGGGCCCATCTTGCCATCTGGCTAACATCACAAGCAGTGTGAACCTCTCACAAACAAAACACAGATTAGCACACACCTGGCCTTGACACTTCACTGTTTCCGTGGCAGACGAGGACCAGGTGGTGAGAGAGATCTTGCCTGTGCTATTGTCACTGTCCCCAAGTCGCCATGCCAGCTGTTGAAACGTGCCCGCAGGCCCCTGCAGATGCACTCAGGCGTGAGGGGGGAGCTGAGCTCCCGACCCCATTCACAGCTGGTGGGTGTGAGAGCACAAGGGATTAGGCAATTGGCCGTCAGAGGTGGCGGCAGGTGGCGGGGGCCGTAGGCTGCCTGGCGCCAGGTACAAAATCTCTATAGTAAAGAAGGTTTCATGGCTGATCGAATAAGATAAAGTTTGTTCAGTTCATATTTTAAAGTTTAAAAAATGTGAAATAGGGAGAAAAAAATATAAGAAAGTATATTACAGAATACCTTGGTTTCGGCGCAAGGGGTCCGTTTAGGATAACCAGCACACACACATTGTACACAAGTTCACACAAAACAATTTATCTTCCGCATGTTCAGTGAAAGCTGAACCGATGAAATTGAAAACTATCCGTTTCACAAATCCCAATTAGGCAAAATTAGGATCGCATATGCAAACTGTACTCACGCGTTGCACAGAATCACACACAATGCTATAATAACGTAATCCATATGTGTCTATCCAAGAAGAAAACACAACAGTACTCCATAATAGTGCACAGTGTTTTCTCGTCACGGTTGGCTAAACTGCGGAGCTCCGCTGACTGCGACCGCTCTCTTCGGCAGTCAGAGAGAGAGAGAGAGAGAGAGAGAGAGAGAGACAGCGTATTTTCCGATTTTCACGAACAGTCTCAGTTCGCATGACAATCACCTTTTTGTCTACCGTATTGAAAATAATATTATGGTAGACTTTGGCGCTGGTCAGAGTCCGTTCAGTAGAATGTATAGGACACAACAGGCGGGCGGGCCTCAGATTGTGGTAAAGAAGTACAAGATCAAAATCACGTGTCTAGCTACTCTAACCTTCCTGTTGAACGTACTTTTCGCGCGAAAGGTCGTGTGTGTGTGTGTGTGTGTGTGTGTGTGTGTGTGTGTGTGTGTGTGTGTGTGTGTTTGTGTGTGTGTGTGTTTGTGTGTGTGTGTGTGTGTGTGTGTGTGTGTGTGTGTGTGTGTGTGTGTGCGTATGTATGCAAACTCGAAAATCTCCAAAGCTGGCTTACGTACAAGCTTAAAAAGAGAGGAAATGCTTCATTCTGGGGGTTTCTATGTGCCCATCAGAGCATATTGAAATTGGATGTCTCATTGAAATGACCGTTTACAGAAAGTCGGTTGACCCACATTGGAATCCGTAATTTTAATTATATGCACTTGAAATTTTGGATATAGCTAGTTTGTAGAAAGACATTGGATGAGTTCGTTAGCCGGCTTTGTACCTCTTCAACGTTTTCGAAGATGGTTCAATGGTTTCTTCAATCAATTCAATGGTTCTTAATCCATCTAAAACAGAATGCATGGTGATAGCCACACGTCAAAGACATCAGCTGCGCCCACTTTCTCTTAATCTAACAGTAAACGGCAAACCAGTCTAACAGGTATCTCAACACCGTCTCCTTGGGGTCACCGTAGATGATCAACTTAAGTGGAAAACTCACATCAGCAGCGTATGTAAACGTGTCTCAAAAAAACTTTATATGCTATCAAAGTGAAATTCATTACCGATGTAGAGACGCGTACAATTTTCTATAACGCCCATGTAAAGTCGCACATAGACTACGCATCAACAGTGTGGGATGGTTCAGGTGATGTGCATTTAAAGAGGCTGAATACTTTACACAGGAGGGCTGCTAAACTTATCCTACCGGATCCTCAAATAGCAACGGAAAAGAAACTTGAAGTTCTTGGTATGCTTCCCCTGAAGCAGCACCTTATATGTAACAAAGCCATCTTTATGTATAAGCTGTGTAAACAAAAAGGGCCCCGTTATCTTGACCCATTTTTTTCAGTAATTTCCTCACGACATCCCAGACTGGGGCGGCACTATCAGGTTCCGCGGCCTCGCATTGACATCTTTAAATCTAGCTTAGCATACTCAGGTAGTACTCTCTGGAATTCGATTCCAAGTAACCTTAGAAGTATGTCTCTGCCCTCCTTTAAAGACGGCATCTTCAAATATCTAAAATAATCCAGCTTTACATGCAGAAACTGCATGTTCTTAGAGTACATATATCGGCATGTGCATTGACTCGATGTCTGACAAGTAATACCTGCTTTGATGTACTGGCACGCGTATGCGTGCGTGTATGTGTGCGTGTGTGTGTGTGTGTGTGTGTGTGTGTGTGTGTGTGTGTGTGTGTGGCTGTGTGCATTCGTGCGTATGGGTGTGTGATCGTGTGTGTGTATGCGTACGTCTGTGTGCGTTCATGCGTTTGGTTATGTGATCGTGTGCGTGTGTGCGTGGTCTGTCATAATGTGGCAGATTGCACACGCGTACGCGCGCACACGCGCACATGCACGCATGCGCGCAAGCACGCGCACACCATGTGCGCGATATGCAATTTATATGTTGGAATTTTTATCATTTTTTAAAAATTGACTTTAAAGGTTTCTTAACACAGTTCTTTTCTTTTCTATCGCGCTGTATTCATCAGTATTTTGTTTGCTAGCACATAATTGATTTTTATACCCTTGTCTACACTGCACGCATGCGAGTGTGTGTGTGTCTGTGTGTGTTTGTGTGTGTGTGTGAGAGAGAGAGAGAGAGAGAGAGAGAGAGAGAGAGAGAGAGAGAGAGAGAGAGAGAGAGAGAGAGAGAACGAACGAACGAACGAAACATTATTTTCCAAGGATTGAGATATTAGGCGCGCAGGCCTTTCTTACAATCTGTCCTTGCTAAGCTACTTAAAAGGGAAAAAAACAAACAAAAACAAAAACAAAACAAAAAACACCAACCAAACAACAAAAACTAACTAATAATAAACGTCACACACACGCATACACACACGCACACAGACACGCATATACATGTACTCGTGCACATGCGCACTTTTGTAAATGCACATACACACGTACGTGCGCACATAATTATCTAACATATAAGTAGGTATGATATTTTGTGTACTATTAAAAACAAGTTAGAAAACAGAACAAGTAATTTGGAGGCTAGATGGAAAAAAAGTAGCAAAAATTTAAAAACAGGAAGCATATTATGTCGAGAAACAAGAAGAAAGGATCAGCATAACGTTGTCTTAGTAAGGTAATCATGTACTTTACTTTTAAACAGCGAGAGGGACGTTGTTTGTTGAATAGTGGGAAGAAGCGAATTCCATAAAAGAGCACCTGAATAAGACAGGCTAGATTTGAAAAGGTCTATACGGGGCCGTTTTATAGAGAGACTGTTCCTGGAGGTGCTGTATTGTTTTCAGTTGGCGAAAAAAGCCTAGATAAGTAAGGTGGAGCTTTCCCGTTAAGAATTTTGTTAAGAGAGAGAGAGAGAAGAGAGAGAGAGAGAGAGAGAGAGAGAGAGAGAGAGAGAGAGAGAGAGAGAGAGAGAGAGAGAGAGAGAAATGAAATGAAACTTTATTTTCCAAGGATAAATGATTAGGCCATAGACCTGTTTTCAATCAAGTCCTTGCTCACGCATACATCACACACACACACACACACACACACACACACACACACACACACACACACACACACACACACACACACATCGGAGTAAAAGTTAATATGTACAGGAATAAACACACACACACACACACACACACACACACACACACACACACACACACACACACATCGGGGTAAAAAGTTAATATGTACATGAATGAAAATGAAATAATAATTCTAATCAAAAGCAAAAACGCGACACACACACGAACGCAAGGGTTCGACGTGCAGACTGATATACCATTGCATATACCAGACATGACACACCACATGTAACATGTAGCTGAAATAGTATTCTATCTACTTCTAAGATATTTCAGCAGTTGTGTCCTTAACGTTTTGACTGAAGAGGCTGCTCTAAAATCTGCGGGAATCGTGTTCCAAATCTTAGCTCCTGAATAAGACAAGGATGTCTTATAAATATCTAGACGAGGCATGGGCACTACCAGATTGTTTCCTGGTGCTCGACTAGACCTGTGAGCGAAATGAAATATATTAGTGAGATAGGTTGGCGTTTCCGAGCGTGTAATTTTGTACACGAGTATCAGCTTGTTGTAACTAAATTGCTGCTCAAGTGGCAGGATATCTAGCAGCTTGAATTTGTCGTCAGTACTTATGACTTCTGTAGATCTGTCAACAATGAGTTTTATGGCCCTTCTGTGGAGCGAGTTCAGCCTTTTTAACTTTGCGTCACTACTGCCGTCCCAAACAGTGGAGGCGTAATCTAAATGTGGCTGTATATGGGCACAATAGAAGAGCTTCCTTGTTGGTTCATCAGTGAAATATCTCAATTTTGATAAAAGGAATAAATTTTTAGATACTGTTTTACATACTTTAGTTATGTGACTTTGCCAGCACAATTTGTCATCTATGATGATACCAAGAACGCGCTGTTCTCTGACTTGTTCAACAGGCTGGCCATTAAACGAGAGCATAAGGCGAGGTGGATTCAGCTGATGTTTCTGCCTGGTTGTAATTAACATACATTTAGTTTTATCAGGGTTCGGTATCATGGAATTGTTTTTACACCATTCAGATACATCGTTCAAGCTTTTCTGTAGTGACTGAGTCATACAGGTTACATTTGATGATGAAAGGTCAAGTGTTCCATCGTCAGCAAAGAGGCAGCAAGTGACATTGGGGTCAGATATATGTAAAGGAAGATCATTGATAAAAATAGAAACAATAATGGGCCAAGAATTGACCCTTGTGGTACCCCGTCATCACCCCTTCTACTGAGTTTGTTCCATTTACATACACGTATTGTGTACGCCCGTGCAGATATGATGTGAAAAACGCAAGGGCGCCAACACTTAACTGATAAACAGAAAGTTTTTGAATCAGTTTATCATGATTAACTAGGTCAAACGCTTTTGACAGATCCAAAAATACAGCTCCATTCATTTGTCCGCTATTTATGGCGGCCAGCCATCTGTCAACTAAGTGTATTAGTGCTGTATGACATGAGTGTTTCCGACGAAAGACAGACTGTAGTGAATGAAAGAGCTTGTGTTTTTTCTAGGAACTGATGGAAGTGCGTATGAATATGTTTTTCGAGCGGTTTGGATACAGTTGACAACAGGGAAATAGGTCTGAACATGTTAGGATCAGTGAGATCTTTTGTTTTAGGCAGCGGGATTACCTTAGCTTTCTTTAAACTAGACGGAAATTTCCCTTGCTGAATACAAAGGTTAAATATGTATGTTAGTGACTCAGTGATATATGGTATGGCCATCTTTAAGACAACGCTACTAATACCACCAGAGAGAGAGAGAGAGAGAGAGAGAGAGAGAGAGAGAGAGAGAGAGAGAGAGAGAGAGAGAGAGAGAGAGAGAGAGAGAGAGAGAGAGAGAGAGAGACTGTATTGTCATCCCATCCATTTTTACCGTCAGGTATGTCAGCTGTGACAGTATGTACCATATATAAGTTATATATTGTCACTCTGACCAATTCCTTAGAGGAGTGTGTGTGTGTGTGTGTGTGTGTGTGTGTGTGTGTGTGTGTGTGTGTGTGTTTGCGAGTGAACATGAGTGCGTGTGTATGTGTCTGACCTAGTTATGTATTAGACCATTGTTTTGTTCATGAAAATGTTGATAAGTATTTTGTAGCAACGGCAAGTTTGAAAATTGGTCTTGTAACCAAATACTTCTACCGTTGTAAAATAAAGTTCATTGTTCATTGTTCTCTCTCTCTCTCTCTCTCTCTCTCTCTCTCTCTCTCTCTCTCTCTCTCTCTCTCTCTCTCTCTCTCTCTCTCTCTCACACACACACACACACACACACACACACACACACACACATACACACGGACATGCGCGCAGTTCCAAAAGGCTTAGATCCTCATGCGCTCTCCGGGCGCATGGGGCTCTATGCCTCTTGGAGATGCTTGGAGCGCGCGCGCGCACTCACTAACACGTACACCGCACACATATCGACGCGCTTTCAGAGGAGCATGCAGGTGTACTTAGTATATCGTGTAGCTAGGTAAAGTCAACCTGATTTCATACAAATTATAGCAAGACTGAAATTGTACTGTGAAATTCTAGTTTTATCACTCTTTTCTCAACCCCTGAAGCAAAGGTGAAATTCATATCACGTAAAAAATAAAATTACATAAAAACGGACAAATACGTCATGACAAATAACGTTTAAAAAACCAATACGTGCATGTACTGCGCCCCTTATAGAGCTCACTAACGCATTGGCAAATCTGTGAGACTTTTTCAATAGGAGATATTTCAACAATTAGAATCGGGTCAAACACAAAAGGTAGAGACCCTTGACAGCGAGGACAACTCTCATATAGATGTGGGTTATCGTTCATCCCATCTTGTCTTCTTTCAGTCTCTTTTCACTTTTCTCAATGGCCTGGCTCTATTCGATTCCCCCCCACCCCACCCCATGGTCGTCCGTTCTCAAGGCAACGGGAGTCCCCTTGTCATATGTTGCCAAGGTAATCTGTGATAAGTATACTCTCTGATTAAATAATACGATGACAACGTTACTCGCTGAGCAAAGCCTTCTGTCCCAAATAAATGTTTGGTCAATCACATTTCTTTGTACAAACACTCTAATCTTCATGCAGTCAAACCTCTAAACAAAAATATGCCAATAAATAAATAACTTAGGGGGCTACACAACACAAATGTGTCTGTGTTCTGTGATACCGCTGGTACCAGTTTCATACAAAACATAACTGAATAATTGGATAAGTTAGATCATATCAACGACAAAAAATTCAACTGAAGCGAAGACCCTTTCCCGCATTTGAAACGGCGAAGAAACAAAAAGTTGGTTAAATAACAATATGAGGATTTCATCCCAAAGTCTACCGTATTGTTTGGAGCTCACATGCGTTTATCTTACAGGAACCTTCAGGGTTGTTCATATTTATAGGCATATTATGCTGATCCATTTCCCTCCTCTCTAAGCCAGCCTCTGATCAACACACATGTCGGCGCACACAAATAAAGACGGACACACAGCGCTTCCTGCCATTAGTACGCTCTGTGGGCTCGTGGCGCGACAGGAATCCATCTCCTTTTACTCTATCCCATCCTCTGATCGACGCACACTGGCACACAGAAATAAAGACGGGCACACGGCGATTCCCACCATTCGTAAGCTCCGTAGTCTGGCGTAGCATAGCTTTTCTGTATAAGAGTAATAGCACGAGCAGCGAAATGACGTCACTTCAAGCTTAACGTCATGGCATCATTAGTCCCACGACGCTGTGTTTATAGTAACGACTCGATGTTATATATCACTTATCGCAGGGCTTGACTTATCAGAAAATCACCTTTGCAATTGTCTTGCTGAATTTCACGCCTTGGGCATACAGGTCACAATTTGACCTAATCCTACCCCAGGGCCGGGACAAACAGCAGGCATATGCAAACACTGTTCATGAAAAATCATGCGGGTATTAATGAGAAGATATTTTGTTTTCGTAAAAGAAAAATGAAAGTTATGTTAGCTGTTTTACAAACGACTTCTAAAAAGTGGCGCAGAACATTGTCTGATTTTCACACCTAGGGAATACAGGTCACAGTTGACCAAATCGTACCCGACAGCCGAGACAAACTGTAGGCTTATGTAAATACCGTATACGAAAAATCGTGCGATTATTGAGAAGATTGGTTTTTTTTTTTAGTAAAAAAGATTCAATTGTTTTACGATTAACCATACAATTCGTGAAATTAATCCGCAAAGCGTGAAATATATTAATGTTTTTAAAAATTTATCACTCAAAACGTTATAGAGGTACAAAGCTGGTTAACAAACTTATTCGATATCTCTCTTGTATCCAGCTATACGCAAAATATCTAGTAAAAATAAGAAAAATTACGGACTCCAGTGTGAATCAACCGGTTTTGTGAAACGGCCATTTTCTCGCCAATGAGCATCTCAATACAAAAATCGAAAAAAAGGACCCGAGATAATTTTTTTTTAGGGACAATATCCTAAAATTTCAAGCTTGTCCGTCTTCAAACGCGGGCTCTAGTCGCTGTGACATCCTCACACACACACACACACACACATACACACACACACACACACACACACACACACACACACACACACACACACACACACACACACACACACACACACACACACACACACACACACACACACACACACACGGCACTTGGCGCTAAAAAACCCCCCGTTTTTTAGCAATGTTTGCGTAACTAGAAGTGACGTAATTTTTATTGTGTTACTTCTTTGCCAGAATTTCTGCGCCGCACACCCCAAACGTCATGTGCATGCTCCGGAATGCGCTCCGACCCAGCCCCATTTCAGAGTCTACCATATTTTCAATACGGTAGACACAAATTGAGGGGGTTACGTAACAAAATAACAATATACACGCGTTGTGTTCGGCTTATATTACCATTTTCATACCCAGAAAATGATTGAAAATGTGTTAAATTAAAAAAAAAATACATGAGAGAGAAATTTCAGGCGACTGCAGTTCACGAGAGGTTGTTAATAGTTGGAAGTATAATAATAATAATAATAATAATAATAATAATAATAATAACAATAATAATAACAATAATAAAGGAGATTAAATTTTGTTAAGCGCTTATTTTAAAAGTAGCTCTAAGCGCTGATACAATGAAAAGGCTAACAGGTAACACGCACACACAAACACAGACACACACAGACACACGCGCGCGCGCGCGCGCGCACTCACGCACGCACGTACGCACGCACATACATACACACACACACACACACACAACATACGCGCGCGCGCGTGCACACACACACACACACACACACACACACACACACACACACACACACACACACACACACACACACACACACACACACACACGTGACAGTGGTGATGAATTGTGCATGACTGGGGACATGAACTAGTGAAAGGCAGCGTTGTAGAGGAGGGTTTTGAGAAGTGATTTGAATGAGGAGAGCGTTTGACAGTTACGAACAGGGGCGAGGAGGCTGCTCCAAGTGGCGGGGCCAAGATGAGAGAAGTGACGACCGCCACGTGTTTTACATTTGAAATTGGGTGGGTGAAATTTACGTGTGTCAGTATGGAGAATTACGTCCCCTGAATCTCTACGTCACCCGTAAAGTTTGGGGTCCTTTCAAGGGTACATCATCATCATCATCATCAGTCCCTTGCCCGAACTGGGCGTTGGGGGGACTGAAAGGCAGCAGCAACAGACAGTGCTCTCCACTGAGTTCTATTTTGGGCGGTGGCAAGCAAGTCTGGCATCTCGAGTTCGGTCCAGTCTTTTATGTTTGCGACCCAACTCTTTCTCTGACGACCTCGCCGACGACTTCCTTCGAGAGTGCCTTGGAGGATAGTCTTGGACAAGGTGTTGTGTCGGGTCACGTGGCCAAACCAAGCAAGCTTGCGCCGTTTCACGGTTGCCAGAAGGGGTTCATGTGGGCCCACCAGGGAAGTGACGATGCTCCGTACATATTCGTTGGTCTTGTGCTCGCGGTACGAGATGCGGAGCAACTTCCTCAGGCACTTGTTCTCAAAGGCCTGGATTTTCTTTTCTGAGTCTGCAAGCAGTGTCCAAGTCTCACAGCCGTAGAGCAGAATAGACACTACGAGGGACTTGTAAAGCCTGTACTTGATGGTGAAGCTGATGGAGTTACTTCGCCATATCCTGTCCAGCCTGGCCATTGCGGATGTTGCTGTACCTATCCTGATACGGATCTCTGCTATGCAACTACCGTCTTTGGACAGGGTGGCTCCCAAGTACTTGAAGCTATTGACCTCTTCTAGCTTCTGGCCGTTCATATGAATGTTGCTGCTGCTGTCGCTTGTGGTGTTGATCATCACTTTGCTTTTATCCGTACTGATCTCCATGCCATAAGACCCTGCGCTACTTGAAAGTTTGTCTGTCAGGTTTTGGAGCTCACTATTGCTGCCTGCCATGAGGTCAATGTCGTCTGCGAATCGAAGATTGCACAGGGATCTGCCACCAATAGAGATTGAAGTATGGTGGTCGTGGAGGGTTTCCTGCATGATCTTCTCCAGGAATATGTTGAAAAGGACAGGAGAGAGCAGGCATCCTTGACGGACACCGATCGTCGTCCTGAAGAACTCGCCTGACTGATTGTTAAGTAGAACCGCGCTGCAGGCGTTCTTGTAAAGCGCTTCTATCATTTGGATCAGTCCCTCCTCTATGTTGAACGATCTCATGACTTGCCAGAGTCCGTCGTGCCAGACGCGATCAAATGCTTTCCTGAAATCAATGAAGTTGTGGTAGAGTTCGCGCTGATGCTGCAGATGTTTCTCGATCAGGACGCGGCAGTTGAAAATCTGCTCTACAGTGCTTCTTCCAACTCTGAAGCCAGCCTGTTCTTCTGCCAGCAGTTCCTCGGCGAAAGTTTTGAGGCGGTTGAGAATGATTCTAAGCATTAGTTTGCTAGGGTGACTTATCAGACTGATAGTTCTGTAGTTCTGGCACTGTTTCAGGTTTCCTTTCTTGGGGAGCGGGATCACTAGAGACTGTGTCCATTCTACTGGCCATTTCTTTTGCTCCCAGATCTTTTGACAGAGTGTAGTGAGGACCTTCGTTGTTACTTCTCCTCCATGTTTCAACAGTTCAGCAGGTACGTTGTCTACACCTGGAGACTTTCCTCCCTTCAGGGTACACTTAATGCTTAAATTTTTTTTTTTACAGTTGAAGACAAAATCGTTGTGTTACGAGTTAGGCTTTGCTAGTGGTTCTTGTCGCCTCTCGGATCCGGTCAGGGGTGTCAATGTCGGAGGTAAGAGTCTCGGGATAAAACCCTCGACTGTTACCTCCGACATTGATCCCCTTGAACGGACTCTCGTGGCGACAAGAATCACTGGCAAAGCCTAACTCGTAACACAACTAATATTGTTTTACATTGTTTCGGTCAGCGGGAAACAAAGTATGTTCTCCGAGCGCCATCAGTCTCAGGTTAATAGGTCCCAAACAAGAAAGTTGGACGGCCCCCCCCCCACCCCACCCCCGCCCCTGCTCCCGCTCGACCTTTCGAGAGAAAGCTGATCCGCCCCTGAATGACAAAAAAATAAATAATGAATGTAGGGACTTAAATACGTGCCAAATGACTTTCTTAAAAGTTTGAGTTTGAAGCCTGCCCGCCTATGACGTAAATACGGCAGACTGAAAAGTAGGAAATATGTAAGAGTAAAACTGAGAAAGAAAGGCAATCACAACACTGTACGTTAACTTCGGTTTAAACATTTATATTGCCGAAAGACTATGCCCACATACGGGTACATGTACTTCACAGCAAAACTGCAGCGTTAAAAAAGTAAATAAAGTTGAATTTACCGATTTTCCACAATGGCTGCGAAGAGGGGTCGTTTACGATCCAACAGCAAGTATCATTAGTGATAGAGCAGGTCACTGAAACAGAGCAGAGAAACTTAAATCAGCACAGACAGAGATAAACATGGGGATTTTGTAGTTGGGTAATTTCCAGTACTGTAATGTCTTTTCAAGTTTTTTTTAACAGAAAGATTAAGAGCAGCATTTATGATTGCGCAATGATTGATTCTTTGGAATTGGGAATTGCTTATCCGATAAAACTAAAAAAAAAAAAACAGCGAAGAGCTGACGTGTTTAGTCCCTTCACTGCCAATGGACGCGGATTGTGTGTAAAAAATATCATTGAATTCAATGTCAAACATCCAAAGCCATCAAAGGAACTTTGATACAGCGTGGTTTTAGAAAAGAGACAGATCCTTATCGGGAGGACATAAGGGTCTATATATTTTGCATTTGGGTTCTGCTCGTTGTGTTCCGACAGTAAAGTGGTTACCGTAAGTAAAGTATAGGAAAGTAAAAACTGTCTCCGTGTTCATTGCTTTCTTTCTTATTTATCTACAGCCTATAAGATAACACAAGATAGAACATTATTGTCATATGTAAAGATACATCAGGAAATGATAGCTTTAGATTTGGTCGACACATACACAGTTTTCATTTCCAGTATGACCATGTTTTCACTTTATCTGAGGAAAAATGAACCGATGGATCAAGCCGGGATATTGCACATGAAAAGTGAGATATTGTAGTGTCAGAACTACTCTGACCTAGTAAAAGGGATTTCAAGTACAATGATGTATATGATCCGTCTGCCTGTAACCCATCCGGTATTTTTGCCCTTATTTTCACGATCCGTCTCCAGGATGACATTTGACCGCAGTTCAAAGTCCATCTGCTTAATTTCAGGGTCAGAAAGAGAGATAGGAATATTGCCCTTAATGAGTTTCGCTCCTGGTTTTTCTCTGTCTACCTTTCTCTCCCCACTTTAACCCCCTGCTAAGTGACAGGTTATGATGTAGGGGTTCTGTCCTCTCATGGCCACCACTACACCACGCAGTGTAAACCCAGACGCCAGATGTTTATGTCTCGCCTCCTGGTGTGTAGGGGAAACATTTTCCGTAGACCACTGATTTTCTGGAAACCAATAATTAACTAGGACCCGCAAATTTTCTCTGATGCAGAGTACAGCTCCGCTGTGTTATATTCCTTTTTGGTCGAAGCAGGCAACATACCGTCTGTACATGTACCATTTTCAGGCGTATCAGCGCTAGCGGTTTTCATGAGTGGGACTTTTCCTGATTCAGCCGGATTTTCAGGATTAAAAAAAAAAAATTGTTTTTTTCTTTTCACTTAAAAAGTGCCCCAAGACCCTCGCTTCAAGATTCAACTTTTCTTTTCGGTCCCACCCATGGGTATTATTCACATGACCAGTAAAAGTATGCGTACAAGTACACACAGTCTGTCAGAGTATACTTATAATGTCCTAATCAAGGACAGGAAGAACACCAAACTACACACCTTTCATTACGTGCCGCGGAACAAGCAAAGATGGTATCCTCAACGAGTCAGAAGAAACAAGCCCGCAGTGACATCAGGGGGACAGTCACAGTTAAATGAACATCTACATTTCAGTATGTCCTCTTTAAACAACTTAAAGTTTGAAAATTGAAAATAATATACCCATACACACCATTCAGGTACAAAATTTTGGATTGGATTGATCCATCGGATACATATGCATGAATTTCCTTGTTACCCACCCCTTAACTGTGCCAAAAATTGTCTTTCGTCCACCCATTGATGTTTGATTGTATGTTTCCAAGAGAAATGTCTGTAAGATGTCGTGAGTTTTCTCAGCAGAGTCCGTTTGAAATTTCAAGCTGTGTGTGTCATTCTTTTTTGGGGAACATTGCTCTCTCCCCACCCCCCTCCCCACCTCCTTCCCCTCCATTCTTTCGCTCAGCTCATGTCTAAATTCATTTGATCTTGATGTTATATTTGTATGTTTAGATGTTTTGTTACGTGGTAGTCGTGGCAGTATGATGCAATCCCATCAGACACACTCACGTAGGGTTCTTGTCGAAAAACCTCACTCAGTTGCAACTCGTCACGTGCCACAGGGTTGCAGATCACACTGGAGTAACAGTTCCAACAGTACTTTATTCTCGCGATGCACTATCTCTCACAAATGCATCTACACTTTGATACACTGTCTCTTATACAATGCATCCACACTATGATATACTATCTCCTATACATTGCAATCACACTTTGTTACACTGTCTGATACAATGCATGCACACATTTCCTAACACCCTCTTTTATACTATTACAGATTTCCAGAACATTACCGCAAATTACACAACTCAACCAACGAGAAAAGAAAACATAACCACAAATTATTAATATTCATAAAAAATATACTCTAGATCTATCTTCAATCGTCCACTAAAATCTAGGTGCATTACGTAATTGTTACGAAATGTAGCCAACATGTGTACGACAAAACTGTGACGTCATGTTTGAGGTCACTAGAGTAATCGCTCCTTTTCCAGAGAATTCCAGCTTAATCAAGGTCGGACATTACAACAAATTAGCGAAATGTATAACATTCTAGCTACACAACAAAAATCGATCGAAATTCTCCAAGCAAAAGAAAACGAATCATACGGATCTTTTCCTATGATCAACAAACACACATGCCCTAAAAGGAATAACACAACCACACACGTAACATGTATTTTTACGACAAACCAAAGATTAATAATTATTAAATTATTTATGTGCCATAAGGGTTACTATTTTGCCTGCTGTCACTCATGTGTTTAAGGATTCGTTGTATTCTGGAGTATTTCCACCTATGTCCAGGAGAGCTCTTGTCAAACACATTTTGAGAAATGCAGTCTCTCGAGACAAATAAACTAAAAATATATTACCACCCAGTCTCAAACGTGTCGTTTCAGTGCACAATTCCTCAAAATGGCAACGTTCTCGTGAATCAGTACCCTAGTTTCAATACCCATTGGAGGCATGCTTCAGGACAACTATTAGGGGTAAAATAAAGACAAATTTGATGTATTTACATTACTGCAAATCTTAAATTTTTCTTAAGAGTAATTTGTTTTCAATAAAGAATTTATTATCACTTAAAACGACGAAGAAGTGCAATGCTGGCTAACGAACTAATTTAATGTCTTACTTGCATCAAGCTTTATGCAAAAGAATCTAGTAAGAATAAGAACAATTACGGACACAAATATGGGTCAACCGATTTTCATGAAATGGCAATTTTCGTGTAAATGTGTTTTCTAATCAAATATAAAAAAACTACCTCTGGAGAATGTTTGTAAAATCTTTTGTATACTAAAGTTTCAAGCTTGTCCGTCGCCAAACGGCGGCGCCATTTGTTGCCACACACACACACACACACACACACACACACACACACACACACACACACACACACACACACACACACACACACACACACACACACACACACACACACACACACGCGTCCTGAGAAAGCCTTGTTGCTGTCGGGACGTTAAGCAATGTACAATCAATCAATCAACACACACACACACACACACACACACACACACACACACACACACACACACACACACACACACACACACACACACACGGCGCTCGACGCCAAAAGTACGTTCTACAGCAAAGTTGGAGTAGCTAGATGTGACGTCATTTTGACCTTGGTGCTTAATTCTTTGGCAGATTTTGAATCCCACCCGCCCATGACGTCATTTGCATACTGTTGAATGCGCTCTGACCAGCCCGATCTCATAGTCTATACGGTAGACAAAAACGTAGGGGTTTCAGCAGCAGCAACAACAACAAAACCCAATAAAATATAAGCACACCTTATGTACGACCTCGACTTTTACCTTTGACATTAAATCCCTAGTCGGATCCTCGAGGCGACAATAACTACTGGCGATGCCTAACTCGTAATACAATTAATAATGTCGGTTGCTTCCGGTTATAGAGTTATGAGTAGCGGAAGTAGAGACTGTACAATACGTTCTAAGAAAAAAATAACAAACAGGAAAAAAAAAAAAAAGCAATAGGGCGAGCAAATACCCGTATCGGGGATTAGAAAAAACCCGCCATTCAGTCAAAGATGTACGAAATCATGGCAAGTTATTTTTTGACCCAAATAGTACACATTAAATGATCCAGAATGAAACTAAACCTTTGCGTTCAAATACGAAAGAGAAAATGGAGATATATATCCTTGTACATGTCGTGACCTAATTTGTTTCATAATAGTAATTACATAAGGCGATAACAGATCATTCCAGGTGACCTCTTCATGAGGCATCCAATCACTGAGTCTGTTTTTACCACGAACGTGATAAAATGTGCCGTTTTTTTTTTTTTTTCTTTTATACAAGCTACTTGACAGCAGAAATATGGTTGATTCTTAGAAATAACACCAAAGACAATGCTTTAAGAAACACACAGACAATACACTCACAGTCTACATTGTCTTCAGTTCTGCCGCTATGTGGCAAAAAGCCAGTATGTTCATGTTTGAGAAAAGTGAGATGTTTAATGTAAACAATGAAAATCTCACTTTTCTCAAACACGAACATTTGCCGTATTTTTTTTTTATATAGGCAGCGTTGAAGATGGTCTCCATTACTTACATCGATGTTGCAATGCCACAGCGTCCTGACACCTGAAAAGAACGGTGAATTATCAAAACCGTGTGTGCATGTGTGTAAGTGGTCAGGAGGATTTGGTGTGAGTATTTGTAACAGATGACAGTGTTTAGACTTGATATTTCACTGTTTTAATCCTTTTTAAAAATTCTCTATCTAACCCTGGAACCCGCATTATATTTCTTTGATAACTCTTTGTTGGAGCTAGCTATGACACGAGTATCCCCAAATTTAAAATTGCAAAGTCGGAATTTTAACTTATGAAAATATATTGTAGCCCATACTTTTTTTTCTTCAGAATTTTAAACTCTTTTTACACCGTCAGAAACATCAGTTATTTGACATTATTCACCAAAATATTCATTGCGTTTTCATAGAGGATGGTACCAGTATGGCCAGAAGAAGATACCGACCCGCAAGTCAAGTCACGTGTCACAAGAGGGTCTGCCGCAGATGTCTCGCTTTAGAACAAAAACTGCCAACACCAGTCACTGCAAATGGAATCCTGTTGTTTGTAAATTGCAAAAAGAATTTTGGTTTTCGACCGAACTTTGACGGTTTTATTGACAATTACACACACCTATCCCCTAACAAGGAATCCACGATGAAAGGGCTAACTCGTTTCTGCAAAGTGTAAGCCCACTGATGACTCTGCCTGCTTATTTTCCTGTAATAACTGACGCAGGCGGTTTTCGCTTATGCTCAGCAGGTATCAAAATCTTGTACTTCAAGGCTTCAGCTTTGGGGCGCCAAATGCACAGCTTAAAAAAAAAAAAAAAAACACGCGCGCTAAATATGCTTGAGCAATGTTGCAAATGACTGCTTAAATGGCGCAAGGAGATGTTCTCTTCGCAATACAGTCATGGAACATGTTTAGTTTGACTTATTATTCAATTATCAAATTCCAACTGAACGTTTGATCAGATATGTCAACACGGCACTAGACTAATGGTGGAAAATTGTGTTTTTCATGCCTCATAAACAGTAGCTCGCAATTCTGTTACGACAAATCAATACACAACCCTCACACAACACTATCCTCATCTTTTTTCATCAGCAGCACTACCAAAATAACAAGAATGTCTGAAGAGCCAGCACAAATGAAACGCAGCAGCAGCTGTACAAAAGTGATAAGAATAAAATGTGAAATCTACAGGAAAAATGATGCAAACTAATGATCAATACACACTGATATGGGAAAAAATAGGTTCTAGTTGATGACTAGACTTGAATTACTATGTTGTTATGATTCTTTATTACGCCATAGCTATAGAGAGTGGAAATGTGCGGTTTTTGTGTTTGTATGCATGGCCGTCTTCATTAGTCAGAGACTATTGCTGCTGTTTTGGTGGCTGTGGCTGTGCAGGATATTGTATGATACTTTCATGATCTGTCCGGCACAAGAGATGGTTCGGTAGTGAGTATTAGGTGCCAAATGTTCAAATTTTGGAAGTAAAGGTTGAAAACAGATCAAAATAATCATCTCAGATTTGTAGAGGACAAATATTAAAGTTTATTTTGTGCAGTCAAAAAGAAGAGAATGTCTCATGAATACCTAAATATACTTGTGCACCTCTGCTCATGCACGTTTCGCACGAGTGCTTTATTTCAGACTTGTGCATTTGGCGTCCCATACCGCGATGAACAATGCGAAAGTATTAGTCAATCCAGACCAAAAAGGTGACTGCCAAGCGTGTAATATGCAAAGAAGTACCCAACGGAGAAAGAAACACGCTTAGAAAAGACGGGTACAACACAATTGTGTTGTACCCGTCTTTTCTAAGCGTGTTTCTTTCTCCGTTGGGTACTTCTTTGAAAGTATTAGTGGAGAAAAACAAATTCAGAGAGAAGTCGAATCACTCATACAGTTAGCAGTAGACTTAGACCTGCACGACAGATGGCGATCGCTCAAACATGAATGTAAGCAATACACCTGGTGCCAACACCACCCATTCACAGCCAGACGCTTAGATTACATACTGATCTGTAACAACCTCACCCCAAACACTTTGCACAGTGAAATACTCTCATTCGCCCACTCCGACCACAGAGCAGTGCTTACAACAATATCTTTTCATGACTTCCAAAAGGTACCATCGTACCAGAAATATAATAACAGTCTTCTTAAAGACAAATTGTACGTTATCGAAGAGTCCTCTCGCGATGAAACAGAGCTCAGCCCGCTCACTAAATGGGAACTCTGCAAAGTCAAACTGAGAGAACAGTCTATAGCCTAATCGAAGCAGAAGCAGCAGAAACAAAAAGACTATCAAATCATGCAAACAAAACTGAAAATCCTGGAAAACGAACTCGCCGAGCAAGTAGACAATGAAAGACTCATATCAGAAATAATAACGATGAAAACAGATCTAGAAATAAATGCCCTCGCGGAAGCTCGCGGGGCACAAATAAGATCAAGAAAAAAGTTTATTGAAGAGGGCGAAAAAAACACAAGGTACTTTCTAGAATAAACTCCAATAGGCTACAAAAATCTGGCTGCTATTTCCAGCCCCTATTTTGGGAAATCACGGCGCGTAATGACGTCTCACAAAAGTATGGCAGAACGTTCACGACCTTGCCTATACTTTCTGGAAGTTTCACGATCTTCCACAATACAATACTGACCAGCTGCTAAATTTACGCGCACAGAAAACAACTATGAATATGAGTATTAGAGCGGCTTAAATACTGTGTTGCAAAATGTTACCTACACTTTGACGTCACATGTAAGCTCACTAGACAGACCGCGACTTCGATCGAACGTTCTAGTCTATTCTCAGCGAATCTACGCATAACAAAAACCAACCGCTCTTTTCCGTGCGACTTTGCTAGAAACTTCCAGACTAATCTTAGCGTATCATAACAAAACCAATTCCGCTCTCTGCGCGAATGATAGCGAATCTTACTGAAAAGGTACGTGACTTGTAATCATGATAGCTCAAATAAATATCGGATCGTTTCCTACGATTCATACATGCATGCTCTCACAGAACAACACAACCACAATCGTAACATGCGCAATGACCTTGACCTCCCAAAACTATCTGCAAAAAGATACCTCATTTCTTTACAGAGACTCAGATGCAACATACAGTTGATCGCATATATTAACTACTCAAACCGTTTAGTATAAATGGCCTCTAACGACCGTGACGTATCCCCAGCAAACCGTCCATCTGGAGTGGTCGTTCTCTGTTGAGAAGAGACGAGGGGCACTTTTGACAGATTTTCAGAATTGACGGCAATATTTTCTCTTATTTTTAAAACTTAGAGGTCCGTGTCATTGTTCATATTTTGCCAGTGGAGCGCGCAGTCAGTGCAAATTATCATGTCCGTATTTCTTTTAACCAAAAGTGTCGAAGTATGTTCATGAGCAGCGGCCAACGCTTAGTGGCCAGAACATCGTGTTTTCCTTAAAAATGACCGTGACCACAAAGCCAAGGTCACTGTGTCCTACAGAGAGGAACGAAACATTCGTGTTCTTCCTCAACCATCATACAGTTCTTGTCTCGACAAATGCGACTTTCCGTTCTTCCCTGAACAGAAAAAGAACCTGGCAGGACGGAGCTTTTCCCGCATCCAGGATCTAGTAAAAGTCGCAAATTCACAGGTCCAACCCTGATTTTCTTCAGAATACCACATTGTCTTTAAATCTTGCCTTTAGCAGCTGAACCTTTTCACAAACAGTGGAGGATAGTGCTGTTACTAAATGTGAAAATATCAAGTAAACTGGGCCAACAGTTTTGGTTTTATGACACAACTATTATTACTTTCTGATTGTCACGACACGGTTTTTTTTCCGCCTATTTTTGCAGAGAAGTAAGTTTAGAGGGGTGACAGGGTTCAGCTAGTCACCGGGTAGCGATAGCATAGGTGTCTAGTATTTGGCCTCTAAACAGGTGTTTTGCTGCCGTGCGAGAGTTTGGAGGACGGCGTGACGCACGTGATCGCTCTGTCTGGGCGATCGGGTGGTTATTGGTTCACGTGAATTTTCATCACATGATTTACTGAGCGCTTTTTTGCTAACCGTACGGTATCCAAATTGCTAGTCAGTCGCATTCCAACAGTGAACGAGTTAGTCGCATTCCAGCTGCGAACAAGAACAGTCGTTTTTTCAACGTAGTCTCTGAGGGGGGTTTGTGCGGGCGTGTTTTATGTCCATTACTAGTTCACTTAATGTTCACTGTAGCTTTGTTCATGCATTCTCAGGACGTTTGAAATAAACTTAACTGGACAAAATGTGAAGTACAAACGATGATGCTGATGTCGGAAGGAAAAAAAAGAAGAATGATAAAAAAGGAAAATAAAATACAACAAGTTTTTTTTGTTTTTGTCACAAGCAGTGCAGGCACGTCCTGAGAAAGTCTTGTTGCTGTCGGGACGTTAAGCAATGTACAATCAATCAATCTTCTGAAAGAGCGTCGATCTGTGTGTGCGTATTAGTGCATGCACGCGCTCCAAACATCTTCACGAGGCATTGATACTCATGCGCCTGGAGGGCGCATGAGGATCTATTCCTCAAGAAGATGCGCGCCGACATGTTTGTGAGAAATGAAATGAAATGAAATGAAATGAAACTTTATTTTCCAAGGATAAAAGAATAGGTGCTCAGACCTTTTTTCATTCTTGTCCTTGCTACAAACTACATGAAAACACACTCTTGGCTCTCTCTCTCTCTCTCTCTCTCTTGGCTGGACTTCGCGAACGAAGATTTTATAGGAGTTGCCCACGACGTCTGCAGGCTTGTTCGTGGCTGCGGAGGCCAATCCGGGACAGGCAGGTTCGACCGCAGTGGCTGCAGGGGAAGGTATGGCCAGAGTTCTGAGTTGCGGCATCTCTGTTCTTTCTCCTGAGCCGCTTGTCCTTAAGGCTAGCTCTGCGAGAGTCCTCAAAGGAGACAGCTGCCTTGTAAATAGTGGAGCGCCAGGTGTCACGGTCCACAGCAAGCGAAGACCACTGGTGGTGGTCGATTTGGCAGGCACTAAGTGACTTCTTGAGACAGTCTTTGTATCTCTTCTTTGGTGCCCCTCTGTCACGGTGTCCAGTAGCAAGCTCGCCGAACAGGGTGATCTTTGGTAGGCGATGATCCTCCATCCTGGAGACATGCCCCGCCCAGCGGAGCTGTGTCCGCAGCAGCAAAGCCTCGATGCTCACGGTTTCAGCCTGTTCAAGGACCTCGACATTGGTGACATAGTCACTCCAGTGAATGCCCAGGATGGTACGCAGGCAGCGCTGGTGGAAGCGTTCGAGGAGTCGTAGTTGGCTGCGGTAGAGGGCCCAGGACTCGGAACCATACAGCAGGGTGGTGAGGACCACAGCTCTGTACACGCTGATCTTGGTGCCTGTTTTCAGCTGTTGATTGTGCCACACCCGCTTGAAAAGTCGCCCGAAAGCGCTGTTCGCTTTTGCCAGCCTGCTGTCAAGCTCCTTGTCCAGCTTGGCGTCCGACGTGATAATGCAGCCAAGGTAAGTAAACTGGTGCACTGACTTTAGTTCAGACTCGCCGATGGTGATGTGAGGAGGGCGATACACTGTCTTGGGTGCCGGCTGATGGAGGACCTCTGTCTTTTTCAGACTGACCTCGAGTCCAAAGAGCTGGGCAGCGTCTGCGAAGCAGGACGTGATGCGCTGCAGGGCTCTCTCTGTGTGTGCAACGAGGGCAGCATCATCAGCAAAAAGCAGCTCACGGATCAGTTGGTCTAGGGTTTTCGTGTGGGCCTGCAGTCGTCTGAGGTTGAACAGGCTGCCATCGAGACGATACCTGATGTACACTGCATCGTCATCATCGAGGTCCACTGTGGCCTGCTTCAACATCATGCTAAAAAAGATGGTGAAGAGGGTCGGTGCCAGCACGCAGCCCTGCTTTACGCCGTTGAGAATGGGGAATGGTTCTGAGAGGTCATTGTTGAGTCTGACCTGACCTTGCTGGTCCTCGTGTAGCTGGACAATCATGTTGAGGAACTTTGGGGGACAGCCAAGTCGCTCCAGGATCTGCCACATGCCTTGCCTGCTCACAGTGTCGAACGCTTTTGTTAGGTCGACAAACGTTATGTACAGCCCTTTGTTCTGCTCGCGGCACTTCTCCTGTAGCTGTCTCAGCACAAAGACCATATCGGTGGTGCTCCTGTTTGCTCTGAAGCCACACTGGCCCTCTGGGAGTTGGTCTTCAGCGATGGCAGGTACCAGCCGATTCAGGAGCAGCCTTGCAAGGATTTTCCCAGCAATGGACAGCAGTGTAATTCCCCGATAGTTGGAACAGTCAGACTTCTCACCTTTGTTCTTGTACAGGGTGATAACGACTGCATCACGGAGATCCTTTGGTAGTGTTCCTTCCTCCCAGCAGCAGAGAAAGAGGTCATGGAGCTTGTTGTGCAGTGCTGTGCCTCCATGTTTCCAGATCTCTGGCGGTATTCCATCAATGCCTGCTGCTTTGCCACTCTTGAGCTGGTGGATGGCTGTGAGGGTCTCTTCAGCGGTGGGCGGTTCGTCCAATTCAACTTTTACTGGGAGCTGTGGGATTTGTAGGACGACTGCTTCTTGAACAGTGCGCTCAGCGCTGAAGAGGCTCTGAAAGTATTCCGACCAGCGGTTCAAGATGGAGGTATTATCTGTGAGGAGTGCCTGGCCATTCGCGCTTCGCAGGGGACTTTGTACCAGGTGCCTGGGGCCATACACTGCTTTCAATGCTTCGTAGAAGCCCCTGTAGTCACCATTGTCTGCGCAAAGCTGGGTCCTCTGTGCAAGTCTGGTCCACCACTCATTCTGGAGATCTCTGAGCTTGCGCTGGAGACTGCTGCAGACGAGGCGGAAGGCAGACTTCTTCACAGGGCAGGAAGGCTGGGCTAGGTGGGCCTGATGGGCGGCTCTTTTTTTTGCTAGGTGTTCCTGGATCTCTACATCGTTTTCGTCAAACCAGTCTTTATTCTTCTTTCTAGCGAAACCCAAGGATAAAAGAATAGGTGCTCAGACCTTTTTTCATTCTTGTCCTTGCTACAAACTACATGAAAACACACACACACACACACACACACACACACACACGCACGCGCGCACACACACACACACACACACACACACTGACACACACACACACACACACGCGCACGCCGGCACGCACACGCGCTTGCACACACACACACACACACACACACACACACACACACACACACACACACACACACACACACACACACACACACGCACACACGGAAGTACGTAAATCAGAGTTAGGTCAGACCCCGCTACGGCTCAAACATTGGATTAAAGGCCCGGACAAACGTGGAATCATAATGTATGTCCAGAGCCTTCAACCAATGCCCGCGTCAGACGAAGCACAGTCCCGGCCCACATCTGGCTAATATGCATTACACACGGTACATGAAATACAACTACATAATAAACACATACATATATATTGCACACTGTTAAAACTACATCTGGTACAATAAACGCAAAACTGTAAGCTTAAACGTCAAGATTATCTAGACGTTTTACTTCCTCCTGACAAACCAAACACACACATACATGCACGCAAGAACACACACACACGCGCGCGCACACACACACACACACACACACACACACACACACACACACACACACACACACAAACACACACACACACACACACACACATACATACATACACACACGCGCGCGCCTACACACAGTGTGTGCGCGCGCGTGTGCGTGACACGCACGCACACACTCGCACACCAGTATAAACAAACATGCACAAGACAACTGTTCCGCACACATGCACGCACACACATACAGACGCGCCCACACACCTACATGTTTGATAACAGTCATTAATCAGAACGCAGTAGTCGCGTGCGCTTTGTTCGGCGGCTCAATTAAGTACCTGAATAGTCTTGCCTTGAAGTTGGACAATGAAGATGCCTCGGTAATATTGGCCGGAAACGAGTTCCAAAGTTTGGCCCCTGAGTTAAGACAGACTAGTTTTGAATATATCCAGTCGTGGCCTAGGTACTGACAGTTTGTTCCTGGATGTCTTGTATGGTGTGTTAGCATACTTAAACAAATCCGAGACGTACCGCGGGGTTTTCGATATGCGGACTTTAAACATGAACACGCCCTTATTGAACAGAAAGAGGTTATGTAACGGAAGCATGTCAAGGGCCCTGAGTCGCTCGTCAGTGCTGTCTCTAATATTAGGAAGGATTAGCTTGGCTGCCCTCCGGAGGAGGGAATTAAGCCTCTTTAAGCACGCCCGTCCCAGAATGTAGATGTGTAGTCAATGTGGGACTGGATGTGAGCACTGAAGAAGAGTTTTCTTGTTGGTGAATTCGTAAAGTAAATAAGTTTTGAAAGGAGAAATAGATTTCTGGACACAATTTTGCACACACTGTTTACATGCGCATGCCATGTCAATTGATAGTTTATAATGAGGCCTAACAGCCTTAACTTGTTTCATCGGCTCACAGTTAAGAGAAAGGCTAAGTGGCGGTTGGTTTAGCTGGTGCTTTTGACGTGTAGTGATTAACATGCACTCTGTTTAGATGGGTTAGGTATCATGTAGTTGTCTCGGCACCAATTTGAGACGTCTAACAGACTATGTTGCAAAGAAGAATTAATTATTGCAAAG
>BTPG01000006.1:24439495-24446995 GCA_036245525.1 Semisulcospira habei | reverse complement strand
GCAGAGAAGAGGGAGACATTATGCTGCCTGATGCTGGACGAAATGGCACTAAGGAAACACGTTGAATTCATGAACAATAAGTATCACGGTTTTGTTGACATTGGGAACGGTGTCACTGACGACTCTGCGCCAATGGCAAAAGATGCCCTCGTGTTAATGGCAGTGTCTGTCAACAGTTCCTGGAAGATCCCACTGGGTTATTTCCTTATTGACGGCATGTCCGGGAAAGAACGCGCCAATCTCGTACGTGAATGTCTTCACAGACTGCACGAGACAGGAGTGACGACCATAGCGCTGACCTGTGATGGCCCTTCTTGTCATGTTGCCATGCTGAATGAACTCGGTGCATCTATGATTGCTGATCGTCTGCGGCCATCATTTCCACATCCTGCAAACCATGCTGCCATTGTGCATGTCTTACTGGACGTGTGTCATATGCTTAAGCTGGTGAGGAATGCATTTGCGGAAGGCGTTGTCTGTACCGACGGAAATCAACGAGAGATCAGTTGGAGCTTTATCGAAATGCTTCATGCTGTACAAGAAAAAGAGGGCCTGCGACTTGCAAACAAACTAAAGATAGGACACATTGAATGGCGCAAGCAAAAGATGAAGGTCCACCTAGCAGCACAGGCGATCAGCTCAAGTGTAGCAGATGCCCTCAGCTTTTGTGAGCATGACCTGCAGCGTCCAGAGTTTCGCGGCTCTGAGGGTACAGTGCAGTTCTTGAAGTTTTTGACGCCATTTTTGACCTGCTCAACTCCCGTAATCCTTGCGGAAAAGGCCTTAAAGCCCCAATGAAATCAACCAACCAAGAGCAATGGCGTTTCACCATAGATTTTGGCAAGAAATACATCATAGGCCTAAAAGACGTACGCGGCTATCGTCTTGTGGACGGCAATAGAAAAACGGTATTTCTTGGCTTCCTTGCTTGCTTAGAATCTGTCAGGAACATATTTTGCCAATACGTGGAGCACAGCGTGTCTCTCAAGTACCTTCTGACGTACAAATTGAGTCAGGACCACCTGGAGCTCTTCTTCTCTGCCATCCGAGCAAGAGGAGGTTTCAACAAAAACCCTACCGCTATCCAGTTCAGGGCTGCTTACAAACGGCTGCTTGTTCATCACCATGTGAAGGCAACGGGCAACTGTGCTGTCCGAGACCAGACAGACTGAAATTCTTCATGCAGCTCGAGACAACACACTAGTCACCGAAACAACAATGGAGCTGTGCAGAAAGTACAACATCGTGGAGCAGCAGCAGACCGAGTGTGGCGATGAGGATCTAGAGCAGATCCTAAACATTACTCCATTGTCAGAATTTAAAGAATCAGCAGTGTCCTACATCTCCGGATACGTCGTAAAAATGGTTCGGAGGCGGACTCAAGACTGCAAACGGTGTGTGGACGCTCTGGTAGACGAAAAAGGCAGAAGTCATCCTTTCCTTCACTTCAAAGACAGAGGGAGTCTTGAAAAACCATCAGAGTCTGTTTTCCGCGTTTGCTACGAAACTGAGAAATGTTTTGAGAACATGCTGATAACAACGCATGGCCAACTTCCCCGATGTGACAACCTACCGTCCGTTGTTGCAAGTGCTGTCTTATGCAATGTAGCAGACCTGGACCTCTTCCCTGATCTGAACAGTCACATGTTTGACACCTCTGTCGATGACAACCACGTTCACAAGTTGGTGCAAACTGTGGCCAAATGCTATTCTAAGATAAAACTCCACCACCTGGGGAAGCGTCTCACGGACAAAGCAACTGGCCCAAAAGTCAGAAAGCAGCTGACCAAACTTATCTTGTTTAAACATCAATGACAGTGGATCGGACAGGCTCTTTTAATTGACCTATGCAAGTAGCAAACGCGGAAAACAGGCTCTGATGGTTTTTGTGTGTCTTTGAAATGAAGGAAATTATGACTTATGCCTTTTTCGTACATATAATACAGCTATGTTTAGGTCCAATTTTATCTCTGTCTAAACTGAAGATTCTGGCAAAGTTAAGTTTGTTGTGCCAACTCTGATATGATACGTGGATGGACCGGTATGATTAGCTTGTACAATTAGTACATTGTTTTCAACTTTGGTTAGCGGCAAAAGTACACATGGCATAAGAACACATGGTGGATTCTTATATTGTATTGTTTTCTTTTGTATTGTTTAGTCGGCTAAAAATACGATACTGTCATGGTATAAATTGAAAATGTTCGCGTGTCATACCGTTCTGTCCGTTCATATGAAGATAGGTATGAGTGTACTGTAAATCCTACGGATAAGTCACTGAAACACTGAAAGTGAATGTCATATTCTTTTTACATTATTTTTTAAATAGAGTTGGGCACGAAATAAAAAAGCGTCTGCATAATCAAATAATCAGCTCCATTTTCAGAGTTCATGTTCGTCGGTTTCTCTGTCAGTGTTTCTGCCTCTTCTGTCTTGTCTGTCTATCAGCCAATGTCTCTGCCTCTTGTGTCTGTCTGTTTCAGCCTCTTGTCTATCTGTTTTTCTGTTTCTTCTGTCTCTCTCTGTGTGTACGCGCGCGCGCGCGCGCGTGTGTGCGTGGTGTGTGTCAGTGTGTGTGTGTGTGTGTGTGTGTGTGTGTGTGTGTCTGTGTGTGGGTGTGTCAGTCGGAGTGTTGTGCAGTCCGTCGGTTGCGTGTAGGAAGTAGGCAGTCCTAAGAACTTACGTTTTTTATTTCATCCACAAAGTCATATGCACATAGTGTACGTCATATGGGGCAAGGGAGATGGCCGATCAGTCACGTAGGGACACAGGCCACACAGGGCAATTGCTTCCGGTGCATGTAGTAACTTTTCCGCCAGAAATAGTTAAAAAAATTTCCTCCCTTTTTGCCATTTTTTTAGGGTGTAAAACTTCAATTGTGTGCCTTTTTTGGCGTTTTGAGCAACAAAAGGCATGACAGGTGGTGTGAAAAAGAGCAAAATCTGGGTAATTTTAGTCGACCTAGTGTGTTCATGGGAGCCTAATTGGGGCATGTGCACGGTTGTATGCAGGCTTGCAGACGACAGTTTTGTCATGGGGTACTTAATGCATTTGAGTGTTGTGAAAAACGCTAACTCTTAAATTTTTTAAGAATTGCTGAAATAGCTTCTCCTGTGATGTGCTCCGCGTGGATTTTTTGTTTTGGCAGAAAAGTTCTTCGTTCATAGTTTTATGCTGCAAGAGGCTAACAGATAACAGTGTGTGAAAAGGGGGCATAACCTAATTGCCCTGTGTGGCCTGTAAAGGCAGAGTGAATTTTTCTACTATTGGCGTTTGGAAGGAGATTGTGCCCAAAAATCGACATTTTTTGCTTTTTATGCTGATATCAGGTGTTTTTAGGCCATGTTGGCACTTTTGATGCCATACAAATAGCTTTATTTAGATGTATAAGAATTATAGAGGCAAAATGGTGCATATTTGTGCGAAGGGGAAAGAAAAGACTAGAAAACACACAGGAACAATCCCAGGTCACATTTTCTGTCATAGTAGTCATTCAAAAACCCTTCTGACAAGGTAACAGTCATTACGGTGTCATCTAGATGAAATTTAGTTAAATTTGATTTTTGTCGGTTGGCCGATTTTTTTGCTTTTGTTTTGACTGCATTCAAAATACCCGTTTATCCTGCACAGTGTATTTTGGGCTTTGTGAGGGTCATCTTAGTGAAAACATACTGTAAACTGCAAACCTCAGTGTGGTGACACCAAAACATGTTCTTTTGACTGGTTTCTGAGATGGTGTGGTGCGGTGAAAAGGCACGGTTGTCATAAATATTATCGAGAAATTAGTGTGTGAGAAATCTCTTCACCTTTTTCAAACACAAATCATCCTGCTGTATCCTGAGCATATCTATTATGCCTAAAAATCAATGCCACACATTTCCACCCACCCACCACCCACCCCAAACACCACCTTCTTGCCCCCATGCCCCCACCCCCCCCCCCCCCCCAAATATCCCTCACCCCCAACCCTCAGTCATGGTAAGCCTAACGTTACTATGCTAACTCATATCCCAAAACTATGTTAACCCTAATCCTAACTCTACTATGCTTACCCTAATAATACTAACCCAAAGCATTAATACGCACACCTCCCCCCCCCCCTCCCCTTGCCCCCCCCCCACCCCCACCTCCCTCCCCCCCCCCCTCTCCCGAATGAACGCACGCGTTCACGTGGAATTTTTGCTACTTTTTCAAGCATTTTACACTATTTAAAGCATTCTGCTGCTTTGCCATGCAAAGTAGTCAAAGTCAGAGAAGCACCTTGGTCCCTTGAGTTGGCTGGTACAAGGATTTGTAGCTGTTTGCAAGAAAAAGCATGTTGGCTGGTGATTCATTTTCAGAAAAAGTGCGGAACGTAGCTTCAGTTGCCTTCAGTATCTTAAGCCTTGTTTAAAGCTGGAAGGAGGGAATAAAAGAAATGACACCTCATGCAGACTAGTTGTGGTTAGGCAGTTTGCTGAATTTTTTTAAACAGTGCAAGGGCTTTTCTATGTTGTCCAGTTGGGTTTAAAGTTGAATAAACTGTCAAAATGGTTCTTGCTTGGGGGGGGTAGTATAGCAAATAAATTGCCCAAAAATAACCAACTGTTGAAAATTGTACTTGCTGGTTGTTTTGAATGCGTAACATGTGTGTCTGCTTGTCTGCAAAATATAGGGTTGCTAGCTTGAACATAAGTCTTTCTTTTTGGATCTTTACATGTGTGGTGCTGACAGTCAGCCGCAGGAGCGAATGGTACTCCGGGCACCAAGGGGTGCAGGTAGTAATTTTGGTGCAGCTTTAAAACCATCAGCCATTCATGTCTGAAACTTGGCAGTGTATCTTCTTATAGGGTACGGTTATCAGTGATAAAGTTTTGATTGCAGCTGACAACTTTTTTTGTTTCATTACAGGCCACACAGGGCAATTGCTTCCGGTGCATGTAGTAACTTTTCCGCCAGAAATAGTTAAAAAAATTTCCTCCCTTTTTGCCATTTTTTTAGGGTGTAAAACTTCAATTGTGTGCCTTTTTTGGCGTTTTGAGCAACAAAAGGCACGACAGGTGGTGTGAAAAAGAGCAAAATCTGGGTAATTTTAGTCGACCTAGTGTGTTCATGGGAGCCTAATTGGGGCATGTGCACGGTTGTATGCAGGCTTGCAGACGACAGTTTTGTCATGGGGTACTTAATGCATTTGAGTGTTGTGAAAAACGCTAACTCTTAATTTTTTTAAGAATTGCTGAAATAGCTTCTCCTGTGATGTGCTCCGCGTGGATTTTTTGTTTTGGCAGAAAAGTTCTTCGTTCATAGTTTTATGCTGCAAGAGGCTAACAGATAACAGTGTGTGAAAAGGGGGCATAACCTAATTGCCCTGTGTGGCCACAGAGGTGTAAAAACACGGAACATAATGTACGACTGATTTCCATACGCGACTGGCATTCATTCCGCTGAGCCAAATGGATCGACCAAGGATAGTGATAGCAGAGCAATACTTTCGCGATTCCTTAGAAATAAGGCACCGAGATAACTCATTCAAAAACCTCTTTATCTTCCGCAAGCATGGCACAGTCATAGTCCTGACTAAACTTACGTAAAGTAAGATAACATTCATGTGGCTGTGCCGTAAGGAAGCACAAACGCTTTTAGACCCGCTTGGTTATTTTTATTTTGGAAATGCACGCCACGTACAAGTCCGTACAGTTCACACGCCTGTCCTTATCTCTGACAGGTGTTAAAAGGCAGCAGTATATACTGGCTATAGCATAAACACAGTGCCGAGGTAGCGGTTAGTGGAACCCGCAGTATGGCGGGCGGTCCCTACGCTGATAAGTGCCAGATAGCCTCTCCCTATATATTATTATACGCTCTATGGTTCGGCTCCTGCTGCTTCAAGTGATGTGATGTTAGTGGCGGCTCGCGTTGCGGTCAGGTCACGTGGTCCCGTCCAGCGCGCTTCACGCGTGCCTGATGTTAGGCTGGCGGTTCTTTGACTGTTTAGCTTTCGAGCGTAGTGTCATTCCGTTTATTTTTGTTGTTTGTTTTTGCTTTTGGTCAATTTATTTTCAAACTGCCGTTTTCTTCATTGCGTCCTCAGTTATTCTTGTTTTGTTTTTTTTTTTTTTTTTTTTTTTTTGTTGATGTTGCTTTTTGTTTGTTTGTTTTCCTCCCTTTTCCCCTTCTTCTTTTGCTTCCGCAGGCGTCAATTTGTGAGCTTTTGGAACAATGTAGAGATTGGCAGGATTCCGTTTGGTGGCGGATTGTTGTTGGACTTTGTGGGTTGTGAAGTCGATTTCCTTTCTTCTCGTACAGTTGTTGAATAGCTTGCATCACTGTACCGTGTAGTTCGCTCATGTTATGTGCTGGGATTTTGGTGTAATGAATCTGTTTCAGCTGTAATTCAGCTCTCGATTCATGATGACTCATATGAGCATTTGTCGACTTCGTAAATTTTTTAAAAATTATTTCGAAGCCCAGGATGCTTATTAGTTTTGTTAGATCTTTAGACATGTTTGGACGTGTCCCTTTTCGCGTTTTCAAGTGCAAAGAGTTCTTCTCTCGTGTTGCTGATATGCGGCATTTTTATCGCATTGTTTCCGTTGGGTGGCTTGAAGCCTGAGTTTATTCTCAACGGGTGTAGTTCAGTGCGACTGTTGTCGACGTTTGGGATCGCATAGTGGAATCTGCACCTCATTTTACGTGCTAGTTCCAAGAAGTCTGTTATGATTTCACATTTGCATCCCCTTAAGTTTGGGGTTGGGATGAATTTTATCCCTTTGGCTAAAAGCCTGTATTGGGAGTCAGTTAGTTTGTGGCTAGACAGTTTGGTTACACTGAACTTCCTTAGCTTTGTGTGAAGGGTTCGTTCCGTTTCCATTTTTTTCCGACGTATTTGCGGCTGCGTTGTTTTGCTCGCCGTTTGCTTTTTCTTTCTTGCCATCTTGCTATTTGCGGTATATTGTCAGTTGCGTTTATTTTTCCGCTTGGGAGGCCTTCTCTTTAAGTTGATTGGCCTCGTCCCTTTCATGCTTGTATGGCGGTTTGTTGGTTTGTTTTTTTCGGCTTATTTGCCCTTTGTTCGCTGGTTCGTCGAGCGCTGATTTGCGCTCGTTGTGTTTGGTTGGCCTTGTATAAAAGCCGGATTTTTCCTTGGCTGTGAGGCGTCTTTTTAGTTAAGCTCTGTTGTGCGTTTGTTGGCTCCTCCCTGTCTTTGTTATTAAGCAAGTGAGGGGGGGGGGGGGATGTTCCGACGTCCGGTCAGCGTTCTTGGCATTTGAAGCCCTGCCCTCCCATATGGGTTGAATGTCATTTCATATAATATTCTTATTTTCCTTATGTTGGTCAGATTGACTTCTGTGTGCGATTTCGCACTGTTTTATGTAGCTTATTGGGGGGTTCCACCTTCACTTATTGGATTCCGGCACACATTGTGTTACAATGGAACGTCGAAACAAAAAGACGCCGTTAGCCCTTTTAAATGTAGTTTCCGTGGCAACTAGTGCTTTTTTTTTTTAAATGTCCATAACC
>BTPG01000006.1:24401995-24434495 GCA_036245525.1 Semisulcospira habei | reverse complement strand
TCCTGAACGCGCTTACACACACTCTTGTCCCTCGTGATAAGTTTCTCTCGGAGTCTCTCTCTTATTAGTTTTTCGTTGACCTCATTTTTATTTTACCTTTTACGTACTTTTGTTTTTTCTTTTATTTTATTTACGTCACCTCCTTTAGTTGCCACATTCCTTCCGTGAATGAAGATAGGTAACAAATGATCGCTCTGTTTGTCTATTTTGACAAAGGGTATTTACCCGAAATATTAATAAATTCTGTTGTAACCGTCTTTTCTAAGCGTGTTTGTTTCTCCGTTGGGTAGTTCTTTTATTGGAATATGAAACTGCACACATGCTCACCTAGCTAGTCTCATACAAAGTCAGAACCAGACAAAACTTCCAATTTATTTTGACCATGTGATAAGACACAGTTTAATGAACAAAGACAAAGGTTATCGAATGTGGAACATCAACTTGAACATACATGCTAGGTCACTGAAATGCATTCTTATGTTGTTTGTTGAACCAAGATGTCCTTTCAAAATGGGAGTCAGAAAAAGTTTACAATCCAAAGATTACACACTTGTCCTGCACTATTGAAGGGCGCCCTAAGCAAGTGTATGCTTCAGGCATGCTAACTTATCAACACTATGACGAGATCATAAGATATTTTGTAGGTGGAAGACTTAAAGAAAAACCCGCAAACATGGCATTCAAGGATCTACATTTGTGTGACACATGAATTGACCAATACCTAGTGCACAAATACGCAATTTGGCTAGACCTACGCAGTACAGATGATGATTACCTACACCGGTCAGGTCGTACAGTTGAAAATGTCATTGACGGAATTACAATCCAGATACAAAAAAGAGTGAAACAGCAGGCACAATACATATATACCTGTATCTGATTTATGACGCTCAACTGAACATCCAAGAAAGCAGACTAAGTTGTCACCTGTATTAAAGTTATATTTAGTTTTAAAATGAACTTGCTGACACTCGACCCACACTGTGGTTTGATTTGTCGTGACGCAGGCTGTGGGAAAACTGAATTTGTTCTTGACCTCTGTCACGACCCCCGCTTCCGGGGCGCGATCTATGAGCTCTACAACTCGAGACACACCCGACCCACACTAACACAAACCTAACACAAACACCAGAGGAACAATGACAACGACATTATTACATATAACCCTAAAAATAACCCAAAATATCCGCAATCCTAACCACGCATTCACACATCACATTCACACTCACACACGTCCAAACTCCCCACTCCGAATATCCTTTATATACAATACAAAATATCAACAAATATATTTTAAAAAAAAACTAAGTATCCTTAATACAAAAGGTTGAGGAAACTAATATATAATAAACAAAAATCCTAAATAAAATATATAAGGAAACTGAGACTGAAAAGCTTAAGTCAAAAGCCACTGGACCGCAACAGAAGCACAAGCGTCAAGCGCTAACGTCAGTTAGACCAACGCCTTTGCTTCCGTGAAGAGTCCCTCACAGCACGTGGCTCCTTAAGTAATGGTATTTCAAATAACACAATATCAAATAATACGATGAATCAGATATACTTACTAAAACACAAATGAATATCGTGAAAATTGAATATAGTTCGTAAGCTACTGAATCTCCCTAGCGGGAGCACGAACGACTCGTTCAAATGAAATTAATGCTTTCGCAAACTAGACATTCACAGCACAAGGCTCCTTTAACTAACACAATGTTTCGGACTAACCAATATCACGTATATAAATAGAGCAAATGTCATTAATATAACACGACTGAAAGTTGAATAAACTCAGTATATTTCAAGTCACTGGACCTTCTCGCTGGAAGCACAATCATTAAGCTCAGCTCCGCTCGATGCTCTTGCTTCCGTGATAATGCCGTCCATACACAGGCTGCCTTTAAATAATACAATAACTCAAAACCTTTCCATCACTGTGACAAAGCTCCTCTCACAACATAGTCACTACGAGGAGATGAAATAAATATCACATTCTTTACAACATTATAAACAAACAAAACTTTACTTAAATAGGCTATGAATAATTAAATGGGCCGACTCGACCTGACTAAACACGAGACGTGTCGCGACACTCGCAACAGCACCTAGGTACGGCGTAGTAGCCCCACAAGGCGGAGTGACACAGTCAGCCTCCACTCTCAGTACCACAGCACTGTGGCAGATTTAGCCGGTTAGTTCTTTAAGCTTTAGCCGTTGGTTTTGGACCATTGGATTAGGATGCACTAAAACACAGGTGCAAAAATACACATATCAATAACCAACGAAAGAAACAAAATAATCACATCACCCTTCCCGCAACTTTAAGTGCCGTCTTTTATATTTCCTTCACCTTTCTCCCACAACGATAAATTCAATCTCAACAGAATTCATATTTACACATCACCACATGACTCACTTCCGAATTCACCCTCGGACGCTAAATAGTGAGATGGCCTTAGTCGCCTGCTCTGCGTACTTCCAATAACTAATTCAACGCCAACTACTACCAAATACAACAGATGGCGTTCACGTCTACTACGTTTTATTCTTACACTTGCCCCCCAGTACACACTAACCAAAATAATAATAATAGAACAAACAGACAGACAAACAAATCCCCCCCTCCCCCCCTCCCCGAGCAAATGGCCACTAAAAATATGTTGCGTGTACTTACTGTCATCCGTGAAGACCCACAGGCTAGGACAAAGACAAACAAGACAAGACAAGCCAGGGGTAAAGTCGTCGCAGCTCTTCTTCTCTTCTCTCCTTCCTCGGACACCGACTCTGGAACGACCAAAACCGTATCACAGGGCCGATACAAAAGACCGACACAGCTGCTTGAGGCCTTCAGCAAATGGCGAACCACGCCTGAAAGACCACCCTAGGAGACTGCTGAAAAAGCGACTGACTTGTTCGCAGTTGGAAAAGCGACTGTCTAAAAATTTGGATAATGATAGGTTGGCAAAAAAAAAAAAAACGCTCAGTAAATCAAGCAGTGAAAATTCACGTGAAACAATAACCACCCGATCGCGGAGACTGGGCGACCACGTGCTTTACGCCGACCTCCAAACTCTTACACAGCAGCAAATACTCGTGTACAGGCCAAATACTAGACACCTATGCTATCGCTACCCGGTGACTAACTAAACCCTGTCACCCCTCTAAACTTTCTCCCCTGCAAAATTAGATTAAAAAAAAATAAAATAAAAAACGTGTCGTGACACACCTCTCCCCTAAGACAAAACTATCAGTTTTTGTTCCTTTATTACTATCACGACTCGACATTCCTACTTAGAAAATCAGCGGGTACATACTGGTCTGTCATCTCCATACAACTACCATGAAATAAATCTTCCAACCTTACCTCGCACTCGTCTAACGTAGTGCACAGTGGTAAGTCGGTAAAAATGTATGCATACAGCCCAACGCAGATTCTACCATCCAGTGTATGTCTGGACGCTCAAAATCTAAGGCAACTCCTCTCGGGCCTTCGACAGCTGTCAACGTCACTGTCGGTACGTTGTCAACAACGGACAGCTCCTCACACTTTCCGCCCTCTTCTTCAACTACGGCGGTAGCTACGCTGACTTTCTCGTGGAAAAGTTTTAACAGATTAGCATGGAGTAACTTGGTTTTGGCCCCTACCTTTACGTGGTAATCACACTCCCCCTGTCGCCCTACCACTTCATAAGGATCTCGCCAACTCATTTCAAGTTTGTTGTGCTTGGTGGGTAGCAGAAGTAACTCCTTGTCTCCTACTTGGAACTGGCGGCGTTTGGCTTTCCTGTCAAAATGATGCTTCTGCCTAGCGCTGGCTTTCTTTAGGGTTTCCTTTGCTATTTCACAGGTTTCCTCTATCCTGCTCCTCAGATCAACTACATACTGGTTGGTAACCTTGACCTCTTCACCCTTGAACTCTTTCGTCCACAACTCTCTCAAAATTATCATGGGATCCCGTACCGTCTTCCCGTACAGCAACTCGAAAGGCGAAAAGCCTGTGCTCTCCTGAGGGACTTCCCTGTACGCGAATAGCAACGCCGGGATGTACCTATCCCATGATCTCGGTTGTTCCTTGGTGAGATTCCTGAGCATAGATATCAGTGTCCCATTAAACCTTTCCACCAGCCCGTTGTATTGGAGATGATAGGTGTAGTACACTTCCCCTTGACGGCTAACAGCCTATTGACCTCACTCATGACGCTAGACATGAACTGAGTACCCTGATCGGTCAAAACTGCCCTAGGCACTCCCACTCTGGTCCAGATTTCCCACAACGCTTCTGCGACTCGCTCTGCTTCAATGCCCTTCAGACTGAGGTGCAGCTTCGGGGTATCTGGTAGCGTAATGTACTACAACAAGGATGTACTGATTCCCTCTATCTGACTTGGGTGCTATCGGACCTACGATGTCCACCGCGACTTTCTAAAATTGTTCTTCTACTAGAGGAATCTGCTGCATTGGGACTTTCGACACCCTACCTCTCGGTACTTTCTTCTGACATTCCGGACAAGACTCACAGAATCTCCTGACTTCGGCACACATGCCGGGCCAATAGAAAGTACCCCAGATCCTCTCCTTCGTCCGCTTCCCTCCTAAATGCCCTGCCATTGGAGGATCAGCCAACACCAATTCGATTTCACGACCTGTCAAATCTTCAGGCCGCACCCATCTTGATGCTACAGCTCCCATCTCAGCCCCCGTATCCCTCATGCTGCCCCGTACACCAAGGATTGTACGGCTGAATGCTACTGACGGTGTTAATGATCTCTCCTTAAATCAAACTGGCGTCAGGACTTACCCTCACTTGATTCAACGGGTTAGTCTGTTTACACTGCTTCGCTACGTGCCCCTTCATCCCACACCTGTAACACTCAATCTGACTACCTCCTCCCTGACTCTCCCTCGGTTTAGTCTCCTCCTTCTTACTTCCACCAGACAGTTTACCTACCCTAACAGTCGGGTCACTGGGTCTAGTTCCCTTCCTAACTGGTACCCCCCGCAGCCCCCCCCCCCCCATCCAAATAAGTCTCTTAGTCACGGAGCTCTTAGCGTCTCTGTGAAGCTGAGCTAATTCTGCCGCCTTTGCACCATTCTCGGGAAGTCGTTCCCTCACAAAAAAACTAACTCCGGACTCATAATAGAATATATTTGCTCCGTGATGAAAGCGTCTAACACGTCAACTACACTCTCCATGTCTCTCCTGGCTAACAAAACCCATCTCTTCACTAGAGTGTGTAACCTACTCAAAAACTGAGGAAAGGTTTTGGCACCCTCCTTACGTACCTCCCTAAACTGTTTCCGGTAGTACTCAGCGTCCCTCCGAAAACCTTTCAGTAGCGCATCCCTAACGACACTGAAATCTTGGGCTTGCTCTGGACTCAGCTTTAAGTATGTCTCTCTAGCTTCCCCCGACAGTAAAGGTGATAATCTAGTGGACCAGATAAATAAGATACAGGGACAAGAAAAGGAGGGGCAGAGCCAGAGATGATGTTAAAACAAATAACACAGACATTATACTGAATTATGAAAACATAATGAAGAACACAACCCTCCATGCAAGAGATGGTAACACTGCATTTGACAAAGACTTTTTAAGCTTATGAACAATACTTGTTTTGAAAAGACGATGGAAAATCCTCATCACCATAAAGACGTGAGATTAGTCACAACTGAATCAGGCACAATTAAACGTACAGGCAAGTCACAATACACAGGGTATAAAGAGTTTCATCCATCGTTGTATGCAGTTGCACTCCAATAAGAATTGTTAATCTTGGCAAGCCAGTATTCATTGTTATGGCAATACTTGAGTTATCAAAACTGTTGATGCTTGAATTCTACTATGATTATTTTAAACCAAAGTTAGTTAGTTAGTTAGTTATTTGGGTTTAACGTCGAGGAGGCAACTAAGGCTATCTCACGGCGGTTAAACCAAAGTGTCCTGACTGTCGGTTGTTATACACTGACACAGACTCTATGATCATAGATGTGCCTACTGAAGACTTTTATGAAGACATGAAAACAGAGCTGCATATGCATGACACGTCTGATTATCTTAAAGATCACCCACTGTATAGCACACAAAACAAGAAAGTGCCTGAGAAGTTTAAAGACGAACTAAATGGAGTGCAGATAGTTGAGTACATTGGACTGAGGTCAAAAATGTTTTCTATACTGCACCAGAAAGGCAGTCAGTCTAAAGAAAAAGGTATTAAAAAAATAGCGATAAAATCAAGATATTCGTCATATATACTACAAATATAAATGCTGTTAATAATGTCCATGTTCTCAGTTTTTCTATCAGTGATCACTTCCCAGTATCTTTCTCGCTGTCTGCCAAATTAGCTAAGAAATCGTTCACAGGGCATACTACTATTATTTACAGGTCTTTAAAAAAATTTAACCAGAATACCTTTCTCTATGACCTATCCAATACCCCATTTAATGATGTGTTAAATTACAATGACACAAATGAAGCCCTCACCCGCTGGTCTGAACTCTTCCTTCGTGTTCTAAATAAACATGCCCCAGTGCTAAAAGAAAAAAGGTGTCAAACATCCCACAATCCCTGAATGGCTAACTGGAGAATTAAAAACAGCCATGCAACTTAAAAATACACTTAAGATTAAGAAGAAATTTGTTGACTATAAAAAAAGCTAATAAATTTTGTCAAATCTTTAGTCAGAAAAGCTCAAAGACAACATGCTGAACAGATCATTGCAGACAACAAGGACCTGTGCTCTGTTTGGCAAGTTATCAACACCTTTACTAAAGGTCACAATCACAGAGACATGAACATTGCACCTGAGGTCACTGCAGATACCTTCAATACCCACTTTCTTAGCATAGCTGAGACTTTAGCACGCACTAATACCAATGATCCTGTGGAATACCAATGTTCTCAGCAACTACGATTTCACATTATCAGTACTGCTGGTTACGTTTTCTCACTCCCCCCAATGACTATTTTTGACGTGTTTAAATATATATCTAATATGAAAAGTGGTCATGTGGTTCAGATGGTATCAGTTGCGAAATTCTTAAAATAGCTCTGCCCTAAATAGTTGAGTCTCTAATGTTCATTTAAAATCTTGCTATTCAAAGAAATATTTTCCCTGATGAGTTAAAAACAGCTAAGGTCATTCTTCTTCCCAAAAGCAAAAACTTAAACTCATTGAATGATTATATACTTATCTCAAAACCTATTGAAAAACATATCCATACACATTTGCAAACTTTTCTAGAACAGAACTGTCTACTCAGTAAAATGCAGTCTGGTTTTCAGCAGCAACACTCTTGCCAAACTGTCCTTATACATATCAATGATAAATGGTTTACAGTCATTAATAATTCTCAGTTATCATGTGCAGTTTTTCTGGACCTAATAAAATCCGTTGATTTAGTCAACCACTCTTTCTTATTAAAAATAAATCTACCGATGTATCACATCGATTTCAATACCGTACATCTGATATCATCATATCTAAGTGACAGAAGACAGAAAGTTTTGCTTAATGGTAATTACTCGAGTGAAGGTTTAGTAACGTGTGGTGTTCCTCAGGGGTAAATTTTAGGCCCATTGTTATTCAACATATTTATTAATGATTTGCCATTCTCTATCTTACATCCCGATGCAACATGTGGCTTATTTGTTGATGACACTACCATACATACATCAAACATCGAAATGCAAAAACATAAACGAAGTTCACCAGCAAAGTCTTGATGATGTTTCAAGCTGGTGCCAACATAATCATATGATAATTAGTGTCCAAAAGACAAAGAGTATGTTGATTACTTCACGCCAAAATCAGCAGTGTGATCTCCTGTCCTTAACATTATACCTGAACTTTGAGCCACTTGATCAAGTTAAAAAACATTTTTTGCTTGGAGTCACAGTAGATAACCAGCTCAGCTGGGTCACCACATATCGAAAACACATGCAAAACAATATCTAAAAATAAAATTCCTGCTATCAAAACTAAGTCAAATAGTTAACACTGACACTAGATGACTCTTTTCTTAATGCACACATTAAGACACACTGTGATTATTGCTCAACTATCTGGGATGGGTGGAGTGCGGTACAGTTAAAGAAACTTAACTCATTGTATCATTTAGGGGTAAAGTTAACTGTGTCTGGTCCCTCTCCCATGGATGAAAAAATTAGAACCATCTGACTGCTAAACCTCCGGTAACCATAAAACCCCATCTTACCTTCGTCTGTTATTTTTTTGGATAGTCAAAGACAAAACAGGAGGAACACATTGTTACAGCTACCAAGGGCCAGGCTCGATATATATATATCGAGCCTGGCCCTTGGTAGCTGTATATATATATATAGTGTCGCCTCACCCCAGCCTTCATCACCAAAATCTGTAGCGTCGCTGACCGTGTGCAATGTTTGTGTGACCGGTGAATGTGTATGTAAATGTTTGCTCCTGTCAGGATGCCAAGTTCACACACACAAGCACAGTCACTCGCACTCGATACTAACTACAATAAGACATGTGAAACGAAGATCGCATTTCGTATAGACTATATTGCAGTACAGGCTAATAGTGATAAAGCGACAACAAATGCCACGGCATGAGGCCGTTTGAGAAAAATATATTCTCTGCTGGTCACAATGTCCTCAGACATTATTACAGTAGCGCAGCAAAGTACTAATATCTAAGTCGTGTCTCTAAAAAGAATGACAAAGTCCGAACAAAGGAGAAACTAGTAAAATAACTAAGTCGGAGAGGCCATTAGATAAGAGGAAACCTCGGCAAAAAAGACAAAGTCCAAAGTGACCTTTATAAAAGAAAGTCTGTAAAAGTAGCTAAGTCAGAGAGGCCTTTGGTAAAATAAGACCTGTACAAAATGACTAAGTCCAAAGCGCCCTTTGTAAAAGGGAAGCCTTGAAAAGCGACAGAGTTCAAGGCGCCTGTTACAAAAGAAGAGCCCCAAAAATAACAGAGTCCAAAACGCCCTTTGTAAAGTGAAGCCTCGAAAAAAACGATGAGTCCGAGCCGCCCTACAAAGGATAAATATCTAAGAAAACGGCAGAGTCCAAAAGGTCATTTGATAACGAGAAGCCTCAGAAAAACGACAGAGTCCGAAGCGCCCCTTGTAAAAGAAAAGCTCGGAAAAATGGCAAAGTCCTAAGCGCCCTTTGTAAAGGGAAACCTCGGAAAAACGGCAAAGTCCGAGGCGCCCGTTACAAAGTAGAGCCGCCAGAAAAATGGCAAAGTCCCAGGAGAAAAAAAAACAAACGACAGAGTCCGGGATTCCCGTTCAAGGGAGGGCTCAGAAAAACGACAGAGTCCAAAATGCTGGTTTGTAGAACTCTGGAAAAACGGCAAAGTCGAAACAGCAACTGTAGGAGCAGTGGTGGATAACAACCGCTCAAATCCACCTATCTCTGCAGACCGGGGACACTGTGCTCCAATCCGTAGGGTGCCGAGCGCAGTGCTAGTCAAAAACTGACAAGTAGTAAAAAGTAGCTCGCCCGACCAAAATCATTACGTCTTACCAAATGGTGAAGCACTCTTCCATGCGATAGAACATTACTTTCCTAGCTGAATACGCTTTTGTCAGTTCTGAGACCATTACCAACATTTAGAGCACTTCAAACACTATATTGTTATAAAATCCTCTTGCAGATGAAAAATAGTGCTTTTACAAGACTACGTAATTAACAACCCAAATCCAACAAATCTCTTGTCAGGGGAAAATACTCCGCAGTAACCAGCTGTCTGGCACCGTAGCAGAGGTCTGGAAAGAAGGGGGGAAATGGCACTAGGCGAGGTGCGGTCACTGAGTACCACATCTGGCCTTTGTCTAAACGTTCTGCTGTGCTACCCAGCCTCGCCTCTTACTACTGGCGGTAAATGTACACACTAAATTCCAAGCTTGCAGGAGACAAAAATAGCTGAACTACGTGAGCCTCAGTGAGCATACTGACTACCCAAAAAGAGGAAAATAATAAGATGTAAAAAAACGTGTACAAGGCATTTTTACCACATATAAAACCAACCTTTCGTTCTCAGGTACCAAAAGACTGGAACGAACTACCACCCCAAATTAATCCATTTCTGACTCCAGAAACTTAAAACTCATTTATATAACATCTTGCTACCTGAACGGACTACAAAAAAAGTTTTTTAAATTTTATTTTATTATATATATATATATATTATACATATAAAACTATATATATATATATATATATATATATATATAATATATATATATGTGTAAAATAAAATTTTATATATATATTATTTTATTTTACACACACACACATATATATATATATATATATATATATATATATATATATATATATATATATATATATATATATATATATATATTATACATATAAAACTATATATATATATATATATATATATATATATATATATATATATTATACATATAAAACTATATATATATATATATATATATATATATATATATATATATATATATATATATATATATATATATATATATATATATATATATATATATATATATATATATAATTGGAAAGAAATGTGGCCTCGAAGGATCTCAACTCCTCGAGTTTGTAAAGGAGAAAGAGAAGGAGAGAGAATAAAAGAGACGAGAGAGAGAAGAAAAGGAGAGACTGGAGAGAGAGGAAAGAGGAGAAAAGAGACGACAGAGAAAAGAAAAGGAGAGACTGAAGAGAGAGGACAGAGAAGAAAGAGCTAAAGAACGTGAAATCAGGAAACTTGAAATCCAAGAAGAAGAGGCAGAGAAACAGCGAGAATAATTGTACCACAAAATTGCCTAGGTGTTGCCTTTTCAAAATTAGTCTGTCTTCTTCCACTGCAACACCTCATAAAGCTTTAGGGATGCAATCCACGCTGGACTAGTGGTTGCTACCAGTCAAATTGTGGAGGCGGCTTCTGGTACATGCATTGTGTTTGCAATTTCAGGTTACGCCGTATGCCTACCTGAAGAGCCCCCTCTTGGGGCGAAACCGGTCATAGGCGGCAAAAACTTTAAATCTACTCAGCAGGTCCAAAATCTGTTTGGGAATATTTTCTAGCATCCCCCCTCGGGGGGAACACTGGATATTCTCCATCGGGTGGCGGGGCGCCTAGGGGTAGTCCCTATTGCTTTTTGTGATAGGTGTTCAGTGGAAGGCTCAAAAGATCTAATAAGCGATGCAGTCACAAAAGGGCAGCTGATGTCCTGATGACACAATGCAAGCTTACCAGCCTGGAATTCCATGGCATTAGCACAGCATTCTCAGAATTTAATTAAAAAAATTTATATATATATATATATATATATATATATATATATATATTTAAAAGTATAATTCAATTGTTATGATTGTGGTTGTGTTGTTACATGAGGGTATGCATGCATGCATGTATTGATCTCAGGAAATGATCCGATATTTATTTGAGCTATCATGGTTATGAATCACGTACCTATTCAGCTTTTCAGTAAGATTCTCTATCGTTCGTGCAGAGAGCGGAATTGGCTTGTTATAATATGCTAAGATTAGTCCGGAAGCTTCTAGCAAAGCCGCACAGAGAAGAGCAGTGAGTTTTGTAATGCGTAGATTCGCTAAGAATAGACCAGAACGGTCAAGCAAAATCGTGCCGTCTAGTGACCTCGCATGTGTGACATCAAAGCGTCGGCAACATTTTGCAACACAGTATTATAGCCGCTCTAATACTCTTAGTCATAGTTGGTTTCTGTAGGCGTGAAGTTAGCAGTCAGTCAATTTGTATTATGAAAGGTCGTGAACTGTCTGACATACTCTTGTGTGACGTCATTACACACTGGGATTTGGGGCTGAAATTAGCAGTCGAATTTTTGTAGACTATTGTATTTTATTCTAGAAAGTTCTTTTTATTTTCATTGGTTGCGTTGTGTGAATTCGTTGGATTGTTCTGGAAAGCTGTTGTACTAAAAACGTTTGTGCTGGGAAGCACGTTTGTACATTGTCATACATTGTCAGTTGTAGGGACACACAGTTTATCGCAGGTACGTGGCCCGTATAGGGTGTACACTGTGAGAGACACAGCATAACGGTGGTGTATTTTGAATGAGAAACGCATTGTGTCATAATGTTGACATTTTGCAGAGGAGACATTGTATCAGTGTTGGTGCATTTGGGAATGCATTGTGTGGAGATCGCATCGCTGAAATAAAATATTGTTGGAACAGTTACTCCAGTGTAGTGTACATCCTTAAGCCACGTGTGACGGGTTGCAGCTGAATGAAGTTTCTTTAAAAAAGAACCTTACATGCGTGCGTCTGGTGTGATATCATACTACGACTACGACTCAACACGTAACATATTGGCACCACCGACGGGACTTCTTCAGTTGGCTCAGTGGAAAGGGTAGCCGGAGAAAACAGCCAGCAGTGAAACGCAGAGATGGCGACATCGGAGATGGAGACATTCCTGAAAATTGGAAAGAAATGTGGACTCGAAGGATCTCAACTCCTCGAGTTTGTAAAAGAGAAAGAGAAGGAGAGAGAAGAAAAGAGACGAGAGAGAGAAGAAAAGGAGAGACTGGAGAGAGAGGACAGAGGAGAAAAGAGACGACAGATAAAAGAAAAGGAGAGACTGGAGAGAGAGGAGAGAGAAGAAAGAGCTAAAGAACGTGAAATCAGGAAACTCGAAATCCAAGCAGAAGAGGCAGAGAAACAGCGAGAAGAGGCAGAGAAACAGCGAGAAGAGGCAAAGAAACAGCGAGAAGAGGCGGAGAGGCAGCGACAACACGAAATTCATCTGAAGCAGATGGAGATAGAGGCACAGAGTCAGAAAGCTATTCAAGCAACAGCATTAGCCAGCAAAGAGCAAACAGCCTGTGCGCCAAAGCTTCCACCTTTCGTTGAAAATTCAGATAAGATGGACGCTTATCTGGAGCGATTTGAGCGCTTCGCTAAAGCAGCAATAACTGGAGACAAGAGACTTTGGCTATCAAACTGAGCGCACTTCTAACTGGCAAAGCGCTTGAATTTTACACCCGCTTGCCAAGAGAAGAAGCTGAAGATTATACGCAGTTGAGAGCCACCCTGCTGAGACAGTACGACTTCACTGAAGAGGGTTACAGGCGACGATTTCGGAACTGCAAGCCTGAAGAAGGAGAAACGCCCGGCCTATTCATTGAAAGAATCAGGAGCTACATGGAGAAATGGATAGAGCTGGCTGGTTTAAACAAAGATTACAAGGACCTGTGTGACCTCATCATCAAAGAACAAGTCCTCAACGCAAAATCAATGTTATTGATATGTAGCGCATTATGTGCACTGCTTTTGTAATCTGCTGGGTTTGTTCAATTTATTTCTTCATGACTCCGCCTAAAGAAGGTCAACAAGCAGGGTCCCACCAGAATCAAGTTTGACCTCGAGAAACTGAAACATCCAGAGGTAACGGAAGCCTTCCAGGCAAAGATAGGAGAAATATTTGCGCCACTGCTACTTCTAGGTGCAGAAGACACGGATGTGGACACACTGATCGACACATTTAACACTGCTGTACTCCAAACAGCCAGGGAGATTCTGGGCAAACACCGACAAGCAAAGAAACCGTGGGTTACAGCCGACATCTTTGTTCTATGTGACAAGCGTCGAGAATTAAAGTAAAAGAAATCAGAGGTAGAAGAAGCTCAACAATACAAGGAAACTAACCAGGATATCAAGAAAAGCATGAAAAAGGCAACGAATAGTGGATTGAAGATCAGTGTAAACACGTAGAAGAAAATATGAACAAAAATAATAGCAAAAAAGCATACCAGCTGGTGAAAGACCTGACCAGTGTAAAACAAGGGGCTCCTCGATCATTCAAGATAGTGAAGGGAACTGTCTTACGGAAGACCAAGACATACTGAAGAGATGGACAGAGTACTGCTGAGATTTGTACAACCACCGAGCTACAAAGGACCCAGGCATACTTATCAACCCACCCGTGACCAACAATGGCAACTATCCCATCCTCCGAGAAGAAGTAGAGGCTGCAGTGAAGTCGCTGAAAAAAAGGGAAGGCAACAGGAGCAAGCAACATCCCTGCAGAACTAGTCCAAGAAGGGAGAGAAGACATGAAAAGCACCTTCCTAACAATCTGCAATAATATCTGGCAGTCTGGGGATTGGCCCACACCATGGACCCAGTCACTTATAATAGCTCTCCCCAAAAAAGGCAACTTTCATCAATGCCAGAATTATCGCACGATCAGTCTTATATGCCACCCAAGCAAAGTGATGTTAAAGATCCTACTGAACAGGTTGAAGCCACAGGCAGAGGAAATCATAGCTGAGGAACAGGCAGGCTTCAGACCAGGGCGCAGCACAACTGAGCAGATCTTCAACCTGAGAGTTCTATGTGAGAGGTACCTCCAGCACCAGCAAGACCTCTATCATGTCCTTGTGGATTTTAAGAAAGCGTTTGACAGGGTTTAGCATGCAGCCCTTTGGTCCACCATGAAGCTATACAACATAAATTCCAAACTGATCAAAGTCATAGCAAACCTTTACAACAAGGCCACTAGCGCAGACTGCTTCAATTGCAAAATAGGAAACTGGTTTAGAACTATACTCGGAGACAGACAAAGCTGCTTACTCTCACCTACTCTTTTCAACATCTTCCTGGAAAGAATCATGACAGACGCTCTGAAAGATCATGCAGGAACTGTCAGTATTGGAGGCAGAACAGTCACGATCTTTCGTTTTACGGACAACATTGATGGCCTTGCAGGAACTGAGAAGGAGCTCGCTCAGCTGCTGGAGAAGCTGGACAGTACAGCCATTGCGTATGGGATGGAAATCAGTGCAGAGAAGACCAAACTGATGACAAATAACACCAGTGGCATTAGCACTGACGTCATGATTGGAAGCCAAAAACTAGAAACAGTTAATAAAATCAAATACTTAGGAGCCATTTTGACAGATGAGGGATCAAAACCAGAAATACTTCCAGGATTGCGCAGACAACAACAACACTGACAAGATTGAAGACCATATGGAAGGACAGAAACATCACGCTCTGCTCCAAGATCAGACTGTTGCGCTCCTTAGTCATCTCAGTGTTCTTGTATGCCTGCGAGTCATGGCCCCTCACAGCAGTTCTTGAAAGGAGGATACAAGCCAAAGAAATGAGATGTTTTCGAAGGCTGCTTGTCATTTCATACAGAGATCACATCACGAACTATGAAGACCTATTAGCCATTGTGAAAAAAACGCAAACTGAAGTGGTATGGGCATGTCACGCGTTCAGCAGGGCTTGCTAAAACAATCCTGCAAGGAACTGTGCAAACAGGACGAAGGAGAGGAAGACAGAGGAAAAGATGGGAGGACAATATCTCAGAGTGGACAGGTCTGAGGCTGGGTGATACGCTAAGAATGGCAGAGAACAGAGAGGAATGGAGGGAACTGGTTGCCAAGTCATCACTGGTGCCCCAACGGTCGGCAAGACTACGGGATATAGATAGATAGATAGATAGATAGATAGATAGATCGATAGATAGATAGATAGATAGATAGATAGACAGACAGACAGACAGACAGACAGACAGACAGACAGACAGACAGACAGACAGACAGACAGACAGATAGATAGATAGATAGATAGATAGATAGATAGATAGATAGATAGACAGACAGACAGATAGATAGATAGACAGACAGACAGACAGATAGATAGATAGATAGATAGATAGATAGATAGATAGATAGATAGATAGATAGATAGATAGATAGATAGATAGATAGATAGATAGATAGATAGATAGATAGATAGATAGATAGATAGATAGATTCGGGGTTTTGGAACAATATAAAGACTCCTCATATTCCCATAGCAGGAATCTGATTTTTTTAAACAGATCTATTAAATATTCTGGAGCCGTTATGGTTCCACACTTTAAACATCAGTACCCCTTTGTTAAATTTAAAGTGATTTTGAAGGAGTAGGAATACAGTTTTATTGAGTTTTTCCTCGGTTGTCAAGTGTGGGTCGGGAAGAATTAATTTTGCCATTCTCCTATGAAAAGAATTTAGTCTTTTTAAGTGGACATCACTGCAACAATCCCACACTGTCGATGCGTATTTTATATGTGACGTGATTTGTGCATTACTGAACAATTTTCTGGTTTCACTATCTGTGAAATACTTTAATTTCGATAACAGAAAGACATTTTTAGAGACCGTTTTACATACATTGTCAATGTGCATCTGCCACCTGAGCTGATTATCAATTGTAACCCCCAATAGACGATGTTCGGCTACCTGTTCTATGATGTCGTCGCCGAGTGATAGATTAAACTTCAATGGTTTCAACTGATGCTTTTGGCGTGTTACAATAATCATAGATTTTGTTTTAGTATGATGCAGAATCACAGAGTTGACTTTACACCATGCTGCTATATCATCGAGACTTTGTTGAAGGCCGTTTTCAACTACAATTATGTCTTTGTTAGCTGTGTGGATTGAGATATCATCGGCGAACATATCACACTGTGCTGCTTCGTAGGTTAGACTTAGAGGTAGGTCATTGATGTAAATACAAAATAAAAGAGGACCTAAGATTGACCCCTGCGGAACTCCGAGTTTTACATCTTTAGTAGAAGAGTAGGCTCCATTTACAATTACTTTCTGCTTCTTGTTTTCGAGGTATGACGTAAACAACGAAACAGCCATGTCGTTTCGAAGATAATGCTTAAGTTTAGAAATCAATAATGTATGGTTCACTAAGTCGAAAGCCTTTTAAAAGTCAAGATAAATTACACCTGTCAGCTGCGAATTATTCACATTTGAAAGCCATGTGTCTGTTAATCTGCTCAGAGCCGTATGACATGAGTGCCGAGGGCGAAATCCTGACTGAGACGAATGGAGCAACTTTCGTGATTCTAAGTAGACAGACAGGTGTTTATGTATATGTCTTTCGAGGGGTATAGATAATACTGACAGCAGAGAAATGGGTCTATAGTTGTTAGAGTCAGTACGATCTTTTGATTTTGGCAGTGGAACGAATTTTGCGACTTTAAGGTCTGTAGGGAATATATTGTTTTGAATACATAAGTTGTAAAATAAGTAAGGGTCTCTACGATGTATAGCATAGACAACTTTAATATTTGTGAGCTAATACCATCATGGCCGGCGGAGAAAGAGAGAGAGAGAGATGATGATGATGATGATGAAACTTTATTTTTCAACGGTAAAAAGTTTTGACAGAAAACAAATCGTCATTTTACAAACTTGCCGTTGCTAACATCTACAGGATAAAAAAAGAAGGGAAACTATAAAATATATATGTACATACAAAACCCAATAGCATCATTATATACAGAAAAAATAATAATACTCATCACACACACATGCACACACGCACGCACGCGCGCCGCTCACACATACACCCACACGCACAAACAAACACGAGCACACACACACACGCGCACACACATATAAAAACCATCTGTATGAAATACGTGAGGTACAGGAAATATTACAGTACCTGAGAAACGTACTAAGTCTGACTCATCAGGTAATCAAAAAGTTTCGTTTTAAAACTTCCTGGTGAGGTAATAGTTTTCAAATGTGCAGGGATGGAATTCCAAGCAAACGGACCAGAGAATGACATACTAGTTTTAAAAAGGTCAATTCTTGGCAGTGGTAGGGGTAAGGTATTGTTTCTTGAGGTCCGTTCACGTTCTTGGTGAGATATAAATTTAGTGGTTAGATACTGGGGTGTCATATTATTCAGTATCTTATGCATATAGACGCATTTGTTTAATGTAAGTTGCTGATGCAGACCGAGAATGTTTAAATATCTAAATTTGTCTGTGGTAGGGATGGGGCGTCTATCTATCATTTGTACAGCTCTTTTGTATATGGAGTTTAATCTCTTCATGTGGACATCACTGCAGCCGTCCCACACTGTGGAGACATAATCAACATGGGACTTTATATGAGCATGAAAAAACAATTTACGGGTATTTGTATCCGTTACATGTCTAAGCTGGGACAATAAGAAAGTGTTTTTAGCAATGGTCTTACAAACAGCATTTATATGGGTCTCCCAGCACAGTTGATCATCAACATGTATTCCTAAGAATTTACGCTCAGTGACTTGTTCAACAGGTTCAGCGTTTAATTGTAATTGTAATGGCTGTAGTCGGCGTTGATGTTTTTGCCGCGTGGCGATTAAGATACTCTTTGTTTTTGCTGGGTGAAGAACCATATGGTTCTGTCTACACCAGTCAGATACCTCATTGAGACTGCATTGTAAACTATGGCTAATGTCCGTCGTTTTTTTGCCAGAAACATGAAGACTCGTATCGTCAGCAAATAGATTACAATTAACCTCAGAATTAGTGATATGCAACGGTAGATCATTAATAAATAGTATGAATAGAAGAGGGCCCAAAATAGATCCCTGGGGGACGCCGTATTTTACATTTCCTTCCTTAGAGTATCTTCCATGGGCGTACACCATTTGTTTTCTGTCTTCGAGATATGATCGGAAGAATTCTATAGCGGTTGCGTCCAAGTGATAAACTGTTAGCTTATTTAGGAGAATGTCATGGTCCACAAGGTCAAAAGCCTTTTTAAGGTCTAAGAAAACTGCTCCTGACATCAGGCTTTTATTGATTGATTCCAGCCAGCTGTCTACAATATGTGTCAGTGCTGACTGACAAGAATGTTTCGGTCTAAAACCAGACTGGTGAATATTAAGTAATTTACCTTTTTCCAGAAAATCAAGGAGATGTTTTTGAATGTGCTTTTCAAGGGGTTTTGACAAAGCTGACAGAAGGGAGATTGGACGATAGTTATTAATATCTTCAAGATCTTTTGATTTAGGGATTGGGATTACCTTTGCTTCTTTAAGAATGGTTGGAAATGTACTTTGCTTTATGCAGAGGTTGAAAATATATGTTAGTGATTCTACTGTATACGGTAATGAGATTTTTAGTGTTTCATTATCAATACCATCAATGCCAGCAGACTTTTTGTTGGGCATGCTATAAATATATCTGCCGACTTCCGCAACTGTAATATCAGGGATGGTGAAAGTATTTGATATAGTTGTTTTTTTAAAGTGTTCTCTGAGAGAACTCGGCACTTCATACGGTTTACTGTTATTTGCAGCTGACAATGCCAATATTTCGGCTGTGGTTAAGAAATGGTTATTTAATATATCAGCTGACATATGAGATGGGATTTCGGGTGCTGATTTATCCTTTGTTATGACGTTCAGAGCTTTCCAAACAGATGCCGTGTCCTTTTTGTCTCGAATCATTTGTTGGAAAAAAGACTTCTTAGACGCTCTAACTAAATTTTTGACACGATTGCGTTGTTTTTTGTATTCTTCGTACTTTTGCTCTTTTTTCAGTTTGTCTCTAAATGACATGGCCTGCTTGATATCCGCTGTTAACCACGGTGGTATGGTGGAATGTTTAACTCGTTTTTCACGTATTGGCGCATGTTTATTGAGTACACTGAGAAACAGATCCATCCAGCACGACAAGGCACTGTCAGGAGATTGGTGATCATAAACCTCAGTAAACGAAGCATTGTGCAGGTCCCACAGAAATTCGTCTTTATTAAAGTGTTTAAAGGAGCGATATTTTATAGTTTTATGTCTTTTAGTTTTTTGCTTGTCTAGTTTCATGGAGACGTTACAACATACTGGGTTATGATCGCTAACAGCTAAGGAGGGAACCTGCACATTTGATATTGTATCGTCATTTGTCACGTAAATGTGATCAATTAAGGTTGAGGATGTAGATGTGGTTCTAGTGGGTTTTTTTAACTAATTGTTTTAAACCGAATAAGGCTGTTGTTGATGCCCATGCAGCATGGTGCCCTTTGGGCTTAAGTAGGTCAATGTTAAAGTCGCCCAGAAGAACAATGTTATCTTTACTTTGATTAACTTTATCCATCATTTCTACGAAGTCATCATACCAGTCCCAGTTGGCTGCTGGATTTCTATAGATAAAGCCAACCAGGACTGTGGGGGATTTAGATGTTTTCACCTCGACCCATAAACTTTCAACTTCGGCTGACTCTAAGTCCTGTCGTCGTTTAACGTTACTAATTATCGAATCATGTATATATACTGCTAGTCCAGTGTGCTGGGGACTTAAGGCATCTCTGCGGAGTACTGAGAAGTTTGGAACTGAGATGGAGTTATCCATGACAGTGCTTTTGAGCCTCGACTCGGATACACCAAAAAGAGAGAGAGAGAGAGAGAGAGAGAGAGAGAGAGAGAGAGAGAGAGAGAGAGAGAGAGAGAGAGAGAGAGAGAGAGAGAGAGAGAGATGACAACATTCTCGCAACTCAGTTTTATGTTCTAGTGGAGCTGATAAAACAACATCCATTTTACTGCCACCGTCACACACTATGCAGTGCAGAATGGATCCCTAAAATCGTTTCTAGTGATAGATGGCAGGCATTGGAAGATGGCGATTCCGAGGGTTGAGCGAGTGTTCAAAATGTTTCCAGCAAGGCATTTCTTTAAGCGAGAGAACAAGAAAAAATGCCTTGAGTCAGATCATGAATGTGGGCAGGTTGTGGTAAAGTTTGGATATTATCCTGCATTTTCATAGAATCTGCTCACCTCAGCAAGTACAGTCTGTGTAGTATTTGGTATTGATGGTGTCTTCTGTTTTGCACGGTTCTTGTAGAACAGCTCCTTTAGGATCGAAAAAGACAGTGTACATAACTTTAATTTGCGAGTGACGTCTTCTTGTAATTTTAGGAGGAGGCCCGCCAAGTGGACTGCGGGGCGCCTGGGGTGGCGCCTATTGCTTTTTGCAATGCATGTTTCAGTGGAAGGCTCAAAATTATAGATCTGTGTTCCTTCTCTCCCATCCTCCTTTATTTCTAGATCTAGTGAGCCTTGCAGTCACAAAAAGGACGGCTGATGTCCTGATGACGCAATGCAAGCTTACAACGTGGAATTTCATGGCATTAGCACTGCAGAGCATTCTCAGAATTAAATATATAGTCACAACACAAGGGTGTCATGAAAAGACGTAACGCAATTTGTACATTATTATAAAAAACCTTGAACGTGGATGTACGCTATTAAGAAGAGATCAAACAATCTACAGTAGCATAGATTATATCAACAGAGCTGCATAAAGTGGTCAAATCGAAGTAAAAGGACAGAAATCTTTTTTTTTAAAGGCGTTCGAAAAGAGGAACTCATTTACCTTACTCTGGAAAGCTTGCTGTGCTCACTAAATGGAACTTTAGTGTATTGCCTTTTGTGCGTTTCCAGTAAATAAAACATCAATGAAACATATGCTAAAAGCTGCTAAATCTGTCTCCTTTATATCTCTTTGAATTTTGTGTACGAATTCTGGGTATATATAGTTTCAACCTGTGTCACGTTACCGATGTCAACAAAAATATCGTCTGCAAACGTTGGCAAATCGTACGGTAAATGTCGTCGGTACAAATCAAAAGTGTACACCAAAATCTTCCGAAACGGGCCTATTTGCAGTCAATCCGTCCATTTCTTCAGATCCGTTTTTGTCCACCGTGTCACACATGAAACGCTAGAAACTTAAACATCAGTTATCTGCAAACGGAAACAACCTCCAATCATTTTTGACTTCAAAGGTGGGAAATCGAGCCTAAAGCACAGCAACTGGTGAAATTCACCCGCTTCCTCTGAAAACCAGGCTTCTTTGTGGCCCCCAGAATGCGACGTGTCACGCTCAAATTCACCTGAAACGCTAGAAACCGGTCGACGATCTTTGTTGTTGCTGTTGCTGTTGTTGTTGTCGTTGTTTAATATTTAGAGTATGTTTAAGCAATTGTGATTGGAAAAATAACAAGATGGGATGAACCATAACCCACCAAGTCCCTTCTATATGAGAGCTGTTTTCGCTGTCAAGTGTCCCTACCTTTTGTCTTTGACTTGATTCTCATCTTAAAATTTATCCTTTTGAAAAAGCCTCGCAGATGTGCCAATGCGTCATAGTAAACTCTATAAGGGGCGAGCGCTGTGCATACGCGTCATTGGTTTGTCAAACTTCATTTGTCATGACGTATATTTTTGTTTTTACGTAATTTTATATTTAACGTGATATGAGATTCGCTTTCGTTTCAAGACTTGGGAAAATGGTGACAAAACTAGAATTTCACGGTACAATTTCAGTCTTGCTTTAATTTGTGTGAAATCAGGTTGACTTTACCTACTACATGCTATACTAAATTCAATTAGATGTTCCTGCTCCCTCCGGGCACTTGAGGATCTATGCCTCTTGGAGATGCGTGCATATATGTCATTGGGTTTGTCAAACGTCATATATGTCATGACGTATTTTTTTTTTTGTTTTTACGTAATTTTATATTTAACGTGATATGAGTTTCGCTTCTTGGAGATGCGCGCATATGTGTGAGAAAGTGCGAGCGAGCGAGAGGGAGAATTACGTCATACTTAGTGTATGCGTGGTCAGTGACGGAGTTGCTTCTTTTACGTCACCGGCACTGTCTGACTTTCTCTCTAAGTGAAGGATTTTACTGTTTTAGTTATTTTCTGAAAAGAATTAACTTTTACTGAAGAAGTTGAAAGGATACAAAGCTGGCTAACGAACTCATCCAACGTTCTTCTTCAAAATAGCAATTTGCAAAAAGTTCAAGTAAATATGACAAAAATAATTACGGACTCTAATCTGGGTCAACCGACTTCCTATAAACGGTTGTTTATGTCTTCAATGAGACATTCAATTACAATATGCTCGGACAATGTCTTGGCCACCCACTTAAGAAAGTATTTTGCCAAGTGTCAAGCTTGTGTGTACAGAAAAATAGGAGATTCTCTTGTTTACATTCATATGCACACACATATACATACGCACATACATACGCACATATAGCGCTTCGCGCCAAATGTACGTTCAGCAGAGAGGTTAGCGTAACTAGACATGACATAATTTTTTTTTTTTGTTACTTTAATTGTTAGAGGTTTAGTCTGCCCGTCTTTGACATCATGGATATGCTATTAAATTCGTCCCACCGCGACCCTTCCTAAAAACTCCCTTCTATAAATAGAAGGGACTTAAAAACCGGCATTGATAGGCCACTTGCACATCTCCCTGGGTTGATGCGTTTACAGTTGTTGATCTAAACCGGATTCCATTTCGCGTCATCGTTGTGCACGCTGCAAAGACATTCGACGTGACGTCACTGGCGGGAATTTAAGTACACAACAGATTTGAAAGCGCTGAAGTCTATTGTGCACATCGACAGTGAAACATGCGTTGTTTCCACGGCTTCTCATCCAGGTTTGGGCTACAGACTTTCATTGTAAGTTTGCAGAACATTTTCCGCCAGCAGTCGTGAGACCTTGACAGAGACCGAGCACTTCTGATAGTTAAGTACGCGGGCTGCCGAACTGACAATGTAATAACAATGTTGTCATAAAGGTCACGATCTGTAACTGTAAGAATTTTTTTTTCTTATATTTTCCCCATACTTTTCTGTACTAAATAGGGGCGGATTAGTTAACTCAAGGCGGAGGTGGGGGAAGGGGGGGCGGGGGGGGAGGGGGGTCTGACGTTTTGTTTGGGACCTTCAAGCTGATAAAAGGCCTCCCGATGCTAGATCTTGTCTTCAGTAGCCGAAAAATCAAAGTTTATCCTCCACCTTCTCGCCACGCGTCGATATCTGGAACAAATGGTAGAAAGGGGTTTGGGGTGGAAGAAGGGGTGGGGGAGAAGAAGGGGGTGGAAGAGAGAGGGGGGTGGGGGTGTCGCAACTCCGCCAAAAAGAACTTTGTTGTAGCATTTTAAAGCATTTTTGGCCGGAGGGAGGTGGCGAGGGATGGAGGGGGGGGGGGACGGGTCCGTAACCGTATGGACCCCCCCCCCCCCTTCCACAGATCCGCCGCTGCAAAGGGCTTTGGTCTCATGTTTAGATATTTCGAGATTGTCTCTTTTTGTGCCGAAAGGAATAATATATATTATCATAATTGTATGTATTGAAAAAAAAATAATAACGACTGGTCACCACTCAACTGCAAGATGTTTCCTGGTGGGGCTCAATCTTAAGATGCTTTGCCAAGGTCACGTGAACCGGTCAACCACGATTCCAAATGCAAGCGTGAATCTTCTCGGGTTGAATCCTGGTTGAAAGTGTAAACGACCTCTAACTAAAAATTGCCGATTAGTGATATGAGGCGCTAGAACCCTAAAATAACAACTGTGGCGCATTTTTCTCGATATTTTTCAACACTGAGTTAGGTTGCACTATCTTTCATCATTGTATTGTAACCCTAAAAACAACACTGAATCACACTTTCATCGATATTTTTACAAAAATCAGTTAGATTATACTCTCTTTCTTTATCGTCTTGTCGCACGGTTGCACATGAAACGCGGCAACTCGCTTTATAAACACCTTCAATTTTCCAATTGACAAGGTAACAACTGATAACATGCATGAAATTATTTTGATGATATTGCAAGGAATATGTTAAATAAGAAAACAAAGGAAAACATGGAAGGTAGTAGATCTTGAAGGAAATATTAAGTTGTATGGTTTCTAACGTTTCATTGTCACACGACTATTATCGGTATATGAACACAACACATGATATATCAAAAACTTCATTTTAAAGTTGTAGGGCTAAAAGGAAGTTTGTCTAATTATTTCATATCAAAATAAGTTGTTCTCATTCTCAAATCACTTTTATCTGCACATCGGTGTCACGGTGAAACGCTAGAAACCTCTTAAAGTGGCTGAAGACTAATTTAAATATTAAGCCGAAGCAACTTCACCCCAAGATTTTTTCATAATTAATTCTGAAACTAGATTGATACACAACGCTGCAATTTAAATTTCATGAACTTTGCTCAATTTTTTAATTGTGTACCACAATTAAGATATTTTGCAATGAATGAAGTGATATGGTGTTCTTAACATAACATATTTTTTTGTTCAATTCGGTGGTCATTCAAAAAAACACTTGGTTTAAAATTATCTGAAAAGCCATTCGTATGTTTGTGTGTGCGTGAGTGCTTGCGTGCTTGTGCGCATGAGTGCGTATGGTTGTGTTTGTCGCTTTGGGTTCAACAAATGAAAAATTAATGTTGAAACTAAATATTTTACATTTCAGCTGTAACGATCCTGCAAAATTGGATACAGGTAAAAACAAGTATCTGTCTGAATCAAATGTCTGCGTGTCTGGTTTTTTGTCTGTCTGTCTATAATTGTTACTCCTAATCTGACCAAAAAAAAATAGAACAGTCTTGGTTGGTTGATTACTGGTTGACTGGTTTCTTTACAGTGAGCAGTTGTGTTCAGCAGCTGAATTATTTTATCCTTATCGTTTCGATGAAAAAGAAGGCAGATATAGAACTGAATGACTTAAGAATGCCTCGCCGAGAAATGTTGAAGAACGAACTCACTGACAGACTGAATGACAGAATGAATGAAAGGAAAGAGAGACGAAAATACAACAGACTGACAGATAAGCGGACAACGTCTGTTTTAAATATCCTTTTCATTTCAGTTTCGTGTGCCTTTATACAAAATGACTGCAGTTGGAGACCATTACATCAAAGCGGTTTCTCATGGCATATTAGCTGGGAAAAGACAGGTAAAAACAATTATGCCCGAATTTCCAACTCAATGTTCCATTGTGAATGATCACGAAATAAAGTCATATAAATAATAATGTACGTTATGACAGAGGTGATAACGACTGAAAGCGCCGCGAACGTAACGAACCTAATAATCATGCTAACAAGCAGTTCACGCACTACACACACACACGCGCGCGCGCATGCACACACACACAAACACACACACACACACACACACACATACATACAAACACACACACACACAGTGAGAGAGAGAGAGAGAGAGAGAGAGAGAGAGAGAGAGAGAGAGAGAGAGAGAGAGAGAGAGAGAGAGAGAGAGAGAGAGAGAGCGATAACGCTAACGACACTTTATTTTCCAAGGATAAATGATTTCAGTGCAGAGTTCTTTTTTTCAATTATCTTACATCTACTAACAAAGAAACAATGATGAATATTAAGAAAATCACATGAACGATCATCTCTCTTTATCTCACACTCACACACGCACGCACGTGCACACGCACACACATCCGAACACACGAACACGAACGCATGCACCCCCCCCCCCCACCCCCAACACACACACAGACACACACACACACACACACACACACACACACACACACACACACACACACACACACACTCACACACCACACACTCGCCCGCGCGGGCTCACCCACACACGCGCCCGCGCGGGCACACCCACACACGCGCAACACACATACTCACACACAAACACACATACACGCACGCACTCGCGCGCACGCACTCACACACACACTCACACACACGCACGCACATACACGCACACACACACACACACACACACACACACACACACACACACACATAAGCAGATTCACTACCGCTGCATGTGGAAAAAAAGAAGTATATCGCCTGCCGGACTATAACACCCTATGCGCGCTGCATCGTGAACACATTACAGTTACACAACATATACAGAGAGAGAATGAATCAATGAATCAATGAAACGTTTTTTTTTTTTTTTTTTTTTTTTAGAACGGTTAAGGCATTGAAATCGTCATTGACACATCCATTTTAAAAACCTGCCGTTGCTAACAACTACAAGACTATTGTTACGTGGTAGAATCGTGGTCGTAGTATGATATCACAGCAGACGGCACACACGTAAGGTTCTTTTAAATAAACTTCATTCAGCTGCAACCCGTCACACGTGGCTTAAGGTTGTAGACAACACTGGAGTAACAGTTCCAACAATATTTTATTACAGCGATGCGATCTCCACAAAATACGTTCACAAATGCACCAACAATGTCTTCTTCTGCAAAATGTCCACACTTTGACACAATGCGTCTCTCATACAATGTACATCACCATACACTGCATAACTCCGTCACTGACAATGAAGCACGATGTCTTACGTAGCGCTCTCTCAATGTCAATGTGCTTTTCGATACACGGCAATTATACAATTGAACACTGTACCGACGCTGTTACATCGCAATTCTACAACTGAACAATGTACGACACGCGCTTCCTAATACGATCTTTCATAGTGGTATGTTTTCCAGAACAATCGAGCAAATTCGTACAACACAACCAATCAGAACAAAATACGTAACTAAAACTGATAAATATTAAAGAGGACCTTTATACTGGAATAGTCCACACTAATCTGGCTGCTATTACCAGCCCCTATGTTGGGAAATCCCCGCACGTTATGACTACACGCTTGAGCACACTAGACAGGTCACGACCTCCCGGAATCATCCGAAAGTTTCAAGATCCCGTCTAATGCATAGTGACCGCCTACTTCACGCGCGCAGAAAACAATGATGATTACTCGCGCAGTCTCCAGACTCTTTGGGACCCAACTCCGTGTGCCAAAATATAATCAATTCCGCACTACGCGTGGACGATAGGGAAACTTACTGAAAAGGTACGTGATTCGTAATCATGATAGCTGAAATAAAACATCGGATTTAACATACGATCAACACACGCACGCTCTCACAGAAAACACAACCAGAATCGTTACAACTGTCTACACATGCACATACATATAGGTAAAACATAATACTTACAAACAATTGACAACACTGTTCACATTGGCAAACATAGACTCTCTCTCTCCCCCCCCCCCCCCCCCCAACCCTTGCCCCACCCCCCTTCCATACACACACAAAGTAGTTCAAATGATAAATGAAAAGGATAACAGGCTTAATTTGGAATAAATTTGACCCGGCATAGAAAGAGACATAATACATGTAGTTAAGGTTGTATGACACACCTCTTTCGCGCATCTTTTCTGCGCATTTAGATACCGCTATCTTGAGTCTGCCGTGACCTGAGACTGGAGTTCACCGAAAAAAAACGCCGTCGTATTGCAAACAAGCTCAATTTTATCGATAGTTGACAAAAGAGATATACTGTCTAAAATAGGTGTGTAAGCTGACTGTTTCTATGCATAAAATGTTTCGTGTCCTCAGAAATAAGATACTTTTGCATAAGTTGCGACAAGTCATCGAGCGTAACGCATAACCTGCGTAAGATGGCGCGAAACAACACGTAAATTAGTCTAAAGAAAAATAAAATGAACGGGCCAACCAAACGAGAAGCAGTCTACGTGGCAGACAGGAAAACAACAAAATCTCTTCAGACATCAGCAACGAAAAGGTAAACTAAATTAGAAAAAAAGGTGGTGGTGTTTGCTAAGTGACTAGAAAACGAGTTACTAGTGGAAGCAAAATGTCGTACGTAAGTGGCATATCTAACTGGTTTTCCAACCCTTTTATGCACCGCCGTGAGATGTCACCTGCACGGCGTAAAAAAAAAAACCCAATATCTAACTGTCCTTTTATGCATGTAAATTTAAGTCCCTACAGTAGTATTGCCGTCGCCACTGCCTACCTGCAATGAAGAAGACTACATTTTATTGTGGGTTGACAGGGGCATGCATTCATGTCAGTCACCACCTAGAAGTAGAACATTTCCATACATTCTCAGAGAGCCTTTACTAATACGTGGAGGGTATGTAGTCGACATTGTAGTTATATTGTGCCAGTGCTTATTATATAGGAAAACGTACTAGAAAAAAATTGTCCTGCTAAGGGAGAATTTGGCATTATGGACCACTAACTCAGTAACTGAAGCAGTACTTAGTAACTTAGTTTGCTCATCCATTCCCTTACTGTCTTATGAAGGCTATATTACAGATTAGAAGATAGGTCCAGCATTTTTTTAGTTCAAGGATAGTGCCAGAATAGCTTGGCGGATGAGATGCCTATCTATTCTGGCACCACCATTGAACTATCATAGTCACATTTATTTCACGCAGTGGGTTATCATGATTAAAATGGTTACCTAGTACTTTATAGTTATGTATGTATGTTCAATTAAACCTACGCTACTTTGACTGAAAACCTAATATTTGTTGACTACCAGTTTGGATGACCTTGGAATGTGTGAGAAATGCTTATTTATTTTTTCATTGTATGATTGCAGTTTGTATCAAAGTGTTTGCAATTTCTCTATCAAATTTGTCACAAAGGTAGCTGATAATGAAATCTTCCTATAGATACTAATTTGGTTGACTCCTGACCTTACACAGGTCAAGTCACAGAAGGTTGACAAAGCTGTGAAAATGCATAATAAATTGTAGAGAAAATACAAATTTCACTAGTAGTAGTACAAAAGCAAACCTTTATGTTGAGACTCGTGACACTTATTTCAGCTACCTCAGTTTTGGAAAGGTCACACAGTTTATATGTGAATCAGTTATGCACATGAGGCGTACAGACTTTGCCAGTGTTGTTAGTTCTTTGTGGTGTACACAGTTTATGTGGCATTTATTTTTAAAGTAATAATCTGCTCCTGCATTTAGTTCATGCAAGGTGAAATTGTCATGCTGCCGAACAACACAGTAATAATCATGTATTTCATTTCAGGCCAATACTGTTGTTGACCTCTCGCTGTGGAGTCTTAGTACTCTCGCCCAGAGGACATACTTGCAAACAAGCGTAGAAGTATGATGCCTACACCAAAGCCACAGCTCAAGTGAAGTGAGGGAAGGCGACACTTATTCTCCTGGACTCAAGGTAGATCATACTGGTAGATCTCTGACTAGAATCAGGTGCAGAACAAAACACAACTATGGTGTGATTGTGAATGAACACATCACACTGTAATGTTTTCTTTCATTGGCTCATGTGTGAAGCAAATGTGAGGCTATGTTCTGGGCCATTGGTCGTCCATGGTAAACTTTAATGTTGGCATTTTCTCGAAGACTATTCAAACCACAGTCTTCAAACGTGGCCCAATGATACCATGTGGCAAAACCTTACTTAGCATACCAGTTTGAGTGAAGGTGAAGGGTTATGAGAAATCAGGAAATAGGTAAAAAATAGCCATATTTTGACAAAAGATGTTTTTTTTTCTCAAATACTATTCACAACTAGTACAAGTACAAAAACCACCCCTTTACTTATGCTGAGACTCATGGCACTTAAATTTCAGTCACCTTATGGAAAGGTCACACAGTTCAGATTATGTAAATGATCAGTTTTTAATGCACATGAGCGATCCAGGCTTCACCATTGTTGTTTGTGGTGTTCACAGTTTATTTCACATTAGTTTGAAGGTAGTAATGCGTAAACTAAATGTAGGGAGTCAGATTGGGGGGGGGGGGACTCCCCTCCCCTTCCCCTCCCCTCCCCCTCCCCTTCCCCCCCCCCTTCCCCCCTGTCCCGGCCCCGAATTGTTTATAATGCTATAACAAAGTGCCTTTTTGGGGAGTTTGGGACCGACCCACCCTGAAGATCAGAAGTGAAATTGTCATGCTGCCGAACAACACGGTAATAAACATGCATTTCATTTCAAGTCAATGCTGATGTTGACGTCTCACTGTGGAGTCTCACCCAGAGGGTATACTTGCAAACAAGCACAGAAGTATGACGCCTACACCAAGATGAGGCGGGTGCTAGTCAGATCATGTTTGCTCAAAAGGAGAAGGCCACAGCTGAAAGCAGGCAATGCCAGTTCCAGTGGATCAACAAAAGTGAGAGAAGGCGACACTTATTCTCCTGGACTCAAGGTAAATCATACCGGTTGATTTGTGACTAGAATCAGGTTCAGAACAAAACACAACTGGTGTGAATAAACACATCATACTGTAATGCTTTCTTTCATTTGAAGATGGTGTAGTACCAGTACCAGCATTTTCTACAACACCGAATGCTAAAATCACTTGCTGTCAACAAGTGGCACCATATTGCATTTGATGTGGGAGGCTTGGGCAAGTCTGCAAATACTGTTGTTTTTTTTAATAAGCATTTAGTGCACACAGAAGGACTAGAAAACACTGAATACTACCCTTTTGGTCCAGTGTGTGCTGTTGCTAAACAGCAATGTTAATGCGTTGTGTCCTGTTTGAAACATTTTCTGCAAGTTTCACTTTGATGCTGATTCTAGATATATTGTGATCATTTCAAGCTCAATGGCGTCTAATTTTTTGCTCACGTGTGATAACAAAAGTAAGTGTTTGTAATGGGTCATCCATCGACTGTCTGTTATCTGTGGGAAACTTTAACATTGGTACTTCCTCGGAGACTATTCAAGCCTCAGACTTCAAACTTGGCACAAGGGTACTTTGTGACATTTTCAGAGACCTGTTGGAGAAGTCAAGGTCACAAAGGTCGGATGTATTATGTGGATTGGTCATACACGTGAACCATAAGGACATTGCCGTTCTTGTTCTTGCTCTGACTAATGTCATATTATGCATGTATGTACTTTGTAAAAATACTTACAAACACATATATGCACGCATGATGTGCATTTCAAAACTTTTTTTGATTCTAAATTATCTTTTGCAGGTTGCAATAGCCACGAGTTCAGCAGGTATGTCTCTCCGGGTGGCCAACCGACGGGAAGGCAAAGGAAGTGAACTGATTTTCCTGTGTATGAGGGCAGACGTCCTGTTATTTTGCTGTCCATCCACCAGGCTGGCCACAATGTCAAGGTTTTGGACAGTCACATCCTTGGCAATGCAACAAAAGCCTGTGCCTTACTGCCTGCTTCCTATTCAACTGCAGACGCAACAGCAGTGGGGCAGTGACAACAAAGTGACAGCGACAAAACTCGAGAAATAGAAATAAAGAGGGAGTGTTTCCAGAAGCCTGACATAGAAGCAGCGGGGAGATAAAATTGTAACGTGCAGTCGAGCGGTTCAGGGGCTATTGTACAGCGATGGGGCGTGCTTTGTGTGTTTTCATATAACAGTGTGACAAAGCGATTTGACACCCATGTTTTAATTTGTAGTGCAGTAAAAACCACGCCCCCCATCACTGCAGTAAAGCACGACCCACTCGCCAAAATCGCCTCTGAATCACTCAATTGAGCAATATATTTTTGGCTGCTGTTGCTTTTAGCCCCCCGTCACTTAACTCGCTGTCACGCGTACGTGCGAAGCAAAAGTGTGTGTCTATGTTTTGGCCCAGTGGTCATCTCATCTGTCCACCGTCGTCGTGGTAAACTTTAACATTGGCAAGTTCTTGGAGACTGTAAAGGGCAAGATCACAGGGGATCAGGAAATAGGTGAAAAATAGCCGTATTTTGACCAAAAAAATGTTTTCTCAAGTGTACACAACTTTAAATCCAGAGTTGGTACAAAGTGGTAAGAACTTTTTATGCATACTAATTTCGTTGACAGCTCAGAAAGGTCAAGGGTCACAAGAAATGAGGAAGTAGGTACAAAATAGCCATATATATATTGCCCAAAGATGTTTTTTCTCAATATTATTCACAACTGTAACCCCCAAACTTGGTAAAGAGATACCTGATGATAAGACCTTCCTATGCATATTTATTTGGATGCCCCCCTCAGAAAGGTTACTTTTTGTTACTCTCCTGTCATGTCGCGATTTGGAAATGCAGCTTAATTTT
>BTPG01000006.1:24224495-24396995 GCA_036245525.1 Semisulcospira habei | reverse complement strand
ATGATTTTTGCTTGGGCAATTCCCATGCCTGATATACTGTGCAGTTGGCTCTCAAATAAATACCTCATGAGCAAGTGGTTGCCGATGTCAGTCTCAGTCGGCATGCAAACAACTAAAAATGACATCGGCTCCACTTTTCTCCCAACTAGCTTGTATAACATCAGCACTTTGTCAATGTAAATGTGAATAACGTAGTTGAAATATGTTGTTCCGCAGTAAAGCTGTATTTTGAGGGGGAGGGGAGGGGGGGGGGGGGCTCAGTGGTAGTGTGTTTGACTCTCATCCCAAAGGTCCTGGATTTGAATCCAGCTGGGGTCAAAATTTGTTCATACCCTATTTCTGTGACCCATCTTTGAAATCTCCTTTTATGGACAAAAGATGTTAAGCCCTAAACGTTTAACGTTTTGTATGTGAGGTAGTTACTTTTGTATAGGTGCCTAATTGCATTGTAGCCTACTATGCTTTCAACAGACTTGACTGTATACTTTAAATGAATGTCTGCAAATACAGCATTTGTTTTGAAAATAAACAGAAATATTATTCTTTACTCACAATGATCATGTGTAAACATAACATGGCATATTGGAACATGTGACGTTTGTTTTACTTCCTTATAATTTGTAACCAAAACCTGCTGGGAAACTGAGATTCAGCTAGAGAGATAGGTACATCCACTACCAATCTGTTTACAAACATCTTTCAACCAGAGATGTTCGTCAACCTGCTTGCACAGCGACACCAACGGAGCGTGTAGCATTGCTTGCAGCAGGTATATTACCAACAAATTCACATCAATTAATGTTTGTAGATGATGCCAGTAAAAATTAAAAAAGAACTGTGACAACACTCTTTGGTGTGCTTTTTCCATAAGTGAATCTGTGAATGATTGAATGAATGTAAACATGTAATGTAAATATGCTCACACAATGCCTGGCTGAAAGAATGAATGAACAAATGTACCGAGGTAACCAGTGTGCATTTTTATCCATGACGGAATCCAGTTGGTTGGTTCATGGTTTAACATCCACATTACCAAAGTGATAATAATCGCATATTAAAAAAAAACAAAAAAACATTACCACGCGGTTTTTTTTTTGGTTGTTGTTTGTTTGGTTTTTTTTGTTTTGTTTTGTTTTGCTTTGGTTTGGTTTTTGTGTGTGTGTGTTTGTTTCATTTAGCGAAGTAGAAACTGTATGGGTTTCAAATGTTAGCAGGAAAAAAATATCACCGTCTACGGGACTCGAACCCGGTTTACCTGCGTGCCGAGCGAGTACCTTACCACTGCACTACCTCAATTGCCAAAGGACAAAAGGTTGCATTTGATTACTTAAAGATCAACTTTCTCATTCCGTATCCAACAATGATCTGGTGTTGTTGTTTGTTCCAGTGTATTGTCCCACTAGCACCAATAGTGATCCAGGACTAGCAGTGTAGGTTTGGTGTAGTTGTTTTCCACCTCCTTTCTCATGCGGGCTTGGGGACCGGCATGATCTGCCGGAAGTCAGACATCGCTTGTATCCATTTTTGAATACGCACTCGCAAACGACCCAAAGTGCCAAATTTGGTGCGGGAACCCATATTTTCTTCATAACCAATGTGCTGGATGTAACTTAAAGTACGCCTTTATCGAATAAAAAGGGCCTGCGCAATTGCCCAACATTGCAAACACTTGTAATGTTATTGATAACATCCGGGCAATTTGCGAGTTTACAAAATACGCTTTTGTAGATTTCACTTAGAATTCCAATTATCAGAACAAACTTTTTTTACGAGAAAATACTAAAATACTATATGAAGTGACCTAAATGTTTCTTTATCATTTTAACACACTATTCGATAAAATTTTATGGTGTTCTGAAATCAGCTATTTTGCGTGTTTTTGCTCATGGGGTAGTTCACGTAAACGGCATTATCTTACAAATATGCCCGGGACCATGGGTCTTTCAGGGTGGCAATAGCCTCCAGACTCAACAAGGCTCTCAAAAAAACCTATAAGCGGCAGTTTTCAATTAAAAAATGTAGGTATGGACAACAACCTTAAGGCATCCCTAGGCCCTACGAGTGACCCACGAAATACTTGCAGAGATCCTTTTTAAAACAGGCTAGCGAGGAGGTGGATTTTACATGGTCGGTAAGTGCATTCCAGATATGTGTCTCTGAAAAGGATAAGCTGGTTTTATATAGATCGATCCTTGGTTTTGGGACTGAGAAAAGCTTTGTGGTGTTTCCAAGCTTGGACTCAGACTTGTGGAACAAAGTTGAGATGTACTCAGGTGTTTTGCGCTTCCACACTTTAAACATAAAAATTGCTTTGTTATATTTGAAATGATCCTGAAGAGGCAAGGGACCTGCTTTTGTGAGCTTTTCTTTTGTGGATAGGTGTGGATCAGGGTAGCTTTTTTGGGACGCCCGACTGTGTAGGGGGACCTGCTTTTGTGAGCTTTTCTTTTGTGGATAGGTGTGGATCAGGGCAGATTTTTTGGGACGCCTGACTGTGTAGGGAATTGAATCCTTTAAATGGACCTCACTACATCCATCCCATACAGTTGACGCGTTATCAAGGTGAGAACGTATGTGAGCATTATAAAATAGCTTACGGGTATCTGAATCAGTATCATATTTCAGTTTTGATAACATAAAGAGATTTGTTGCTACAATTTTGCATAAGGCGTCTGTATGAGCTCGCCATTTTAGCTGACTGTCGATTGTAATCCCTAGTACGCGATGTTCGTTTACCTGTTCTACCTGACTAACTTACAGTGAAAGGTTAAGTAATAGGGGCGTCATCTGCTGGTATTGGCGCGTGGCAACAAACATCGATTTCGTTTTGACTGGATGAACAACCATCTATCTATCTATCTATATCCCGTAGTCTTGCCGACCGTTGGGACACCACTGATGACTTGGCAACCAGCTCCCTCCATTCTTCTCTGTTCTCTGCCATTCTTAGCGTATCACCCAGCCTCAGTCCAGTCCACTCTGAGATTTTGTCCTCCCATCTTTTCCCCTGTCTTCCTCTCCTTCGTTATCCTTGCACAGTGCCTTGCAGGATTGTTTTGACAAGCCCTGCTGAACCCAATACCACTTCAGTTTGCGTTTTTTTTCACAATGGCTAATAGGTCTTCATAGGGTCCGATGGCTTGCCTGATTCTGCTTCCCACTTCCTCGTTCGTGATGTGATCTCTGTATGAAATGCCTAGCAGCCTTCGAAAACATCTCATTTCAGTGGCTTGTATCCTCCTTTCAAGGTCTGCTGTGAGGGTCAATGACTCGCAGGCATACAAGAACACTGAGGTGACTAAGGAGCGCATCAGTCTGATCTTGGAGCAGAGCGTGATGTTTCTGTCCTTCCATATGGTCTTCAATCTTGTCAATGCTGTTGTTGTCTGCACAATCCTGGACAGTATTTCTATTTTGATCCCTCATATTATTATGTCACAATGGCTCCTAAGTATTTGAATTTATTAACTGTTTCTAGTTTTTGGCTTCCAATCATGACGTCAGTGCCAATGACACTGGTGTTATGTGTCATTAGTTTGGTCTTCTCTGCACTGATTTCCATCCCATACCCAATGGCTGTACTGTCCAGCTTCTCTACCAGCTGAGCTAGCTCCTTCTCTGTTCCTGCAAGGCCATCAATGTCGTCCGCAAAACGAAAGTTCGTGATTGTTGTGCCTCCTATTCTGACAGTTCCTTCATGATCTTTCAGAGCGTCTGTCATGGTTTTTTCCCAGGAAGATGTTGAAAAGAGTAGATGAGAGCAAGAAGCCTGTCTGACTCCGACGGTAGTCATAAACCAGTTTCCTATTTTGCCATTGAAGCAGACTGCGCTTGTGGCCTTGTTGTAAAGGTTTGCTATGACTTTGACCAGATTGGCATTTATGTTGAATAGCTTCATGGTTAACCAAAGGGCTGCATGCCACACCCTGTCAAACGCTTTCTTAAAATCTACAAAGACATGATAGAGGTCTTGCTGGTGCTGAAGGTACCTCTCACATACAACTCTCAGGTTAAAGATCTGCTCAGTTGTGCTGCGCCCTGGTCTGAAGCCTGCCTGTTCCTCAGCTATGATTTCCTCTGCCTGTGGCTTCAGCCTGTTCAGTAGGATCTTTAACATCACTTTGCTTGGGTGGCATATAAGACTGATCGTGCGATAATTCTGGCATTGATGTAAGTTGCCTTTTTAGGGGAGAGCTATTATAAGTGACTGGGTCCATGGTGTGGGCCAATCCCCAGACTGCCAAATCTTATTGTAGATTGTTAGTAAGGCGCTTATCATGTCTTCTCCCTCTTCTTGGACTAGTTTTGCAGGTATGTTGTCTGCTCCTGCTACCTTCCCTTTTTTCAGCGACTTCACTGCAGCCTCTACTTCTTCTCGGAGGATGGGATAGTTGCCATTGTTGGTCACGGGTGGGTTGACAAGTATGCCTGGGTCCCCTGTAGCTCGGTGGTTGTACAAATCTGAGCAGTACTCAGTACATCTCTTCACTGGCTCCCCATCCCCCAACGCATCCAATACAAATTTCTGTCTCTCTGCTACAAATCCCTGAACAACTGCGCTCCTGCCTATCTCTCCAACTTACTTCACCCCTACACACCTTCCCGCTCCCTCCGCTCTGCCTCCGACCCTCTCCGCCTCCACGTTCCTTGCACCAAACTCAACACTTTCGGCCCCCGCTCCTTCTCCGTCTACGGTCCATCCACCTGGAACACTCTCCCACTCTCTATCCGTCAGAAACACTCTCTCTCCTCCTTCCAGTCCGCCCTCAAAACTCACCTCTTTCAACAGTTTTAGCACTATATCACCACCCTCCCCACCCCAAGCTGACCGTCGTAATGTATTTCACTATTTTGGTACGTGAGTCATTGTCTAAAGCGTGCGCATGCGTGCGTGAGTTGTGAGTGCGCGCTTAGAGTTATAATTATTATAAGATAAGCGCGTTATAAATACCGTAATTATTACTAGTATGTCTTGGTCTTCCGTAAGACAGTTCCCTTCACTATCTTGAATGATCTAGGAGCGTCCTTGTTTCACACTGGTCAGGTCTTTAACCAGCTGGTATGCTTTTTTGCTATTATTTTTGTTCAGATTTTCTTCTACGTGTTTACACTGATCTTCAATCCACTTATTCTTTGCCTGTTTCATGCTTTTCTTTATATCCTGGTTAATTTCCTTGTATTGTTGTGCTCCTTCTACCTCTGATTTCTTTTTCTTTATTTCTCGACGCTTGTCACATAGAACAAAGATGTCAGCTGTAACCCAAGGTTTCTTTGCTTGTCAGTGTTTGCCAAGGATCTCACTGGCTGTTTGGATTACAGCAGTGTTAAATGTGTCGATCAGTGTGTCCACATCCGTGTCTTCTGCACCTAGAAGTAGGAGTGGCGCGAATATTTCTCCTATCTTTGCCTGGAAGGCTTCCGCTACCTCTGGGTCTTTCAGTTTCTCGAGGTCAAACTTGATTCTGGTGGGACCATGCTTGTTGACCTTCTTTAGGCGGAGTCGGAAGGTCATCATCACTAAGTCATGGTCGCTTCCAATGTCTGCTCCTGGAAAACTTCTTGTCTTGGCAATGTTCACACTGGTTTGGAAGCGTCTCTTCACCATGATGTAGTCAATTTGGTTATGGTGCTCTCCGTTCGGGGTGTGCCATGACCACCTTCTGGATGCTTTGTGTGGGCCAAACGTGTTCATCAGCTTTAGCTTTTTGGCAAGATCTTTCTAAACATACCAATTTCAGTGACATCTCTCAAAGGTCAATGTCACAGGGGGTCCAGAGAGGGGTCAAAAATAACCATATTTTTACACAAATTGTTTCTTCACAAAATAATACTATTTTCAACTTAAAACCAAAATTTGGTACAGAGATACCTGATGGTTAGACCTTTCTATTCATACTAATTTAGATGACCCATCGGAAAGTTCAAGGGTCGCAAGAGGTCGGCAAATGTGTAAAAAATATGTACGTTTTTTATAGAATTGCATTTTTAATCGAAGTTTTTGCCTATTTTTCAATCAAAGTTGGAATAGAGACAGCTGATAATAACACCTTTCTATGCATGCATACTAATTTAGCCAGTGGGCAGTGGGCAGATGTTCACATCTGCACGGGACATAGACGACCCCGCCCTCCACGAGTCCCCTGCTGTCTTGCAGGTTAGCTTTTGGATAACCAAAGGCTAGGGTGCTGACACGGTACCTGATTGGGTGTCTGAACTTCCTTGATGAAGTCACCACCCAGGGCAAAAGAGTCTCACGAGGGTCTCATTGGCCACGTGTCCAGGACGAAGCCGAGCCACAAGTTATGTGGAGTTTCGGTTGTGGTTAACAGCCTGGAGAGGGATGGGCTCCGCCAGGTTCTTTTGCCCAAGACACACCACATGCAATGACAACCTTACCTCAGTCCATACCGGATCGGTCGTCGCCCGGAACAAGGACCGCGCCTTCTGTCTTGCGCCAGGGCAGAGGTGTTAAGTGTGTTACTGGTGCACCACCAAAACTCCGTGCCAGAAACAACATCAGCATTGGCACCTGGTACGTCAGAACATTAAGAACGTCTGGAAAGTTAGAGGAACTGACACACGAAATGAACAGATACCACTGGGCCATCCTAGGACTGTGCGAAGTACGATGGAAGAACCTTGGGGAAACATCAACCCAGCAAAACCACGAACTGTATAACAGTGGCAGAGAAGACAAACACGAACAGGGTGTCGGATTTCTTTTCCACAAAGATATCGTGAACACTGTCATGAGTTGTCGGCCATTCTCCAGTAGGCTTATCACCATACGCTTGAGGGCAACCCCATTCAATATCACCATTGTACAAGTTTACGCCCCAACAACAGACTATGGCGATGAGGAAATAGAAGACTTCTATGATCAACTGCAAGAAGTCTTGGACCAGACCCCCAAGAAAGACATTCTTGTGTTGCAGGGAGACTGGAATGCCAACATAGGAGAGGATACTGCTAGGAATTGGAAAGGCACATGCGGACGCTACTGCAATGCAGAGACCAACGACAGAGGCTTAAGGCTCCTGGAATTTGCCAGCTCAAATGATCTAAAGCTGAATAACCACAGAATTGTTTATACACCAAGCTAATACGTTATGAATACTTTGTTGTAAGTTGTCGGAAATTACCTGTATATCTTTACTAGTCGTATGAACTGAGGTGTCGTCAGCAAAAAGGTCGCATTGTACATCTTGGCAAGTAATATGTAGAGGCAAATCATTAATAAATAAGCAAAACAGCAAAGGGCCCAGTACAGACCCTTGAGACACACCGAAGCTTACATGTTTGAGAGAGGAGTATGAGCCACGAACAAGAAACTTTTGTTTTATTTTAGTAAGGTAAGATGTAAAAAAAGCAACTGGGTCTCCGTTATTAAGGTATTTGTGAAGCTTAGAAGTCAGAATAGTGTGGTCAATCAAATCAAAAGCCTTCTTAAAATCTAGATGGACTACTCCTATTAACTGTGACTTATTATTCCCTCTAGCCATGCGTCAACAAGGCGTGTAAGTGTTGTGTGGCATGAATGCTGCGGGCAAAATCCGGATTGGAAAGGGTGGAAGAGCTTACATTTTCTAGGTAAGCAAGCAGGTGTTTATGAACGTGCCTTTTCAGTGGTTTGGACAAAACAGATAATACAAAATAGGCCGATAGTTATTAGGGTCAAAACGATCTTTTGTTTTTGGAAGTGGAATTACTTTCGCCTATTTAAGTTCGTTATGAAAAGTGTTATACTGGATACAGAGATTATAAATGTAAGTTAAGGATTCTACAATGTATGGGAGAGACAGCTTAAGTATTTTCGGGCTGATGTCATCAGGCCCCGAGAGCTTTTTATTTGGAAGGTTACTTATGAGTAAACGCACTTCATGAACAGCTAGCTTGGGGATGTTGAAGGGGGCTGTTCCCAGTGTTCTTTGTTGACAAAACTCAGACAGCAGATTAGAAAGGTAATAAGTGTTGTCCTGCCTTGACGACATTAGAGATTTGGCAACAGAAAGAAAATGGTCATTGAATGTATCAGCAGTAAGATTAGTGGGAATGGTAGTTGCGGTACTTGGAGACCCCCTAGTAAGTGTGTTTAGTAGGCGCCATATAGCAGAGGTATCCTTGCTGTTTTTAACCGTGTCACGAACTAACTTTTTTCTTGACTCTCTGATCATGCATTTAACACGGTTATGCTGTTGTTTATATTCAGTAAACATTTTATTGCTACGTAGATCGTTTCTAAGCGCCATCGCCTGCACGATTTCAGGAGTAAGTCAGGGAGGAAGAGTTTGAGATTTCACCCTCGTCTCGCGTAGGGGAGCATGTTTATTAAGTACATTTAGAAAAAGAGAGTACCAAATACTGAGGGCGGTATTAGGATCATAGGACAGGAGCACATCATTAAAAGGAGTATTTTCTAGATCAAATAAAATTTGTCTTTACTGAAGTGTTTGAATGTCCAGTAGGATTGTTAATATATACAGATATGTCTGCTAGTTTGTTATACAGATAGAACACATTGAGGTGCCCTAGTCTCATAACTGCACCTTTGATGGAAAATTTGCTTGGACTTATAACAAAATACAGAGTGCACAAAAATAAACAATGAAAAAACAATTAAATACGGAAAAACACAAAAATAAAAGTACTATAAAACGATAAAAGGCCACGCAATTGAATAAAAGTCCTCCAGTGACCAAGTAGCAGTTACGTTACTGAACTCTCAAAAACTCGCTGGGGTGACCGAACCACAAGAATCAAGTGACACAACGTGAAACGCCGCAGGGAACACCTGTCTGTTCGACAGTCACTAAGCTCCATTCTTTGGCGTCTCAGTACAGTTAAAAAAAATGAAATCAAGCAAGTTAATAGTCTATCTCACTGTAAAGACACGAAAGAGACTGAAAACTAAAGTCTATTTCTATAATGAGCACAATCTTTACAGTGTAAACTAACAGTCTTTGGTGGTAACACTCAATGTTACTGCCACATCAGTTTATGACCAATGCGGGCAGAAGGTAGAACCATAATAATCAATAAACAGCATAGTGTAATCATTGGATGGAGACTGTGACAATAGCGTTGGTAGTCAGTCTAACTGATTTACGGCAAGAGCAAGTTACATCTGTAACAATAGTCAAAGTCACTTTCTACTGTAATGAAAGCACGACTGTTTTTCTCGCAGGCGCAATGAGGCAGAAACAGTATCGTCAGCAGTCTGTTAGCTGTGCTTGAGTCTACAATCAGCCAAATAATATAATCGTCTATTTTGAGCGTCAGTAAACCAATGATGAACACCACCTACTAGTTCAACAATGGAAATTAACCCTTTTGTTCATGCATCCGCCGGTACTGTTCGCAGCACCGGTGGTTGCATGCACAAGGGGATTAAGCAAATTATTGGCCGATAAATCCCTGAAGGAAAGGCTGCAGGAGCTGTGCAAGCATGCGCATCCTCTGCGTTATGTCTAATCCGGGTGTGGCTGCAGGGCTCTCCCACCCTCTGGTCGGTGTCGGTGTCGGATTAGCGGCGGCGAGGGCTAAAAGGGCGCTGTTAGTGCTCGCGGTGCCTTGGTCGGAGGGTGAAATGCGTGGAAATTCACGTTCTGACGCAGTGAACTGCCCGGCGTGACCTTTCTGCGGACAGAATGTCCGGGGGTAACCAGGCTGGGCAGAGTTGTACATGACAGTGTCAGACATGTTGAACCGGGTTTGAGCAGAATGGGCTTGGCGAATTTGAGACTGTTGAAGATGGGCATAGAGTTGGTCGGAATTACCTTGACTGGGATGGGTTTGGTTGGTGTAATAATAATAATAATAATAATAATAATAATAATAATAATAATACGCGCATTAAATATGCGCTTTATCCCAAATAAAAATCGGCTCAAAGCGCCGCCGCGAACTGAACCCAACAAGCACGCTCACGTGAATCACGCGCATTCACTCACACACTGTACATAAACACAGAACATTCACGTGGTGCTAAGGGCAAGTTCAAGCGAGCTACTGTGGTTTTTGGAAATTCAAAATCGTTTGTATTTGAAATTTGATTAAGTGGGCTGAAACTGATACCAAAGTCGTGGGGGAGCGAAGAGCCGGAGTACCCGGAGAAAGAACCACCGACGGTTAGTGGTTGTTCACGTACAAAACGAGGTGTATGCCAGGGAGACAAGTGTTCCAGACGTTTTTTTTTCTATGGGTGCGGGGGGCGGTGGTATAATGTTGAATTATAAACCCGGCGGTTTTGAACACTCTAAAGTTAGAGTAGTCATTTGTGAAATAAAAAAATAAAGAAAAAAAGAAAGGTGGAACAAAAGTGATAGGACTATAATCGATGGCGGGGGAGGGAATTTAAAAAAAATCTTCACCGACCCTTCCGCCACGGATATCCACAGTATTGGATCCATACTCGCATCTTTGTTCTTGTGGTTCTTCTACCCGGGCCCATTGCCGGTTTGCCCAAGACGCGACCTGAACGGCCACTTTACCCAACACTTGCGCCCCGCCACCGCCAACGGACCACCCCCCCCCCGCCCCCCGCCCTACTAGGCAGTCGTTCGGGCGTTGTGGTCTGTTTGGGGTTCTGGGGTTGTTAATTTGACCTGGGTGGCAACGGAGTATTTTGGGGCGGGATACTTTTTTTGGTTGGACTTTGGAATTGTTTTTCCTCCTCACTTTAGCTCTGTCCCCACATTACTGTTTGTCCCCTGCCAGACAGAGAAGAAGGAAGCCTTGGTATTATGGTGTTCAGTTGCTAGTAGTGCCGTTTGGTGTGGCCACCTTCGCTTCGGTTGGGCGTTGTGGGTTGCAAGGCGCTCATGCACGATCCTGGTCTCTCTGCAAGGCGCACATGACCGCTGATTCCTCTTTCGCGGCCTCCCCCCCCCCATCGTAATTCCTTTCTTTTTAGCGTGAGCCCCGGCACCCCACGTACGCCTTCCGCACGCACCCCTACCGCGTCCACAGCGTATGACCTACCTCAGTCGTTTATTGCCTTTTCCTCCACCTGCCTACTCCCGCCGTGCCGTACACAGGCCCATCGGTACTGCTCCGCCGAAACACCTAACTGCGAGAGTTAGAGTAAAATAGTGTGTGACATGTCGTTTTTGGTTGCCTTTCCAACTGTCAGGTTTCTCAAGGTGGTTGGCAGGTTGTGTGAGTGATGACTTTCTTCTTCTGTCTCTTTTTGAACAGACTCGTCCGTTCACAGCGTCTGACTGAATTGCGGGCGCGAGCGCCGAGAGGATTAGCTTTTGGTTTAGTTTTGTGTGTCCAAGTAAAAGAAGGGGGACTGTGAAAAGGAGAGATGCAGGAAGTGAGAGCATTGGAGAAAGGAAAGAGGACATGTGGTGTCGATGTTGGCTAGGGGGGGAACTTGGCCTTATCACACACAAAGCCATCTTGCTTGAGGTTTTTAGTTTGTTGATTGAATTGGGAAAGACTGTGTTGAATCGAAATTGTGGATGGATCGAATAAGAAAAATGGGGTGATGAGAAAGCCAACTGATAAGCAAAACACGCGCGGCCACTTTGCCTAGGAAAATGTTCTGTTCCACCATTGGGAAAAATGATGCAGGGGCAGCGCAGGGATGTTTGGTACAGAGCGGCTTCCGCGGCGACTGGGAAAAACCCGCCGCTTGGGAGCTGGGAAGACCACCGGCTTACACCAGTGCGGCGCGCGGACGGGGCGCTGTCAGCGGGACCGCGGAGCGCTCTTTGGGACTTGGGAAAATAAAAAGGAGGACTAGGGGACAACAGGGAAAAGGATAGCGCCCTCTTTTTCGCGGCGCTGGGCTCGGGCGCTGGGAAAAAAGTGCGCTTCTCGTGCGTGCGTAGTCGTACGTTCTCTCATTGAGTATTTATCTCCTTTGGTGTTGCGTACGTAGCAAACCATAAGAGGCTGCTACCTGGACTGCTTGCTGACGGCGCACACTTTGCAGCTGTTGATACCAACATGCGTCGTCACACGGCGCATGTGGGGCATTGGTGACAAAGTGTGGAGCCACTCAGTGACATCAGCCACAGTCAGGCCGGAGACAGATTCTGTACAAAGGCACCGTCGACAGACATCCTGCGCTCGTCAACATTTTTCAGCACAGAATCCCCGATTAACAGCGTGTTGACATCTGGTCGTACTTGCAGGCGCCGGAGCTGTTCTAGAGGTGCATGGTCCTTAGCGCTGATGCTACAGTCGTTGGTATTGCGGGTGGAATTATCGTGGCCTCGTCTCTTCTCCTCCAATTCACGTGTTTTTAACTGGAATTTGCACGAGGAGTGTGTTCGGTCGTGGTAGAGTCTTTAGGGAGAGGAGAGAGAGAGAGGAACTATGGGCGGAAATGGACAATGTATATCGATCCCAAATTTCCATGATTTTTTGACCACATACTACCTCACCTTCACTCCGCCCATTTTCCCCAGAAATGTTCGTATTAAAACAGCGCCCTGACAATCTTGCCTAACTGAACACGCCACTGCCGACACGCGCGCGCACCTCTTAATTTACGTAAACATCAAAATATATATAATGAGTAGACTGAACCAGCATTAACACAATGACTGAGTTAACCCTCTTAATTATAACTTTTGACCCCTTATTATCTATCTATGTTAGTTTTCCACACAGAGTAAATACCGTCAAAATTTACCCTCTAAATCATCGTTTGAACAGTCACAATTTTATGTACCTTCCCCGCATAGTAGTTACCAACAAGGGTTAATTATATTGTGTGTATCAACATACTGTATAAAACTTAACCTGAAATACAAACACGCACACACTGCCCGCCGCCTTAATGTACACCCGTCGTATGTGTTTACGCAACAGCCAGTGGCAACCGTGCCAAGCCTTTTGTGACAGTCTACCGTTCAATACTCTATTATTAGCACCCCACCCGGGTCAGCCCTGGGGGACTTGGGTGGGGTTAGGTATTTTTTAGTTCCCAGGGTCACCCTGGTCAGCCCCACAGGGTGGGTTTTTCTCTCTATTCTGGGGCATGTGTTTCTGTCTACCCTTTGTCCATTCACCTGTATTTGCCTTTTTAAAACTCGCTACTGTCTGCACTGCCTGTAGCTCTTGATATTGGATGTGTGTTGCTAAATGGTCTTAGCTTTATTTAGGCCCCATGTGTTAGGTTTATTTAATGTATTGGACCGGCTGGCGACATACATTCAATGTTCTGTTAATTTTTTTTTTTTTACAAGCAGTGCAGGCACGTCCTGAGAAAGCCTTGTTGCTGTCGGGACGTTAAGCAATGTACAATCAATCTATTATTAGCAGCTGGGTAAGCCCTGACTAGACGTCATGCCCCCCCCCCTCCCCACACCCCCCCCCCCCCCCCCCCACACACACACACACCCCCCCCCCCCCATTACAAAAATATCGAATTTAGGTTACTGTGTCAAAACGAGAAAGTAGTTCAAATTTTGGTCACTGGGTCCAAACGAGAAAATTAGATCAATTTTTGGTCACTGCGTCATTAGGCCATTTCAGAAAATGTATGCCATATCAAAATAAGGAGGCCACACTCAGTTTGAACTACAGCAAGTTTTCTCAAAATAATTTTCCAACTACATGAGCAAATGAAAAATACCCCCCTGAAATAGGCAAATAGGTACGGTCAGGCTATTCAATTGGACGGGTCCATAAAAAGGGGTGTTTTAAAAATACCCCTTGTCAGTCTACACAGGTATATGTATAGATTTAATATACACCCTTTTTTGTCAGAGTGATATGTAAGTGTCAAGCCAAGGCCTTTTATTAATAAGATCGAACCGGTTTTTCCAGCTGTGTCTGACGTGACTGTTTGCCAATTTTATTGATCAGTCTGTACCGAAATGTTCTGAAGAAAACACAGCTCTTTATCGGTGCCTACACACAATATGACACAAAGTTCTGGAACAAACGTTTTTAAGCAAGCTGGAATTTTTCGCAAACGACTAAATATTTGTGTTAGAAAAGGCGGTGCTTACAACCATGAACTGAAATGTCTGAAGGACAAAGCACAGGAGTTGCAATCAGATCTGCTTGTTATTGAAAAAGATCTGATAGACTCTACGTCGTTTTTGGTGAAATACAATGCTGAAGGCAATGATGATGAATTTGCAAATGAAATGATAGCCTATGGAGTACTTAATGAAAAAAAAAGAAAAGATTACAAAAAATATCAGTAGATCTGCTCAAAAGATAAGATTCAAAGAAAGAGCCATTCAATTGAATGAACAGAAAGCAAAAGACTTCCGTGAAAAAATAGTACAATTTGAACAAAGCCCCTCAATTCAAAGCCTGAACGAATCTATGGATAAGATGCGGTTGAATATGACACAGTAAGTGGAAGCAGAAGCAATGGATATAGCGAAGCTGAAACAACCAAAACGTGAGGTAAGTAAAATTTTGTTTCACATTTTCACTTATTCAGTTGCGTTCAGTCTAGGTTAAGAGCGCAACTGTGAGAGATGGTGGTATGTTGCGTTAGTCATTTTTAACTCAGTGTCTAGTACCTGAGTCAAGACAAGCCTTCAATTCCGTCAAGTCACTCACTGTCTCTGTGTGTTATTACAAAGTTAGCCCAGCTATCTTAACACCAGGGGCCAACTACACGCCATGTGGGCCTTAACAACTGCGTGGTAAGTAACCAGACTGGCGGTTACTAACGCAGTTGACTAAGCTGTGTTCAATCAACAGCGTTAGACCGCGTGGTGTTAACAGAATGTTGATCTTTTCAATCATAACCATTGCTATCACTTCCATACCGTGGACAACTAATAAATTCAAGACAAAACACAGAGTTAAATGTCTATGTTTACAAGGGTCTTAGCAAGCTGTGTAACATCTCATGTGATCGTTGTATCCAGCGTATACAATGACGTAGCGTCTCAGAAACGAAACTAAGTGCGCAGTGGCTAATTGAGTATACAGTCGTTGCGTGTCGCGTGACATACAACTGGTGAAGTGTGAGTGCATGTGTCTGTGGTTATGTCTGTCTGTCTGTCTGTCTGTCTGCCTTGTTTGTCTGTCTTTGTCTGTGTGTGTGTCTGTGCGTGCGTATGTGCGTGCATTTGCGTGTGTGTGTGTGTGTGTGCGTGCTTTGTATTTGTTTGTCTGTGCGTGAGTGTGTGCGTGTGCGTGATTATGTGTATATGTGTGTATGCGTGTTTGTGTGAATGCGTCTGTATGTGTGCATGTGTGTATTATATTAATCGAAATGCGTCTGCCTGTAATGTGTGTGTGTGTGTGTGTGTGTGTGTGTGTGTGTGTGTGTGTGTGTGTGTGTGTGTGTGTGTGTGTGTGTGTGTGTGTGTGTGTGTGTGTGTGTGTGAGTATTTAAATCCCATAAACCGGGGACACACACGGGTTATACACACACAACCGGGGACTTTCAGTAAACGGGGGACGTCCCCGATTTGTATGGTTACAACCCATAGTGTGTGTGTGTATGTATATGTGTTTGAGTGATAGTGTGTATGTGTGCGTGTGTGCATGTGTTTATATGTGTATGTGCGTCTGTGTGAGTGCATGTTTTTGCGTATGTAGGCATGTATGTGTGTGTGTGAGTGCATGTTTTTGAGTATGTATGTGTGCATGTCTATCTGTCTGTGTGTGTGCCTGTGTTTTTGTTTGCCTAATTAGTTATTAGAGATAGAAAAAAATACATTCCAATACCATTTATACCATTTTTTTTTTAGTCAATGTCCACATATTCATATATATATACACACACACACAAACAAACAAAAAAAAAAAACATTGCTATATGCACTTGATAACAAATTATTTAAGTTACCTACAGATACTTGATAACAAATTTCCAAGTCACTTATAACTGACAAATAACTTTACAGGTAACCTTTTAAGATCTCATAAATGAGTTATAAGTGACTTAAGTCAAGAACTTATAAGAACTTAAACATAACAAATTGTAAGTTCTTAACTTAAGTCACAACTTACTCAGACAGATTTGACAAGATACAAGGACAATGAAAAAACGTTTTTTTAGTAATAGTCTGGTGGTGGTGGAGCTGATGGGGTTAAATAGTTAGGTGGCATGACATTTTTCTGTGAAGTGTATGACATTAATAAACGATTACCAAATCTGTTTTTTATTTGTTTAAAAGATTGTGTAGCTTTTCTGTGGTTTCCTGAACACCTATCTTTTTTCCTTCAGCTAAAAAACTAGCCTTCAGTTCTTCAACATTCACAGGAGATTGACTACGCATTTTATTTTGTATTTCAGACTTCTGTTTTTTGTAATTATTTAAATCATCCTGGACTCGCTTAAATTCTTCGTCATCAATAAAATTATCATTCAATGCCTTACTGATAATAAGTTTCATACTGCTCAGCTTTGCACCAGCAAGCATACTCAATGCTTCATGTTTCTGTAATTTCGTGTGAAACCTCTTGTTTAAGGCCTCCAAACCAAAGCAAGCCAGGCATGTAGCAACGCTAACACCCTCAACTGCTATTCCAGCCAAACTTCCAATTCCCATGGCAAACAGAACAATACCCCCCACAGAACATCCAGCTGAAACTGCACCAATAGCCATAGAAGTGTTTTGAACAGAATTAAAAACAGTCTTATACCGTCTTTTACATCTGGAGTACCTCGCCTCTTCACTTTCCAAATATTTAATTGCTTCTGTAATATTCATTAAACGAAATGCGTCTGCCTGTAATGTTTTATCTGATGCAATTGGCACAGCTGTCGCATGCGGATCAGGCGCAAGCATTGTTTTAGTCGTTACAATTGATTCAGTTGGCTCAAGCGTCAGTAGTATTGGATAGAATTTTACCATTTTTTTTATTGACAAATATTTTTTATTTAATCAGCAATTACATTTTGCAACTCTTCAAAAGTATATAATTTGCTGGCATAATAAAACGAAACAAGATCAATGTGTTCAAGGTTTATGTAACTTAGACGAACAAAAGTTGTTTTGTCGACTAATATCTTGACAGCGGGAACACTGCTCGAAACTTCAAAAACATCTACATTTTTTCTAATAGCAATAAAAACCTTTGTTGATTCTGATACTGTTTCATCCCATGTAAGTTTTATTCCCTGTGCAATATTTGCCTCTTTTGCAGAAGTTACAGATTTCATGATAATTTCAAATACTATTGTCGCTTCTCTAGCCACGACTACTACCCTTTCTAGTTGTAAGAAGATACCGCCGTCTCTCATAATTTTCAACTTTCAGTTTATCTCTGCTATTGTTGTCTGGGGCAAAGCTTGGAACAAGGCTTACAATAAGCGGCCCAGAGTTAACAACCTTCCTAAACACTAAGGCGCCTTCATCATCAGTGTATACATAAGGACTAATAAATTCCAACTTTATGTCCCAGTCAATTGTGGGTGCTGGTGCCGGTACATGTGAAACAACCCACTTACTACCCACATGTATTAAGTTGTAGGGCACATTATTTACAGGTGGAGTAGGTACAGTAACATCACGAAGCTGACCAAGTTTAGGAATCTGTCTTTCACCGTCTTTCATGTCAACAATTACTTTCCGCTTGTACGTACCAGTTGAATCAAGTTCAAAACCATACACCTCCCCCACCTCTCCCTCCTTCTCAAAATCCTGTACATCAGCCAAATCTTTTAACTCTGTTACCGGACACGCAGTTGGTATGATTGTTCGCTTTGGACCAAGGCCACTCATTTTTTATAAACAAAAATAAAATTATTTAACTTCTAACACTACACTAAAATCATGCATAACAACTGGTTTGTCATCTTGATTAGTTACAGATATACACAGTGACTCAAAGAAACTGGATCCTAATTTCTTAAACTGTAAATTAGGAAATCTAGCAACCACACTTTCACAATATGGAGCAGTTCCAGTTGGTAAGCATCTCAACAAAGTTGAAGGCTTTCCATTGTGAACATTCTCAGTTGTGTTTAGTTCTTTCAAATACACATTAAATACTGTGTGTACTGACAAATTGACAGGGCGTTTTCCAGTTATTTTAAGTTTTTTGGTCTTCATTGTTATAATACCAAACTTTAATTCATCTAAAACATCTGTTCTCCACCAATCTTCGTCAATATAAAATCCAAGTAAATATGCAAATCTGTCTGAGATCCTTAACCAATTTTTGTTTCGGAAATTCTAATGTAACAAGTAGGTTAGCTGGATTTAAAGTTGCTTTAATTTTAAAATTACTTTGAAACCATTCAGCTATAGTACAAAGGTCATAATACCCGGGTGGTAAAGCTTCAGTCTTACCACCAAAAATTACTTTATTATATATATCATCTTCTACATTAAACCATTTTACTGCATAGAACATTTAATGGATAGCAACAGCCTTGCTACCATCTCGATTATCAATCCCATTAGTTAACCACACCGGTTTGCTTGTGTCAAGATTTGTTAATGTGATAAACATTTTTATTATCTCATATAAAAAAGGATGGAATTTAAATCACCAACCATTACCACTACAAACGCATTTCAATTTAATGTGGACGCCAAATATAATGTTGCACCTACTTATGAACAGAAAATAATTCAACTAAATCAGCTTGATATAGCTGTATCAGAACAAGATTTATTTCAAGTGAAAGTACCCAACCACTTTGATCATTACCTAAACCCTCCAATAACAGACGACTCAACTGCAAGAAAGTGGTCCTCAAGCCCACTACAGATGTTTCAAAACCAACTTAACTTTGCTATACTATGTTCAACTACTGGCTGTGGGGTTTCTTTTACAGACCATTTGAATCACTCAAACAAACTAATTAAGTCTGTCTATCGTTTTCATGTTTATTACCAGCTTAGACGTATTTTGTCAGAACTTCATACACCACTACCAACTGAATCCAGTTTCAACAGGTTTAACAACCCCATGGATATGAAAGCGTTTGAACGCATATGTAATGAATTTAACATCAACCCCAGTCCTGGGTATGACTTCGCACAAAAACTTGATGATCACTATGGTATGGGCACATTGTATTATGCTATGAGTCACAGACAATACCCTCAAGATTACTACCCTGGTTACACTTCATTCTCATCAAAATCACAAGTCTGGTTAGGATCAATAGAGCAGAAACAGTCTAACGCCTGGACCACATTTATTTTAGATAAAACTGACGGGTTTACTCAAGCAGGAGTCGAGCGCGTAAATGAGTCTATCAGAACATATGTCTGGTGTATACTAGGAGCACAATCACTAACAAAATCAAACATTTTGAATGGAAGTGGCAAATTTGAAGCACAAAAACAATTTCTCGCAAACCTGGAAGATTCAATTAATTCAGTGGTTGATCTCCCATCAAGCATACAACGCTACCAAGACGTACTCAGATATGCCAGATCAAAAGTTGACTTTGTAGTCAGCATCGGGTTATACATGTTGCCATCTGACCTTCAACTCCAAATGGGGACAATAACAAATTATAATAATGAAATAATTGTTGCAGGTGTTGGTCAAAAACTCGGTCTTAATCAATCTGTAAACTTGGGTGCAACAACCACACATGTTCAGTCATTAAAATCATTACAGATGGTAACACCCCCGGCCCCGGCCCCGGCCCCAACACCGGCACCCGTACAACCAGTACAGTCAACCCTTGTCACTCATGAGTCAGAAAGAACTGCATTGGTAATAGGTCTAACAGGATTAGGGGTATTACTTCTTTATCTGTTTCATTAAATAACCCACCATCAACCCTCCTACTGTAACCAGAAATACCCACACATGTTCTGCCATAAACCCAACTACCTTTGCTGTAGTAGTAATCAGCCAACTGACAACAGTGCCAATTATGCCAGCCAATTTCGTAAGCAAGTCTGATATGTGAGACAACTGTTTCTTTACCCATGACTGTAAATCTTTTGGGTCTGTTGGAGTCGGTGGGCCTGGGGTTGGTGGTGCTGGAGTTGGAGAACCACCGGGTCCACCAGCACCGGAGACAGCTAACACAACAGTACTAATAATAAATCCAAGAGCAGTAATTAAACTAGCAATTGTAATACCCTGTTCTCTGAAAAGTGTTTTTAGTCTCTCTGCCAATGTGGTGTCTTCGTGAAGTATTTTCTGAATAGTTTCTCTAATCCTGTTGACCTGTGTTTTCAGTTTTTCTCTTCCAATACTAATCGCTTCTAACCTTCCTGATCTTTCTATCTGCAAATCATTTAATCTGTGTTGTACTCTTTCTTTTATTTCTGTGTCTGCGGTAGCCAGTTTTTCTTTTTCACGTTCTATGTGTTTATCAAGCTCACCTAGTTTGGCAACATTATTCACCATCTCGCCTCTTATTGTCTGCAATGATTTATCCAAACCCATAATCTCACGCATTGACAAAGGTGGGTCTTCTATTGTTTTCATAGCATCATTTATTTGTCCTTCAGTGAATGAGGTTTCTTGTATCACTGTGTTTGCTATTTCTGGTAGGCTTGTTAATGGTGCCATTTCAATTTGTTGCCCTGTTGGCAACTTTGTTTGCGTGTCGTGAAGAACACTAACCAGTCTTGGGGGAACAGGAGACCCACCAATTCCAAGGTACCTTGCCAACCCAGAGTTACCACCGACTTCACCTTTAATTGTACTTAAAGCTCTAAACTTAGAAGGATTGTTTTTATGTGTTAGATATATTTTCCCTCTGTCTGTATTTACAAATAAGTGTCCTTTATCATATTCAAATTGATTAGGATCTATTACATCTGGGCGCGCTCCAACACTGTCATAAAATGAGTTTACTTTGTCTTTTAACAGTTCATGATGCATACTATTTCTACTAGTTACCATTCCAGTCATATATGTGATACTGGTATCTGAGACATTCATGTCATCCATTTCAAAATCTTCATGATTAAATCCTCCCGCGGCCATTGTTTTATTAATTTATTATTTTTTATTGTGCATAATAAAAATGACACAGTCTTACGGATCAAAGTTAGACCCATACAGAAAACTACGTGAGCCTCTGGGTGTTAAGGGCATAAGACAATCAATCGTCATCACAAACAATCCATGTACCATAGACCAGAACCAAACACTTACAGTTAAGTTTCCAAACCTAGGTCCCAGTGACGTTATTGTTCCTGGCACTGCACACATAGCATTTAATATCGAACTATCATCAGACGCAGATGCAAACAGAGCACTGGTTGACAATCTTGGCAGAGCAATTGTTAGAACTATTAAAGTAAAACTTGAAGGACAGGAAGTGTTTAGTCTTGACGACTCCGATGTATTCTACTGTTACAAAGACCTTTGGCTCACAAGAGAAGAACGAGAAGACCGTATTTATCAAGGCATACAATCTGATAATGTTGGTAAACTTCGAATCAATGCTGGAGATAAATCAACGTCAGCAGCCCAGGACGTTATTATAGCAGAAACATATGGAACCAGATTTTACATTCCACTTGAGTTTGAAATCCTAACAGCTCATTTGCCTTATTATCAAGGGGCACTGAATGACCGTCTGAGCTTTGAACTAACTTTCAATGACTACTCCAAAGTTATAAAATCATCTGATCTCAGTGCAACATATAAGATCTCTAACATTTCTTTGGAATATGAAATTGTCACACATACTGAACTAGCCAGACTCATTCAAAATCAATACCAGTCAAGACTTCCAATTTATTATGACCGAGTGATTAGACATAGTTTAATCAATAAAGACAAGAGCGACCCAATGTGGAATATAAACTTGAACACACCTGCCAGGTCACTGAAAGGTATACTTATGTTGTTTGTTGAACCGGTGAGTCCATACAAAAGAGATTCAGAAAAATTCTACAGTCCTAAGATTACACACTTGTCCTGTACAATTGAAGGCCGTCCTAATCAAGTGTATGCTTCAGGTTTGTTACCTTATCAACACTATGATGAGATCACAAAGTTTTTTGCGGGTGGAAGGATTAGAGATAAACCTGCAAACATTGTGTGTAAAGATCTACATCTGTATGACGTTAGGATTGGACAATACCTTACAAATAAGTATGCTCTTTGGCTAGACCTTCGTAGTACGGACGATGACTACCTTCATGGGTCAGGTCGAACTGTTGAGAACGGCAGTGATGGAATAACAATTCAGATACAAAAGAAGGTTGAAAAAGCCGAAGCAATAAATATATATTTGTATTTGATTTATGATGCACAACTCAACATACAAGACAGTAGACTGAGTGGACACATATATTAAAATTATATTGTATATTAAAATGAACCGGAGCTTGATGACCCTTGACCCACACTGTGGATTGTTTTGTGGTGCGACAGGGTGTGGGAAAACTGAATTTGTTCTTAACCTATTACAAACAAGATACATACACCACTTTGAAAACATTGTAATATTTTGTCCTACAATCAAACACAACAAAGCTTATCACAACCGTTTATTCATTTGGACTGACAACAACATATACTTAGTCGACCCTGAAAAGAAACTGAATGACTACCTACAATATTTTTACAAGCAATTTGAAGGACAGTCAACATTGTTTATTGTTGATGACTGCTATGCAGAGAAAGACATTGTCAAGAAGAGAAACACTCTAGCAGAACTTGCTTTCAGTGGCAGACATGCAAATGTCAGTGTATGGATTCTCACTCAGAAATATAATGCTGTACTGAAAGATTTTCGAGAACAGTTAAAGTTTATCTGTTTGTTTTACTGTAAGGATCGTGACAGCTTTGAAGACTGTCTCAGAGAGAATGATGTCATACCAAATAAACATGAACGTGATGATGTAAAAAATAAACTGAAATCAACTAAGCATCTAAAGCTCATTTTAAAGACAGATCAGCCCACAGGGTATGGGTTAGTAAATTAATTTTTACATTTGTTTGTCCAATAAAAATGACAGACGGACAAACCCAAGTGTTTGATGTTACAGAATGCTTCAAAGATGTTATGCACTTTACTGACTTAAAATCACATGTGTTTGGACCCAGCTTTAAACTCTCAACACCGACAATAAGAATATACACGACATATAATGTTACTTTGGAATATTCAGATGGATTACCACGTTATGATTATGAGACTGTTGATCTTAAGACAAATGCTTTTAAAGTTTATAATGCTAACAGTGGCCACTTGCATTGGTTTGAGGTACTGTGTGAAGACATATTTGTTCAATTAAGAAAACTACATTGTTACATTGAAAGTGTTACATTTAATAAAGTGATATTACACCTGCAGGACACACACTAGGGAAGCGGTTGACTTGTTTACCATAACTACCGATAATACAGTATTACACAAGGTGAGCCAGCGGTAAAATTTTTTCATTTATTATTTTGTCGGACAAATAAAAATGACGGACAATGTTCAAAACCCTGGCCCATCAAACCCTGGCGCATCAAACCCTGGCTTAAGAAACGTGTTTCACACAACAGATTTGCCTATATCCAATACTAATAATGTCTATGAATCAATAGAAAACTCTTTTTCTGTCATACAAGATAATCTTCTTACAGGCAGTGTAAAAATTCAGATTGTTGCTAAAATAGAATTTACTAGAGTAGACCGTGAAGTGATTGTATCGTATATATCAACAAGACAACACACAGTTAACACAAGAAGGGAATTGGAGAACATGTTTAGAGACAGACTATTACCTGACTTCCTCCAAGCAATTGACAGTGCAAAAATGAAGGGGTCTGGTTGGCACGAAGGACATGTACATGAACTAAAATTGAAACAGTCAAGGTATCATCCTATATTAGGTAAATCATGGTTGCCACTGCCAACAGAGGTTGCAAACAAAAAGGCTGTTGTTAACATACAGAACAATGACAATTTCTGTTTCATGTGGTGTGTGCTTGCTAAACTACACTTTATAAAATCAAAACCTGAACGTGTATCTAACTATATCAAATTTGTAAATGAACTCGATTTTAATGGCATTGAGTTCCCTGTAAAAACAGAAGACATAGACTTGTTTGAAAAACTAAATCCTGGTATATCTGTAAATGTGTTTGTGTGGGATAATGAATCTGTTGACAAGTTACAACCTATTACAGTATCAACACTGGCACCAACCTATGGGCAGCCAGAAGATAAACATGTTGACATGTTGCTAATAGGCCATGCCGGTGATGACAATAACTTTCACTACACAATTATCAAAAATATGTCACGTCTAATTCATGGACATACAACAAAACACAATGGCAAACAGGAAGTGTGTAAAAGATGTTTACAAAGATTTTCTTCTATTGCAGTAGCACATAAACACGTCCTGCATTGCAGGTCAGCTGATGACATACAAACTGTACTTAAGTATCCAGATCCTGGTAGTCAAGTTTATTTTAAGAACTATGGGAATCAACAAAAGCTGCCATTTGTAGTGTACGTTGATTTTGAATCATTAGTAGTACCGTATGAAGGTCCTGTTCCAGAGTCATTACCAAAGACTATAAAGTTGAGTGACCAAGTGGTGTGTTCTTTCGGTTACATTCTTGTTAGGTCAGACGGACAGCATTCAGAACCTGTTATCTACAGGGGTGAAAATGCAGCATGTCTGTTTTTAACAGAAATGAGACATCTGTACAGTCAGGTAGTACAATATCTCACAACATGTCAGATGCCTTTGGTGATGACAGAAGAAGACAAATTAAAATTTGATACAGCTGAGATGTGTTGGATTTGTGAACAACCTCTGGGGGGTGATAAAGTTCGTGACCATGATCACATAACTGGGCGTTACAGAGGTGCTGCACATAACAATTGTAACTGGTTATTAAAAACAGATCCTAAGTCATATAAGTTACTAGTCTTTTTTCACAATCTCAAAGGATATGATTCACACATTATCATGCAGGCTGTGGATGAGTCTTACAAAAAAATTAGTTGTATTGCCCAGACAACTGAAAAATACTTGACTTTTAGATTGGACAACAAATTAGCATTTTATGACTCCATGCAACATTTGTCTTTAGGGTTGGCTAGTCTTGCAGAAGGTCTGACTGAGTATCCAATAACAAGTAAATATTTTGAGCCAGACTTGATTAAGAAAGGTGTGTATCCGTACGAGTACATTGATCACTGGGTTGTGTTTGAGGAAACAAGACTGCCACCAAAAGAGAAATTTTATTCTACACTAACTGGAAAAGGTATTTCTGACTCTGAATATCAACACGCACTTGATGCGTGGGGGAAGTTGGGGTGTCAGACAATTGGTGACTACCATGACCAATACTTGAAAGCTGACGTTTGCTTGCTAGCAGACGTATTTGAAAGTTACCGTGAAAAGCGTTTGTTACACTACAAGCTTGACCCTGCTTGTTACATAACTAGTCCTGGCATGACATGGGATGCATTTTTGAGATCCAGTAAGATATCTATAGACCTGTTGTCTGATCGTACGATGGGTGAAATGGTGGAACGTGGATTGAGGGGAGGGATTAGTATTGCAGCGAACAATTATGCCAAAGCAAATAATAAATATCTGGATGACCCGAACTTTGACCCCTCAAGGTCAAGGTCATTCATTACATACTTGGACGCTAATAACCTTTATGGGTTCGCAATGTGTGAGTTATTGCCCTTGAAAAACTTTTGTCTGTATGATTTGTCACAGTATGACATAACAGGGTTAACAAACAATATTATGAATCTTGACCGAAACGACGCAAAGGGTTGGATCTTTGAAGTTGACCTGGAGTACCCACACCATCTACATGATTACCACAATGATTATCCATTGGCTGTTGAGAAAATGAGTATGACGTGGAAAAAAGAAAACACCAAACTTGTGCCAAATCTGAATGACAAATTCAATTACGTTTGTCACTATCGCTTGTTACAGTTTTACATCAGACATGGGTTAGTACTAAAGAAAGTTCACAGAGGAATTCAATTTGATCAGAGTGCTTTCATGAAAGATTACATAATGAAGAACACAACCCTTCATGCCAGAGACGGCAACACTGCATTTGACAAAGACTTCTTTAAGCTTATGAACAATGCCTGTTTTGGTAAGACTATGGAAAATCCTCATCACCGCAAAGATGTGAGAGTGGTCACAACTGAATTGGGTGCTATTAAACTTACAGGTAAGCCACAGTACACAGGGTACAAAGAGTTTCATTCATCATTGTATGCAGTTTCACACAAAAAAAAAAGATTGTTAAACTGGACAAGCCAGTATTCATTGGTTTGGCAATTCTTGTGTTGTCAAAACTGTTGATGCTTGAATTTTATTATGGTTACTTCAAACCAAAGTATCCTGAGTGTCGATTGTTATACACTGACACTGACTATATGATCATTGATGTGTGTACTGAAGACTTTTATGAAGACATGAAAACTGAGTTACACATGTATGACACGTCTGACTACCCTAAAGATCATCCACTGTTTAGCACACAAAACAAGAAAGTGCCTGGAAAGTTTAAGGATGAACTAAATGGTGTGCCAATAGTTGAGTACGTTGGACTGAGATCAAAAATGTATTCTATACTGCACCAAAAGGGAAGTCAGTCGAAAGCCAAAGGAATTAAAAAAATAGCAATAAAAAATAAAGACATTCGTCATGAACATTACAAGCAAGTGTTAGATGGTGCATTAATGCCTGATTATCCAAACAAGTCACTGAGATCAAACAAACATAATCTTGAAATGATTCAAGCACATAAGATGTCACTTGCAGTTGGGGACACGAAACGTGTGTTTCACAGTAAGAAAAAAGCTTATGCACCTGGACATTACAGGCTCAAGTTATCTGAAGACATTTGTGATGAACTGGTTGATGAATTAATCGATGAGTTAGTTACTGAAATGAGTAACGGTGTCTGGGGGGTTAATCTGTAATTCTTCTCTGACAAATGCCCTTTGGGGTGCAGGGTCGTACAGATAATATATTGTTGCGTCAGGATTGGGGACTATTTTTTTTATATTGTGTACAGACATTGACCAGATGGGGTCTGTTGCCCTGCGTCTGTCGTCGTTCTCAGCCTCCCCTGGCTGATATAGATATCTTACCTGTTTAGTAAATAAACTTGTGTCTGGTGCTGGGGTTGGGGTTGGTCCTGTTTTTGGCTCTGTAATTGTTTTCAATTTAATAGCATCAGCAGGCTTAGGGTGTCCTTCATTGTTCATTGCTTTTATCACATGTGGTAATCTCTTTACCCATTCAGTGTTACGGGTGTCATGCATGAGTTCCTTAGAATACTGGTAACTGAAAAGTCTCTCTGATAACTGTTTGTTAAAGTTCTCTACAATTGCCTGTGATCTGTGTACACCTGGAATACCGCGTCTGACTATTACGCCATGCTTCACAAATAACTGATTAACAGCACCTTTGAATTCTGATCCGCCATCAACTTGAACAAGTCTGGGGTATCTTAAAGGGCCTCAACTATATATTTTTGTTAATGCTGTAGCAACTGTACTGGCTGTTTTGTCAGATATGGGTTCAGCGTCTTTATACCTTGAAGCTATGTAAATGACAGTCAGTGCGTATTTGTATCGTTTTTTTCTTATTGTATCATGTGGTAGGAACAGGAGGTCCATTTGATGTGTGTCATTTGGGGTAGTGTTTTCAAAATGGGGTCTTGTTATTTTTCTTGGAGCAGGGAGGTATATCTGCCAAATTGCTTGTCTCTGTAACCATTGTTTGACTTGATTGAGTGTCATATCTCCGCCCACAGCGGCATGTAATTTCTGAATAGCAGTGTTACTTTTCCAGTACCCTGATGGGGAGTAATATATTTTTGATAGTATATTTTCGGCTGCCATTTTTCCTAGCAATATAAAGACCAGTAAAATAAACAAATGTCATTCCCACTAGAACAAAGATTATCTCTCCGTTTCTTTGTTCTGTACTTGGTTTGTAATAGTCACTTAGTTTCGGTTTTGGGATAGACATGTCTTCACCCATGACAAGAAAATATTCCCTGATTGCGTCGTCTGTATTTGAAAATGTATGTTGTGCGTGGCCTTCTAGCCTCAATCTTTCATTGATGAAATCAAGTTTTTCAATTCTATTCTTTTCATAATCCTGCTGGGCTTGAGCAAGTTTCTCAGATGCCTCATTGTGACGTTTCATTTCTTCTGCAGATTCCTCTCTACCTACTTTTGAAAAGAGATAATTTGAGCCACTAAATGCCAGGGCATTGACCATCGCACCTCCAATTATTACTGCTAAAGTCGCCATATTATTTTTATTTACATAGAAACATTTTCGGGAATAATTCCTTGCTTGACAAGAAAATCCTTTGTCGCAATCGACACTGTTACAACTACAATTAGCTTAGCGCTGTCTTCAAAATCTAATCGACTCAGGTCTGCTGATTTCATTTTGAGTAGATTTTTTTCCTAGCATAGAATAAGCTACTGCTAGTCCGCTGATTACGGCAGAATGATACACAAGGTTCATTATGTTCTTTGAGTCATTCATTTTCTAAGGCAATAAAAATTAAAATAATATTGTTATTTACTGCATATAAAATGGGTCAACTGCTTTGGGTGTTATTGGTAATGTGGCGACTTCTGGTTTTGTTTTTGGAGTGTCTGATTTTTTGGTCACTGTACGAGTCTGTGGTTTGTATTTTTTGTATAATTGATACCCTACCTAACCAAATCCGGCAACAAATCTGGCAACTATATATTTTGTTGTTTGAGGTTCGGGGTCAGGGTCAGGGTTAGACTGGGTTGTTTGTTTCTCACTTTGATGAGGGAGTGACGGACCTGACGGTCCTGACGGTCCTGACACCTGGTTAGTTGCATGAACCTTTTCTGTTTGTGTTTGAAGCTGTAATTTTTTTTGCCTGTTCCATTCGGCTAATCTTTTTCCTACACCAACGCAGCCTGGACTTTTAACCTTCGTCACAGTTTGAACCTGTGTCAAAACAGGGTCGGGGTTCAGTTGTGGAGTCGTCTGGGTTTCATCCATTTTCTTCTGCAGTAAAATTTATTTTCGAAAAATCAATATGACTTCCGGTAACAAGCAATGTTACGACAGGTGCAAGGTAATTTCCAAACTTGTAAAACATGACGCATGCTAATTTGCCAATTGAACTTGAAACAATAGGATTGCTTTCAAGGTCGTGTGATAGGCTGTCACAATCCACAGGTAGAAAGTGACTCACTGCTTTTGTGTATAGGCATACTAGAGATCTACTCAAATCACGAGTCATTAGTGAAGCAATGTGGTTTTCATATTTTGAATGAAGCTTGATTACCTCGTCAGCGGTGAGAGATTCAATATCCTCTGTCATGTATTGTTTTCCGAGATAAGTCTTTGACTTGCCTGAGACAATTACAGAAAGAAGGCGCTGTTTTTTCGAGTCTAAGTCTTTGTTTTCTACAGCATTGATATCATTTAGAAGAAGTAATTCATCTTGATTCATTTTATAATAAAAAATATTAATTTTTAATGTCATTGAATTTGGAAATCTTTATTTTACTGAAAAAAATAAGGAGAAACCAAGAAAAATGGGCGGCGTTATCATGTGGTAGTTTGTGGGTCAAAAACAGTGAAAATTTGGGATCGATATACATTGTCCATTTCTGCCCATAGTTCCTCTCTCTGAGGAGACATGAGGGACTGTGAAATGCAATCTTCTTAGGCTGAGCATTTGGGGGGGGGGAGGGGGGGGGGAGGGGGGGATTTTGGTTTCCTTGGTTGGTTCAAAACTCTGGGTGTTGCTGCAGGTACTGGCTTTAGACAGGGATTCCACTTGCTTTGTTAGGTCTTTAAGTCTACTGGCCTGGTTGTCTCTACTAGTAAAAGGCTAGTAAAAATGTAATGGGAAGGCTAGTAAAATGTAATGGCCGGCTGGCTGACCTGGGTTAAGGACACATGAGTAATCAGGTCATATAAAGAGTTACTACTGTTATCTCCCGAGGCGCTGCTGGGAACTGAAGAGTCGGCATCTTTGGATTCACTCACGTCAGTTAAGGACACATGAGTAATCAGGTCAGATAAAGAGGGACTGCTGTTATTTCCCGAGGCGCTGCTGGGAACTGAAGAGCCGGCATCTTTGGATTCACTCACGTCAGTTGAGTCTGTGGCATTTCAGGATTAGTTCTGATATGCTGGGCTGGAGTGCTGTGAGTAGTGCCAGAGTCAGATGCAGGGTGTTTTGCTGCAGAGGCTGCGGGGTGTGGGTAGCGCTTGCGCTAATCTCCTTTGTGCATTCAGCTGGAACATCACTGATGGCGTCCTTGGTCAGAGATGAGACCGCACTAATCTCATCAGTGCAGTCAGCCGGAGCATCGCTGGCGGTGTCAGTGGGTAGAGGTGACAGGATTTCGAGTGATGATTGGGATTGAGAGGAGGCCATTTTGTCTACAGTGTCTATTAACATCCAAAATTCTTCATCGACCCATTTTTTCCTTCAATAGTAACAGTCCGTGCGGTGTAATATACAGTTATAGTGACGAGTTTCTTCGATCCATTCCACAGTTGCACAAGTGTTTCAAACAGTTTGTTGGTGTATGGAGGTCAATGGGAACATTATGCTTTGTTTCTTGCCTCTGTCTTCCCAGTGCAGATTCAAACCTGGGGCATACGCTCTTCAACATACAGAGTATGCAGGACACGTCGCCATCTTCTTACTTACTTATGTCTGTCACCCCTCCCAGGGTATAGGCCGTCGACGAGAGACCTCCAGCAACTCCTGTCCTGTGCTTCTCCTTCGATTTTACTCCAGCTGGTTCCCAGTCTCTTTATGTCTGCTTGGAGGTCTCGACGCCAGGTGTTTCTCGGCCTGCCTCTTCCTCTTTCCCTGGGGGTTCCATGACAATGCCTGCCTAGTGATACTGGAAGCTGGCTTTCTCAGACTGTGACCAATCCATCCCCATCTTCTTCGCCCAATTTCATTCTCTGTTGTTATCTGCTCTGTTCTCTCCCAGAGTCTGATGTTGCTGATCTCCTCTGGACAGTGGATTTTCAAGATTCTTCTAAGGCAACTGTTAATGAATATCTGTACTCTGTTGACTGTGGTTTTTGTCAACCTCCAAGTCTCTGCTCCATATAGGAGAACTGCTTTTACGTTTGAGTTGAAAATCTGGACTTTGGTGTGTTATGACAGCTCTGGAGAAAGGCTGCTCTGGCTTTACCGATTCGTGCTCTGATATCTGCATCAGTGCCACCTTTTTTGTCGATGATGCTCCCGAGATAGGTGAAGGACTCCACCTCCTCCAGTGGGGTGCCAGCAAGCAAGACTGGTTCTTCCCTGGTTGCGTTCAGCCTCATTGTCTTTGTTTTCTGCTTGTGGATGCTGAGGCCCACCTGGGACGAGATGTCAGCAAGCCTCGTGGTCTTGTCCTGCATTTGTAGATGAGTGTGGGACAGTAAAGCCAAGTCGTCTGCAAAATCGAGGTCGTCAAACTGTGTCCACAGTGTCCACTGTATTCCGCTTCTTCTCTGCTCTGTGGTCCTCTTCATGACCCAGTCTATGACCAGTAAGAAAAGGAACGGAGACAGTAAACACCCCTGCCTGACGCCAGTTCTGACCTCTAGCTCCTTGGTGAACTGCCCTTCGTAGATCACGCGACATTTCATGCCATCGTAGCTGCTCTTGATCAGGCAGACGAGCTTTGTGGGTACACCGTAATGTCGTAGGAGTTTCCACAAAGTCTCTCGGTCCACACTGTCAAATGCTTTCTCGTAATCCACAAAGTTGACGTACAGTGGGGAGCTCCACTCCAGAGACTGCTCCACGATGATGCGGAGAGTGGCAATCTGGTCTGTACATGATCGTTTTTTTCCGGAATCCTGCGTGCTGGTCTCTCAGCTGGGGGTCGACGGACCTATTCATTCTCTCCAGGATGATCCTGTTGAAGACCTTTCCTGGTACTGACAGCAACGTGATTCCTCTGTAGTTGGAACACTTCCTGAGGTCGCCTTTCTTAGGAAGATTGATTAGGTACCCCTCCTTCCAGTCAGCCGGCATCACCTGCTCTTCCCAGATCTTTCCAAACAGTGGGTACAGCATCTCTACTGTTGTTCCTAGGTCTGCTTTCAGAGCCTCCCCTGGGATGCCATCTGGCCCTGCTGCTTTGCCGTTCTTCAAAAATGCCACTGCTCTTCTGGTCTCTTCCCGGCTGGGTCTGTCACAGCTGATGGGTAGGCCAGTCTCTGCTGGCTGGATGTCTGGGGGTCGGGTGGGGTGGGTCTGTTCAGTAACTCTTCAGAATACTCGGCCCATCTGTCAAGTTTTTCTGCTCTGTCTGCAATAGGCTTGCCTTCTTTGTCTTTTACCGGTCTTTCTGTATGGCCATACTTGCCTGACAATCTTCTGGTAATGTCGTAGAGCTGTTTCAGGTTGCCACTGCCTGCTGCCTTTTCTGCCTCTGCTGCTAGACCATCTGTGTAGGCTCTCTTGTCTGCCCTGATACTCCGCTTCACCTCGCGGTTGGCTTCCGAGTATTCCTCATGTGCCCTTGCTTTGGGTGCTCTCGTGCAACTGTTGTTCACAACTGTTTTCTTCTGCTTCCTCACTGCTATCTTCTTCAAGGTCTGTGCCGACAGCCAGTCCTTGTGATGGTGTTTCTTGAACCCCACAGCGTCTTTGCAGGTCGAGTTCAGTGCCTCTCTAACTGCCTTCCACTGCTGCTCTGTGGTGACCGCCTCCTCTTCATTTAATAGCTTTTGTAGCGCTTGAAACCAGTTGGACAGCACCAGTTTGAACTCTTCTCTCACTCCCGTCACTCTCAGAAGGCCTACATTATAGCGCTGTCGTCTTGTTGTCCCTGTGTTGCTTTTCTTTAACTTGAGCTTTATTCTTAAGATAAGCAGATGATGGTCTGAGGCGACATCTGCTCCCCTCCTCACTCGAACATCTTGAAGGGATCCTCTAAATTTCTTGCTAATGCAGATATGGTCTATTTCGTTCTCTGTAGTATGGTCAGGTGAGACCCATGTTGCTTTGTGTATTCTTATGTGTGAGAAGATGCTGCCTCCAATGACAAGTCTGTTTAGAGCACAAAAGTCTACGAACCTCTCCCCGTTCTCATTCATCTCCCCTAGTCCCTGTCTCCCCATCGCCTCTTCGTATCCGGTGTTGTCCTCCCCTATTTTGGCATTAAAATCAGCCATGACGATGGTGCTGTATCGCTCCGCACATTTGTCCACAGCACTCTGGAGTCGGTCGTAGAACTCTTGTTTCTCTTCCTCGTCACTGTCATTGGTGGTCGCATAACACTGGATGACGTTTAACTTGATCCACAGTCCTAGTTCTAAAGGCTGCTGTGATAATTCTTGGCCCAAGAGGTTCCCAGCCAATCAGCGCTCTCTGTGCCACTGGTGACAGCATGAATGCTACACCTTCTGTATGGGGGGCATTCTCCTCTTCATGACCTGAATACAGAATCATCTCCCCACTTAACAGCCTTTTCTGGCCAGACTGCGTCAATCTGGCTTCAATGATACCTAGCAGGGAAAGGTTGTACCTTTGCATTTCCGCTGCTTTCTGGGTGGACTTCCCGCTCTGGTACATGGTCTTGATGTGCCCATGATTGTGTCCCTGGATAGAGAGAGGCGGCTCAGTTCTGTGGCTTCCGAAGACTTCCGGCTTTTCCCACACAACGTCATAAATCTTCTGGTAGAAGAACCTTCCTCCTCCAGGAAAAGAATTGCTGTTTGTCTTTTCGTCGGCGTTTTTGTAGCTATTTCCTTATTTGCAGAGTGGGGAAGCTACCCCCACACCCAATCCCCTTACAAGGAGGACCAGGGGTTTTCTGTTGGGGTCTCCTTCCCTTAGACCATGTTGATTCACGGCACCTTATTTCATTCGGTGCACCCTCTCGCGAGGGACCCCCTATCCACCACCCAGGGGACGCGCCTCAACGCCATATGGTCCCAGCGCGAGGGAACTCTTGTTATGTCGGATTTAAACTTTACTTGGATCGGATCTCTCGTTCAGATAATCTGTTCAAGGGAAAGGTGAGAGTTTGCTGAAGAGGAGCGTGTGGAGGGGCCCATTGTAAGGGGCTGGTGGTGTCGCCATTGTTACTTACTCGAGGTGTGACGACATGTTGATCGCTAATCAGCTTGACACCTACTTGAAGGATAATTCGCCAGCCAGAGCTGGCCCACAAGTCCGTGCGTCTTACAAGGTCACTAAACCATGATGCCACTCAGCTTTACAGATCACGGCTAAGCCAGAGTTGTATCACACATGTATACGTCCACGATGATGTGGGGTGATAAACAATGGCGGCTGTTGAAACCCGCATCGGCTCAGTGAAAATTCGGGCATGTCCAAAAACTCTTACTTCTCCTATCTCTGCTTTTCTTCTTTAGTGTTATCGTGGCGCTCTCAGGTCGGGCTTGTTCAATAGCATGTCCGTTGAAAGGTCCTGGTAAATCAAAGTGGCACAGTTGGAGTGCGCCTGAGTTGATCAGTGTTTAGGTCGTACTCAATAGGTAATAGATTTCCCTGTCCCCCATAACCCGCCCGTCAGGGCCGTCCATTATCACTTCGGTGCCGTGGACGTTAAACCCGAACTAAACCCTCTCAGGTCTGGCTCGGTTTCACAGATGCAGAGGCGGTCGGGTGATGATGCCAGACCCCAAAACCCTGAGTGCGCGCAGCGACTAACCACAGTAAACTGGACCAGGCATCTGCGCGGATAGGCGGATAGGCGAGAGAGAGAGAGAGAGAGAGAGAGAGAGAGAGAGAGAGAGAGAGAGAGAGAGAGAGAGAGAGAGAGAGAGAGAGAGAGAGAGAGAGAGAGAGAGAGAATGAATGAATGAATGAATGAATGAATGAATGAATGAATGAATGATACTTTATTTCTCAAGGATGGAAACAATAGGCGCACAGGCCTCTTTTCATGTTTGTCCTTGCTAAACTACAACATTAAAAGCAACATTAAAACAATATGTTAACAGCACGAAACAAGCGGCTTGTGTTACATTCCGATACAAGTTCCAAAGTCGCTGAAGATTACACACACACACACAGCAAAATGACAGGGTCTTGGGGGGGGGGGGGGTGCGATGTAAAGTGTGTTTATAGAAAGCGACTGCACACTCATGATACAGCTACTCATGTGTAGGAATTTAGTGAGCAGGCAAAGCGCTACGATAAAAAGAGATATTATGTAAAAGCTAACAAGTGCAAAACGGAGGACCACAGGAAATCATTGACATGGCTCTTTTGGACATATTATCTACGTTTCTTTCAAGTTTGCTCAGAGATGTATTTAAAAGCTTTCGTCCTAGAGAGAGAGAGAGAGAGAGAGAGAGAGAGAGAGAGAGAGAGAGAGAGAGAGAGAGAGAGAGAGAGAGAGAGAGAGAGAGAGAGAGAGAGAGAGAGAGAGAGAGAGAGAGAGAGAGAGAGAGAGAGTAAATTAACGTGGTGCAAGTTGTCAACTCAGTTTGTAATTTTTGAACTTTTGATCAGCACACCCCGGGTTACCAATGTAGAGGGCTGGGGGTGGGTTAAGGGGGAGGACGAGGAAAATCCATAGTACCCGGAGAAAGAACACTTGATGGTCCGCCACATTAACGGTGACATCGTCCGATGTAGGAATCCGGGATCTAACCCCGCATCGCTGGCACTGGTGATCGTTCACTTTTGCTTTCCTGTCTCTTGTAATGCGAATGTCAGCGTAGCAACTCTGATAATTGATAAAAGACGGCAAATACAAGTACAACAAAATGCCTATAGTTCAGTGTCAGTTGACATAGCACGCTCTGGTCTGAACTGTTTAATATGACTTCTAGTGGAACATTTTTATTCGACTAAAACCAAGCCCGCCTTTGTCTCGAACTAAAGGAGGGGTCTGGTATGTCTATGTGGATGAGAATGAAAGAAATTCTTCACAAAACTAAGTTTCCAGTTGTAAACAGTAATTTGTGTGTGTGTGTGTGTGTGTGTGTGTGTATGTGTGTGTGTGTGTGTGTGTGTGTGTGTGTGTGTGTGTGTGTGTGTGTGTGTGTGTGTGTGTGTGTGTGTGTGTGTGTGTGTTCTTTTCCCACAGACACATATTGGCAGTACAATCATTTTTTCCGCGTGCACACCGTTTGGCCACAAGAAGGACAAGAAGCCAGTATGGGAAGCAGCGTTCAATGTTCCACAGGAAACGCATTTTACAAGCTTTTATTCAAATACTACAATTGGTGCACCACTGGCAACTGCAAGCTCTCAGTCATTATTGAAACGATTAACGGTGAGAACAATACTGTTTGGAACGAAACCACGGAGAGCTGGGACTGGACGACGACGGAGATTGACAAACTGATGTCGCCAGCCAGTGCCTTTAAGGTGAGCGAAAAAATATTTTAGATATACACATATATCTATTTATGATGGGACATATTTGACCGAAAGACTCTTAGCGCTTAAAAAATATAATAATCACCGTTTTAAAAAGAATAAAGACATTTGAAAAGGTGGGGGTGGGGTTATTATCTAGAGTTTTGTGAAGGAAGTACAGTTTTAAAAAGTTAGATAAAAAAGTGTTAACCACGTCACTGCCGAGAAAAAATTAACACCACACTACTGCAAGAGGTATAGATCCTCATAAGCCCCTGCAAATACGGGGGCTCATGAGGATTTATGCCTCTTTGCTGAAACCATTTTGTATTGTTCATGGGACGACTATGGCTCTTTCGCGTTGAATTTACACAGATTTCAGACTACAATGTAGATCAGTGGCAGTGAAGGGGTTAAATAAGAGAAGTCATCAATACATAAGGCACGCTCTTGTATTCTGTATTGCGTCTGCTTAACATGTGTACACTTACGACGCCTTAGCTGGAGATGGATTGCGCATAATAGCTCGTGGGCATTGCCAGACTAGCATGACGTCCTTTCAGGCGCCAACCTAATCTGTCAGTACTTTTCAACTATAATGGCCTATCCATCTCCTGGTGTTGCTTAGACAATATATATGCTGCCTCCAAATGTCGCAAATCATGTAAATGCGTTTTGTGGCGATGGTCTCTAACAGATCATTTTCAAGGCCGAGATACTTCACACGGGACGGGCTTTTGTGGATATCGGCGTTGACATCATTTCTTTCCAAAAATCGGGCACTCTGCCTACAACAGCAGTGATTACTTCAACAACAAAAACCGCAACTCCGAAAATGAGATCAAGTACGCCTAAACCAATGACGATTGCATCAACAGCAACATCTTCAAAAGATAGTATATGTTTTTGTATTCCTTCGAAGATGGCCACTTTGGCATACAAACACTATGACAATACGCTTCCTGCATATATGTCTTCTTCCCTTGCCTCACACAATCCTAGTAGAAGTCTACGCTCAAGCTCACAAAAACTGCTTGTTCAGCCCAGAGTCAGCCTAAAAAAGTGCTGGTGCCCGTTCTTTCAGTTATCAGGCCCCTCACCTCTGGAACTCACTTCCACTGCATGTCCGTCTTTCCCCTACCCTGTTGACCTTCAAAACAAATTTGAAGACCCATCTTTTCCAGGTAGCATATCAAGATTAGCTTTGGATGTGTTGCCTGGAAATGTTGGTTGTTTTCCCCATGTAGATAGGCTATGTGTGTGTGTGTGTGTGTGTGTGTGTGTGTGTGTGTGTGTGTGTGTGTGTGTGTGTGTGTGTGTGTGTGTGTGTGTGTGTTTCGTGTTAGGAATGCGCCTACATGGTGCGAGCAGATGTTTATTTAAAGAGTGAGTGCGTTCTAATTTTTCTCCTTTTTAATATTTTTTTTTTTTTGGTGCTGTAAAGCGCTCCGAGCTTGCTGTTCGTGGGGAAGGGCGCTATATAAAAACTATGTATTATTATTATTATTATTATTATTATTATTATTATTATTATTATTAGATAAACACTAAAAACCTTCAAAACCACCAAAAACGCTTGCGCATCCAAGGCTCAGTAAATAAACAGATCAATTTTTTTTTCTTCTGTACATGTTTGTCATGAATTGTTGTTTTTTTAAATGAGGTTTCTTTTTTTTCCCTCGTGTTTATCTTCAAGGTAATCTGCATTTTTTCTGTTCTTTTGTTCAAGTTTTCCTCCGTCTCCTCATTAACTCTGGGAAGACTTTTAACGAGTAAAGTGATAAAGTGGAGCGCGCATGGGTCTTTCTGAGCACAGAGAACCAATATTAAACAAACTGAACAGAATTATCTTCTTTAGTAATATTTCAGCTTTACAGAATTGTATAATATGTTGTACAGACGCTTTCACATGACATTGCATTTCTGCTGTCATATATCAATTGCCAGTATGTCACTTTTGTGGAAGAAGTTATATTTTTAATCCATAACATTGTTCCTCAACAATTGACGTACTGGCCTGTGTCAAATACAGACCGATTTGATGTTTGCATTCTTGTCATGACACATGCACTGTTGTCCCGCTCTCTTGGCCGTTGAACCCTAGATTGAGTTTCCTCCGCCCAATCGGCGGATGACAGACTTTGCATGCTAGGACGAGCAAGTCTTGCCTCACCAAGGGTTTGAGACCCATGGTTTCCCCTCACTTGGATTAGCCAGCCTGTCGAAGCTGTTGCCCTATGTGTGGCCGCTGCGCATGCTGCAGCTACGTGGAGCCACAAGTGAGAGTTGAGTGTCAAAGTGGGGACCTATACTGGTGGACTACTCTCTAACCTTCGAGAGACGACTTGTCCCCCCATTATAGGTGAAAACCCCTCCTTGAATACTCCAGACACCACGGGACAGCAATACACTGTGGAGTACAAAGGGCATGTCAGAGCATAGAAGAGAACATCGCCATCCACTGCAGCCACTGCAGTTGTAACGTCTCATCATGCCACTGGACTATATTTTCTGCGGCCGAGAGGGTGGGGTTGCTCCAGCGCAACAGCTTCTCCACCAAAATTTCCTCCACGCGCAGGTTTTGTGCATGGATCTTCATCTTCACCAAATCTGCTTCTTCGTCTTCTTTTTTCTTCTGCCTCCTCCAAAAGCCCTGCGGCGATTAGGAACGGGCGAACCGACAGGTAGAGGTTACTACTGAGAGTCGTAGCTCCGAACCTGCTCGTAGGCGGCCTGTGGACCAGTGGTCGCTCTTCCCTGTAACAGGGGCAGCAGAGACGTTCGGCAGCATCCCAGGTGACTGAGCGGCCCTCTTTAGGGCAGCACTGCTCACCTAGCAAGGGCCCTAAACTAGAGAAGGTGTTCCAAACATTGCCTGCGGCTGGCGATTTAACCCTTTTATGCAGTCGAAAAAAAAAACAAAAAGAAAGAAACCTGTTCTCGGTACGTGGAACGTATGAACCCTGTTGGACAGAGATCAGACGCAGAGACCGCACAGAAGAACAACCCTCATAGCCAGGGAGCTGGCGAGATATAAAATCGACATTGGGGCTCTTAGTGAAACCAGATTTGCTGACGAAGGATCGATCTGTGAACCTGAGAGTGGGTATACCTTTTTCTGGAAGGGCAAAGCTGAGAACGAGGACAGGATACACGGAGTTGGCTTCGCCATCCGCACCACGCTCCTCCGCGACAGTTGCCTTCTCTTCCCACCGGTATAAGCGAACCAGTGATGAAGCTCCGTTTCCCCATCTCCCACTCCCGACATGTCACTATGCTCCGACACTCACCAGCGCCGATGACGACAAGAAGGCGTTCTATGAGAGCCTCGACTCCCTCCTGAAGTCTACTCCTGCAAGTGACAAACTCATCGTGCTTGGTGACTTCAATGCTCGAGTTGGGCGCGAACGTGACTGCTGGGAAGAAGTGATAGGCCCACACCGGCTGGGCAAGATGAACAGCAACGGCCTGCTGCTGCTGACTTTGTGCGCTGAGAATGGACTCGCCATCACCAACACCCTCTTCAGGCTGGCTTTGCCATTGCACCAGCACACAGGAAGAGAGCCCACCCGACCTTCATTCAACCTAGCAAAGCTGAAGCGCCCGGACGACAAGGACAACTTCCAGTCCCACCTTGATGACCTGCTAACTGCCCATGGACCGCTGACTGGCAACCAAACTAACATGTGGAACCAGTTCAAGGGGATTGTGACGGAGTCTGCCAAAGACGTGCTTGGACCCAAGCAGAGGGTACACCCGGATTGGTTCGATGAGAGCAATGAAGAGATCAACAAGCTACTGGAGCAAAAGTGTAGTGCCTTCATCGAGTGGCAGAATGACATCAACTCCTTGTCCAAGAAAGACCGCTTCAAACACCCCAAGAGAAAAGCCCAGAGAGAGCTCTGCAACATGCAGGACACTTGGTGGAACAGCAAGGCAAAAGAACTTCAACACTTTGCTGAATCCAACAACTCCAAGGAGTTTTTCAAGGCTATGAAAATTGTCTACGGCCCTGCCAGACTGGCACAACTCCTCTCTTTTCTTCACCTTGCTGAAGGACAAAGGCAGCATCACTGAGCGCTGGAGAGAATACTTCTCAAATCTGCTGAACCTGCCTTCTACTGTCGACCCCGCGGCCCTGGACATGATTCCCCAGAAGGCGACACTGGATGACCTTGACCTCCCGCCCACCCTGGACGATGTCAAGAAAGCGATCAACCAGACTAGCCCCGGCAAGGCTGCAGGCATGGACGGCATCCCCGCAGAGCTCTTCAAAGCAGCTGGACCTGAGACCCTTGATGCCTTCCTCAACATTCTAACATGCATCTGGGCAGAGGAGAACATGCCACATGAATTTAGAGATGCTACAATCGTCTTCCTGTTCAAGAACAAGGGCAGCAAATCAGACTGTGCCAATTACCGAGGGATCTCACTCTTGTCTATTGCTGGCAAGATCCTCGCGAGAGTCATCCTCAACCGCCTGATCAGCTCTGTTTCTGAGGAAGCACTTCCAGAGGCTCTGTGTGCTTCAGATCCAGCCGCAGCACAGTCGACATGGTCTTCTCTGTGAGACAGGACAAGGAGAAATGCATGGACCTCGACGCCGTCTTCATAGACTTGATCAAAGCATTCGAAAAAGCTCGACTGCCCCAGGAAGTTTACCAACATCATCCGCCTCTTCCATGATGGAATAGTAGGAGTTGTCCAGTCAAACGGCGACACATCCTCACCCTTCGACATTTTCAGCGGTGTGAAACAAGGTTGTGTTCTTGCCCCGTGATGTTCAACCTGTTCTTCACGTGTGTCCTGACCCATGCAGTACGCGACCTTGAGAACAGAGTGTACCTGAAGTACAGACTAGACGGCTCTTTCTTCGACCTCCGTCGACTGAACGCCAGGACTAAGTCCATCGAGAGACTGATCCTTGAGGCGCTGTTTGTCGATGGATGTGCGCTGATGGCGCACACGGAGTCTGACCTCCAGACCATCGTCAACAGGTTCTCGTAAGCCTCTCGACTGTTTGGCCTCACCATCAGTTTCAACAAGACCGAGGTCCTACACCAACCAGCCCCAAGCAGAAGATCACCCCCACCAAAGTGTATATTGAAGGCACCGAGCTGAAGACTGTCGACCAGTTTAGGTACCTGGGGAGCATAATCTCTTCTGACGGTGCTATCGACAAGAAAATCGCAGCTCGCATACGCAAAGCCAGCCAAGCCCTGGGTCGTCTGCGCACTCGTGTGTTAAATAACAACAACGTCAAGCTCTCCACTATGATTAACGTCTACAAGGCAGTAGTCCTCCCCAGCCTCCTCTACGGCTGTGAGTCATGGACGCTGTACAGAAAGCACCTCAAGCAACTTGAACGTTTCTACATGAGATCCCTGCGCTCACTCATGGGCATCAAATGACCAGTCAAGGTGACAAACCTGGAAGTCGTGGACAATGCTGGCCATGTGATGTTGAAGCCTTGGTCTTAAAGACACAACTTCGCTGGACAGGTCATGTCATACGCAAGGATGATTCTCGCATGCCACGCCAGCTCCTGTATGGTGCACTCTCAAAAGGCCACAGGAATCAAGGACGGTTAAAGAAACGCTTCAAATACTGTTTAAAAGACAGCCTCAAGTACTGCGTCTTCCCGGTAAAAGAACTTGAAGTGCAAGCACAAGACAGATCTGGCTGGCGTGCCGCCACCAGGAAAGCTTGCACGCTCTTTGAACACAATGGGCGCGAAAAGATCATCAGTACCAGAGCTCGCAGAAAGACAGCGTCGACTCTCCCCGCAGCTACGTTCCAGTGCCCCTATTGCCATCGCAGGTGTGGCTCCAGGATTGGCTTGGTCAGCCACACCCGCACCCACACATAGAAGTAATGCACAATGACGACATAATCGGTTTTTGATGGTCTACCCATTATTATTATCCATGACACATGTGCGTGTGGAGGTACAGAGATAACAAAGTTTCAATGTTTGCTTGAACAAGTTGATTTTTATTTCAGATGCATCGGATGCCTTCAGTGGTCCTCATAGTTCCTCAGGAATACACAGTGCAGTGGGCATCGCTGTAGGAATAACAGTTTCTATAGTCATCGTCGGAGTCATTGTGGCAGTGATCGTGATCCTCATCAGAAGAAAAAAGAGAGACAATGGCGGATTAGGTTTTCTACACGTACTGCGCTGCTTGAAAAAAACGGAGCACAAACCGTGAGCGTTAAGCCATGGTCGTGTAGATGTGAATCTGGTCCTTTTGTCTGGTGCTAAATATCAGTTTTGCACATTTAAAAAAAAATTATCTTCAATGCCATGCCATTTACACGAATGAAATGCTCCGTTTGTACACGTACATTTCCGTTGCAAATGTATCTTACAGTTGCGAGAGAGTAATGCGAATGCCAATCATCACCCAGAGCAATATAAATTTGTATACACACTATAAGAATACCGCTGAATAGGAGCATTGACCAGTGATAAATCATTTAGCTACAAAGAAAAGTGAACTTGCTATTAATGAGTCAAATGTACAGGCCGTTTGACATGGGAGCGTTCAAACTGTTACCCACATATCTCCGCAAAGAAACACTTTCTTGTATCACTTTAAAACAAATATTTAGTATCAATTATGGAATATTTTTTACATTACTCCTATGATTTGTCAAGTTTGCGGTACAGTAGTAAACATTTGGTGAAAAGACAAGAACAAGCTATTTTCAAAACCCTAAATATACCCCAGGCATGTACATTTCAATATTAAAGTCAAACGTGCAGACTTCGTGTATGCATGCGCTGTTTCAGGTTTGAAAACGTGGCCAATTCGCGTGAAATTGGAACTTTCTTATAATGGCCTTACTACATCTGAGGCACATTTAGGGATGTAAAATCAGACATTTCATGAAAAAAATCCTACATTTTTACGACTGTACAGAAGAACTGACACATTGCTTGATTTTCTTAAAAGTAAATCTTATTAGGTCAACTGGCAATAAATGCTATTTGTTCTAAGATTGATATGGAAAGGTGGTTCGTTGTGAAAATATTTGAAAAAAGCTTTGTGCTCTCTGATATATATACAGTGTTTCAATTCTATAATCTAAAACAGCTAAGCATACTTTGATAATTAATATCTTCAAAACATTCTTTTTACAAATTAATTTCTTTCTTTGTCTTTAGAGAAGCTTCTGTTCCTGAGCATTTGACATCTGGTTCTCTCAACGCCACTTATTCACATGGGGGAGAAGAAATTCAAGGTAATTAGTTCTTCAGTGTAATTGACTGATCACATGTAATAGGAAGCAAAATATAATGAGTAAATGAAAATGCTTGGTGAATTATCTTCATTTTACTTTTTATTCAGCTATTTGCGTATTAGATTTACAATGTCTTGTACGACTCCTCTCTCTCTCTCTCTCTCTCTCTCTCTCTCTCTCTCTCTCTCTCTCTCTCTCTCTCTCTCTCTCTCTCTCTCTCTCTCTCTCTCTCTCTCTCTCTCTGTGAGTGTGTGTGTGTGTGTGAGTGTGTGTGTGTGTGTGTGTGTGTGTGTGTGTGTGTGTTTGTGTGTGTATGTGTGTGATGATTATCAATACTTGTAATTCAGTGTGAAATTGAATTCCTCTTTATATGTACGTCGCAGTGTACATCAAAACATCAGCAGCAACAGGTGACCCTTACGCGAAAGTGAACAAGAAAGCAAAGACTGGTATCCATGAACAGGGTGTTAATGCCACAACATGCAGGATCTTGAATGACGAATTTGCAGGATTTTCTGGGGAAGATATAAATGAGACAGATGATTGCTACAATACTCCAGACGACACAGCCTCAACTGACCACTTGAAGACCAAGAGAGATAATGTATACAATTTAGCCACTGAGAAATTGCCCACAGCTTCCTGCAGCTATTTTCGGGGCGCGCACGTTTTGCGTCAAGTCGCAACACATGATGCTGAAGGTACCATGGCTCAAGATGAATATGACACACTGTCCCATCAGCCACCAAGTGCAAGACCTGCTGGACATCACACAAACCACACTTACAACCATCTGGATCAGGACACGAAGACGACTTCCAGGCAACAGACCTCAAGCAATGAATATTCTCTTGCAAGTATCGGCAATGAAGCGTCTGTGTTTCCCATCGCACTTACTGTAGACGATCACGTCACCAACCGTCACTTGATCGTCTCTAGTAGTTTTGACGGAAAACAAAACTACGTCAATGTCAACGCAGGTATGAACACATCACCACAAACTACTGAAGCAGAGTACAACCGACTTGATCATGACCACCTGCAGCAAGCTACAGCCATAAGCCTTCAGGAAACCGGAGACCATGACGTGTACAGCCATTTACAAGGCGAAGACGAGTACCATCAGCTGGATTTTGACCATGACCAGCCTACAAAAGCTGAGGTCAGAAGCCAGGTCAACACAGACGGACAGGATATGTATAGCCGTCTGCAGGATGACGCTTAGAACGTCTATTTTGTGGGGATACGGGTAGATTGTAGGCTACGTACTACAAACGATCTGGATTTCAACAGACATAGATCAAATTACAGGAAGACAAAAGATGATCGGTGGTACGTGGGACTTAAGTCGGGCTGACATCGGCTCTAGAACCTTTGCTCACTGGGAATAGAGTTTCAACTGTGTTTGGCTTCAACATTCGTGTCAGACACAAGTGTCGTACTGAAGGCCTGAAGCAATAGTTTCCTTTAAGTTCGTTTTTGGGGAACATTTTAGCAGCAGCGATACGAACGATACAAACTGGACATAAATTATATAATATGCAAAATTAATTTCGCTCATAACAAAGTTGGATGCAACAAAAGTCAGATAGAAAAACACTTTTTCAGGTGCATCCAAAACAGTATCTCTACGTAAATAACTTCTCATACAACAACTATAAATACAACAAGAAAAACAGGGGCCTTAGCGAAAAGTTACGTTCGATACTGTACTAAGGAGTCCTGCTGTAAAGTTTAAGTTTAACCCTTTGGCTGCAGGAATCATCGCGACAAAACCGCTACCGACAGCCAAAGGTTTTAAGAGCATACGACGTTTTCTACAGAAAATAAATGAAGAAAAGACGTCATAAACAAACAACAACAACAACAACAAGTAAATAAATATTTTTTTAAAAGCTTTTGGGCCGAAAGAAAAACCAGTGCATTCTAAAAAGACGGGTGATAAAGTCGATTTTCCATGAACCCATTTATTTCCGAAAAAAACAAACACCCACTAATACAAATTATAATTACAATAGACATATTATCTCCTCGTGAGCCCCCGCAATTGCGGGGGCTCATGAGGAGATATTTGTTTAGATTACACCGTTTGAATGAGCGAAGATTTCAGAAGCACAAGCTGTGTCCGCTGGCAGAGAAGAGTTGAAGGTGCGTGCTACATGAAGAAAGTGGGGTTATTCCTCACCAGAAATCAACAGCATTCATGTCACTCTATTTGTCTTATACACCTGTAAATATGTGAAGAATTATCTGTAAAGGAGTGTCACCCATAACAGTCTTTATTTTTTTCTCAGCATCTTTTGGTTTTTGTTTTGTTTGCTTATCCTCGTCTCCTTTCTTCAATCAAGTATTGATTTATTGATTATCTGATCGATTATTTTAATCAGCCTTTCATCAGTCTATTCCATTACTTCAATTATGTTTATTTTTTTCGTGTAATTAATACATTATCACTTTAAGGTCGCCTTTTTTTCAAATTCTTTTGTTCACAAGTGTTCCTGGTATTTAGTTTGTGTACCGTCACATACGAGTCGCCGGAAGCACATCAATGCGACACCATTGGAGTCATCGAGACACTGAAGTATTTCCGATGACTCATATGATGTCGAATTTTCGCATGTCAGTATAGCTCACTCGGCTGAGTGCTATATCTGTTATTATAGCTCAGTAGTCTTGAAGCAGAAGTATGAAAGTGTATGTGTATGTACTTGTATATCAATTCTCTACATTAGAAAGTCCTGTCAACTGACAATAATATGAGCATCACCTCCTCACGAAAGTTGTATATTCGCCAAGTGCTTATGTTGTGTATCGTTGTACATAAATGTATGTATTTTTCTCTTATTTAACGCATTCATCCCAACGCACGTATTTCCCAAATTTTGGAGGCGTCATTTAACGACTATGCACGTGTTGCAGGAGATGTATCGACCATGATAATTCAAGCGTAGTGCCAGATTAGCGTGGCGCCGACAGGCGCCAAGCTAATCTGGCACTACCCTTGAATTTTCATGGTCAACCCATCTCCTGCTGTAGTGCGTCATGGCTGAATGGGTTAATCGCAGAAAGGCAATTGGGAGAGGTGAGGTGGGGGGAGGAGGGATAGAGGAGATACTTTTGCAGGTTTGATACATAGAGCGTATATAATAGGGAGTGGCGGTTCTAGCCTCGCAGCGTGCGGCGTCGCGTAGGCAGCGGCCGCCATCTTGAGAGTTCCGACGCCAGCGTTTCTGGCACTAGGCGGCAGAGACAGTTCACGTTTGCATTCACATATAATGACGGGCTGGATCTCATTAACGCATCGAGGCTTGACATGTACAGAAGATAGATCGACCATGATGGTTCAAGGGTAGTGCCAGAATAGTTTAGCCCCTAAAGTGATCACGACCACATACTGACGTGAAAAGTAGTGCCAGAATGCTCTACCGCCTACCACTATTTCAAGGGCTGTGCCAAAATAGCATGACACTTAGAGTGATCGCGACCATATTCAAGAGTGGTATCAGAATAGCTTAGCGCCTACCATGATAGTTCAAGTGTGATAGCAACATAGCTTTGGCGCCTCACTAGTGATAATCAAGAGTGGCGCCAGAATAGCTTCAGTGGCACCTAGAAGGATCGACCATGTTCAAGGGTGGTTCCAGAATAGCTCAGCGCCAAACCATGATAGTTCATAGCTGGTGCCAGAATACCTAAGCTCCTAAATGCACAAACTTTTGAACTGTAATGGGCTATGTCCCACCTGTACAAAAATAAAGTCTTCGGTGTACAGCTCCCAAATGTGCTGTTCTGACACCACCATTGAACATTTTGTATTGTTTAGTCGGCTAAAAATACGATACTTTCATGGTATAAATTGAAAATGTTCGCGTGTCATACCGTTCTATCTGTTCATAAAGATAGGTATGAGTGTGTAAATCCTACGGAAGTCACTGAAACACTGACAGTGAATGTCAGATTCTTTTTACATTATTTATAGAGTTCGGCACGAAAGACTCAGAAAGCGTCTGCATAATAAAATAATCAGCTCCATTTTCAGAGTTCATGTTCCGGCATCGGTTTTTCTGTCAGTATTTCTGCCTCTTCTGTCTGTCTATCAGTCAGTCAGTGTCTCTGCCTCTTGTGGCTGTCTGTTTCAGCCTCTGTCTGTGTTTCTGTTTCTTCTGCCTATGTCACTGTGGCTGGTGCAGTGATAATCACATGATTATTAGTATTCTAAAGACAAAGAGCATGTTAGTTACTACACGTCCGAAACACCAGCATGGCCTACCACCTTTAACACTCTCCTTATATAGCCTGCCTGTAGAACAAGTAACTAGGCATCGCTTATTAGTAGGCGTTATAGTGGACAACCAATTAAGCTGGAAACCGCATACTGACTCTGTATGCAAAACAATCTCCAAAAATCTATTTCTGTTATCAAAACTACGCCATATAGTTAATACGATATCCGTTAACTCTTTTCCATGCACATATTAAAACGCATTGTGACTACAGTTCTACCGTCTGGGATGGATGCAGCGAAGTTCACATGAAAAAAGTTAATTCCTTGTATCGTCGGGGCATTAAATTATTACTTCCCGGTCATACTTCGACTGACGAAAAATTAAAATCTCTCAAGTTGCTAACATTGAATAAACAGTTTGAATTTAATCGCTGTGTTCTACTGCACAAGATCATGCACGGAAAAGCCCCACTCTATCTAAAAACTCTATTTTCCGACAATAATAGGAAAAACACGAGAAATAGTTCGATCCACCTTCCAAAAATTAGATTAGACATCTGTAAAACCAGCCTTTCCTTTTCAGGTGCTAAAGCGTGGAATATTTTACCTCCACACCTGAAATCATTTGTAAGATTAGCGTCTTCAAAGATCGCCTCCATAAATATTTACTTCAGAAGTAACAGTATGTTCGGCTCCATTATTATGCTACTATTCGTATAGTTAGTGACAGGTTTCCTATTACCTAATAATCTTCTACTGTTGCTGCAGATTATGTCATAGTTCGATTGTCTGCATTAACATGTCAGGTTCATACTTGTACATATATATTTTTTTAATTTTTCATTTTTTAATTTTTATTTATTTATTTTTAATTTTATTTTAATTTTTTTTTCTGAGGGTGGGATGGGGGGGGGGGGAATGGGTCTTTTTACTTATATATGTTTTATCTTTTGCTGTATCGTCTGGGGTATTTTTGTATGTGTAGAGTAGCAGGGCAGTTTGGAAGATAACTTTTTATCCTGAATAAAAACGTTCCATCATCATCTGTCTGTCTGTCTGTCTCTCTCTTTATCTCTCTCTCTCTCTCTCTCTCTCTCTCTCTCTCTCTCTCTCTCTCTCTCTCTCTCTCTCTCTCTGTGTGCGTGCGTGCGTGCGTGTGTGTGTGTGTATGTGTGTGTGTGTATGTTTGTGTGTGTGTGTGTGTGTGTGTGTGTGTGTGTGTGTGTGTGTGTGTGTGTGTGTGTGTGTGTGTGATGGCGGGTGTGTGGGTGTCAGTCCGGGAGTGTTATGCAGTCGGTGTGCGTGCAGGAAGAAGGCAGTCCTAAGAACTTATGTTTTTCATTTCATCCACAGTATGCACATAGTGTATATGTTATGGGGCAAGAGAGATGGATCAGTCACGTAGGGACACAGAGGTGTAAAATCAGGGAACTAAAGATGCGACTGATTTCCATAAGCGACTGGCATCCGGCTGCCGAGCCAAATGGATCGACCAAGCAGAGTAGAGAGCAGAGCAATACTTTTGGCGCGATTCCTTAGAAATATGGCACCAAGATAACATTCAAAAACTTTAGTGGATCTTCCGCAAGCATAGCACAGTCATAGTCCTGTCTAAACTTACGTAAAGTAAGATCAGTAACCGGTTGCCGTGCGGGCCGCCGTAAGGAAACACTGAAACGCTTTTAGACCACTTGGTTAGTGTATAATGTGTGTATTATTTTGGAAATGCACGCCAAGTACAAGTCTGTACAGTTCACACGCATGGCATTCCATTATCCTTATCTCTGACAGGTGTTAAAAGGCAGCGGTATATACAGGCTATAGCATAAACACAGTGCGGAGGGGAGGTAGCGGTTAGTGGAACCCGCAGTATGGCGGGCGGTCCCTACGCTGATAAGTGCCAGATAGCCTCTCCCTATATATACGATCCATGGTTTGATATCGTCGTATTAGTTGACTGTATAATTGTGCACTGTGTATATATCACTCAATAGCGTATTTACGTTTTTGACACATGTGCATGTTCAGACGTAGACATACAAAGAACATATTTACGACCTTCAAGATCAAGGTCACAACAAGCGAATTAGTTTGAACTTTTGTACAAAAAATATTTCAAGTCACTGGGCCGGTTATATGTGTAGTTTTCTTACGTCACAGCGACTGCAAGGGCAAACACATTTCTAAAAGTCAAATGCGATAAACATTAGTCGATTAATTGTTATCAACTCTGTATGGATGCAAAGCACATTTTGAATTGAAAAGTAAATTTCATTTGTACAGCATATTTCAGTCTTCAGCACTTGTGTCATGTATGTGTGTGTGAGTGTCTGTGTGTGTGTGTGTGTGTGTGTGCGTGCGTGCGTGCGTGCGTGCGTGCGTGCGCGTAGTGTTGCTAATTTTGCTTACTGCTCAGTCAGCTTTCCCGTAAAACGTATTTTCACGATGTTTATATCGATCTGCGGTATCAGTCTGCTCCGATCCATTGTTTCCTGTGAAAAAACGTGGAACAGAAGAGGCTAACAATGTGTCACGACCCCCGCTTACGGGACGCGAACTATGATCGCTACCGACTTGAGAACAACCAACCCACACTAACACAAACACCAGAGGAACAATTACGACAACATTTATTACTTATAAAACTAACAATAATCCAAAATATCCTCACTCAGTCCTAACCACGCACTCACACATCACATTCACACACACACACACACACACACACACACACACACACACACACACACACACACACACACACACAGAGGTGAGTTGTGCTCAAGATCGACGTCACACAGTAGAAGAGCGGCTCCGCACATTTTTAGCATTTTGCAACATAATTACTTAATTAGTGACTTTAGAACAACGACAGGGTGATTCAGCTCATCATGCCGATCAGTTCGGTAGCTTTTCGTGCCATTTGCGGTACCTTTTACTGGACTTTTCAAAACTTCATGGCACGCAAAGCACAGAAGAAGGCAGCCCTACGTTACCGCACTGTCGGTGTCAGCGGACCGGTGGCAGTCATGCTCGTGTTTTTGGTCGGCTTTCTGCTCCGGTGCGGCGATGTCGAAGCGAACCCAGGCCCACCGAAACGACAGACTCTTTTGACATGCCAGGGGAACCAAGACAACCAGTCGCCCGGGGGTGAGACAAACGCAGTGTCTGAGCCGACTATTGCGGATGTGTTTAAAATGTTGAATGTGATGGACAAAAAGATGGACAGTATGAAAGCTACAATGCAGGAGCAGATGGACAAAATTAGAGGTTAAGGCTGGCTGTCGATGACTGTCCTCCAGTCTTACAGTCAAAGCAGCCACTGTGAGTCGCAGCTCCTCAATCGTCTGGCTCATAGGTGCTCCCAGGGCTGCATCCGAATCCGGATTCTCGCGAACCCAGCGGCGGGCCTCGTCCCTAACAGCAAGAAAGGTGACGTTGCCGTCTTGCCGCACCAGGCTACGGAGATGTGTACGCAGCGCAGACGAGATGACCCCGTCCAAAAATCTATCCCACAGGATAGTCGCAGGCACTGCCCCTGGTGTAGATTCGTTGACCTGATTGGCCAGGACCGACAAGGCTTGGGCAGAGGTCAGGAGGTCCTCGGTGACCCTTGCGGTCTGGCGTGGAGTTTGCCAAGGCCGATTGATGGCCGGGTATGACTGTAGAAAGGTACCGGCGATTATATCGATCACCTGCGCAGCAGTAGCCCGCTGGTCTGCTGGCCGAACAAGGACTTCTTCTTCAGCTGCACCACGAAGGAAACTGATAACCCATTCCGCGCCCGTTTCCGCTGGGATGTTGTAGGCACGGATGGATCGCCTGGCTGCACCGACGAAGATAGCAGCTGAGCATCCTGTCTCGTCCCCAGTAAAGGTGGGAAGATGTCGCGGCTGGATGGCTGGCTGAGTGATGATATGTGGTGGAGGCTGTTAGTCCCCCATGTCTCGCCCTGCTTGCCCCTCTTCTTCGCCGAGATCCAGAGCCTGCTGCCTCCGTTGGTGTCGCTTGCGCCGCCCTGTCATGGCCACCTCAGCATTCCGCCCTGCATTGCTTTTTGTTGTCACAGTCAGCTCCTTTTCCCACTCATCCAGCTCGCAGCGCCAGTTGTGACGGAGCTGAGGGGAGGTGATGATATGCAGGTGGTATGGGTTGTGTTTGACAAAGGGAGCTAACTCCTGTCCATGGTTCTGGTTCTTTTATTTCATAAACAACAATAAAAAGCAATACCTGAAAAATAAAAATAAAAGGATATAAGCAAACAATGTTAAAGAATATGAAACTAAGGAAAAGGAAAATGTCATGCACCAGTAGCAAACCAATAACCAAATGAACTATACCGAAGCAGTAGTAATAAAACCACTCAATCTCTACTCAAAGACTAGATACTAAAATACACAAATTAGGAGGCCAATAAACTCAATACAGACTTATGGAAGCGAGCCACTATGGTTTGGAATCATAGAGGTATGCTACCGTAAATATGGCCACAAGCAAGTACATAACTAATGACTGCACTAGCGGTAGCATGACAGATGCGCTCCAATAGGCATAGAGATCCTAGAGATGGGCACCTGCATGCAACAAATATAGCTGCCACGTTCCCGTATGATTCAAAATCCTAGGGGCGCGCAACTGCGTATGACAGAATTGAGTCACTCCCGATTCTCAACCACCAATCATAACCGATGAGTTATCCTTAATATAACTAATGACTATTACCCGTATTAGCAGCCACGTTCCCGTAGGATCGAGGATCCTAGGGGTTCGCAGCTGAGTACGGTGTGATTATGGTTGCAGAAGCGTTCCCGTATGATCGGGGATCATAGGGGCGCGCACCTGCATCTTTGGTAAAACATGTTCACACGCTGATGCATAACTAACACAAAAACATGAATAAATGAAATCAATGAGTATGTAATTGCATGGCTAAATGGCAAGTAACTAATGCATGGCGCCAAGTAAACAACTAAGGCATGACAATGCATAAACAAACATGGCGGATAGTAGTGACGTCAACGAGTAGCGCGGGAAAGAGACACAGGTAGCGGGTACTAGCGAAGCGATAGACAAAGGAGAGAGAAGACAGAGCATAGAGTAAAAATAGCAAGGGAGCACAACATAAAAATGGATACCAAAATTACTAACATGAATTAAACAAAGAGATGCTGATACATCAAGATTGTCAACCTCGAAGAACTATATTCTCCTTAAATCAGAATTAGATTCAAGTTCTGACGCAAGTAATACCGGCGCTACAAACTGCGGTAATCCCAACAATCACACTATGATGACTTAAAATTTAAATCTAAACGCACACTCGATTATGGCGGTGACGCTATCGCCACGCCACGTCCGGTCATGGTACTGTTTCTAACGAAGGGATCTTCAAAGACTAGGTAAACTACACAAACTCTCAATCGTTCCCACAAGACAGTAATAATGATCGAGCCAATCCAACTTCGAGCACTGACATTAAAAATGATAACAAAAAGAAAAACCACCACAACGTTACAATGTGGATCGCAACATATTATCTAAAGCGGAAACACATTATCCCCCCCCCCCCCCCTTCAAAAAAAAAAAAAAAAAAAAAATCTGGCTTCCTAAAATTCGAGGTCTGACAGTAATGAAGAATCAAACATCAAGACAATCATCACTAGCAAAAACACACAATGAATATGTACACAAAATAAACACTACTTACAGGGCACTTGACCGGCAGTCCAGTTTCCAGAAACACAATGAAATACTCGACGTGAAGTCGGCACGCTACAATCTACACGCACTGATAATGGTACGTACATAGTCAGTCTGCTAAGTGCGGCGGATGCTCGGCATTAAATAGGCATAGCGCGGGCCTCTGAGAGACCAACTCCCTCGCGCAGGCGAAACGGCTCGGCCAGACAAAGAAACTAACAACAACTGTACTAGTTGGTACCTGAATAAACTTTAATAACTAGCGAACTATACATTCAATACTAATAAATCTTAGCATTTCCGAAAGGGAATTTAAAGGGCTTTTTAATTAACTAAATTAGGGAAAACTTAACACTAATATGAATTTAATATGATTTTATAATGACTGCCACACAAGGGAAGTGAAACGCGAAACAGCATGAGAAACGTAGATCTAACTAAGACTGGTTACAGGTCGTACAAAACCAAATAGATATTCCAAAAGCAGGAACAGTGCTAAATCTAATGACTATCAAAACAGCTTTCTACGTTTAATAGAACGGAAGCTATGAAGCTTCAAAAATAAACAGAAAACACAAGTTACAAAACCATTACTAAAACAGAAGACTCGCCGCGCCACGCAAGTGGTGCCGTCACGGCTAGCGGCTGAACGGGGAACCTCAGACGTGGACTAAAAATAACTACATGGGGACAGAGGCTTATGGCGCTCTGCTACACATGCACCAGTTGTACTAGATGGATGGACCATGATAATTCAAGGGTATTGCAAGATTAACTTGGCGCCGACAGGCGCCAAGCTAATCTGGCACTACCCTTGAATTATCATAGTCGACCCATCTTATGCCGTAGTGCGTCAGGGCTGAATGGGTTAATCACCAGGAGAAAAAGATAAATACCTGTATCTGGGTTCTGGCATCTGTAAAACAACAACAACAATGATGAATCACTGAATAAAATAGCGCTCGTCGTGTGTTCTTCCTCCTCTCTAATGTGTTTGTTTGTGTATGTGCCTGCGTGAGTGCGCGCGCGCGTGTATGTGTGTGTGCGTGCGTGCGTGTGTGCGTGTTTATGTGTGCGCATGCCACCTCTCTGTCTCTGTCTGTCTCTCTGTCTGTCTGTCTGTCTCTCTGTCTGTCTGTCTGTCTGTCTGTCTCTCTGTCTGTCTCTCTGTCTCTCTGTCTGTCTCTCTGTCTCTCCGTCTCTCTGTCTGTCCGTCCGTCCGTCTGTCCGTCTCTCTGTCCGTCTCTCCGTCCGTCCGTCCGTCTCTCTGTCAGTCTGTGCGTCCGTCCGTCCGTCTCTCTGTCCGTCCGTCTCTCTGTCCGTCCGTCCGTCCGTCTCTCCGTCCGTCCGTCCGTCTATCTGTCCGTCCGTCCGTCCGCCCGTCCCTCCCTCCCCTCCCTCTCTCTCTCTCTCTCTCTCTCTCTCTCTCTCTCTCTCTCACTAAATTTATATCTCACCAAGAACGTAAACGGACCTCAAGAAACAATACCTTACCCCTACCACTGCCAAGAATTGACCTTTTTAAAACTAGTATGTCATTCTCTGGTCCGTTTGCTTGGAATTCTATCCCTGCACATCTGAAAACTATTACCTCACCAGGAAGTTTTAAAACAAAACTTTTTGATTACCTGATGAGTCAGACTTAGTTTTTTTCTCAGGTACTGTAATATTTCCTGTACCTCATGTATTTCATACAGATGGTGTTTATATGTGTGTGCGCGTGTGTTTGTGTGTGTGTGTGTGTGTGTGTGTGTGCTCGTGTTTGTTTGTGCGTGTGGGTGTATGTGTGAGCGGCGCGCGCGCGTGCGTGCGTGTGTGCATGTGTGTGTGATGAGTATTATTATTTTTTCTGTATATAATGATGCTATTGGGTTTTGTATGTACATATATATTTTATAGTTTCCCTTCTTTTTTATCCTGTAGTTAGCAACGGCAAGTTTGTAAAATGACGATTTGTTTTCTGTCAAAACATTTTACCGTTGAAAAATAAAGTTTCATCATCATCATCCATCTCTCTCTCTCTCTCTCTCTCTCTCTCTCTCTCTCTCTCTCTCTCTCTCTCCCTCTCTCCCTCTCTCTCTCTCTCTCTCTCTCTCTCTCTCTCTCTCTCTCGGGCGTGAGTGCGAGTAAGTCGCATAGCCGCATCGGCTCCGTCTCCAGTGACAATTGTGTTGGCAGTGTTTGGTTGTGATATATGATTTTACTCAGTGACTTGTGATAGTGACTTCTATTGGAATGTGAGTTTTCCATTTGAGTAACATTCATTTTGCCAGAGTTATTAACGTTTCTCTTTTTTTCTTCATCACTGTTCTGTTGAATACTTCGGGCAGTGGAACATGGACTCTCCCGTTTCTGTGTCGCTTGGCGCCAGAGTGGCCGGCGTGCCTAGTACAGTCGTATTAAGCAGTCAGTCTCCAGATCCGCGTCTGCCGTGAACCTAAACAGAGATCCTATGGTGCCCGCAGATGCGAAAGCTCATGAGAATCATGGCTGCGCGAGTAGATTCAGTGACTGCTTCCATCGAGTATTAGACGTGTTGATAAACAGACCGCGCTCTGCTAGTGCGAGCTCACATTCCAGCTTATCAACTGATGATTAGTATGAAGGCTTTTAAGAGTCTGAGCCGTTAGAATTCTCTTCTATTGCAGATGTGTGTAAAAAGTGACGCTAGCCCCAGTGCTTGACAGTTGCTGCCGCGTCACTCTTGAGCACAGCAGTGAGCTATCATGGCAATCGGCATGACCACGAGGCTGGCATCAGCTGTGTAATCTGCCAACCACACCCACTCTCCTCCATGGGCGTCTCCACCCGCGCCAACCACGTCAGATAATTAACTGGCGTCGCTTTTAGTATTTCAGCTCTCTAAGTAGGAGTAGCCGTGATCAGCAAACTGAACATGGCGTCCTACGAGTGAGTCCAGCAAAGAGATGACATCAGCCTCTCACCATGCTCGGCGGCCGCACCACTCGCTCAACTAAGACGGCCACTAAAGCTACACTTGAGCAAATAAATGACACTCTCGACCCAATTCAGAAAAACTGGGAAACTGACCCCTCCAGAATCTTTCTATGGAGAATAGCCCTCCATGAAAGATATCTTGAGCAGCCGCTTCCCCTTGGGGCTACAGCTGAATGGAAAGATGAAGATGTCAATCATGACCCAGTGAAATCGCCTATCTACCCTCCTTACCCCGAGTCGCTACAGAATACTCTACTGTGGCTTAGACAGGGATCGTCTAAAACAGGCTGTCGACTCACAATAACTGTATTTTACACTACATGCCTTATCAGAGCCCAAGGCAAGGGATGCGAGTGGTGGATATTCAAGGAATTTGAAATCATGAAGGATGTCGTAGAGCAGTTTCGCTCCAATCTTGATTCCAAGTCGCTACCTCTCTCCTCCCCCTCTTCCGTACTCGCGCTGCCTTCCGCCCCCTCCTTTATGACTGACAGCGAGTCCCCGCCCACCCTGAACCCTGATGAACCGATAAAACCACTCCTCTGCGAGTCAGCCTCTACTGTACCTATACAGACTCCATCCCATTCATCCAAACCCATGTCGCCAGCGGCCTCAACTAATGCCGAAACTGACGGCAAAGTCTCGCCTGCCTCAGGCACCCCTGATGATGTAACGGACACTGTAGCCCTGTGCAACCCGTCCCTTGCAACACTGCCGAAATCCCATTATGACGTCACCTTGACCAGTACGCCAAAGGCATGTGTACACTCAGATATCAATAGTACCCAGCGCGTCAACGATCAAGCGGACCTTCCCACCAGCAAAAACGACAGCCACTAGAATACCACTTCAACTACCTTTTAATCTAACCAGTTGGAAGACATGCTGAGCCAACTAGCAGCCGCCACAGAGTCAACAAGAGACCTACAAACAAAGCTATTGTCTGTGAAAAGTGAGCTGGCTACTATCAAACAGTATGCAACACTTCAAGAAAAGCAAACCGTTCTTAATAGTGCCATCAGGGACACTGAGGTCATGGTAAAAAAATGGCAAGTTAGCCGAAGAAAGGTGTTTAACAGCGGCTGAACAGTCGCACCACGCAGCTCTTGAACAACTGACCAAGGACCATGAGAAACTTATCAAAGAACATGAAACACTGAATAAACAAATGAACAAGCTAGCTAAAACCAAGGACACTCAGAGTGCTGAAATCACGGAACTTAAGGTTTAGTTTGATACTTTGTGTCGGTCACACACGACACACTCGACACTCTGCCTTCTCCGGATTGCCTTCCTGACCCCCCCCCCCCCCCCTTTCCCGGCACTCCCCTCTCGTCCTTCCGCCCCGTCTCTCAGGATGAAGTCCTCAAGACCATAAAGTCCATGCCTTTCAAAACCTGCGAACTAGACCCCCTCCCAGCTTACCTCTACCGGGACGGCCTCCCAAAACCTTTGCCCTTCATTACTGACATCATCAACAAATCTCTAGAAAATGGCTCCGTCCCCGATATCTTCAAGTCCGCCATCGTCCGTCCTCTCCTCAAAAAACACAACCTCGACCCAAACGAATTCAAGAACTACCGCCCAGTCTCCAATCTCACTTTCCTGTCCAAGCTTCTTGAGAAGGTTGTCATCAACCAGCTCAACCTCCACCTCGCCGACAACAACATCCTCAGTCCCTTCCAGTCTGCCTATCGCAAACATCACAGCACTGAAACAGCCCTTCTACATATCCTAAACGACCTGCTTCTCTCCACCGACTCGGGCAACATCTCCCTTCTTACGCTACTCGATCTCTCTGCCGCCTTCGACACCATAGACCACTCTATCCTCCTCCATCGCCTTCACCACTCCTTTGGCATCACTGACTCTGCTCACTCCTGGTTTCTCTTCTACCTCTCCGTGTTACACTATAAGTGTATACGACCAATATGACGGTCGGGTAATTTTATAATTTCCCTTATATGAAAATAACGAGGGTATAATTAGTACCACGGGCTCACGTGGAGTTGACAAGTGGCCGGCCCTACTAAGCTGGGACTAATGAATAAATAATGAGCCCTCGTTAGTAGTGAGGAACACAGACTCCTGCTGACAAAGAATAATTATGAGAGTCGGTAATAGGTTACTGGTCAGCTAAGATCAGAGGACGCTGGCCACCATAATAGATGTGGAATAATTAGGAGAGACAGTAATGGGTCCCTGGTCAGCTAAGATCAGAGGACGCTGGCCACCATAATAGATGTGGAATAATTATGAGAGACAGTAATGGGTTCCTTTGATAGCTAGGATCAGAGGACGCTGGCCACCATAATAGATGTGGAATAATTAGGAGAGACAGTAATGAGTTCCTTTGATAGCTAGGATCAGAGGACGCTGACCAGCATAATAGATGTGGAATAATTATGAGAGACAGTAATGGGTCCCTGGTCAGCTAGGATCAGAGGGCGCTATCCACCAGAGCAGATGGGGGATAGATTATGGGCGACAGTAATAGCTCCTTTGACAGATAGGGTCAGGGGGCGCTGACCACCATGATAGATGTGGAATAATATGGGTGACAGTAATAGCCCCTTTGACTGATTGAGACAAAGGGGCGATGCCCTCGGCCAGAACGGGTATATATATTGGGGGGAAACACCCGAACGGGGGAGCTCAGAACGAAGGGAACGAGATAGAGAGAGAGCTCGCACAATGACCAGAACGAGAGAGCTCACAACGAAGGGAACGAGATAGAAAGAGGGCTCACAATGAAGGGAACGAGATAGAGAGAGAGCTCGCACAATGAAGAGAACGAGATAGATAGAGAGCACACAACGAAGAGAGAGAGATAGATAGAGGGAGCTGAGAAGCGAGAGACCGAGCTCCGGTATTTTCGCCATTTTAGTATGCCACGCTAGTAGGTTGGTTGTGCCCAACCTAGTAGACCCACGATGACCAAGAAATAAAAGACTCTTCTGGAAACACTCTTGTCTGGCTGCGTCTTCCATCTACAACACCTTGCGTGTGGCTGCGGTAGTGTAACACTACCTTATCTTCTTATTTGGTGCCGTGACCCAGGATCTCGGAACGGGAAGAAACAGAGGAACGAAGAAACAGAAAAACTAGACTATCAGCACCAAATCGACAGCCAACGACGCAAGGGTGGAAGAGCAGACCAGAAAGAGAAGAGAAGAGTGCAAGCCAACAACCCGAAGAAAGAGAAGAGTTCGAGCCCACTTCAAGAAAAGCAGAGTTCGAGCCCACGTCAAGGAAAAACAGAGTTCGAGCCCACGTCAAGGAAAAGCAGAGTTCGAGCCCACGTCAAGGAAAAGCAGAGTTCGAGCCCACTTCAAGGAAAGCAGAGTTCGAGCCCACGTCAAGGAAAAAACAGAGTTCGAGCCCACGGGACGTCTGCGACTCATTCAAGACCAACAGCCGAAAGGATCACGGGGTAAGTGACTTTTTTCGTTTAACCCTTGTTGAGTCTTATATAGGAGCCAGACCAGTTAGCTAGAGTTGTGTTGTTGTTACATTTAAAAAGAAACAAAAATGGCAGAGGAAATGTTTAGGATGTTAGGCGAAAAAGTAGAGGAAATGAGTCAGGCGATTAACGCCCAGAGTATAGGGCAGATGGTAGGAACGTTTGACGGAAAGCCTACCAAATTTAGGGAGTGGATAAAAGAAATTGACAAATATGCAGTGCTAATAAAAGCCCTCAACAGGCGCCCCGTCATTGCTTATCAAGCAAGCTCGGGGGTGGTGAGTGATTTTATCCATCGATTCTTACAAACGGAAGCGGCAGGGGATTGGGATGAACTGAAAAGGCAGCTAACCGTTAGGTTCGGCGAAACCGCCGATGAAAATCATGCTTTTGCGTTGCTACAGCGGGTGGAACAAAACCCGAGGGAAAGCGTGCCTCTGTACGCAGAGCGACTAATGACTCTGGCCGGCGAAGCCTTCCCGAGTCAGATGGGCGCTGCTGTGGTACAACGGCAACTAATAAATTTCTTTGTTGACGGATTGGCGCACGACTCTCTTAAGATGAAAGTCCTGCGGGATAACTCAAGTACATTAGATAGGGCCGTGCAGGTGGCCATGCAAGAGGAAAACCTTCGCCATAGGTTTGAGCTACGCACGATAAACAATCGGCCAGTTAGTCAGCCGAGAGCGACAGCTAGGGGTGGAGAAGAGGTTATGGAATTAGACCATGCTCGTCACCGTAATTGTTTTAAATGCGGAAGAGTAGGGCACCAGGCAAGAAATTGCCGAGTGATAGGGGCGGTTGGTCAGCAAACCATGCGTCCCCCGATTCAATGCTGGAAGTGTGGGGAACGAGGTCACATTCAGCGGGAATGTAGAAAGGCCGGAAACAGACGGCCACAAGGTAAAAGAAGGTTTCCGCCGAGGCAGGAAAACTAGAAGGTTCTGCGGCACACGAAGCCGTTACGCAGGACCGGAAAAGTAGAAAGAGTCAGTTGTTTAGCATTAATGTAGCGGGTAGCCCTAAGTGCATAGTGTTCAAAATTGGGAAGCAACGATTTCGTAGCTTGATCGATACGGGAGCAGAGGTGTCTTTGATTAGCAAGGGGGCTTACGATAAACTCAGTCATAAGCCAAAGTTAGGAAAGGGAGATGTGTCGTTACAGTCAGTTAGTGGAGAAGCTTTACAAGTATTGGGGAGTTCAGAATTAGAATTTACGGTAGCGGGGCAAAAGTTTAAACATAAGTTCTACGTGGTATCAGGGCTCAACAGGAACTTTATTTTGGGAAATGACTGGTTAGACAAAAACGGGGTGAGGATTTATTTTGACTTGAAGAAACTCAGAGTCGGAAGTGTTTATGTGCCCTATGAACAGGACATCCACATTTCGTCTTTGGTCAGAGTGACTAAGACGAAAGTGATAAAACCTCAGACGGCAGAAGTATTCCAGGTACGGATGAAGAATGCTCCGTATTTTGCAAGAGAGACACTCTTAGAGATTTCGGAAACAGACAAGGGATTTATAGCACAAGAACCGGGACTGTTAGTGACAAGCACGGTAGTCAGGCAAAATAAGCACCAGACGTACCCCATACTGATAGTAAACAACACAAACAAGACGTATAGAGTTAGAAGGGGTTGTGTTGTAGGGAAGGTAACAGCAGTTCAGAAAGTACATGAAGTACAGATAGGGTCGGTTGATCGGCAGGTATCGGCAGTCGACTTGACGGAAGTCACTGCGCCGGAGAAGATGAAAGATGTAGTGTCAGAGCTCATTACGAACAATCAAGACTTGTTCGCGAATAGCGACCTTGATTTAGGGGCTACTGACACTGTCACGATGAAACTAGATACCGGCGATCATCCTCCCATTAGGATAAAACCGTATAGAATCCCGCTTCAAGATAGAGAGATTGTTGACAAGGCTCTAGAAGAGATGTTACAGGCAGGTGTGATAAGACGTTCTCAGTCCCCATGGTCTTTTAGTTTAGTGATTGTATCCAAGAAGGATGGGTCGAAACGTTTATGTGTTGACTTTAGAAAACTGAATGAGGTTACAAAGAAAACATCGTACCCACTACCGCTGATAGATGACATTTTGTCACTGCTTGGAAAGGCCAAGTATTTTACCAATCTGGACCTTAAGTCGGGATACTGGCAGGTCAAGATGGCGGATCAGGAGAGTAGGGATAGAGTAGCATTTGCATGCCACAAGGGATTATTCGAATTCACGAAAATGCCTTTTGGTTTGGTGGGAGCACCGGGATTGTTCATGATGCTTATGAATATCGTGCTAGCCGGTTTAGAAGGTTTTGCCTGTGCCTATCTCGATGACATTTTGATCTTCTCAGAAACAATAGAAGACCATCTGTGTCACCTTCAGACAGTCTTTGATCGATTGAGACAGCATGACCTGAAGCTGAAACTCAAGAAGTGTCAGTTCTTTGAGGAAGAAACCAAATACTTAGGGTTTGTCATTAGTAACCAGGGGATAAAACCGGATGAGGAAAAGGTAAAAGTCATTAAGGCTATGGCGGCTCCGACCTGTGTCAGATAGTGCCGTTCGTTCATTGGTATGATTGGGTTTTACAGGAAAATGATTCCTAATTTCTCCCAGATGGCTGAACCAATCATAGCACTGACACGAAAGTATGCGAGATTCAGTTGGACAGAGGAATGCCAGAAAGCGTTTGATTTGATGAAGGAGACGTTAGCCGTAGCACCAGTGTTAGCCTATCCAGATACACGGCGTCCGTACATCCTTTACACGGATGCCAGCAACACATGCGTGGGGGCATGTCTCGCGCAAAAATGCGATGAGGATTCAGACATTTCCCCAGGCTCAAAGGTAGAAAGACCTATTTACTTTCTATCCCATAAACTTAGTACCAGTCAGAGGAAATGGTCGACAATAGAGAAAGAGGCTTTTGCGATCCATTATGCGCTTCAAAAGCTAAATCACTACTTGCATAATGCGGAGTTTGTAATCCGCACGGATCACATGCCTCTTAAGTATTTGCTTAATTCACCAATGCAAAATAAGAAGGTGCAGATGTGGGCCCTTGGCATTTCAGGATATAACTGTACTATTGAATATATCCCAGGTCCCCAAAATGTTTTGGCAGACTTACTATCCAGAATGCCGAGTGGTACTCACATGCCAGAACATGAGGAAGAAGAAGAGTTAACCAGAGAGGTCAATGACAATGCTTTTGTCATAGGAGTCATAAACTCCAACCAATTCACCCCCAAGCAGTTTGCTAGTTGTACAGTAAGGGCAGGGTGTGACGAGAAGCTGGAAAAAGTTGATCTTCCAGGGTTTGATATTATTGAGGAACAGGAGAAGGATTCTGAAATAGTGCGCTTAAAGGACTTATTGATTAGTGAACGAGGAACCATGACAGTCAATAGGAGATACATGCTGATAGAGGATGTTCTATATTTCTTGTCTCATCCTGATGATGAACCAGTAGCCAGATTGTATGTTCCGTCTCACTTGGTAGAGTACGTAGTCAGACAGTACCATGACGAAAATGGTCACTTAGGAATAGACAAGACGCATGACACAGTCAGTAGAAAGTATTACTGGCCTAACATGTACAAACAACTGTATGAATATGTTAGTGGGTGTGTCATCTGTCAGTCTAGAGTGTTACAAAAGAAAAGGGCCCCCGTACAGGAAATGGACATTCCTCCATACCCATTCGCTAAGTTGTCATTGGACTTGGCAGGTCCGTTTGACCGCTCCCTTAGCGGGAATCGCTATGTCATAGCATTCATCTGTCATCTGACAGGTTGGGTAGAGGCGTTCCCTGTACCAGATAAAACGCCGCAGTCAGTGGTACAGCTGCTCGTAGAAGAAATTCTACCCAGACATGGCTGTCCATTGCAGATAGTATCAGACAATGGATCTGAGAATGTGAATAGGGTTATGGCAGAAACGCTGGCAGAACTGAACATAGATCATGTCACGACCAGTCTTTATCATCCACAGTCCAATGCTAAGGTCGAACGTTTCCATAGAACTTTTAACGACATTCTGTCCAAAAAGATACAAGAGGATTTTTCGACATGGGACGTGCATATTAACCAGGTACTAGCAGCTTATAGGGTTTGTGTTTCGGAAACTACGCAGGAATCTCCTTTCTTTTTACTGTACGGTCGCGATCCAGTGCTACCGTTAGATAACATCCTTAGACCCCGAAGAAAATACGCTGGTGAAGATTTTCACAAGATAGCGCTTGAGCAGCAACACAAGGCCTTCACCCAGGTGTATCGGCGAATTAAGAAAGCACAGAAGAAGGGGGCTAAGTATGCTAATAGAGGTGTACAGCCTGTCGAGATTAAGGTCGGTGACCCAGTGTACCTTCGTAATCACCGTAGACACAATAAGTTAGACAGTAAGTGGAGGTCGCACTATAGAGTGGTGGAACAATTGTCGCCTGTCACATTCAGGGTACGACATCAACTAGATGGCACTGAGGTCAGTTCACATGCTGAACACTTGCGGATAGCCAAAATTAGCGAGTGGCCTATTCCAAAAGCCAGGGGGAGAACATTACGTAAAGCCACACAGGTTGTAGCTCCAGAATCATCCGATAGCGACAGTGACGATGCAGTAGGGCAAGAGAACGCACGAGACAGACTGACTAGGGGGGTGCGAAAAGAGCGTGAGAATTCTTCATCCGAGGAGGACGTTCCGTTAATGGAGTTAAGAAAGCGCCTAAAGACAAGAGAGAAAAGATCTCTCTCAGCAGTAAACGTTAGTTGTAACAAGGGCACATCAGACAGTTCTGATGATGGGGAGATCGACGACAATCGTTCGATTCAGCCTAGTTTACAGACTGATGGGGTTAGGGAAATTCTTGAAGCGATACTGACTCTTCTGCCAAAGAAGGCTTCAAATTAGAAATGCGACTCTCAGACGGTATCTGGGAGAGGACTATTGTAATGTGTAAATCATGAAGCATGATTTGAGTTTTGTCAGAAACAGTGGTGTAAGTCTCTGGTGATATCTCGTACTGCAGACAACAACAAGATGAAGTTGTTTTTTTTTTAGTCTGATAGTATTGGGGCTAGCGCAGGGTTCACATATTAATCACAATGTCGTATTTCAAAAACTTGATGAAGTTACCACTAGTAACTGGAGATTCAGGTCGGCCTGCGCCAGAATCAATGACGGCTCAGTATGACTTAGAATCCACAACAATAGCAGTAGACGCGCAACGTACGCGGTTCGCGCTCCTTACGGAAGCTGAACTTGAAGCTTGTTCCAAACCCTTGATAGGATTCTGTGCGATTCGAAGTGCAATATATCCTATGAACATTAATCAGTTTTGTGTTACGGCGCTGTTTTTAAACAATTCAGACGAAATTGCAACACACGGCCAAACAAAGGTCAAGTTGGGTACAGTGTTACCTATGGCACGGTATATAATGGATGGGCTATGGGTCATTAGTAATCATAGTCCACTAAAGATGAGTATTAGTTGTCACGGTAAAGGGGTCACGTACCAACAAATCAACCCACCATTATCGCTAATCCGCCTCAATGAATCATGTACGGCTATTAGTGATAGATTGATGTTAACCCCTTACTACCAACAAGAGAGCCAGTATCAGGTGGAAGACAAATTGATAGGATGGATGGAAAACTATGCATTTTCCAATGTAATGTTATGGAAACCATTTCATAGCGCTTTACCAGACTACGATCCCATCTCTTTGTCCAAAGAGTTAGATGAAATTAAGGAAATGCCAATGGATCATCTAATTGCTCGACTTCAGAGCATACTATTCGTTAAGCAAAAACAAGAATGGGCGATATGGAAACAGATCATCATTGGTTCCATCGTAGGGACAGTTGTAGTGATCATAATTCGGGTAGGGTGTATACGATATAAAAAGAAAACTAGCGCATGGTTTGGCTCCATACTATCACGACTCAGGAAGGGTGAACGTGAGGTCACTGTGCCTACGTTGATTTCGGCGGCTGTGCAATCAGCAGACGTGAATGACGTCGCAAGAGCGAAGGACTCTACGCCGATGATGGAGGGAGGAGTGCAGTTACTCCCCGCCTCGAACGTTGTCAAGTTTTACCCGTCGTTGGGGTAACCAAGGATCAACGCTGTTGCGATCCAGGAAGAATCGTGAAGAATAACGAACACATGTGCAAAGACATAACTGAGTCGACGATTTTGATGTGAACATTTATTGGCGTGATTACGCCGGACAATAATAATTTTTAATAAGGAGTGATCGATTTAAATAAGCGGTCATTCCGAAAAATGATGTATTTTGTAGATAACATGTTTAATTGTTTGAAATGATTTTGTGGTCTGAATATTGTGTAATGGAAAAAAAACGAATCTTGTGAATTAAGATTCCTTTTTTTTCGGGTAGGTTTGGGAGGAATTGTTACACTATAAGTGTATACGACCAATATCACGGTCGGGTAATTTTATAATTTCCCTTGATATGAAAATAACGAGGGTATAATTAGTACCACGGGCTCACGTGGAGTTGACAAGTGGCCGGCCCTACTAAGCTGGGACTAATGAATAAATAATGAGCCCTCGTTAGTAGTGAGGAACACAGACTCCTGCTGACAAAGAATAATTAGCCGTGTTGTTTGTTATGTTCCGTTCGGGTTACGTGGCTTCGTAGATCTGTGGTCACTGTTTGTTTGACTATAGCCTCCTCCCATCGGCTGGCGTCCTGTGGTTGATTCAGGGCTATGTTGTAGGTGTCTTTGTCATGCAGCTCATTCTGTGGCAGGCATGGATATACATTTTAATGATTCGGTTTTCGATGAAAACACCGCACATAGAGGGTTTCTTATTGTTTGTGTGGTTTTCTAAACCAAGTCTTTTCTTCTTTTATAGTTTGTTTTTGTTTTTGTTTTTTGTTTTGGGTTTCTTTCCTCTTTTTTTCCTGCTGATGTTTCGTATTTCTTTCTTATGCTGGCCACATTTATTTTTATGTATGAGGCAAATCATCCATTATGTCGTGATTTTTGGTTTTCTTCCCGCTCTTCGCTCTTCATTTACAGAATTTATGTGTATACCTGAATTCTTGCAGTGTCGTTTTCTGCAGATCTACTTTTGCTCAGCCATGTACTTTGGCCCCACATTTATTGACGACCTATGCCCCTTTTGGTGGGATGGTCTGTTTTTGTTGGCTCCTCCCTGTCTTCTTTATTATGCAAGGGAGGGGGGGATGTTTCCGATGTTCGGTCAGGGTTCCTGGCATTTGAGGCCTCGCCTTCCCATATGGGTTGCATCTCATTTCACATATTTTTCTTATGTTGGTCAGATCGATTTCTGTCTGCGATTTCGCCCTGTGTTATGTAGCTTGTTGCGGGGTCCTATCTTCACTTATTGGTTTCCGGTACACATTCAGTGTGTGTGTGTGTGTATTTCTTGCTCGCATATAGTAGATGTATATCGGTTTCCGTTTCTTAAAAAATGCACTTGTTCCCAGAGGATCTGTGTTCCTCTTAAGGAATCGTGGTTGGAGTTGACCATTTTTCCGTCGAGTTATGCCGGTTGATAGTTTGCAGGGCACTGAATACATTAACCTCCGCCCTCATTGCCCATGAATTGCGGAGGTTAAACATCGACATCGCCGCACTCAGCGAAGTACGCCTCCCGGAGGAAGGCAGCCTCCAAGAACTTGGCGCTGGCTACACCCTCTACTGGTCAGGCAGGCCTGCATCAGAAAGACGGCTCTCAGGCGTGGGCTTCATGGTGAAGACCCCCATTGCGACTAAGTTGGAAAACCTACCAACGGGTCACTCCGACCGCATCATGTCCATGGGCCTCCCACTGAGACACCAGCAATACGTCACCCTTCTCAGTGTGTACTCCCCAACCCTCCTGGCAGAGCCTGCAGAAAAAGACAAGTTCTACTCTGACCTGCGCAGCCTCCTGCAGAGCACCCCTGCAGACGACAAAGTCATCATCCTTGGCGACTTCAACGCCAGAGTGGGCCAGGACTCTAAAGCCTGGAAAGGAGTCCTCGGCAAGCATGGCGTTGGGAACTGCAATGACAATGGTCGCCTACTGTTGGAGCTCTGTGCAGAGCAGCAACTTGTCATCACCAACACTACTTTCCAGCAAAATGACAGTCGAAAGACCACCTGGATGCATCCTCGCTCCAAGCACTGGCACCTTATCGACTATGTCCTAGTGCGTCAGAGGGACCGCAGTGACGTCCTCCTCACCAGAGTGATGCCCAGCGCAGAGTGCCACACTGACCACCGCCTTGTTCGCTGCAAACTCAGACTCCGCCTCAAGCTGAAACCCAAGAAAGGGGGCCCCCCCAAGAAAAAGCTTGATGTTGCCAGCCTTCAGCGTGACGAAGGCCGATTTACAGCGCATGCTCAAAGACACAGTTGATCCAGCAGACTCCTCCCCTGAAACACTCTGGGAACAACTGAAAACTGCTATTGTAAAATCGTCTGTGGAAGTCTTGGGCTTTGCTAGAAAAAGGAACAAAGACTGGTTTGACGAAAACGACGTAGAGATCCAGGAACTTCTAGCAAAAAAAAGAGCCGCCCACCAGGCCCACCTAGCCCAGCCTTCCTGCCCTGTGAAGAAGTCTGCCTTCCGCCTCATCTGCAGCAGTCTCCAGCTCAAGCTTAGAGAGCTCCAGAACGTGTGGTGGTCCAGACTCGCACAGAGGACCCAGCTCTGCGCTGACAACGGTGACTACAGGGGCTTCTACGAAGCACTGAAAGCAGTGTATGGCCCTAGGCACCTGGTACAAAGTCCCCTGCGAAGCGCTGATGGACAGGCACTCCTCACAGATAATACCTCCATCTTGAACCGCTGGTCGGAGTACTTTCAGGACCTCGTCGGCGCTGAGCGCACTGTTCAAGAAACAGTCATCCTCCAAATCCCACACCTTCCACTAAAGGTTGAATTGGACGAACCGCCCACCGCCGAAGAGACCTTCACAGTCATCCACCAGCTCAAGAGTGGCAAAGCAGCAGGCATTGACGGAATCCCGCCAGAGATCTGGAAACATGGAGGCCCAGCACTGCACAACAAGCTCCACGACCTCTTTCTCAGCTGCTGGGAAAAAGGAACACTACCAAAGGATCTCCGTGATGCAGTCATCATCACCCTGTACAAGAACAAAGGAGAGAAGTCTGCCTGCTCTAATTGTCGTGGAATTACCCTGCTGTCCATTGCCGGGAAAATTCTCGCGAGGTTGCTCCTGAATCGGCTGGTACCTGCCATCGCTGAAGACCACCTCCCAGAGCCAACAGGAGTACCACCGACATGGTCTTTGTGCTGAGACAGCTTCAGGAGAAGTGCCGCGAGCAGAACAAAGGGCTGTACGTAACGTTTGTCGACCTAACAAAAGCGTTTGACACTGTGAGCAGGCAAGGTATGTGGCAGATCCTGGAGCGACTAGGCTGTCCCCCAAAGTTCCTCAACATGATCGTTCAGCTCCACGAGGACCAGCAAGGCCAGGTCAGACTAAACAGTGACCTCTCAGAACCATTCCCCATTCGCAACGGCGTGAAGCAAGGCTGCGTGCTGGCACCGACCCTCTTCACCATCTTCTTCAGCATGATGTTGAAGCAGGCCACAGTGGACCTCGACGATGACGACGCAGTGTACATCAGGTATAGTCTCGATGGCAGCCTGTTCAACCTCAGACGACTGCAGGCCCACACGAAAACCCTAGACCAACTGATTCGTGAGCTGCTCTTTGATGATGACGCTGCCCTCGTTGCACACACAGAGAGAGCCTTGCAGCGCATTACGTCCTGCTTCGCAGATGCCGTCCAGCTCTTTGGATTTGAGGTCAGTCTGAAAAAGACAGAGGTCCTTCATCAGCCGGCACCCAAGGAAGAGCATCGCCCTCCCCATATCACCATCGGCGAGTCCGAACTGAAGTCTGTACACCAGTTTACCTACCTTGGCTGCATCATCACGTCAGACGCCAAGCTGGACAAGGAGCTGGACAACAGGCTGGCAAAAGCGAACAGTGCTTTCGGGCGACTATTCAAGCGGGTGTGTCACAATCAACAGCTGAAAAAAGGCACCAAGATCAGCGTGTACAGAGCTGTCGTCCTCACCACCCTGCTGTACGGTTCCGAATCCTGGGCCCTCTACCGCAGCCAACTACGACTCCTCGAACGCTTTCACCAGCGCTGCCTGCGTACCATCCTCAGCACTCACTGGAGTGACTATGTCACCAACGTCGAGGTCCTTGAACAGGCGGAAACAGTGAGCATCGAGGCTTTGCTGCTGCGGACACAGCTTCGCTGGGCGGGGCACGTCTCCAGGATGGAAGATCATCGCCTACCCAAGATCACTCTGTTCGGCGAGCTCGCCACTGGACACCGAGACAGACGGGCACCAAAGAAGATATACAAAGACGGTCTCAAGAAGTTACTTAGTGCCTGCCAAATCGACCACCGCCAGTGGTCTTTGCTTGCTGCGGACCGTGACACCTGGCGCTCCACCATTCACAAGGCAGCCGTCTCCTTTGAGGACTCTCGCAGAGCTAACCTTAAGGACAAGCGGCTCAGAAGAAAAAAACAGAGTTGTCGTAACTCAGAACCCTGACCAGACCTTCCCCTGCAGCCACTGCGGTCGAACCTGCCTGTCCCGGATTGGCCTCCGCAGCCTCGAAAATGCCTGCAGACGACGTGGGCAAGCCCTATGGAATCTTCGTTCGCGAAGTCAAGCCAAGAAGAGAGAATACATTCCACGGACGGTCCTGTCATACAGCTGGGTGTTGGATGTTTTTATGCAATGACACTCTCCTGTACCCCCCCCCCCCTAACCCCCCCCCCCCCCCCCCGTCCTAGGTGGAGGGTCTTCTCTGTTTTTAGATGGATGGGATTTATTGTTGGTTTCAATTTCTTGCGGCCGCACTTGTTCTCAGAGGATCCATCTCTTAAGAAATCTTGGTTTGAGCTGACCAGTTTGACGTTAAGTTTTGCCAGACACGAGTTTGCGGGACAGAGACCAAATTGTCCCAGATGTCCCTGTGGTGGGGCTGGGTATTGGTTTGTGCGTCTGTTCCAACCCATTATTCCTTGCTTCTTTCCCCATTCTTCTGTAGAAATCCTACTCCGTTTTGAACGGAGGAGTGTATTTTCCATAGTGTTTGAAGATTATTTATTTATTTATTTATTTATTTATGGGATGAGATTGATATGTCATTTATTCTTTTGTCTGTTGTTAATGTGGCCTTTCATACATTCACGTGTATGTAAGCGCCCACTACGGACACTTTGTACATCGTAGGCGATAGTACATTCATGACAAGTCCGGTATTAACTTTGGTAGTTACGTACCGTTATAATCTCCTTTTTTCCCTTTGAAAGTAGTATCGCGATGCACGGTCATTTGCATGGGGGTAATTTTACCTCCTGCCTACGTCGTACCGCGCATCTATAATCTCTGTACTTACGTACAGTGTTCCGTGTTTTCAACACATGATCTCACTCCCCCGGGTGTGTTTGTTCTTTAAATTCTTTGCTTTTTTAGTCTCGGACTGTGTGTCTTTTTTTTTCTCTCTTACTGGTGTCGGCACATTTTCGTTTGTGCCCCACCGTCTTTCTGTTTTGTTATTGTTGTTTTGTTCTTTATTTAAGCTTCATTTCGTCCACGTTCTTCTGTTCGCTGTTAAGCAGCTACTGTCTAGTTTGACAACGGGTGAAACGTTTGTTTTTATTCGCTGGCTGCGGTTTTCCGCCTCGGGTCGACACAGTGTGTGTGTGTGGGGGGGGGGGAGGTGGTCGTATTAGCACTCTTGTGTGTCTTATGACTGTTTCCCGTGATTTTACTCACTTCTTGATTTCTCCTTATTTTAGTTTTGAGGAGATTAGCATGTCTCCTATGTTTTTGTGTCTTTTATATGCGATCATGGGGGGTGTCGCGAACATTTCCCTGCATTCCGGGTCGTTCAAGATTCTAGGCCAGTGTTTTTTATGGCTCTTGATAGCCCTTTGGTGGCTGGGTTAAATTTGGTGGTTAGTACCGGCGGGGGGGGGGGGGGGGGGAAGTTTGTTTCTTTTTCCTCCAGTTCGGCTTCTCTTGTATTAGCGTTTCCCTGGGTGTGGAGAGAATTTGAGCTGATAGGTCGGTTAGCATGGGTTGTACGTAACCCCTCGCTTGTAGTTTGGTATGAACCAGGTTGATTTCTTCAATTCTTTCATCTGCGTTTGAGCAGTTTCTTGCGATGCGGAGTGTTTACCCTTTTACTAGTCCTTTGAAGACTGCTGGTGGGTTGGCCGACAGGTGGTGGTACTGATATGTTTCAGTTGGTTTCCTGTACATTGTGATGTCCAATTGTCCTGATTGTTGGAATTTTTCACCCTTGTACATTTTTATGTCTAAGAATGTGGCCTCTGTGTCGCTAATCTTATACGTGAAGTTTATGCCTTCCGTATGTGAGTTTGCAAGAGTGAAGTATTGGTGAATTGTTTCTTCCTCTGCTCTCATGATTATTAGGCCATCGTCACGGTAACGCCAATGGTGTAGAATTGATTCCTTGTGGTTGAAGCTGGTCTGTTACGTTGTTGAAGATGCTTGCCATTAGGAGGTCACTGCATGATGGTGACGGGACTTGTCCCATGGCACATCCAATGGTTTGTTTGTAGTGTTCACCGTTGAAGGTGAAAATGTTGTTTTTGAGCATCAATTCCAGAAGGTCAATTATTACTTCCCTTCTGATTCCTGGCATCGGTGGAAACTTCAGTGTCAGTGGGAGGGCCTCTTTTGTGGCCTGTGGGAGCGCATCTTGGTCTAGGACTGTACATGTTTGACACGTCGTATACGCATATTTTTATATCTCTTTCAAATGACAAATTTTCCATGATTCTGATCAGTGTCGGTAAATTGCCGGTACTCCTCATCGTCAGCGGACCAAACCGTGGAGATAGTTATTTTGCGCATCGTTTTGTTGCATGTATCAAAATCTCCGTTGAAGTTCTATCCCCATATTTTGGTAGGGATTAGGACTACCGATTCTAAGGCCTACCTACTGATGCCAGCAGGTTGTTGTCTCACTCACGCCCGCAGTGGCCGAAATCATGTCGGGACTTTTCATTAACAGGACCACAAACCCAATCGTCCTTTTAGGAACGGTCCCGTAAACAACGCCAGTCAAATGGAATTCATGACGGGCTCGCAGAAGGAATTTACAGGGACGGCAGCTAAAGTCCCAACTATTTATAGACTAGTGACCTTGACTTATTTTTTGGGGGAAGCCCTCCCAATGCGCATGCGCAGCCTCTAGTTTTGTCCTACTGGCATCTGGAAATCATCGTTGAGGAGTCGGCATAACTGCAACTGACCCAGGAAGTTTGCATAACTTTCATTGACCATGTACATCGATGGGTATAACCCAAACCCACCGTTGTCGGAGAGACATAGATCCTCATACTATGGGAGCCTACTAGGTACTCCTTACCTAACTGGAAAAAGGAATTTAAAGAACAAACAAAATCGTGGAAGCGAAATCAGATTTGTTGAAAACGCTGAACACAGTATTGTACACAGGATATATATGCGCATGATTGCTTAGGCTGGGGGCAAAGCTACCCCTATGCCACTGACCGTGCATCGCACTACGACTTTCAGAGTGGTAGAAAGGTGGTTGTAACAGTACGTAGCTACGAAAGTCAGTGCCGGGCCTGACATGATTCGCCACATCCACTTCGTCTTTTACCGCATCAATTATATCAAAAATCTGTTGACGCGTAAATCTAAACTTCTTGTGCAGCTTTACGTCGTCGTAGTGGTCCAAAGGCTTAGTTCTATCCCTGAAAATGCGGTCCCTCCTTCTCAATTGTGCTCGATGAATAGCCAGCAGTAAGGGCGCAGCCATCTTGGAATACGACTTACAACGGGACTTTAGCTAAGTTAAAGGAGGGGTGTTGTGCCTCTAACTTACGGGCCCTTAGATGACGTCAATCGGGACAAGTGCTTCATGAATCCCATTGGAACCGCTTTTCCGGGTCGGTAGGAAACAACAGGCCGATAGATACCTAAAAGTACCGTCATGATTTCGGCTCCTTTTTCATACGGGTTTTGTATCATGGGCGTGTGTGATCTTCAACTTTCGTGTAAATTTTTTTTTTTTTTTTTTTTTTTTTTTTTTTTTTTTTTTTTTTTTTGGGGGGGGGGGGGGGGTTTCCCAACTTCTCTTTATGTGGGTGTTCCCCTCTTCCCTCCCTTTGTTTTATTTGGTTTTTCTTACAAAGAGAGACGGCAACTGGTTAGGAAGGACGGAGCTTTCCGTTGTATTGGTTTTCCCATTTTCGGCTTTTTTCCTTCACCTTTACATTGACATACTTTAGGTTTCAAGACCAGGCGTTTCAAAGTGTTTGGGATGGGCTGTTGCGACCAAGATCGACGGGGATCAGTACCAGTATACTCTGTGGAGGATTCGTGGCCCTTAAAAGGGTCTGTTTGCTTTTCAAAGACACTGAAGGAATCGTGAAGGTTTGTTTTTAAATCAAAACTTCCGCTTTTTTTGCCAAGGTCCAAGAGTCTGAAGCGATCGATCTTTTGTGCATTTTTGCTTTTGCTTCCTTCGCCGCCGCCGCTTTCACCTCTCTCTTGAAATGCTCGATAGCCGCTGGGGAAAGGACGCTTTCTGCTTGCCTGATTTCTTGGTTGATCATGTTGGTTTTCTTGTCAACCGTCCCATTCTTTTTTTTGCCAGTTCCTTAGCTTCTCGGGTGAAACTGGCCATCAACCGTTGGTCCTCGTCACTTTGTCGCGGTGTTCCGCTGAAGCTCGCCTTGCTGGTTAGGCGAAGATCGATCGCTCCACATCCGCGCCCTGTTTTGATCTCATGGTTCAAGCCCGCTGTTAGGGTGCACCAGCGTTCTCTATTGTTGACAAGGTTCACTATAGAACGAGTGCGCTCATCTAAGGCCGGGTCAGTGGCTGCTGTGGCTGTGGAGGTCGATGGCGCTGTGATGTCCAAGTTCGTGCGGCCTGTCAAATCCAGCTCAGGTGTATTGTTAACCCCTGAAGCCTGAAACCGCTGTTGGTATTCCAACATGCGAGCTTGGCTTGTGATGATTATTTGGTCACTCTCTGTCACTGTCTTCCTCTAAGTCAAGGCTGCTGTCATTGCTGTACTCCATGGTAGCGGTGATTTGGTTCATAGTCGAATTGTTGAACCGTCACTTTGGTGATGGTTAAATAGGTCTCCGCTACTTTCGTTGTGCCCAATCACGTTCTTCGTGCTTGAGGCTCCGCCTTCTAATTAGCCGTGTTGTTTGTTATGTTCCGTTCGGGTTACGGGGCTTCGTAGATCTGTGGTCACTGTTTGTTTGACTAAGCCTCCTCCCATCGGCTGGCGTCCTGTGGTTGATTTAAGGCTATGTTGTAGGTGTCTTTGTCATGCTGCTCAATCTGTGGCAGGCATGGATATACATTTTAATGATTCGGTTTTCGATGAAAACACCGCACATAGAGGGTTTCTTATTGTTTGTGTGGTTTTCTAAACTAAGTCTTTCCTTCTTTTATAGTCTTTTTTTAATGTTTTTTTTGTGTGTGTTTTGTTTGTTTTGTTTTTTTGTTTTTGATTTTTGTTTTGGGTTTCTTTCCTCTTTTTACCGCTGATGTTTTGTATTTCTTTCTTATGCTGGCCACATTTATTTCTATGTACGAGGCAAATCATCCATTATGTCGTGATTTTTTGTTTTCTTCCCGCTCTTCGCTCCTCATTTACAGAATTTATGTGTATACCTGAATTCTTGCAGTGTCGTTTTCTGCAGATCTACTTTTGCTCAGCCATGTACTTTGGCCCCACATTTATTGAGGATCTATGCCCCTTTTGGTGGGATGGTCTGTTTTTGTTGGCTCCTCCCTGTCTTAGTTATTATGCAAGGGAGGGGGGATGTTTCCGATGTTCGGTCAGGGTTCCTGGCATTTGAGGCCTCGCCTTCCCATATGGGTTGCATCTCATTTCACATATCAGTTTTTCTTATGTTGGTCAAATCGACTTCTGTCTGCGATTTCGCCCTGTGTTATGTAGCTTGTTGCGGGGTCCTATCTTCACTTATTGGTTTCCGGTACACATTCAGTGTGTGTGTGTATTTCTTGCTTGCATTTTGTAGATGTATTTCGGTTTCCGTTTCTTAAAAGCTGCACTTGTTCCCAGAGGATCTGTGTTCCTCTTAAGGAATCGTGGTTGGAGTTGACCATTTTATACGTTGAGTTATGCCGGTTGATAGTTTGCAGGGCACTGAATGCATTCCACGACGGTCCTGTCATACGGCTGGATATTGGGTGTTTTTATGTAATGACACTCTCCTCTTCCCCCCTAGGTGGAGGGTCTTCTCTGTTTTTAGATGGATGGGATTTATTGTTGATTTCAATTTCTTACGGCCGCACTTGTTCCCAGAGGATCCGTCTCTTAAGGAATCTTGGTTTGAGCTGACCAGTTTGACGTTAAGTTTTGCCAGACGCGAGTTTGCGGGACAGAGACCAAATTGTCCCAGATGTCCCTGTGGCGGGGCTGGGTATTGGTTTGTGCGTCTGTTCCAACCCATTATTCTTTGCTTCTTTCCCCATTCTTCTGTAGAAATCCTACTCCGTTTTGAACTGAGGGGTGTATTTTCCATAGGGTTTGAAGATTATTTATTTATTTATGGGATGAGATTGATATGTCATTTATTCTTTTGTCTATTGTTAATGTGGCCTTTCACACATTTACGTGTATGTAAGCGCCCACTACGGACACTGTGTACATCGTAGGCGATAGTACATTCATGACAGGCCCGCATTAACTTTCGTAGTTACGTACGTTATAATCTCCTTTTTTCCACTTTGAAAGTAGTATCGCGATGCACGGTCAGTTTGCATGGGGGTAATTTTACCTCTTGCCTATGTCATTCCGCGCATATATAATTTCTGTACTTACGTACAGTGTACCGTGTTTTCACCACATGATCTCCCTCCCCCGGGTTTGTTTGTTCTTTAAATCCTTTGGTTTTTTAGTCTCGGACTTTGTGTCTTTTTTTCTTTTTTTTTCTTCCTTTCATCCTTCTTCCTTTTTTCCCCCATTTTTTTCACCGGTGTCGGCACATTTTTGTTTGTGTATTACCGTCTTTCTGTTTTGTTATTGTTGATTTGTTCTTTGTTTAAGCTTCATTTCGTCCACGTTCTTCTGTTCGCTGTTAAGCAGCTATTGTCTAGTTTGACAACGGGTGAGACGCTTGGTTGATTCGCTGGCTGCGGTTTTCCGCTTCGGGTCGACACAGTGTGTGTGTGTGGGTGGGGGGGGGGGGGGGGGAAGGAGGTGGTCGTAGTATCACTCTTATGTGTCTTATTTTTCGGTTGTTTCCCGTGATTTTACTCACTTCTTGATTCTTCCTTATTTTAGTTTTGAGGAGATTAGCATGTCTCCTAAGTTTTTGTGTCTTTTATATGCGATCATGGGGGTTGTCGCCGGCCGATAAAAAACAGGCCATTTCATCGGATAGTGTGCGATGTGATACACTTTTTTACAAACAAAGGTAAATTGGTGCCACGGCGTGCAAGAGTGCACACGCAACCTTCCTCGTCACAGCACTGGCACTGACCATCTTTGCGTGGCTAGAGCACAAAACCACAACCAATTCTTCACACAAAAAAAAACAAAAAAAAAAAAAAAAAAAAAAAAAAAAAACAGGCCATTGCTTCCGAGAGTGTGCGAAGAGATAAACCTTTTTTTTTTTTACAAACGTAACTGCAAAGACAGTAGCTGTTTAACAGCGAACAGAAGAACGTTCTCGAAATAAAGTTTCTATACAACAACAACAACAACAACAACAAAAATCCATTACATTGTATCACATCCAGCAGTTGATACTGAATGAACCTTAAACTTTGGGGAAAAGAGAAAAAGAAGAAACAACAAACCGGCAAGAAACGGTTATCAAAATCGACAGACTTGCGGTGATAAAGAGAACACTCGGCACTGAATAAGAAGAATCTAATTGACACAACTTTCCGAAACAGAGAGCGCAATTTCACGTGGAAAAAACATTGAAAACTACACAGCGAAGGGATGCGCTATCTTACTAACAGGCAGGTGGCACAGCTACCTCTATGCCGTTATCCATGCATCGCGCTACTACTTCCAAAAGTAGTTGAAGGGTGTTGGGAATGGTCCCTGATTACGTAACTGCCGGGCCTGGCGCTGACTGGACTAATAAATGGCCACCTGCGAGACATGTGGCTCTCTGGAGCTGGCACATGCATAAATGTATAGAAAGCCTTGCGAACAGAAGACCAAACAATCAAGATATAGCCCTATATCCCGAACACTTAAGCAAAACAGGGTCGACTCAAAACTGACCCATCGCGATCAAAAGAGAGATAAAACAACCCAGCGGGAACTTCAGCTCACGGATGAATTTATGTCTGTTCCCTGAGACGACGAAAGGATCAAGGCCTCCTGTTGCATATACTGCACAGCCAGCCTCTCCTGCCTCTCCTCGTTGCAGCCTGACGCCGGACCTCAGACCACCATAGGCTCTGGCCTGCGGACAAGGCGATCTTTCGCCGCCACGACGTGCCAGAGCGCACAACTGAAAAATATCAGTACCTACACCACCTGTCGGCCAACCCACCAGCAATCTTCAAATGACAATTAAAAGGGGAAACACTCCGCACCGCAAGAGACTGCTATAACGCAGTTGAAAGAATTTGTAAAAACGAAAGTTGAACCTCACAAACACTAGGATACAACTCGATGCGAGAATCCTTCCGAAAGTGAGCCAACGACCTACTAACTCAAGTCAGTAGGAAAGCCCTAGAGCTATCAATCCTAATCCCCAGCCAATACGGGGGATAGGATTAAACGGAGATCGAGATACGTGCAGCAGAACGCTACACTAAATGCTCATCTCCACGGTTTGGTCCGCTGACGAAGAGGAGTCCCGGCAATTTAAAGCAAAACTTCCTCGAAACACACATGAACTAGACATAAAAATTCAGACTGACTTCTGTCGCTCGAGTATGTACGGCCGGCCGATAAAAACAGGCCATTTTATCGGATAGTGTGCGATGTGATACACTTTTTTTTACAAACGAAAGGTGTATATGTGCGTGCGCAAACACACACACACACACACACACACACACACACACACACACACACACACACACACACACACAACACACACACACACACACACACACACACACACGATGATGATAATGATGTTGATAATGTCATTGATGATGATGATGACGATTGTGCTTATAAACTATTTTTACGCTTTAACTCTCGTTTAAGGGTTAAACACATTCTTTTTGTAATGCAAGATGCTTTTATTTTGACAGTTCAGTGCGAGTTTTATTACGGGGCAGGTGGTCCATATTTCTGCCAGTGGGAAAGGGTCCAGGCAACTTTAGAATGGGCTGTTAACGCATTCAACACACCTGGTAAGTTATAAATCTTCACTTAGTTGATAATGTCTAAATTTATTGTCTATGGCCCAAACCACTGCACATCTGGCTCACATATGGAACTGTGATAATCTAAGGTCGGCGAAGGGGCGGGATGGAGATCGCGCATAACGTAAACGAGCGAGTAGTTGTCGGCATAACGCTGTTCCAACTTGTGTTTCTGCGGGTATCAGAGCATCGAGCACTGGGATAACTTGATAGTACACACTGAATGAAGTCGTTAAGTCAGCGGGAGTAAACAGTTGCCATCTGCAAGCCTGATAGTGTGTGTCTGGGGGGTGGGTGGGGAGTGGGTGGAGGGTTGGGGGGGGGGGGGCGCCTCATAGAATTTTATTGGCGGCCACGAGCGTGGCTTCTGCTTTAAACGTTGAATATAATACAGTAAGAGTTGACTATTAGTCCAGGGTATTTATGAAACACCTTGACTTCCTTGCTTCACAAGGTTTTTTCATAAATAATAATAATCACGGTATTTATAATGCGCTTATCTTATAATAATTATAACTCTAAGCGCGCACTCACAACTAACACACGCATGCGCACGCTTTAGGCAGTGACTCACGTAACACAAATAGTGAAAATACATACGACGGTCAGCTTCGGGTGGGGAGTGTGGTGATATAATGCTAGAACTGTTGAAAGAGGTGAGTTTTGAGGGCGGACTGAAAGGAGGAGAGCGAGTGTTTCTGACGGAGAGAGAGTGGGAGTGTGTTACAGGTGGATGGACCGTATACTGAGAAGGAGCGGGGGCCGAAAGTGCTGAGTTTGGTGCGGGGGATGAGGAGGCGGAGAGGGTCGGAGGCGGAGCGGAGGGAGCGGGGAGGAGTGTAAGGGTGAAGTAAGTTGGAGAGATAGGCAGGAGCGTAGTTGTTCAGGGATTTGTAGCAGAGAGACAGAATATTGTATTGGATGCGTTGGGGGATGGGGAGCCAATGAAGGAGCTTGAGCAGGGGAGTGATGTGGTCGGATTTTTTCTTTCTCAGGACGAGGCGGGCAGCATTGTTCTGGACGCGCTGGAGAGTTAGAGTGGTGGAGTGAGGAAGGCCGGAAAGGAGAGAGTTGCAGTAGTCGATGCGAGATAAGATGAGAGAGACAGCGAGTTTGGTGGCAGCTTCGGTAGTGAGGTATTTTCTGATCTGACTGATGCGGCGGAGGTGGAAATAACATGACTGGGCCGTGGCGGAGACGAAGCTGGTCATGGAAAGAGAGGAATCGAGGATAACGCCAAGGTTCTTGACCGAGTCAGAGAGGGAGATAGGGGTGCTGTCGAGTTGAAGGTGGAGAGAGGGAGGGAGCTGGGAAAGTTTCTGGCGAGTGCCTACCAGCATGGCTTCCGTTTTGTCGTCGTTCAGTTTGAGCTTGTTTGCTGTCATCCAGTTTTTCACGTCTTCATAGCTGTCAGCCGTGCGATTCAGCGGTGTCTGAGTGTTGTCGAGTTTGTCTTTGTCTAGTAGTTGTGAGTCGTCAGCGTAGAGGTGGTGGTGTATGTGGTGAGACTGGATGATGTTGGACAGGGGGGAGGTGTAGAGTGTGAAAAGGACCGGGCCCAGGACGGATCCCTGTGGAACGCCGCAGGAGAGCGTGACTGGGTTGGAGGAGACGCCGTCGATGGTGACGGACTGCTGTCTGTCGGAGAGGTAGGAGAGAAACCAGGAGTGAGCAGAGTCAGTGATGCCAAAGGAGTGGTGAAGGCGGTGGAGGAGGATAGAGTGGTCTATGGTGTCGAAGGCGGCAGAGAGATCGAGTAGCGTAAGAAGGGAGATGTTGCCCGAGTCAGTGGAGAGAAGCAGGTCGTTAAGGAAATGTAGAAGGGCTGTTTCAGTGCTGTGATGTTTGCGATAGGCAGACTGGAAAGGACTGAGGAGGTTGTTGTCGGCGAGGTGAAGGTTGAGTTGGTTGAGGACAACCTTCTCTAGAAGCTTGGACAGGAAAGAGAGATTGGAGACTGGGCGGTAGTTCTTGAGTTGTCGGTAATGAAGGGCAAAAGTTTCAGCGGATAAACAATCTTCACGATGTCCGGAATGCATACCAGAACATCGGCATAAAAATCGGCCCAGACAAACACACTAAATTTGTTAAATGCAAATGTTGCATATAATGTTTCTCTTTACGTTATTCATTGTTGTGCAACCCTCCAAAATCACACGTACATCGACACCTTGTAGACTTGCAGGAGTATACAGTAGTATGCATACTTTGAAAATCGTTGTCTAAAAAGCCGTATGTCGTAGGCATTTAAACGTGTGTATGGTTAGTAATATAATCATGCTGTTTATAAAGATATTGCATCGAAGACTCAACTCCTTTAGATGGAGAGCATTCCGACACATATCGAGCGCCCCTCGTATAAACAAATATGGTCATGATGTCCCATACAGTGTGATCGTTTTGACCTTGACCATAAAAAGGTAAAAAAATATCTATCTATTCTATCTATATCCCGTAGTCTTGCCGACCGTTGGGGCACCACTGATGACTTGGCAACCAGCTCCCTCCATTCCACTCTGTTCTCTGCCATTCTTAGCGTATCGCCCAGCCTCAGTCCTGTCGACTCTGAGATATTGTCCTCCCATCTTTTTCTCTGTCTTCCTCTCCTTCGTCCTCCTTGCACAGTGCCCTGCATGATTGTTTTGGCAAGCCATGTTAAACGCATGACATGCCCATACCACTTCAGTTTGCGTTTTTTTCACAATGGCTAATAGCTCTTCATAGTGCCCGATGGCTTGCCTGATTCTGCTACCCACTTCATCGTTCGTGATGTGATCTCTGTATGAAATGCCAAGCAGCCTTCGAAAACATCTCATTTCAGTGGCTTGTATCCTCCTTTCAAGGTTAGCTGTGAGGGTCCATGACTCACAGGCATACAAGAACACTGAGATGACTAAGGAGCTAATCAGTCTGATCTTGGAGCAGAGTGTGATGTTCCTGTCCTTCCATATGGTCTTCAATCTTGTCAGTGCTGTTGTTGTCTGCGCAATCCTGGACAGTATGGTTTTGATCCCTCATCTGTCACAATGGCTCCTAAGTATTTGAATTTATTAACTGTTTCCAGTTTTTGGCTTCCAATCATTTCGTCAGTGCCATGCCACTGGTGTTATTTGTCATCAGTTTGGTCTTCTCTGCGCTGATTTCCATCCCATACGCAATGGCTGTACTGTCCAGCTTTGTCATCAATGTCATCCGCAAAGCGCAAGATACAAGACATCACGTCTTGGTGCCAAGTTTTATGTCGCTGGTCTTAATAGTCTCTGAGAAAATTGCACGTTTATTTTGCAAATGATTGGCAGAGAGGTGAGCCGCACGCACAAGTGTCTTTCGCAATATGACCAATTTTGAAGGTGAAGGAAATGTTGCCGATCTTTTTTTACAGGCTCTAGAGACACTACCCTTCATGTTGCAACACAGAAAGCTCGTGACGCAAAGATCCCTAGGTTGGCCGTTTCGGCCAGTATCTGTCCTAGCCTACATCGCGCGCAGTGGTTACAGATGACATGTATGACGCGAGACAGCTAGCTATCTCTGCCAGAACTGCTGTTTTCATGTGTACGTACAGTAAACACATGAGCTCAAGCGGGGGTGTAGACCCTTCCCGGCTTCGGTCCTTTCTTTTGTCAGGATTCTGTGCGCAGCGATAATATGGCGTATTACATCCGCTATCGACAATCATTATATATATATATATATATATATATATATATATATATATATATATATATATATATATATATATATATATATATATATATATAATATATATATATATATAATGATAATATATATTTATCATTTGCATATACATTGTCACACGCTAAGACTGCTCGCGCTGATTAAACGCTTCACTAAGGGGCTGGGTCCACGCTACCAGAATTTGCGACTAACAATGTGTGGTAAGCAACAATTTGCCACATGCCACATCGGCTTCGTGGCACACGTTTCAATGTGCGCGCAATGTGTTTGTACTGACTGACCTGCCATTACCATATATGGAACAGCTCTCACGCGCCCGTTTAAAATATTCGAAGCTGCGGGAGTCCCATATGCATGGGAACTCTCGGACAAGGTTGATCAATTAACTCACTGGAGACGTGCCGCATACGGATACGCAGCTATTCGCAGCGTTTCCGCATGCGGCGCGTCTCCATTGAGTTAACAGTCTCAAAGCCGTCCCTCAGCTTCTCCGCCATTTTTTTCCGGCTCGGAAGATGAAGAAACGGGAAGTGGCGCAAGGACACCGCTGACTGGCTGAGAGGCGGCAACATTGCTCCAGCCTTGCGCGCTACCACAAATAAATAGACTCGGTGTGTATCGGGGCGCAATTTGTGGCGGCAATATTGTAGGCGCCCCTAATTGTGGCAGCAACATTGCCGCCACAAAATTGCGCCCGGCAATAGGTGTTTGTGGTAGCGTGTGCCCAGCTTCTAACCCCTTCACTGCTCAGGAAAACTCAACCCCACGGGCACCTGCAAAATGGTGCTGGATCGACCACACGTTGAGGAAGCGTCCTGGTAGCATTACAGAAGAGAGGCACTCAGCTGTAACCTCCAGGAAGAGAATTGTGGCCAGGCCAAAGAAGACCTGGCGAAAATCATCCGAGAACGAAGCGAGGGCAGCTGGACATACATGTTCAGAACTAAAATGGATGACCCAGAGTTGAGTCCGCTGGAGGGGTGCTGTTTTGGCCCAATATATGCTCCACTTGGAGCGATGTGGACTAATGCAAGACCCAACTGCAGGAGGTATAGATCTTCATGAGCCCCCGCAGTTGCGGGGGCTCATGAGGATTTATGCCTCTTGCTAAAACCACATATTATCCATGTTTCTTTGACGGCGGAAGGTTGTTTATGTTGAATTTACAATGATTTCAAAAGTCACTATCTGGCAGTGAAGGGGTTAAGTATTTCTGCCAAGTGTTCAATAAGTAAAACAGAACGTCACTTGTTATTTCTGTTAACAAACACTCTCTGTAAACATCACATATTTGTTTTCTACAACAGCTGAAGGGTTTTACGCCGTAGCATTTTCAGAAAATTCTGATGACTTGACAACAAAGGAAGCCATCCTGAAAAGCAGCTTACAGTGTTCTACAGGAGACAAGCTGTACAATCTCGGGTTCCGATATTACATACGATACACCGGCACCAAGTTCTCTGTCGTCCTTGATAAAGTGAACGGTGCTGCACAGACTTTGTGGTCGGAGGATACACCCAAGGTGTGGGTGAATCACAAGGTTAACGTCACGTCACCAGACAGTGACTTCCAGGTGAGTAGGCCACTGTTATGTCTCCTATGCTCCTATGACGGAACTGTTTGATCCCGCTCGAGAATTTTTTGACCCAGCTTCAGACAATATAAATCATATATGTTAAACTGCATATATGCTCTTTATTTTACGTCCTAAAATTTTAACCAAATTTTAATTGTGCCCAGTTTAAGAACTCCTGCTTATTTAATTAAGCTGACTGGACATGATAACCATATAGGAATCATCGCGACTAAAACCGCTACCAACAACCGAAGGGTTAAGTTGTATTACGAGTTAGGCCCTTAACATCGGCTTTATAACTTGACTTAAGTCTTTGACATCAACTCCTTGGTCGGATCCGAGAGGCGACAGGAACCGCTGGCGAAGAATAACTCGTAAAACAACGATTTTCTCTACAACTGTTAAAGTATCTTAGTACAAAGTATCCCTTTGAAAGAACCCCGAGCTTAGTACTTGTATACTTAGAAATTCAGGGGACGCAACTCGTAATGTTTTCGACTGTCAGTCAATTATTCCCCTTTCAAATAGTGACTTGCGCGAATTGCATACGCTTCAAAACGTCTCTCTAAAGTATTGTCTTATTTATCAAATGGTTTTTTTTTTTTATGAAATTGGTATCATAGATCGTATATAATGCGTACATATACTTGTTATTGATTTATTTTTTTTTGTTTGTTTGTTTTCGTAACCAACTCATGTTTTTTAGTTACCTGCCTGATGGCTTTTAGTGTTTACACCTTTTTGATTTATGTACCGTAGCGTATAATTATGGAAAGGCATGCACTTGGAATTTTCCGTCGATGATATATTATCACACTTTTGAATGCAATTGGAACCAAATATATTTCATAGCACCAGCATACAGTTGTTTTTGTTGCATAACCCCCTAAATTGTCTTATTTGTATTTATATGCATTTTTGTGCTTCGTGGTTTGCCGGCGGTATGAATGAAGGTTACTGTGTGTCTGTACTGAGAAACGTGATTGGCCAGTCATCTTTGGAAATGTTATGTGAAAATGGGTTCCAATATTTCTATTTATTCCAGGGCTCTGGAGTTGATGCGAATCTTTAGAACTCACCTTATAACTAAGCTCTACAACTTAAAATAAAATAGACACTTTCTAGAAACAGAGCCACTGGATGGAGAAAAAATGGGTTTCTACCAACAAAGTGGGTGCCTCTGACACAAAAACTGGCATTACAGTAAAAATTGGTGTCCTCTTCATATCATTCATTTTAGCGTGGACTATTTTAATAAAATTAGGCTTTTGTAATAAGGTAAAGGTCACGGAATATTTGATGCTTTTTCCACATTATTTGGATTGTTGTCATTCGTTTTTCAACTGAATGTGTATTCCTTTTTTTTTTTTTTTTTTTCCTGCATTAAAATTGTCAAGCACAATGACATCACTAAACACATCTCTGGTTGATTTTATTATTATGATTGTTTGGGTGGGGTTGTAAGGGGGTTGGGGGGAGGGGAGAGTGAGGGGGTGGGGGGGGGGGTCATCACTTTTGGTTTATAGAGCTGCTGAATGTTCTCTTATGAATGAAAGATTTTCATTATCAGTGGAATCAGTAGGTCATTTCAGAGGCGCGCACCGAGTTGCACGTAAAACCACTCACAAATACACATTTGGAGTGCACCAGATGGATCCAGTTGACCAAGTCCCACATTCCACACTATAGGACAGCTAAGACTGAGAAGCAATCGCGGCGTTTATGGCGCGGTACAAGGTTTAAAACTAAGAAACTGTTGTTTTTACAAGCGTGTCCGGCAAAAGTTGTTATTAAAACTGTTTTAAAACCTCTTTTAACTCAACTTTTGTTAATGTTAAAAGTGTTTTAATTTACAAGCGTGTTGTAACTGTTATGCATCTATTTCAACGTATAGTGCTGGATATTTTTCAGATTGTCGCCTTCTCTCTTCGCTCAACACTCGACTTTCCAGTCCTTACCTCAAACGGACAGCATTCACACAAATAATACTTTACTATTACACCTTTTGACAACATTAGGTTTCTTTTTCTGAACTAGCATTACATCCGAAAATGGCCCATCCAAGCCTGCACTCTTTTTACTGCACTAAACGACCGACTACACCAGACGACGCACGTAACGACGCTGACTGTGTGACGTCATTTGCATTCAATCAAATTGTGCATACAATCCAAGAGGAGATGCAGCCAAAACAAAAGCATTCATGACACTGAAAAACCTACAAACAAAGCAACAGGTTCAACCAAAAGGTCGGGCAGGACACAAGAAAACAGCAGCGTCCCCCGAAGTGCACGTCCGATCTCACACTGCGCACTCACACGATCACTTTACTTCATAGCAAGTTGCTCGCATACAAATACATTGTCCTACTCACTGGCGCACAGATACATTGCTCTCAAATTTGCCACTAGACATGACCTCCCACCACAACACCCCGGAAGCACAACACAATTGAACACTGTTACGTGGTGGGGTTGTAGTCGTAGTATGATAAACGCACCAGACGCACGCACGTAAGGTTCTTTTTAAATAACTTTCATTCAGCTGCAATCCGTCACACGTGGCTTAAGGATGTAGACAATACTGGAGTAACAGTTCCAACAATATTTAATTCAGCGATGCGATATCCACACAGTGCAATTCCAAATGCACAAATACTGATACAAAGTCTCTTCTGCAATGTCCACACTGCGACACAAAACTTCTCCTACGCAGCGTCTCACACAAAGTACACCCTATACGGGCCACGTACCTACCACTGACAATTGCAAGACAATGTACGAACGGGCTTTCCCAGCGCCCTTCTTATATATACTACGAAATTCTAGAATCATCTACGGAAATAATACAATGCAACCAATCGGAACGAAATACGCAACTGAAATTCATAAATAAGAAACTTCTGGAATCGCTAAATTAGGCTACAAAAACTCGGCTGTTCACTTCAGCTCTAAATCCTAATGTATAATGAAGACACATAAAAGTATGGTAGCCCTATCACCACATTCTATGATAGCTCTAGAAAGTACGAGAACATTCCCAAAACAAAATAAAGGCTGCTCAATTCATTCACGCGCACTGAAAAACAAAATGTAGCGAACTGTTACGAACTGTTGCCAACGACTAGACGTCACACATACGAGGTTACTAGACAGTGCGACCCTTCTAGAACGTTCTGGACTAAACTTAACATAACAAAACGAAATCGACTCTACTCACGAACAAAAGAAAATCTTACTAAAAAGGCACGTGAAGCATAACCATGATAGCTCTAAAAAATATCGTATCGTTTCCTACGATAAACACATGTATGCACTCACAGGATAACACAACCACAATCGTAACAAACACTTTCTTTTTTTTTTACAAAACAACCACACCCTCAAATAACAAACCTCATTTTGCTGCTACATAAACAATTTACTCCCTCACACAAATACAATACCAACCACCACCCCCCACCCCCCCACGCCCACCCCGCCTCCCCCCCCCCACCCCCCACTACCTTTCGTATCTCTCCATTTCACTTCGGCTCACCGACGCAGTGAATCAGGTATTAAGTTATTTATTGCTGAGAAGGGTGATGTCACACACACACGCCCATTTTACGGGTTTTGTGCACACACACACACACACACACACGCTCTTCCGCAGCGTGGGTCCGCATTGATCCGCGGGCCTTTTCGCTGCTTTGTTCTATGTCAGTGCTGCGCGCTAGTCGGTAAAGTGTTTACTGTGCGAGGCTGTCTGCCTCTCGCGGCCACATCTGTTGCTTGATTGTTGTCCGTGTCCCTCGCTCCCCAACCACACTCACACACACACACACCGACCGGCGCACACACACACACCGCACACACACACACCTACTGTACATCAGTTTTCTCCCTTGCGTCTCTTCCCTACCGCACTGCTCACATACCTCGGCACACACACACTTACTCATACACCCTGCTGCACCCTCTTCCCGTCTTTCGCTTTCTTGTCCCCACAAATAATCATGCTCATCAGATACACACGCCAACAACTGCTATCTCTACGTCGCCATGCCACCCACTCCGCATCTGGTGCCGCCGACAGTGTTGCAGTCGCCTTACGCGGCATCCGATTGCGCAAGAGAGGCCGCAGGGGCGGAATTAGCAGAAGGCAGGACGCACAAACACACACACTACCACACACTTCTTCATCTCTTCCAATGCCCTTCCACCCCTTCCGCCTCCTCCCCCTTCCTTCCTTCTTCTCCCATTTCTTCTCCTCCCTCCCTCATTCACTGCTCCATGCCCTCCTCGACTGCCCACTCCCCCACCCTCATCCCCCTTCCTCTCCTCACCCCCTCCTCCTTCGCCTGCTTTCTCCTCCTCCTCCCCTCCTCCCCCTTTTTCCTCCCCGTCACCCTCCCCATCCCTCTTCCTCATCTTTTTATACTCCCCTTCCTCCCCCTCTCCCCTCTCCCCCTCCCCACCCCCCTCTCGCATCCTCTTTCTTACCCGGTTATCCTTCCCCGACTGTTCCTCCTCCACACTCCACCCCTCACTCCTCTTTCCCCCCTCCATCCTCTCTCCCCCCTCCCTACCCTCCCTCTCCTCTGTCCTCTTCTTCGTCCGTTTCTTCTCCCTCTGCTGTCTCTTCCAACCTAAAACTGTGTCTATTTAATGCCCAGTCTGTCTGCAAAGATGGCAAAGCTGACGTGATTTCCGACTTCATTCTAGACAATGACCTAGATATTGTCGTGATCACCGAAACGTGGCTCCGCTCGGCTGGCGACGAACCCATCATCGCCAGCGTCACTCCGAGTGGCTACCGCCTGGCCTCCTTCCCGCGCGCTTTCAGAGGGGGTGGCATTGCCATCATCTACAGGGACTGCCTTTCCGCTCACCTCTCCTTCTCTCAGTCTCTACCTTTTGCTCATCCCTCCTTTGAATCTGTCGAGGCCGTAGCAACACTCCCTGGCCAGTCCCTCATCTTCTCATGTATCTATCGCCCCCCTCCAAGCTCTCAAAACAAACTCACAAACTCCATGTTCCTCACCGAGTTCGACCTCCTCCTCGAACACTACAGCACACGACCCGGAAAACACATCCTTCTAGGCGACTTTAACTTCCACTTTGACAAACCCGACCACCCTGACACAAAACGCCTCTGCACGTCACTTTTAAACCACAATCTTACACAACACATCACTAAACCCACCCACCGACTTGGCCACACCCTCGACTGGATCATCACCCGCACCTCCGATCAACTCTTTCTCGACTCTGACACCTCTTCTGTGCTTCCCTCTGACCACTTCGCTATTCTCGTCTCCCTCAATCTACCTCCCCCGAAAAAAACCAAGCTCGTTGTCTCTCGTCGCAAACTAAAATCTGTCAACCGCGAGAGCTTCTTCGACGAAGCTGTCGACCTTCTCTCGGACCCCACCCCCTCTCCCGATCTTGCATCCCATTTCGATTCCTCCCTTCGAAAACTTCTAGACACCCATTCCCCTGTCACGACCTGCTCCATACCCAACCGACTCCCCGCCCCCTGGCTCACTGATGACATAGCCGAGGCCAAGCGCGAGCGCCGACAAGCGGAACGCCTCTCGCGCTCATCTGACCTCACCGTTCACAGACAGATCTTCCAAACAACCAGATCCAAAGTCTGCAAAATGATCTCCGAATCTAAACGCAAACACCTTCAAAACCAAATCCTGGAATCCACCTCGTCCAAAACCCTCTACGCCACCATGAACACACTCCTAGGCACTTCTAATGACTCTCCTCTCCCCAACACAAACAGCAAAGAAGAACTCCCGTCTGCTTTCTCTACCTATTTTTCGGACAAAATCCAAAATCTGCGCGACACACTCGACACCCTGCCTCCTCCGGCTTGCCCTCCCGACCCCACCTTTTCCGGCACTCCCCTCTCGTCCTTCCGCACCGTCTCTCAGGATGAAGTCCTCAAGACCATAAAGTCCATGCCCTTCAAAACCTGCGAACTTGACCCCCTCCCAGCTTCTCTCTACCGTGACGGCCTTCCAAAACTTCTACCCTTCATTACCGACATCATCAACGCATCTCTAGAAAACGGCTCCGTCCCCGATATCTTCAAGTCCGCCATCGTCCGTCCTCTCCTCAAAAAACACAACCTCGACCCAAACGAACTCAAGAACTATCGCCCAGTCTCCAATCTCTCTTTCCTGTCCAAGCTTCTTGAGAAGGTTGTTCTCAACCAGCTCAACCTCCATCTCACCGACAACAACCTCCTCAGTCCATTCCAGTCTGCCTACCGCAAACATCACAGCACTGAAACAGCCCTTCTACATATCTTAAACGAGCTGCTTCTCTCCACTGACTCTGGCAACATCTCCCTTCTTACACTACTCGATCTCTCTGCCGCCTTTGACACTATAGACCACTCTATCCTCCTCCACCGACTCCACCACTCCTTCGGCATCACTGACTCTGCTCACTCCTGGTTTCTCTCCTACCTCTCTGACAGACAGCAGTCCGTCACCATCAACGGCGTCTCTTCCAACCCGGTAACGCTCTCCTGCGGAGTTCCACAGGGATCCGTCCTGGGCCCGGTCCTTTTCACACTCTACACCTCTCCTCTGTCCAACATCATCCAGTCTCACCGCATACACCACCACCTCTACGCTGACGACTCACAACTGCAAGACAAAGACAAACTCGACAACACTCAGTCACTACTGACTCGCACGGCTGACTGCTACAAAGACGTGAAAAACTGGATGACAGCAAACAAGCTGAAACTGAACGACGACAAAACGGAAGCCATGCTGGTAGGCACTCGCCAAAAACTCTCCCAGCTCCCTCCCTCTCTCCACCTTCAACTCGATAGCACCCCCATCTCCCTCTCTGACTCGGCCAAGAACCTCGGCGTCATCCTCGATTCCTCTCTGTCCATGACCAACTTCGTCTCCGCCACGACCCAGGCATGCTATTTCCACCTTCGCCGCATCAGTCAGATCAGAAAATACCTCACTACCGAAGCTGCCACCAAACTTGCTGTCTCTCTCATCTTATCTCGCATCGACTATTGCAACTCTCTCCTTTCCGGTCTCCCTCACTCCACCATCTTCACTCTCCAACACGTCCAGAACAATGCTGCCCGTCTCGTCCTCAGAAAGAAAAAATCCGACCACATCACACCCCTGCTCAAAATCCTTCACTGGCTCCCCATCCCCCAACGCATCCAATACAAAGTTCTGTCTCTCTGCTACAAATCCCTGAACAACTGCGCTCCTGCCTATCTCTCCAACTTACTTCACCCCTACACACCTTCCCGCTCCCTCCGCTCTGCCTCCGACCCTCTCCGCCTCCACATCCCTCGCACCAAACTTAACACTTTCGGTCCCCGCTCCTTCTCCGTCTACGGTCCATCCATCTGGAACACTCTCCCACTCTCTCTCCGTCAGAAACACTCTCTCTCCTCCTTCCAGTCCGCCCTCAAAACTCACCTCTTTCAACAGTTTTAGCACTATATCACCGCACTCCCCACCCCAAGCTGACCGTCGTAATGTATTTCACTGTTTGTGGTACGTGAGTCATTGTCTAAAGCGTGCGCATGCGTGCGCGAGTTGTGAGTGTGCGCTTAGAGTTATAATTATTATAAGATAAGCGCATTATAAATACCGTAATTAATTAATTAATTAATTAATTAATTAATTAATTAATTAATTAAAAAGAAGGGTGATGTCACACACACACGCCCATTTTACGGGTTTTGTGCACACACACACACACACACACACACACACACACACACACACACACACACACACACACACACACTGCTGGGATTCAGCTGGGATTCAAACGCACTAGCAGTGTGTCTTTTAAGCACAAAGTGCATGTAATAAACCCTAAATGGAAAAAACTGATTTTTTAAATTTTTTTATAACTTCTTAGCGCCAGACAATGCAGAAACAGCCCTCAGAAAAAAAAAAATGGGTGTCTGACTTGGGCACCCAGAATTTTACACACAGCCATTTTCCATAAGGTAGGTAAAGACAGTCACTTTAGGGCTTTTGTGCACACACACATATGCACAAACACACACACACACACACACACACACACACACACACACACACACACACATACACACACAAACAGAGAGAGAGAGAGAGAGAGAACACACACAAGCACGCCCGCATGCACGTACACACACACACACACACACACACACACACACACACACACACACACACACACACACACACACACACACACACACGCTTTAACCATTTGAGCGGTAAATGATTAATTGACACCTTGGGTTAGTGCAGATTGAACATGAAGTATTTCTTTTGCTGAAATAATGGTGAGTCTATTTGTAATTGTCATTTTGGCAAGCAGGCAACTTGGGCTTGATTTGACTTACATCGGGTTTTAAATATTTATATCATTCACATTATAAAAAAAAACAAATACAAAGCATACTCGAAGACTGATTAGTTTTAGGACAATGTAGACACACTGAAGATAAACATTTACCAAATAAATCGGTTATCCCCTGCCATGATATAAAAAGTAGTGTTTTTTGTTTTGTTTTCTTATCAGATTTTTGTGTCTGATCAGATTATTTTCAAGGCCGAAAAAATGAATCAGTATCGGAGTGTGTATATCGGCCTCGCCAGCATAACCTATACTGCTTCTGACCTCACACCGACCACAACACAAACAACCGTGATTCCAACAAAACTGGTTCATACTACAACAACTTCATCAGATACGCCCGCAAACACCACCGAGTCAACAGTGGACTACGAGATGTCGACAGAAAAGTGGACAAGATCGCCATTAACGGGTCTCTCTCTCTCTCTCTCTCTCTCTCTCTCTCTCTCTCTCTCTCTCTCTCTCTCTCTCTCTCTCTCTCTCTCTCTCTCTCTCTCTCTTGATTGATTGATTGATTGATTGATTGATTGATTGATTGATTGATTGATTGATTGATCATATTTATGTGACAAATGATGATAAAATATCAAATGTACATGTTCCCTCCTTAGCTGTCAGTGACCATAACCCAGTTTGTTGCACAGTCTCCATGAAACTAGACAAAGAGAACAAAAAGAGACATAAAACAATTAAATATCGTTCTTTCAAAACATTTAATAACGGCGACTTTCTGCGGGATCTGTGCAATACTCCTTTCAGGGACGTGTATAACCACACTTCTCCTGACAGTGCCCTGTCGTACTGGATGGATCTATTCCTTGGAGTCCTAAATAAGCATGCGCCCATACGAGAAAAACGAGTTAAGCACTCTACCCTGCCACCCTGGTTAACAGTAGATGTCAAACAGGCCATGTCATTTAGAGACAAACTTAAGAAAGAAAAACAGTTTGATGAATATAAGAAACAACGAAATCGTGTTAAATACTTAGTGAGAGCGTCAAAAAAACTGTTCTTCCAGGAAATGATTAGGGACAAAAAGATACAGCATCGGTGTGGAAAGCCCTGAACGTTATAACAAAGGGTAAATCAGCCCCTGAAATACCATCCCATTTGTCAGCTGATATATTAAATAAGCACTTCCTATCGACAGCTGAAACACTTGCTCAGTCAGCTGCAAGTAGTAACACAGAGTACCAAATTCCTAGTGTACTGGAAAAATACTGTGAGGCCAAAAATATGCTGCAGACATTCATCATTCCTGATATTACCGTCGCTGAAGTCGGCAAATTCATCTCTAGCATGCCGAACAAAAAGTCCACCGGGATGGATGGTATAGACAACAAAATTCTGAAAATGTCACTACCATATACGGTAGAGGCACTCACTTATATCTTTAACCTCTGTATAAAACACAGCACGTTTCCAACTATTTTCAAAGAGGCCAAGGTAATTCCAATCCCTAAATCAAAAGATCTTGAAGATGTCAATAACTACCGTCCTATCTCACTTTTGTCGGCCCTGTCAAAACCCCTTGAAAAACACATATGAAAACACCTCCTCGATTTTCTAGAAAAGGGAAATTTCATAAATATTCATCAGTCCGGCTTTAGACCGAAACACTCATGTCAGTCAGCACTGGCACACATTGTAGACAGCTGGCTGGAATCAATAAATAAAAACCTGATGTCTGGAGCTGTTTTCTTAGACCTACAAAAAGCATTTGATCTTGTCGACCATGACATTCTCTTAAAGAAGCTAGCAGCATACCATATAAGTGAAACTGTCATAGCATTTTTTAGATCATACCTAAAAGACAGAAAACAAAAGGTATATACTCATGGAAAATACTCTAAACAAGGACAAGTTAACTACGGTGTCCCCCAGGGGTCGATCTTGGGACCTCTTCTATTTATAATATTCATTAATGATTTGCCTTTGCATATTACTAACACTGATGTTAATTGCAACCTGTTTGCGGACGATACGAGCCTCCATGTTTCAGGTAAAAAAACAGCTGACATTACCATTAGCTTACAAAGTAGTCTCAGCGAGGTTTCCGACTGGTGTAGGGAGAATCATATGGTTCTTCATCCAGGAAAAACAAAGAGTATTTTAATCACTACACGACAAAAACACCAACGCCGACCACAGCCGTTACATTTACAACTGAACGCTAAACCGATAGAACAAGTCACAGAGCGTAAATTCTTGGGAATACACGTTGACGAACAATTATGTTGGGAGACGCATATAAATACAGTCTGTAAAACCATTGCTAAAAACACTTTCCTGTTTTCCCAGCTTAGACAAGTAACGGATACACATACTCGTAAACTGTTTTTTCATGCCCATATCAAGTCTCACGTTGATTATGTCTCCACAGTGTGGGACGGTTGTAGTGATGTTCACATGAACAGGTTAAACTCTATATATAAAAGAGCTGTCAAAATGATAGATACGCGGCCCATTCCTACCACAGACAAATTTAGACATCTAAACATTCTCGGCCTGCGTCAACAACTTAGTTTCAACAAATGCATCCTCATGCACAAGATATTAAATAACATGACACCGCAGTATCTAACCACCAAATTTGTGCCACAGCAAGAACGCGAACGGTCCTCAAGGAACAATACTTTACCCCTACCTCTGCCTAGAATTGACTTTAAAACTAGTTTATCCTTTTCTGGACCGTTTGTATGGAACACTATTCCTGCACATTTGAAGACTATAGCCTCACTTGGAATTTTTGAAACGAAACTTTTCGATTACCTGATGAGCCAAACATAACAACACTGGGCATTTAAACAAACCCTAATGGTTAATGCTTTTATGTAATATAATTATGCATTTATCAATATTGTTGGGGTGTGTGTGTGTGTGTGTGTGTGTGTGTGTGTGTGTGTGTGTGTGTGTGTGTGTGTGTGTGTATGGTATAAGATGAATGTTAAGTGTTATTATTTTGTGTCATTTTTTAAATTTTTTTTTATTGTTGCATGAAATAATATGTGTAAATATAATTCTTTATTATTATTATTATCTTTTAATCTATTTTATCTTGTAGATGTTAGCAACGGCAAGTTTGTAAAATGACGATTTGTTTCTGTCAAAACTTTTTACCGTTGATAAATAAAGTTTCATCATCATCATCTCTCTCTCTCTCTCTCTCTCTCTCTCTCTCTCTCTCTCTCTCTCTCTCTCTCTCTCTCTCTCTCTCTCTCTCTCTCTCTCTCTCTCTCTCTCTCCTCCTTCTCTCTCTCTCTTTCTCTCTCTCTCTCTCTCTCTCTCTCTCTCTCTCTCTCTCTCTCTCTCTCTCTCTCTCTCTCTCTCTCTCTCTCTGTCTCTCTGTCTGTCTCTTTCTCTGTCTCTCTCTCTCTCTCTGTATATGTGAATAAAATAAAATCTGTCCAAGAATGCTAGCACCACACCCTCCAAATATGGATCTAAGCGGCAGTAAATACTTTATATATAAATTTAAAAAATCCATATACACCACGTAGGATAGTAGGAGTTGCGCTTTTATTTTCACAAATTTTCGCCCTCTCAGCGAGGGCCTCATCAGATGAATGCCCAGGTAACAATTAACTAGGTAACAAAACAGGTACTGAACATAATGTAAGCATTAGAATGTAGGGCGTCAAAATAGATATAGAATTTACACACGTACACTTTTGAGATTCTAAATTATCGTAATACTTTTACATATAATTATAGACTGAGCTGCAAGTGCACGTGCATAAGTTCGTAATATTTAGTGCGTCACTGCTGATGACATGAAACGTTTATGAAGCAAGAGTATTGTCATGCAGTGTGCGGGAAAAAAATGTTTAATGAAATATTTATAATAATAACGTCATCATCATCATTGAATTCATCATCAGAATCAAAATTTTCACACGTGAAGTCAAGTTCAGTCTCCCAATCTGGCTCTCTATAGATTTCTCTCTCACTCTCAATCTACTATTACAGATTTCCAGAACAATCCGACAAATTATACAAGTCAACCAATCATAAAAGAAAACGTAACTAAAATTCATTAATATTCATTACAAAAAAACACTTGAGGTTTTTCTACAATCTTCCACTAACATCTAGGAGCATCCTGTAAATATAGCCAACATGTGTACTACAAAACTTTGACGTCATATTTCAGGTCACTAGCACAAACGCGCCTTATCCAGAACGTATCAGGTTAAACGAGGTCGGACTTCAGCAACAATGCAGCCAAAATATCCAACATTTTAGCTATATAACAAAAAATATATCGGAATTCTCCATGCAAAAGAAAAGGAATCATACAAAAGAGGTACGTGATTCTTATCTACAATAAGTCATCTGAACACCAGATCTTTTCCTATGATTAACACACACTTGAATAACAACCACAGGAACAACAAACACAAACGTAACAAGCTGTGAGTCTTGACACACAAGCGCTTCCACTCCCTCCCCCCTCCCCCCTTTATCCCTCTTGCCCACCCCCCCCCCCCCCCCCCCCGCCTCCTCCCAGCGTTGTTTGATATTTCGGCGACTGGTGACTCTGCCTCCGACCCCCCCGACCCCCGCCCCCCCCTCCGCCCTCCCCCCCCCCCGACCCACCCCCCCTCTCCCCCCCCGACCCACCCCCCCTCTTCCCCCCTTGTTTGAATTTTGGCAACTGGTGAGAGTCTTGAAACACCGCAGCCGCCCCCCCCCCCCGACTCCCCCCCCCGACTCCCCCCCCCCCCCAGGCTCCCCCTCCCCCCCCCCCCCCCCCGCTTTCCGCTTCCCTCCCGCGTTGTTTGATATTTTGGCTACCGGTGAGAGTCTTGAAACACACGCGCTTCCCCTCCCCCCCACCCCACCCCCACCCCCACCCCCATAAGCTCAGGCAGGGTACAGTGGCTCCGGCTATGGTTTTGCGTCCCCATGCCGAGGAAAGCCATTCGCGCTTATGTCTAGGACAGCTGAAAGCGCGGTCTCACTTGATGTCGTGGCATCTCTCTCTCAAATTTAAGCCAGATTTTCAATTATAATTATTGTGCCGACAACCGACAGACCTGATTACAAGACCCGGATCAAATTGTCCTAGGCGTTAGCCTAGGACATCGGTTTCGGGTCGACTAATCACATCTGTCCGTTTCCGGCGCTGCATCGAGAAAATTTGGTCTAATATATTTTATGTACCCAATTCAAGACAAAAGTTTACCTTTACCTCGAATTCGCGGCTGATTGACATTGGCAGACGACTTCGTCTTACTATGTAGATATTAGGGCTTTCGTACGTGTCGTTGAGTAACTTCTGCTTGTAATTATATCAAGGCTAATAATGGAAAATGCCAGTGAGAAGTTCGAGCAGATATTTCGTCAGTTACACTAGTGCAGCGATTCGCTTCGCATATTTTGCTGCTGTCTGTTCTTAATTCATTTGTGTGTAAAGTAAAATAATTTCGAGAGTACATACACATTACGTATGCCACTATTATTATTATTATTATTATTATTGTTGTACATTGTTTAACGTCCCGACAGCAACAAGACTTTCTCAGGACGTGCCTGCACTGCTTGTGAAACTGAAAAACAACTAAACAGAATATTGAATGTATGTCGCCATCCGGTCCAATATGTTAAATAAACCTACGACATGGGGCCTAAATAAAGCTAAGACCATTTAGCAACACACATCCAATATCAAGAGCTACAGGCAGCGCAGACAGTAGGGAGAATTAAAAAAAGGAAAATACAGGTAAATGGACCAAGGGTAGACAGAAACACATGCCCCCAGAATAAAGGGGAAAACCCACCAAGTGGGGCTGACCAGGGTGACCCTGGGAACTAAAAGGTAGTTACCCCACCCAAGTCCTCCAGGGCAGACCCGGGTGGGGGGTGTGCCACTACTAGTAGACATAATGAGTTTAACCAAGCTGTATTAGCATATTTTGCATTTTCGTTTTGAAAAGTACAAGTATCCAGATGTACCTTCATGGCCTGTAAATGTTTTCGTGAAGGAATGTATGTCAAGCAAGGTCAGGAATATTAATTCGCTTGTTAAGTTGGTATACAATATATAGTAAATCTGTCAACAAATAAAACCTTCTTGAATGGACAATAACCGAGTCTGACGCTTCAGCCGAGGTCAAGTAATCACATCTGTCGGTTATCGGCACTATATCAAGCACCATTTTAGCTCAATATAGTTTATGAACCCGGTCCAAAACAATACTTTATCTCCAGTCCTTCAGCTTACAGCCGATTGCGGTGTTTAGACAAAATACTAGCAGAAGATGGCGTATCGGACTATCCACTCAAAACGGCCCGCGGTTTTGTCTGTCTATGTAGATACAGTGATTTCTATAATCGTACGTGTTATTCAGTAAATTTTGCTTGCAATTACATGACGAAAAATGCCAGCAGGTTTGTCTATTTAGTTGGGTTTTTTTCAGGTTATCACTTTCGTGAAAAATGCTGGCGGACATCTCATCAGTTTCACTAGTGCAGCGATTTGCTTCGGCTGTTTGCTACTTTCTGTTCACCTTTCGTTTCTTTGTTTGTTTGTTTGTTTGTTTGGGAACAAAGTGTCCACAATACATATGGACATAAGGAGCTTGTTTATGTAGCATGCAGAACGAGCATATTCCGCGTTTTCGTTGTGACAAATGCAAGTAGCCATATTTTAAATTATTAACCTGCAAGGGATTTTGGGAAGGAAAGTATATCAAGCAAATTCATGAATATTAGTGTGCTTGTTATATATGTGCTTTTTATACAATATATCAGTAAATGTGTCAAAGAAGGACAAACTTTATGGAATGGGTACATACTTTTATACTTCAGTTGTCAGGGTCCTCCTATTCATTTACAAACATTGCATACATTTCGTTTAATTTTTCGAAACTCTAAAAAAGTAACACGTTTACACGTTGATAACCAATGGCAGAAATGCATTAGAAGTTTGTGTGCTGATCGATACTGGTTAACGTATTTTGGTGCATTCTATTTGATTTAACCATGTGGTTGTCTCGATATTTATATCGAGTGCTCCTACCGGAATACCATCACAAAACTGAAGCGTCACTGACATCCAAAGGGTTAAACATTTCTATTTTACTTATCTTTTATACTCTGGCTGTCGGCAGCGCTGTCTGTCAAGATGATTTCTGCAGAAATTACCAGGACCATAAGCGATACTGACAGCCTAAGGGTTAAATATTTCTGTTAGACTTCTCTTTGACACGTTGACTGTCAGTAGCGCGTTTTGACGATGTGATTCATGTAGGAATCACCTCGACAAAAAGCACTACTGACAGCGAAACATTTAACCATTGCTGTTTGATTTATCTTTAAGCATTTCTACTTAACATAAGTATCAGAGTCTTTGACAGACGACATCAAAAACAGCGGAGTGGGGATCACCGTAGGCGTCACAGTGCCCTTCCTAGTCGTGGGAGCTATAGTCGGGGCCTTTGTCGTCATCAGACGCAGAAGAATATTGCTTTCCAAGACGGAGAAGCGAAATTCGTAAGTAAGAACACATTGTACATAATTGCTGATTTACGTGCAGTCAAGAACAATATTTTAAAATGTATACTATGTTTCTGAAGATGTGTTTATGTCTTCACCAATTCGCTGTCTTAGAAATGTGAAATAATGTCAAATTGTACATTATTATGCTCTCCTTCGCCTCTATGAGACGTTCCCACCAGTAAGAATGCAGGAGGTGTCTCCAACCTCTCCAATAAAACCAGACGCGGACAGTACCACGAATAAGTTCCGGTGGTTTTCTATCCTAAGCGACAAATGTTTGCCCCAGAGGTGTTCTGTACTGAAGCGAAGTTATTATGACCACATTTAAAATGTGGTTATAATAAGCTTTAGGTCATGACAGAGCACTCCTCTGCCTCATATCCTCTAAGCTGTTTGCATTGTGTTTTTATTCGCTGTGTTCCGACAAAGAACGGGTTAACCCATTCCTGAAATACAATCTTCGGATCGACCATGATAGTCCAAGAGTGGTGCCAAGATATGTTGGTACTTCTAATAGACTTGAAAGCTCTTCTGGTAAGAACGTTCGAACAACGCCTTTAGCGAGAAATCTTTCGATGATACGTGCGCACATTTTTCTTGCGTAGGTAAAGAATAATATGCACGTTGTAATTTTTATGTTCTTTTCAGCAGAGAGACTTCCTCACAAAACGTCCAGGAGTTGGGTGTTGTTGAAGCCCCGAAAAGACAGAATATTGTTCTCAGTGATTTGCCTCGCGTTGTCTCTGAAGCCGGATCGCCCTCAACGACGCCGGAAGAATGTCCGTATGACAATATACGGGAAAGTGGTGGGACTTATTATAGCACCCTAGCCCAGCAAGCAAACACGGATAACACGTACAGTTCACTGCAAAACACCTATGGAAATGTTACTTGAAAAACAAGTGATGCGCAAGAAGGCGAATAATCAAAACTGCATTGCGAGAGCCCGCAGACTGGAATAGTTCCTGATGCTGCAGCGAACGTCATATTGCATCATGTTAAATAACTCAGTGAGCTAAACCCCTTCACTGCCTATATCATTGTAAATCCAACGGAGAAGATACCCAGCCGTCAAAGGAACATAGCAAGAGCTATGTATCCTCATGACCACCCCCCCCCCCCCCGCACCCCCGCGACTTGGGGGCCTTTTGAGGGTCTATAGCTCTTGAAGCTGGGTGGTGTTCAATGTTTCTCGGCAGTGAAGAAGTTAATAATAAACGTAGTAAAAGAAAACTGGTGTCAAGTCTTGTAGGGATCGAGGAACGAGTTAAAAGCGCAACGCTTGTTTGCCGTGTTTCTGTGACAGTATGAAAGCGATCTGCTCCAAGGTAGGCTTTGATTTCTAAAATTCGCCGATACAACGGGTTATCAATGTTGTCGTGCCTCACCTAAAACTTTCCTATTCTTATTACAATCTATGTGAGTGGGCATAGGTACCAGGGGCTTAGTGGCTGGTGCATGAAGCTCGCTCATGCAACTGGCCCCGGATGTTTTCCACAACCTTTTGAGCGTAACAGAGGGAACTCTCTTCCGTAAAAAAGGAAACTTCATAATTAACCTTACTGTCTAGCATTATTGTAAAACATCGTATACTAAAAACATTTATAAAAGAAATTTTGCGACCTATTAAGTCTTTACTGCCTGGAGTTGATAGCTTTAACGTGACTGCGATGGCTGAAATGTTGATGTAATTGTGAGCGAATCCCAAGAAATCCGCTCCTTTGCCCTCCCCTATTACTCAAAATAGTCGGTTCGGCTCTAGGTACAAATCAAAAGAATCTGGTGCGCATAGGCCTATTTCATTGGTCTCATCCGAATAAAATTAACCCCCTCACTCCCGAGAAATACTGAAACCGCCCAACTGCAAGAGGTATTTATTTTCATGAGCCCCAGCAGTAGCGCGGACTAATGGGGATCTATACCTCTAGTTGAAACAACTTTGTAGCCATGTTCCTTTGACGACTGGGGATCTTTGACGTTTATTATACAATGGTTCAAAAACACAATCTGCCGCCACAGTCAATTAAGGGGTTAAAAGTTACAAACGACTGAAAACGTGTTGGCTGAAAGAGAAAGGTAATTCAAATCTGATTTCAATCCATACGTACAAATGAAAGAATAGCGTATTGTGTCGGCAAGATTAAACACACACACACACAGACACACGCACGCACGCACGCACACACACACACACACACACACACACACACACACACACACACATACACACACACAGCACACACACACACACACACACACACATATATATATATATATATATATATATATATATATATATATATATATATATATATATATATATATATATATATATATATATATATATATATATATATATATACTAACTGACAGACAAGCGCTCGTCTCCCGTCTCCAAAGTATTGCATATGCAGGAATATGTTTTTCCACAGTGAACCCTCTCATGCACCACTCTCCTAGGACATCTGGAGATCAGAAAGTGTAAGTGTGTCGGCGAGTAAACTTGCAAACGAAATCTTCACCAAAATTCATTTAAAGCAAACATATAAATAGCACAAATACTGCAAAGAACTGTCAGCACGTACTTCTAAGCTGAGATTTAACCTCCAAAAACCGTCATTATTTTAGAAGTCAAATGTGAAGATAACTTTTCTTTGGTGTACTTAAACTATCAAGTCCAATTACTAAAGCAATATTCTTGAAACCAGGTGTACACTTTACGTTCAAGTATTTTGTTTTGTTCTCATCCTCTCAGGTGTACAATTTATAAGTATTGATATTTAGTTAAAGATGAGTTTGTAAGAAGTGAAAAGGTAACTGTTCTAATTTGGCAAAAGATAATTATTAAGACCATTTTTTATGAAAGATAAATTTTCATAGCAATATAATGATATAATGAAAATCTCGCTGTTCACAAAAATCGACTTTTTGTTTTTCCAAATTAGTTACCTTTTCACAGGGCAGAGGTCCACTCCGTCTAGTGTTATTGACTGACAATTTCATGCTTCTGACCTAGACAAACGTATCTCTAGGTGAGGGCACTTTAGAGGTTTCATACGGAGAAAGAGCAGTTATTGTCTGAGACTTGACCCTATGAATACATTTATTAGTTATTCTTGTTAAAATTGGCCGTGACGTATGACTATGGTGTGATATACGCGACACCGAGAAAATTCATCTATGTGTTATTGTGTAAAGTAAGCAGAAGGCAATAAATGATCTGTCTCGCATGTTCGTCTCGCATGTCTGTCTGTGTCTGTCTGTCTGTGTCTGTGTCTGTGTCTGTCTGTCTGTGTCTGTCTGTCTGTCTGTCTGTCTGTCTCTCTCTCTCTCTCTCTCTCTCTCTCTCTCTCTCTCTCTCTCTCGCACACACACACACACACACACACACACACACACACACACACACACACACACACACACACACACACACACACACACACACACACACACACACACACCGTTATAATGAGCCCAATACATCGGTGCTGCAACGACTAAAGTATAGGATATCGGGTGTGCCTCAAAAACGTAGCCCCCAGCAGAGGCCATCACTTTAATCACAGGCATGGGATGATCGTTGAGTATAATTGATCACCTCATAACACGGGTAGTAGTAAACAGGCACCGATCAGTTATCTCCCGGGGGAGGGGGGGGGGTCTTTCCAACATTTTGTTTGAGACCTTCAGCCTGATACTAAAGGCCCCAAGGTTCCAGACATTGCTTCCCCAGAAGTGGGGTGGGAAGGAGAGGAGGGGGTTGGGGGGGGGGGGAGCAGTAGGCTTGCCAAGCGATTGTCAGGACCTGTTGCACCTGCTCTCGGCAGACGCGGGGGGGGGGGGGGGGGGGGAGAAAGGAAGTATGAGTCCCGATAGACAATGAATTCAATAGAGCCGCATCAGTCATTAATTTACGTCATTTTTAATATCATATTTTTGACTCCCTATTACACCCCGTTATTTCCGTATCAACCCTTTGATTTTTAAAACTGACAAGCATGACTGATGCGGCTCTATTGATCTGATTATCGTACGGGACTCATACTTCCTTTCACTATAACTGTTGTCTCTGTCAACACCTAATGACCTTAATTAATTACTAATTACGGTCGTTAACGTCCACACTGTCGTTTTTCTCAAATCAAACCAAAATCCTGATAGTGCTCTGTAATAGACTAATGTCATTTTACAAACCCCAATAATTAGAAAATTACTCTTCTTTGTCTCTCAATACTGACTGAGACGATTTCTGAAAAACGCAAATACTCACCACACACAAAATCTCTTGCCTACACATGCAATTCAAGTACCCTGTCTCTTTTCCTTTCATGCCGCGCAAGGCAAGGCAGGGTCTTTAGAAATTTCAGACTGCAGGGGACAGCTTAAGCTTTTTGAATTGGCCCTGTGTGGGCACAGCTGTGAACATATTTGTTATGACTGGAGTCATTCACACACACACACACACACACACACACACACACACACACACACACACACACACACACACACACACACACGCACACACACGCCCGTACGTTCATACTAACATAAACACACATTTACAAAACAAGCAGAGAGAGGTTTCAAATATAGTTGGGTCGTTGTGACTTAAATACATGAGTGCAAACAGGTACACTGCTTTTTGAATCAACCCATGCGTGGACAAAAGCCTTTTTCGAGCATAACAGCTTATGATAAAACCATATTGACTGAGTTATTTACTTAAACAGGACTGTGAGTTAAATTTCTGAGCATTACACCACGTTGCACACACACACACACACACACACACACACACACACACACATACACACACATATACACACACACAAACACATGAATAAACATACACGTACACACACACAAACACATGAACACACACACACACACACATGTACAGACACACATGTACAGACACATGTGAATACCCCGACACACACAATAGCTCTCTCTCTCTTTCCACATAATTTTACTCACTATCTTTCTTTATGAGTAAGTTGACAGGGTTTAACTGCAAACATTTTTCACGTCATGACTGTACCTCTAAGGTAATTTACATATTGCCTTTAGTTCAGAGAAGGTCTTCAAAACCTTTTCACGTTTCCAAAAAGTTTTTCGAGCAGAAGGATATTCATCGCACTAACAGGGTATTCATGGGAAAACACTATGCTATGTCTAAGCACGCCAAGGTATGTCTTATTTTTCATTACCGATATGGAGTTCCCCACAAAATGCTAATTGGTTTTGAACAGTGAATGGGAAAACACTCGCCCGCATAATCCCCTATGAGCTCCTCACACAGAGAGAGGCCCGTCATAAAGCCAGTGATCATACACCTTTTACCCTTGCTGGTTTAGGTCTGTGCTTATGACAACTGACAAACACTAGTAAATCTCTGCCCTTCATGCCACACACCACATGCCACAAATGAATACCCTATTCTATTTTAGGTAAGGGACATATCTTTTTAAATGCAGCACGCTTATAGCTGAGAGATGTCAGCTTAATACATCCGTCTTGTCAACAAGTCATGCATTTGTGGAGTGACGCATGCGGGTAAACCCACCTGTGACTGAGACTTGAGAGCCCTCATACAAATCACTCAAGTACACAATCCACGCTAGTTAGCCTCAGGCTTTAAGAAAAAAGCCATTTGAAGTCAATCTATACCATTATTTCTGAGTCAATACCCTAAAAACACCGCTATAAGAAACATTGTTAGCGAGTGTGTGCATTCACTTGTAAAAACATTTAAGCAGGTGTTAAAGTGGCAAAAGTAATTACAAAATAATGTATAATTTGGTGTTTTTTTTTAAAAGAAATCACTCATTGTTTTAACAAAATCAAATAACAACATCTTTATTCTATTATCTATTGTAATTATTTGCACAATGTGTTATTTAATTTTGACAAAATATGTACTTTAGTCAAGAATTAAAGCATAATTTAATAGAGCAAGGGAAGTAACTTTTTTGTCTTGCTGAAATTTTTACAAAATTACTTCCCTTGTATAAACCTGTACTCAGAAAATTTTGTTATTGAACATGGGTGATTCCTTCCTTTTTCTGGTGCTCAAGTCATGGTAAAATTACCAAGTTACTGTCTATGTTACTGTCTAGATGTTTCATTTGGCTCTCACTTGGCCAGGGTGTGATTTATAATTTACTGCAAAGCCAATAATCGCCAATACTGTGTCAGGTATGTTTGCTTTAAAGGACAGGGTTATTGTACATGACACCACAATTGAAATCTGTGAAACATGCCATTTATAAGCCCACTGAGAGAGACACAATATAGGCCTGGGGTAAACTCAAAAACTATTGGCTACATTTGCTGAATGGTGCAAACGTAAAAAGTTACTGTTCTGTGTAATTTCCTAGACAACATTATTTTGCTTGATAACAATTATTCTTTTGTTTGTCTAATAAAAATGACAGACAGACAAATCCAAGTGTTTGATGTTACAGAATGCTTCAAAGATGTTAAGTGTTTTTATGACTTAAAAACACGTGTGTTTGGACCCAGCTTTAAAATCTCAACACCGTCAATAAGGATATACACTACATATAATGTTACTTTGGAATATTCAGATGGATTACCACGTTATGATTATGAGACTGTTGATCTTAAGACAAATGCTTTTAAAGTTTATAATGCTAACAGTGGCCACTTGCGTTGGTTTGAGGTATTGTGTAATGACATATTTGATCAATTAAGAAAACTACATTGTTATATTGAAAGTGTTACATTTAATAAAGTGATATTACACCTGCAGGACAAGACTTCAAGACAAACACCAGGAAAGTAGTTGACTTGTTTATCATAACTACAGATAATACAGTATTACATATGGTGTGACAATGGTAATATATTTTTTATTTATTATTTTGTCGGACAAATAAAAATGACGGACAATTCTCAAAGCCCTGGCCCATCAAACCCTGGCTCATCTAGTTTAAGAAACGTGTTTCACACAACAGACTTGCCTATATCCAATAGTAACAATGTCTATGAATCAATAGAAAAACTCTTTTTCTGTCATACAACAAAATCTTATCATAGGCAGTGTGAAGATTCAGGTTGTTGCAAAAATAGAATTTACTAGAGTGGACATCAACAAGACAACACACAGTTAACACACAAAGAGAATTAGAGAACGTGTTTAGAGACAAACTATTACCTGACTTTCTCCAGGCAATTGACAGTGCAAAAATGAAGGGGTCTGGCTGGCATGAAGGACATGTACATGAACTACAATTAAAGCAGTCAAGGTATCATCCTATATTAGGTAAAGCATGGTTGCCACTGCCAACTGAGGTTGCAAACAAAAAGGCTGTAGTCAATATACAGAACAATGACAATTTTTGTTTCATGTGGTGTGTGCTTGCTAAACTACACTTTGTAAAAATAAAACCTGAACGTGTATCAAACTACACCAAATTTGTAAATGAACTCAACTTCAGTGGCATTGACTTCCCTGTTAAAATAGAGGACATAGACTTGTTTGAAAAACTAAATCCTGGTATATCTGTAAATGTGTATGTGTGGGATAATGTGTCTGTTGACAAGTTACAGCCAATTAGAGTATCACCTCTGGCTCCAACATATGGGCAGTCAGAAGATAAACATGTTGACATGTTGCTAATCGGCCCTATCGGTGATGACAATAACTTTCACTACACAATTATTAGGAATATGTCACGTCTAATTCATAATCATACAACAAAACACAAGGGCAAACAGGAAGTTTGTAAAAAATGTTTACAAAGATTCTCCTCCATAAACGTAGCGCACAAACACATCCTACACTGCAGGTCAGCTGATGACATACAAACTGTACTTAAGTATCCAGATCCTGGTAGTCAAGTATATTTTAAGAACTATGGGAATCAGCAAAAGCTGCCGTTTGTAGTGTACACTGATTTCGAATCACTGGTTGTTCCGTATGAAGGTCCTGTTCCAGAGTCATTACCAAAGACTATAAAACTGAGTGACCAAGTGGTGTGTTCTTTTGGATACATTATTGTTAGGTCAGACGGTTTGCATTCAGAACCTGTTATCTACAGAGGGGAAAATGCAGCATGTCTGTTTTTAACAGAAATGAGACATCTGTATAGTCAGGTAGTACATTATCTCACAACATGTCAGATGCCTTTGGTGATGACAGAAGAAGACAAACTGAAATTTGATACAGCTGTGACGTGTTGGATTTGTGAACAACCTTTAGGTGGTGATAAAGTTTGTGACCATGATCACATAACTGGTCGTTACAGAGGTGCTGCACATAACAATTGTAACTTGTTATTAAAAATAGATCCTAAGACATACAAGTTACCAATCTTTTTCCACAATCTCAAAGGATATGATTCACACATTATCATGCAGGCTGTAGATGAGTCTTTCAAAAACATAAATTGTATTGCTCAGACAACTGAGAAGTACTTGACTTTTAGGTTAGACAAATTAGCATTTTATGACTCCATGCAACATTTGTCTTTAGGATTGGCTAGTCTTGCAGAAGGACTGACTGAGTATCCAATAACAAGTAAATATTTTGAGCCAGACTTGATTAAAAAAGGAGTGTATCCGTATGAGTACATTGATCATTGGGTTGTGTTTGAAGAAACAAGACTGCCACCAAAAGAGAAATTTTATTCTACACTAACTGGTAAAGGTATTTCTGACTCTGAATATCAACACGCACTTGATGCGTGGGATAAATTAGGGTGTCAGACAATTGGTGACTATCATGACCAATACTTGAAAGCTGACGTTTGCTTACTAGCAGACGTATTTGAAAGTTACCGTGAAAAGGGTTTGTTGCACTACAGACTTGACCCAGCTTGTTACATAACTAGTCCTGGCATGACATGGGATGCATTTTTGAAATCCAGTAAGATATCTATAGATCTGTTGTCTGATCGTATGATGGGTGAAATGGTAGAATGTGGATTGAGGGGAGGGATTAGTATTGCAGCGAACAACTATGCAAAGGCAAATAATAAATATCTGGACAGTTATGGTGACCTTGGCCAGGGGTTTGACCCTCGAGGTCAAGGTCATTCATTACGTACCTTGACGTTAATAACCTTTATGGGTTCGCGATGTGTGAGTTATTGCCCTTGAAAAACTTTTGTCTGCATGATTTGTCACAGTATGATGTAACAGACATAACAAACTATATTATAAATCATGACCGAAATGACGCAAAGGGTTGGATCTTTGAAGTTGACCTAGAGTACCCACACCACCTACATGATTATCACAATGATTATCCCTTAGCTGTTGAGAAAATGAGTATGACGGGGAAAAAAGAAGACACTAAACTTGTTTCAAATTTGAATGACAAATTCAATTACGTTTGTCACTACCGCTTGTTACAGTTTTACATCAGACATGGGTTAGTACTAAAGAAAGTTCACAGAGGAATTCAATTTGATCAGAGTGCTTTCATGAAAGATTACATAATGAAGAACACAACCCTCCATGCCAGAGACGGCAACACTGCATTTGACAAAGACTTTTTTAAGCTTATGAACAATGCCTGTTTTGGCAAGACAATGGAAAATCCTCATCACAGAAAAGATGTGAGACTGGTCACAACTGAATTGGGTGCAATTAAACTTACAGGCAAGCCACAGTACACAGGGTACAAAGAGTTTCATTCATCATCGTATGCTGTGTCACTCAAAAAAAAGATTGTTAAACTGGACAAGCCAGTATTCATTGGTATGGCAATTCTTGAATTGTCAAAACTGGTGATGCTTGAATTTTATTATGATTACTTTAAATTAAAGTATCCTGACTGCCGTCTGTTATACACTGACACTGACTCTATGATCATTGATGTGTGTACTGAAGACTTTTATGAAGACATGAAATCAGAGTTACACATGTATGACACGTCTGATTACCCAAAAGACCATCCACTGTACAGCACACAAAACAAAAAAGTGCCTGGTAAGTTTAAGGATGAACTAAATGGTGTGCCAATAGTTGAGTACGTTGGACTGAGATCAAAAATGTATTCTATACTGCACCAGAAGAGTAGTCAGTCAAAAGCCAAAGGAATAAAAAAACAGCGATTAAAAATAAAGACATTCGTCATGAACATTACAAGCAAGTGTTAGATGGTGCATTGATGCCTGATTATCCAAACAAGTCACTGAGATCAAATAAACATAATCTTGAAATGATCCAAACACACAAAAAGTCACTTGCAGTTGGAGACACGAAACGAGTGTTTCACACCAAGGAAAAAGCTTATGCACCTGGTCATTACAGGCTCAAGTTATCTCAAGATATTTGTGATGAACTGGTTGATGAATTAATTGACGACTTAGTTACTGAAATGAGTAACGGTGTCTGGGGGAATAATCTGTAATTCTTCTCTGACAAATGCCCTCTGGGGCGCAGGGTCAAACAGGTAATATATTGTTGCGCCAGGACCGTCAGGACCGGGAATTATTTTTTTTATATTATGAACAGACGTTGACCAGATGGGGTCTGTTGCCCTGCGTCTGTCGTCATTTTCAGCTTCACCTGGTTGATATAAATATCTCACCTGTTTGGTAAATAAACTTGTGTCTGGTGCTGGGGTTGGGTTTGGTCCTGTTTTTGGCTCTGTAATTGTTTTCATTTTAATAGCATCAGCAGGTTTTGGGTGTCCTTCATTGTTCATTGCTTTTATCACATGTGGTAATCTCTTAACCCACTCAGTGTTACGCGTGTCATGCATGAGTTCCTTAGAGTACTGGTAACTGAATAGTCTTTCTGATAACTGTTTATTAAAGTTTTCTACAATTGCCTGTGATCTGTGCACGCCTGGAATGCCTCGTCTAACCAGTACGCCGTGCTTCGCAAATAACTGATTAACAGCACCTTTGAATTCTGATCTGTCATCAACTTGTACAAGTCTGGGGTATCTTAAAGGGCCTCGACCATATATTTTTGTTAAAGCAGTAGCAACAGTGGTAGCAGTTTTGTCAGATATGGGTTCAGCGTCTTTATACCTTGAAGCTATGTCAACGACAGTTAATGCATATTTGTATCGTTTCTTTTTTATTGTGTCATGTGGTAAGAACAAAAGGTCCATTTGGTGTGTGTCATTAGGTGATGTGTTCTCAAAATGAGGCCTTGTTATTTTTCTTGGAGCAGGGAGATATATCTGCCAAATTGCCTGTCTCTGTAACCATTGTTTGACCTGATTGAGTGATACATCTCCGCCCACAGCGGCATGTAATTTTTCAATAGCTGTTTGCCCTTTCCAATAACCTGATGGTGAGTAATATATTTTTGATAGTTTATTTTCTACCCCGGGGTTTATTTCTTCTAGCAATATAAAGTCCAGTAAAATAAACAAATGTCATTCCCACTAGAACAAAGATTATCTCTCCGTTTCTTTGTTGTGTGCTTGGTTGGTAATAGTCACTTAGTTTTGGTTTCGGGATAGACATGTCTTCACCTGTGACAAGAAAATATTCCCTGATTGCTTCGTCTGTATTTGAAAACGTATGTTGTGCGTGGCCTTCAAGCCTGAGTCTGTCATTGATAAAATCAAGTTTTTCAATTCTATTCTTTTCATAATCCTGCTGCGCTTGAGCAAGTTTCTCAGATGCTTCATTGTGACGTTTCATTTCTTCTGCAGATTCTTCTCGACCCATTTTTGAAAAGAGATAATTAGAGCCACTGAATGCAAGTGCATTGACGATGGCACCACCAATCATAATAGCTATCATCGCCATATTTATTTTATTTACATAGAAACATTTTCGGGAATAATTCCTTGCTTAACAAGAAAATCTTTTTGCAATTGACGCTGTAACAATCGTGATTAGTTTAGCACTGTCTTCCAGATCCAATCTACTGAGGTCTGCTGATTTCATTTTGAGTAGACTTTTTCCCAGCATAGAATAAGCTACTGCTAGTCCACTGATTACGGCAGAGTGATAGAAAAGGTTCATTATGTTCTTTGTGTCATTCATTTTTTAAGGCAAGAAAAATTAAAAAATTATTTTTATTTACTGCATATAAAATGGGTCAACGGCTTTGGGTGTTACTGGTAATGTGGCGACTTCTGGTTTTGTTTTTGGAGTGTCTGATTTTTTGGTCACTGTCCGAGTCTGTGGTTTGTATTTTTTGTATAATTGATAACCTACGTAACCAAATTCGACAACAAATCCGGCAACTATATATTTTGTTGTTTCAGGTTCGGGGTCAGGGTCAGACTTAGTTGTTTGTCTCTCACTTTGATGAGGGTGTGATGGTAGTGACGCTAGTGACACTGGTCCTGACGGTGGGTCAGTCACATGAGCCTTTTCTGTTTGCGCTTGAAGCTGTAATTTTTTTTTGCCTGTTCCATTCGGCTAATTTTTTTCCTGCCTCAATGCGGCCTGGGCTTTTAGCCTTAGTCACAGTTTGAACCTGTGTCAAAACTGGACTGGGGTATCGGTTGTGGAGTCATCTGGGTTTCGTCCATTTTCTTCTGCAGTAAAATTTATTTTTGAAAAATCAATATGACTCCAAGTAACAAGTAAGGTTACCACAGGTGCAAGGTAATTTCCAAACTTGTAAAACATGATGTATGCTAATTTGCCTATTGAACTTGAAACAATAGGATTGCTTTCAAGGTCGTGTGATAGACTGTCACTATCCACAGGTAGAAAGTGACTCACTGCTTTTGTGTATAGGCATACAAGAGATCGACTTAAATCACGTGTCATTAGTGAAGCGATGTGGTTCTCATATTTTGAATGAAGCTTGATTAGCTCGTCAGCCATAAGAGATTCAATATCCTCTGTCATGTATTGTTTTCCGAGATAAGTCTTTGATTTGCCTGAGACAATTACAGACAAAAGCCGCTGTTTTTTGGAGTCTAAGTCTTTGTTCTCTACAGCATTGATATCATTCAATAGAAGGATTTCATCAGGGTTCATTTATATTGTTATTTAAAAAAAAAAAATTAATTTACTAACCCATACCCTGTGGGCTGATCTGTCTTTAAAATGAGCTTTAGATGCTTAGTTGATTTCAGTTTATTTTTTACATCATCACGTTCATGCTTATTTTGAATGACGTCATTTTTCTCTGAGACAGTCTTCAAAGCTGTCACGATCCTTACAGTAAAACAAACAGATAAACTTTAACTGTTCACGAAAATCTTTCAGTACAGCATTATATTTCTGAGTGAGAATCCATACACTAACGTTTGCGTGTCTGCCACTGAAGGCAAGTTCTGCTAAAGTGTTTCTCTTTTTGACAATGTCTTTCTCTGCAGAACAGTCATCAACAATAAACAACGTTGGCTGTCCTTCAAATTGCTTGTAAAAATATTGTAGGTAGTCATTCAGTTTTTTCTCAGGGTCGACTAAGTATATGTTGCTGTCAGTCCAAATGAATAAACGGTTGTGATAAGCTTTGTTGTGTTTGATTGTAGGACAAAATATTACAATGTTTTCAAAATGGTGGATATATTTTGTTTGTAATAGATCAAGTACAAATTCAGTTTTACCACACCCTGTGGCACCACAAAATAAGACACAGTGTGGATCGAGTGTCATTAAGCCCCGGTTCATTTTAATACACAATATAATTTTAATATATGTGTCCACTCAGTCTGCTTTCTGCAATATTGAGTTGTGCGTCATATATCAGGTACAAATATATGTTTATGGCTGCAGCAGTTTCAACCTTTTTTGTATCTGAATTGTTATTCCATCACTACCGTTCTCGACAGTACGTCCTGACCCATGAAGGTAGTCGTCATCTGTACTGCGAAGGTCTAGCCACAGTGCATATTTGTTTGTAAGATATTGACCGATCCTAACATCATACAGACGTAGATCTTTGCACACAATGTTTGCTGGTTTATCTCTAATCCTTCCACCTGCAAAATATTTTGTGATCTCATCGTAGTGCTGTATGGTAACATACCAGACGCGTACACTTGATTAGGGCGGCCTTCGATTGTACAGGACAAATGTGTAATCTTAGGATTGTAGAATTTTTCTGAATCCCGTTTGTATGGAGCCGCTGGTTCAACAAACAACATAAGAATACCTTTCAGTGACCTAGCTGGTGTGTTCAAGTTTATGTTCCACATCGGGTCGCTCTTGTCTTTTTGCATTAAACTATGTCTAATCACTCTGTCATAATAAATTGGAAGTCTTGACTGGTACTGATTTTGAATAAGTCTGGCTAATTCAGTGTGTGTGACAATTTCGTATTCCAAGGAAATGTTAGAGATTTTGTATGTTGCATCTGTGGCAGATGATTTGATAACTTTGGAGTAGTCATTAAAGGATAGTTCAAAACTCAGATGGTCATTCAGTGCTCCTTGATAATAAGGCAGATGAGCTGTGAGGATTTCAAACTCAAGTGGAATGTAAAATCTAGTTCCATATGTTTCAGCTATAATAACTTCTTTGGGTACCCCAGTAGTTGTTTTGTCTCCGGCATTGATTCGAAGTTTACCAACATTATCTGGCTGTGTGCCTTGATAAATACGGTCTTCTCGTTCTTCTCTTGTGAGCCAAAGATCTTTGTAACAGTAAAACACATCAGAGTCGTCAAGACTAAACACTTCCTGTCCTTCAAGTTTTACTTTAATAGTTTTAACAATTGCTCTGACAAGATTGTCAACTAGTGTTCTGTTTACATCTGTGTCTGAAGTTAGTTCAATATTAAATGCTAGGCATGCAGTGCCAGGAACAATAACGTCACTGGGCCCTAGGTTTGGAAACTTGACTGTAAGTGTTTGGTTCTGGTCTATGGTACTAGGATTGTTTGTGATGACGATTGTTTGACGAATGCCCTTAACACCCAAGGGCTCACGTAGTTTTCTGTATGGGTCTAACTTTGATCCGTAAGACTGTGTCATTTTTATTATGCACAATAAAAAATAACAAATTAATAAAACAATGGCAGCAGGAGGATTTAATCATGAAGATTTTGAAATGGATGTCATGGATGCCTCAGATACCAGTATCACAGATATGACTGGAATGGTAACTAGTTCTAGTATGTATCATGAACTGTTAAAAGACAAAGTAAACTCATTTTATGACAGTGTTGGTGTCCACCCAGATGTAATAGATCCTAATCAGTTTGAATATGATAAAGGACACTTATTTGTAAATACAGACAGTGGGAAAATAAATCTAACACATAAAAATAACACTGCTAAGTTTAGAGCTTTAAGTACAATTAAAGGTGAAGTTGGTGGTAACTCTGGGTTGGCAAGGTACCTTGGAATTGGAGGGTCTCCTGTACCCCCAAGACTTGTTAGTGTTCTTCACGACACGCAAACAAAGTTACCAACAGGGCAATAAATTGAAATGACACCAGTAACAAGTCTGCCAGAAATAGCAAACACAGTGATACAAGAAACTTCATTTACTGAAGGGCAATTAAATGATGCTATGAAAACAATAGATGATCCGCCTTTGTCAATGAGGGAGATTATAGGATTGGATAAATCACTGCAGACAATAAGAGGTGAGATGGTAAACAATGTAGCCAAACTAGGTGAGCTTGATAAACACATAGAACGAGAAAAAGAGAAACTGGCTACAGCAGACAATGGGAATCTTGACACAGAAATGAAAGAAAGAATACAACACAGATTAAATGATTTGCAGATAGAAAGATCAGGACGGTTAGAAGTGATTAGTATTGGGAGACAAAAACTGAAAACACAGGTCAACAGGATTAGAGAAACTATTCAGAAAATACTTCATGAAGACACTACTCTGGCTGAGAGACTTAAAACACTTTTCAGAGAACAGGGTATCACAATTGCTAGTTTAATTACAGCTCTTGGATTTATTATCAGTACTGTTGTGTTAGCTGTCTCCGGTGCTGGTGGACCCGGTGGTAGTCCAACACCGCCAGCCCCGGCACCTCCACCAGCCCCCACAGATCCAAAAGATTTACAGTCATGGGTAAAAAAACAGTTGTCTCACATATCAGACTTGCTTAAGAAATTGGCTGTGAAAGCAGTGGACGCGTTGCCTGGCATTATAGGCACTGTTGTCAGTTGGTTGATCACTACTACAGCAAAGGTAGTTGGGTTTATGGCAGAGCATGTGTGGCTATTTTTGGTAACAGTAGGAGGGTTGATGGTGGGTTATTTAATGAAACAGATAAAGAAGTAATACTCCTAATCCAGTGAGTCCTATTACCAATGCAGTTCTCTCTGACTCATGAGTGTCAGGGGTTGGTGTTGACTGTACTGGTTGTGCCCCCACCCGGGTCTGCCCTGGGGGACTTGCGTGGGGTTAGGTACTTTTTAGTTCCCAGGGTCACCCTGGTCAGCCCCACAGGGTGAGTTTTTCTCTCTATTCTGGGGCATGTGTTTCTGTCTACCCTTGGTCCATTCACCTGTATTTGCCTTTTTAAAACTCTCCCTACTGTCTGCACTGCCTGTAACTCTTGATATTGGATGTGTGTTGCTAAATGGTCTTAGCTTTATTTAGGCCCTATGTGTTAGGTTTATTTAATGTATTTGACCGGCTGGCGACATACATTCAATGTTCTGTTTATTTTTTTTTTCACAAGCAGTGCAGGCACGTCCTGAGAAAGCCTTGTTGCTGTCGGGACGTTAAGCAATGTACAATCAATGTACAATCAATTGACTGTACTGGTTGTATGGGTGCCGGTGATGGGGTTGGGGCCAGTGCCAGGGCCGGGGCCGGGGCCGGGGGTGTTACCGTCTGTAATGATTTTAATGACTGTACATGTGTGGTTGTGGCCCCCAAGTTGACAGATTGATTGAGTCCTAATTTTTGGTCACGACCTGCAACAATGATTTCATTATTATAATTCGTTATTGTACCCATTTGGAGTTGAAGGTGAGATGGTAACATGTATAACCCGATGCCAACTACAAAGTCAACTTTTGATCTGGCATATCTGAGTACATCTTGGTAGTGTTGTATGCTAGATGGGAGATCAACTACTGAATTTACTGAATCTTCTAGGTTTGCAAGAAACTGTTTTTGTGCTTCAAATTTTCCACTTCCATTCAAAATGTTTGATTTTGTTAGTGACTGTGCACCTAGTATACACCAGACATATGTTCTGATTGACTCATTTACGCTCTCCACTCCTGCTTGAGTAAACCCGTCATTTTTGTCTAAAATAAATATGGTCCAGGCGTTAGACTGTTTCTGTTCTATTGAGCCTAACCAGACTTCAGATTTAGATGAGAATGAAGTGTAACTGGGGTAGTAATCTTGAGGGTATTGTCTGTGGCTCATAGCATAATACAATGTACCCATACCGTTGTGATCATCAAGTTTTTGTGCAAAGTCATACTTGGGGCTTATGTTAAACTCATTACAGATGCGTTCAAATGCTTTCATATCCATGGGGTTGTTAAACCTGTTGAAACTGGATTCAGTTGGTAGTGGTGTATGCAGTTCTGACAAAATACGTCTAAGCTGGTAATAAACATGGAAACGATACACAGACCTAATCAGTTTGTTTGAGTGATTCAAATGGTCTGTGAATGAAACACCACAGCCTGTAGTACTACACAGTATGGCAAAGTTAAGTTGGTTTTGAAACATCTGTAGTGGACTTGAAGACCACTTTCTTGCAGTTGAGTCGTCTGTTATTGGAGGGTTTAGGTAATGGTCAAACGGATTGGGTACTTTGACTTGAAATAGATCTTGTTCAGACACAGCAATATCGAGCTGATTTAGTTGAATTATTTTCTGTTCATAAGTAGGTGCAACATTGTATTTGGCATTCACATTGAAATGCGTTTGTTGTGGTAATGGTTGGTGATTTAAATTCCATCCTTTTTTATATGAGATAATAAAAATGTTTATTACCTTAACAAATCTTGACACAAGCAAACCAGTGTGGTTAACTAATGGGATTGATAATCGTGATGGTAGTAAGGCTGTAGCTATCCATGAATTGTTCTATACAGTAAAATGGTTTAATGTAACAGATGATGGTGAATATTCTGTGCATGGAATGGTAGGTAGTACAAGTTGGGGCGCTAATCATTTACAGCCTGGGTATTATGACTTTTGTACTATAGCTGAATTTTTACAAAATATGTATAAAATTAAACTAACTTTAAATCCGGCTAACTTGCTTGTTACAATGGAATTTCCAAAAGATAGTCAGCTTATATTAACAGACAAACTTTTAATACTATTAAGTTTTTTATCCGATCTGGATATTAGTATTGTAGCTGTTAGTGGTGATGATGATTGGACTTATGAAGCAGGATTAAAATTAAAGCCCAAAAAAGGCAAAATAACTGGAAGATATCCTGTTCATTTGGCAGTACACACAGTGCTAAATGTTTATTTAAAAGAACTGAACACAACTGAGAATGTTCACAATGGAAAGCCTTCAACTTTGTTGAGATGCTTACCAACTGGAACTGCACCCTATTGTGAAAGTGTGGTTGCTAGATTTCCTAATTTACAGTTTAAGAAATTAGGTTCTAGTTTCTTTGAGTCACTGTGTTTATCTGTAACTAATCAAGATGACAAACCAGTTGTTATGCATGATTTTAGTGTTGTGTTAGAAGTTAAATAATTTTATTTTTGTTTATAAAAATGAGTGGTGGTCCAAAGCCGAGAATAATACCAGTTGCGTGTCCGGTTACAGAGTTGAAAGATTTGGCAGACGTACAGGATTTTGAGAAGGAAGGAGAAGTGGGGGAGGTGTATGGTTTTGAACTTGATTCAACTGGCATGTACAAGAGGAAAGTAATCGATGACATGAAAGAAGGAACAGACAGACCTATACCTAAACTTGGTCAGCTGCGTGATGTTACTGTTCCTGTTCAAGTAAATAAAGTACCCTACAACTTAATACATGTTGGTAATAAATGGGTTGTTTCGCTTGTGCCTGCACCACTGCCAAAATTGACTGGGACATAAAGTTGGAATTTATTAGTCCTTATGTATACACTGATGATGAAGGGGCCTTAGTGTTTAGGAAGGTTGTTAATTCTGGGCCGCTTATTGTCAGTCTTGTTCCAAGCTTTGCTTCAGATGTCAATAGCAGAGATAAACTGAAAGTTGAAAATTATGAGAGACGGAGATATCTTCTTACACATAGGAAGGGTAGGTCTGATGCGAAGGTCGTGTTTGCACCAATAAACTTTCCCATCGCAAGAGAAGCGACAATAGTATTTGAAATTATCATGAGATCAGTAACTTCTGGAAAAGAGGCTCAAATTGCACAAGGAATTAAAGTTACATGGGATGAAACAGTATCAGAATCATCAAAGGTCTTTATTGCTATTACAAAAAATAATGATGTTATTAATGTTTCGAGCAGTGTTCCAGCTGTCAAGGTGGTGGTTGACAAAACAACTTTTGTTCGTCTAACTTACATAAACCTTGAACACATTGATCTTGTTGCATTTTATTATGCTAGCAAATTGTATACTTTTGAATAGTTGCAAAATGTAATTGCTGATTAAATAAAAAATATTTGTCAATAAAAAAAATGGTAAACTTCTATCCGCAACTACCGACGCTTGAGCCGACTGAAACAAATGTGATGACTAAAACAACGCTTGCGCCTGATCCACAGGTGACAGCTGTGCCAATTGCTTCAGATAAAACATTATCAGCAGACGCATTGAGATTAAATAATATTACAGATGCAATTAAATATTTGGAAAGTGAAGAGGCTAGGTACTCCAGATGTAAAAGGAGGTATAAGTCAGTATTTAATTCTGTTCAAAACACTTCTATGGCTATTGGTGCAGTTTCAGCTGGATGTTCTGTAGGAGGTATTGTTCTGTTTGCCACAGGAATTGGAAGTTTGGCTGGAATAGCAGTTGAGGGTGTTAGCGTTGCTACATGCCTGGCTTGTTTTGGTTTGGAAGCCTTAAACAAAAGGTTTCACACAAAATTACAGAAACATGAAGCATTGAGTACGCTTGCTGGTGCAAAGCTGAGCAGTATGAAACTTATTATCAGTAAGGCATTGAATGATAATTTTATTGATGACAAAGAATTTAAGCGCGTCCAGGATGATTTAAATAACTACAAAAAACAGAAGTCTGAAATACAAAATAAAATGCGTAGTCAGTCTTCGTGAATGTTGAAGAACTGAAGGCCAGTTTTTTAGAGATGGGGAAACAGATTGGTGTTCAGGAAACCACAGAAAAACTACACAATCTTTTAAACAAATAAAAATCAGATTTGGTAATCAATCAATATTTTTGTCATATGCTTCGCAGAGAGATGACACGTCATTTACACCACTTGTGCCTGAATATTTAACCCCATCAGCACCACCACCAGAGTACTACTGAGAAAAAAAAGTTTTTTTATTGTCCTTGTATCTTGACAAATCTGACCGAGTAAGTTGTGACTTAAGTCAAGTTGTTGTAAGAACTTATAAAAACTTAGGGTAAGTAATTAATAAGTTCTTATGATAAGTAATTAATAAGTTCTTAGGTCAACTCACTTAAAGGTTACCTCTGCAGGTTCCTAACAGTTAGTTGTAACTTATTAGTAACGTATAAAGTTTTACTTGAGATAATCGTGTTTCTCAGAAATTGACTCTGACAGGGGTGTGTGTAAAAAGTCATTAGTTTATTATAGAGTGCACTATCAGGATTTTGGTTTGATTTGAGAAAAACGACAGTGTGGACGTTAACGACCGTAATTAGTAATTAATTAAGGTCATTAGGTGTTGACAGAGACAATAGTTATAGAGAAAGGAAGTATGAGTCCCGTAAGATAATCAGATCAATAGAGCCACATCAGTCATGCTTGTCAGTTTTAAAAATCAAAGGGTTGATACGGAAATAACGGGGTGTAATAGGGAGTCAAAAATATGATATTAAAAATGACGTAAATTAATGACTGATGCGGCTCTATTGAATTCATTGTCTATCGGGACTCATACTTCCTTTCTCTTGGGGGAGGTTCAAAACTATAAAAACAAGAAAGGCAAAGCGGCCCTTATGGCTCTTGTGTATGACCGATCCACACATGTGTGACAATAAGTAATGGGATGGCTTCTGTACCAATGTGGTAAAAATGCCTTGTACACGTTTTTTTACATTGTATTATTTTCCTCTTTGTGTGTAGTCAGTGTGCTCACGGCTGAGGCTTACGTAGTTCAGCTATTTTTGTAGTCTCCTGCAAGCCGCTTGGAATTTAGCGTGTACATGTACCGCCAGTAGTAAGAGGCGAGGCTGGGTATCACAGCAGAACGTGTAGACAAAGGCCAGATGTTGTACTCAGTGACCGCACCTCGCCTAGTGTCGGTTTCTTCCTTCTTTTCAGAGCTCTGCTATGGTGCCAGACAGCTGGTTACTGCGGAGTATTTTCCCCTGATAAGAGATTTGCTGGATTTTGTTTGTTAAGTAAGTAGTCTTGTAAAAGTACGATTTTTCATCTGCAAGTGGATTTTGCAACTATATAGTGTTTGAAGTGCTCTAAGTGTCGGTAATAGTTTCAGAACTGACAAAAGCGTATTCAGCTAGGAAAGTAATGTTCTATAGCATGGAAGAGTGCTTCACCATTTTGTAACACGTAATGATTTTGGTCGGGCGAGCGACTTTCCGCTACCCGGCTAGCGAAAAACTCCCGCTGCGATCGGCACCTTCGGGTTGGATCGCGGTGTGGTACCTGGTCTGAGGAGATAGGTGGATTTTAGCGGTTGTTATCCACGACTGCTTCTACAGTTGCTGTTTCGACTTTGCCGTTTTTCCAGTGTTCTCTCTACAAACCAGCATTTTGGACTCTGTCATTTTTCTGAGCCCTCCCTTGAACGGGAATCCCGGACTCTGTCGTTTTTTTGGAGTCCTGGGACTTTGTCATTTTTATTTTCTGGCGGCTCTACTTTGTAACGGGCGCTTCGGACTTTGCCATTTTTATGAGGTTTCCCTTTACAAAGGGCGCTTCGGACTCTGCCATTTTTGGGGAGTCTTCCTTGATAACGGGCGTCTCGGACTCTGTCGTTTTTCCGAGGCTTCCCTTTATCAAAGGACCTTTTGGACTCTGCCATTTTTTTCTAGATAGTTAGTTAGTTATAACCGGCGCTTCGGACTTTGCCATTTTCCCGAGGTTTTCCTTTACAAGGGGCGCTTCGGACTTTGCCATTTTTCTGGAGTCTTCCTTGATAACGGGCGTCTCGGACTTTGTCGTTTTTCCGAGGCTTCCCTTTATCAAAAGACATTTTGGACTCTGCCATTTTCTTAGATAGCTATCCTTTTGAAGGGCGGCTCGGAATCTGTCTTTTTTCCGAGGTTTCCCTTTTCAAAGGGCGTTTTGGACTCTTTTATTTTTGAGGCTCTTCTTTTGTAACAGGCGCCTCGGACTCTGTCGTTTTCCGAGGCTTCCCTTTTACAAAGGCCGTTTTGGACTTAGTCATTTTTGCACAGGTCTTCTTTTACCAAAGGCCATTCTGACTTAGTTACTTTTATAAACTTTCTTTTATAAAGGGCACTTTAGACTTTGTCATTTTTGCCGAGGTTTCCTTTTATCTAATAGCCTCTCCGACTTAGTTATTTTACTAGATTCTCCTTTGTTTGGACTTTGTCATTCTTTTTAGAGACACGACTTAGATAATAGTACTTTGCTGCGCTACTGTAGTAACGTCTGATGACATTGTGACCAGCAGAGAATATATTTTTCTCAACTGAATGGCCTCATGCCGGGGCATTTGTTGTCGCTTTATCACTGTTGGCCTGTACTGCAATATAGTCTATACGAAATGAAATCTTCGTTTCACATGTCTTATTGTAGTTAGTATCGAGTGCGAGTGACTGTGCTTGTGTGTGTGAACTTGGCATCCTGACACGAGCAAACATTTACATACACATTCACCGGTCACACAAACATTGCACACGGTCAGCGACGCTACAGATTTTGGTGTCGAAGGCTGGGGTGAGGCGACACTACACCAACAAAATCAATGTTTTCTCAAAATCTAATCAGTTCTCACATAGCTGTGAAACCCCCGTGACCCTTGACCTTTGCGATGATTTGACTACATTAGAATACATAGGAAGGTCTTATCATCATTGTGTCAAATTTGATTGAAAAGTTTGCAAAAATGTTGATATCAACCACAATTCATTCACAAATTGGCATTTTATACACATTTGTTGACCTCTTGTGACCCTTGACCTTTTCTGATGCGTCATCCAAATTAGTATGCATAGATAGGTCTTATCATCATGTATCTCTGTACCAAGTTTGGGTATGACGTTGTGAATAGTATTTGAGAAAAAAAAATTCTTGTGAAAATATGGCTATTTTGGACCTATTTCCTGAGCTCTTTCCGACGGGTCATCCAAATTAGTATGCATAGATAGGTCTTATCATCATGTATCTCTGTACCAAGTTTGGGTTTGAAGTTGTGAAAAGTATTTTAGGAAAAAAACATCTTTTGTCAAAACATGGCTATTTTGGACCTATTTCTGAGCTCTTGTGACCCTTGACCTTTCTGAAGGATCAACCAGAATAGTATGCATAGAAAGGTCTTACCATCAGGTATCTTTGTACCAAGTTTGGATTTAAAGTTGTGAATAGTATTTGAGAAAAAAATAAATTACATATATAACATCACAGCCATCTGTAATGTCAATATCCACCTAGAAAGAAAACGTTCTTAAAAATTAACTGAGACGACACTACCTTATACCACGTGCACAACACACACGCACGTTTTGATCTATTTCCTGATCCCCTGTGACCTTGACCTTTGTGAGAGGTCACTGAAATTGGTACATTTAGAAAGGTCTTGCCACAAAATATCTTTGGGCCAAGTTTGAAGTCTTTGGCTTGAATAGACTCCGAGAAAATGTCAACGTTAAAGTATACCACGGACGAACGACGGCGGACGAACGCCGGACGGAGGACCACTGGCCGACAACATAGACTCGCTTTTGCTTCGCACCTGAGCCAAAAACGGGAATTTGCAATATCATTTTAAGTGTGTGGGGGAGGGGGGGGGGAGGTTGTATCGCACATCAGCCTCTGGTAAATAAACACTATTTGCTAATATTCATGTTAAGAGGTGTTCAATTACGCAACGATCATCCCACGCTTGTGAGGCAGACACTGGCGTGAACGATCTGCCAAGGTGAGCTTACATTAAGATATCTTATTTACGATTACAACCACTGAAGGGTTGGTAACTCTTTTCTGCATCAACTACAGATTAGAACAAATGAGTCCAATGGCATAAAAAAATGTAATCCACGCAAAGATGTACAAACAAATAGCCCCACGTATCTGAATACAAACTGCAGCTTGCAAAGAGAAACACCGTGTACGGATCTCTTAAACAGTGCAACTGTTCAGCATGATAAAGTTTGGCTTAAGAATAAAGTCATACTGGGCTCCCCTCTAACATATCTTAATGTGTATTTGCCATATCGCGGATCTTAGTGCACACCCAAATGGTAAAATTTTCTCGGGCCGATGTCGGCTACGGGAGGCCCACGCACGGTAGTGCTCGAGTCAACCCCAGGCGATGTCGGCCCGATAAACTTTTGCGCAATTGGTTATTATTCGTCAGCTTTAATTTATGGTGGTTTAGAATACAGACTGTTTTCCCACAAAGTCGTGCTTTCCTAGTCGTTTGACACTCGAGACATGACAGATATACAAGGCCTAATTCGGGTGCGGTTTGTTTGCCATGAGGAGTACACGACCACACTTAACCCCTTGTGCAAGAAGGTATCTGTGCTGTTACACTACCAACGGATACATGCGCACGGGAGTTAACCATACCCGAAACCTGGATTTTCAAGGGCAGTAAAACGTGATAACGATAATGGTGCAGCAAACTGCCTAAAACTTTCCTTTCGCTTGACCCTTTGTGACCCAGGTACGAAATACCCACGTTTTGAAGTTCTCCAATGAGGTCTGCCGTACACTGCAGGAGACAGATCGACCATGATAGTTCAAGGGTGGTGCCAGAATAGCTTGACGCCTATAGGCGTCAAGCTATTCTGGCACCACCCTTGAACTATCATGGTCGATCAATATCTTGCTGGGGTGTGTCGGGACTGAATGAGTTAATCTTCAGAGGAAGCGGCTGGATTTCCAAACGGAAAAAGCAGTGTGTGCACTGAACACTTTATACTTACGAAGGTTCGTACAAACATTTCATTTTTTGGAATTCTCTGTCATTTGATTTACTGTTTTACAGTGAATGTGCCTTACACAACATTTGACAGCACATGTAACTGCTTAAAGTGTCACCCGCTTTACAAGGAATAGTTGTCAGGTCAAGATAGCGTATCAACATGTTATCTCAAGTACACAATGTCACACCCTACACTTAATCGGGAAACCTGTGTTCAGCTTATGTTAGTTAAAGACATTGTCTGCTGTTTTGGTAACCATATGTCTCTCTAAAAAACCAACGAATCAGTTCTCTGGAATTCACAGGACAATGGACTGTTGAAGGTGTGTTGAATATACGACAGAATCGACGAACAGTTGCCTCTCTTGAACTCAAAACCTGAAGGTGACGATACAATCACAGGAGAAACTTGAAGAAAATGCTTGGGACTCTATTCTACCCAACGTGTGTATGACTTCAGCAAAGCACAAAACACAAACCGTGTTTTTTTTTTTTTTAAATTCTTGTTTGTTTTTGCAACGTGCAGCTATGTGCAATAATACACGCAATGAAAAATGTGTACTAAAAGAAAACAGAAAATTGCACTCGGAGAATTGAAGCCAAGATAAAGTGGAGACGAACTGTAATACCATCCTTGTTGATTATGTACTGTGATTAATAAATATTAATATACTATCGCATAATAATATAAGATCAACCTATTCGTTCTCCTCACAGCTGATATTATATATTTTGGCTGATAATCCGGAGGCAGATCAGGTAAATAAATAAATAAATTGATTTAAAAAAAAGACTTTGCACGTTTTCGTTTATATGTCAGGAGATATCGGCAGCCTTTGAAAATAGTGATAACGCCTGACGTTGCCTGTTTGGCGCCCTTTACAAACGTTGTCGTCGCGTCGGTTCGTTATTGAGGCGTGTGGCTGTACAGGTCTGTAAAGTTTTGTGAGAAAAGAGTACATTTATACTGAGCTGCCTGCTGCTGGATAGAGCGAGAGGACCAAGAGATATGCTGACATGCCTCGAAAAAGATCTCATTTACTTCACTCGGGAGATTGCATAGGTATCTCATTCTCTATTACCCTTCCTTATCCCAGTGCATAAAGGCCATCGGACCGACGCCGGCGGCCGTTGGCCCGCGCACGAACGGCGGCCTACGTCGGCATGGCCGGATCGCCTTTTGCGCATTGGGATCCTGCAGCAAGCAGCTCAGTATAATATGAGAGTTTTTTTAGTCCTCTGGTACATGCAACCACATGTACACAAAGTTGGTGGCTCCATGCATTTGTGTTTCTCGGCCAGGTACACAAATAACTGAGCCAACAGAAAAAAAAATCATTTTTATGCAAGCTGAAACTCGAAAACGCTAAGCCCTGTTTAAATGGGGCAGATGTCCGAAAAAATATCGACTGATTTTGAAACTGTGTTATACCACTTCGTGATTACATCCAGGTGACGAAAACCAGTTTTCTGTCCGTCATGGGGAACTTGGCACATACTGTAGCAGGTGTGCTGTGGATTGCAATAGCCGCAAGTGAAGTGTAAGTTGCAAATTGTAAGAGAGACTGTGTGCTTGTAGATGTGCGTTAGAAAGATGATGACGATGTAATTTACGTTCATTAGTATAACGTTTTAGGCATGAAAGCGACCTGCTGCAGGCAATAAAAGGTTAATAGATCGCAATAGCTCCATTACACATGTTCTTAGTATGTCTTGCCGTAATGCTGGACAAAACAGTAAACTGAAATTACGAAGTCCATACACTTGGAATCACTGGACTTTATTTCAAGACCACGTGAAATGTCAACCTTCTAAAATGTTGTCATACTGGCTGTATTGCGGAGTTGTCTATACCGATGAGTCGTGAGCAGACAGCGTGCGTACGTGAATACTTACGTGTTTGGAAGCGATTGTGCAAACAATAGGTGTGCGATTGGGAACTACGTTTGAGAATGATGAATCACCATGCACTCATTTGCAGGTGTGTCATGTTTTCATTACGTATGTACATGTATATATTTTTGTAAACAGAAAGTCTTATAGCTGTTAGCACCGGCAGGTTTGAGAAATCGCTTAGTCTTTGACGATAATTGTAACAGCCGCAATCACGTATAAATACAGTTTCATTATATCATATTGAGCAGCATTTTGCTTGATATAGTGCCGATAACAGGCAGATGTGAATACGAGACCCGAATCCGGTCCGTGGCGCAGTGTTTAGGGCGCCTGACACCAATGCCAAAGGTGCGAGGTTCGAAAACGGGTTCCGGCGTCGGACTTTTCTCCTCTGGTAAGTGTCACCGTTAATTCGGGCGGACCGTCGGGGGTTCTTTCTCCGGGTACTCCGGTTCTTCCACCCCCCCCCCCCCCACCCCATACTTTGGTACCGGTTTCAGGCCACTTTACAAATTTCAAATACAAGCGATCAAAAATCTCTGTAACTTCAGTAGCTGAACTGGCCCTTCGTCTGTCTTGTACTGTGTTTGTCTTAAATGGCGTAAATCCGTGTCTGTTACGTGAGTGTGCGTGTTGGGTTTCAGTTCGCGGCGCTTTGAGTCGATTCGCCCAAAATTGAGAAAAAGCGCCTATATAACAACGGTATTATTATTATTATTATTATTATTATTATTATCCAAATGTCCGAGTCGTAAGACGAGGCATTTGATTCGGGTCAAGTAATCACATCTATCGGTTATCGGCACTATATCAAGCAAAATGTTGCTCAATATAATTTATGTACCCAGTCCAAAACAAAACTGTGCCTGACGTCATTCACTTTGAGGCTGATTGCGACGTTCAGACAAAACACATGAAGGCAGACGATTGCATTTCGTTGTCGATTCAGCGCGTAGATATCGTCTGATACATCTTACTGAGTAAATTCTACTTGTAACTAGATCACGCATTCTTGCGGAAAATGCCAGCAGGTTTTAGTTCTTTTCACAGGTTGTCGATACTCGCCAGCTGACATCTCGTCAATTTCACTTGTCGGTCCAGCGACTCGCACGTTTCCTGGCGTCTTTTCTCCGTTCGTGTGTGTGTATAGAATTTGGAGCGTTCATACATAATAAAAAGTATTCCATTGCCGCTAAACATAAACAGCATATTTCGCGTTTCCGTTTTGAAAATGTAAGTATCATCACGATCTAGTTTTCTTGGCGCGTAAGGAATTTTGGGAAGGAAAGTATATCAAGCAAGTTGGTGAATATTAATTTGCTTGTTATACCATATATCAATACATGTGTCAAAAACGGATAAACTTTATGGAGTGGGTACATTGATTCGTAATATATTCCACACAAGTGCATGTATTCTGCAAGGTATTTGCTGATGACTCATTTTATAGACAAACGTCAAAATCCCGAAAGCATGTACTGCCACATAACGATCAACTAGCCACCGAGGAAGAGTCAAACAATCAGCAACCCAAATGTGGCACAGCACCACTTCGTAGAAAAGAAAATCGATTAGGAGGTTTATAACACTCTTTTAGAAGTCTGGATACAATTAAATAAAATGATGCCAGACCTGCCGATATGCAAAATAAACCATTGGTGCTCAGTTCGTCCGAGAGAGAGAGAGAGAGAGAGAGAGAGAGAGAGAGAGAGAGAGAGAGAGAGAGAGAGAGAGCATGAGAGAGAGAGAGAGAGAGAGAGAGAGAGAGAGAGAGAGAGAGAGAGAGAGAGAGAGAGAGAGAGAGGTAGCGTGTGCACACATAAGCACGCACTCACACACGCACGCATGCACGCAGGCACACAAACATACATACACGCACACGTAGGCAAACACGCACGCACGTACGCACACGCACATAACACGCACGCACGCACACACACACACACACACGCACGCACGCACGCACACACACACACACACAAACACATACACACACACACACACACACACACACACACACTCACACACAAGATAGATAGGAGGAAGAACACACGACGCGCGCATTGTTATTCAGTGATTCGTCATTGTTGTTCTTGTTTTACAGATGCCAGAACCCAGACACAGGTATCTATCTTTTGCTCCTAGTGATTAACCCATTCAATCCTGACGCACTACAGCAGGAGATGGGTCGACTATGATAATTCAAGGGTAGTGCCAGATTAGCTTGGTGCCTGTCGGCGCCAAACTAATCTAACACTGCTCTTGAATTATCATGGTCGATCCATCTCCTGCAACTGGTGCATAGTCATTAGATGACGCCTCCAATATTTGAGAAATACGGCCGTCGGGCTGAATGATGTTTGAGTGACTAGATTTCACAACAGTGTCAAGTTTCAAAGGTGTCCATGCACATGCGCGAACACACACACACACACACACACACACACACACACACACACACACACACACACACACACACACACACACACACATGATGATGATAATGATGATGATAATGACATTGATGATGATGATGACGATTGTGCTTAAAAACTATTTTTACGCTTTAAACCCTCGTTTAAACGCATTCTTTTTCTTGTGCAAGATGCTTTATTTTGACAGTTCAGTGCGAGTTTCATTACGGGGCAGGTGCATACTTCTGTCAGTGGGAAAGGGTCCAGGCAACCTTAGATTGGGGCGTTAACGCATTCATCACACCTGGTAAGTTCTACTGAAATCTTTGCTTAGTTGATAATTTCTAAAATTATTGTTTGTGGCCCAAACCACTGCACATCTGGCTCAGATACAGAACTGTGGTAATCTAAGGTCGGTGAAGGGGCGGGATGGAGACCGCGCATAACGTAAACAAACGAGTAGTTGTCATACCTGTTCTAACTTGTGTTTTTGCGCGTGTCAGAACATAGAGCACTGGGATAGCTTGATAATACACACTGAATGAAGTCGCTCAGATTGCGGGAGTCAACAGTTGCCATCTGCAAGCCTGATAATGTGTGTGTGTGTGGGGTGGGGGGTGGGGGGGGGGGAGGTGGGGGGCCGCACACATCATACAATTGTATTGGTGGCCACGAGCGTAACTGCTGCTGGAACAACTGAATATAACATACCATCGCGCGAATTGGTTATCACATGTCTAGATTCAGTGCGCAGAATTAATATTGCGTATTACATCTGCTGTCGAAGATAATTTTATTATATAATTTTGTTGATATTTTCATATACATTGCCACATGCTGAGACTGCACGCGCTAAATAACCGCTTCATTAACCCCATCACTGCTCAGAACAACTCAACCCCACGCAACTGCAAAATAGAGCTGGGTCGACCACGTGTTGAGAAAGACTCTTGGTGACATTACAGAAGAAAGACACTCAACTGGAACCCCCAGGACTAAGAGAATATTGGGGAGGTCAAAGAAGACCTGGCGTAATCAGCCGAGAACGAAGCGAAGGCAGTGTGATATACATGGTCCAAACTAAAACAGATCCACCAGAGTCGTGTCCGAGAGCTGTTGTTGCCCATGCTCCACTCGGAGAAAAGTAGACTAATGCAATACCCAACTGCAGTTGCGGGGCCCATGAGGATCTATGCCTCTTACTGAAACCACATTTTATCCGTGCTTTGACTACTAAAGGTCTTTTGTTAATTTTGCAATGATTTCAAAAACACAATCTGAATCAACTGGAGTAAAGGGTTGAAGTATTTTCCACCAGTGTTCAGTAAGTATGAAAAATTAATTTGTCCTTTCTAGTTAACATGTACTATCATACTATCAGTAAGCACCACAGGCTTGTGTTTTCTGTTTTGAGCAGAAGCTGAAGGGTATTACGCCGTAGCATTCGCACACGATTCTAGTGACTTGACACCAAAAGAAGCCATCCTGAAAAGCAGCTTACAGTGTTCTACAGGAGACAAGCTTTACAAACTCGGCTTCCGATATCGCATACGAGAAACCGGCTCCAAGTTCTCACTCATCCTTAGAGTGAACGGTTCTGAACAGACTTTGTGGTCGGAGGATACACCTAAGGAATGGGTGAATCACAAGGTTAACGTCACGTCACCAGACAGTGATTTCCAGGTGAGTAGGCCCTTGTTATGTCTATGGCAATGTTGAAAATTCTCCTTGAGACGGAGCTGTTGATTCTGCTCCGGAATTGTTTGAACCTGCTGCAGACAACACAATTTATGTGAAACAGTTTATGCTATTTTTTTTTTTTCGTTCTAAAAATTTGACTAAATTTAATTGTGCATAATTCAACAACTGCTGTGCATATAAGTAAGCCGACATGACCTAAATACGCATTTATTACATTATCGGACTAGAACTGGTGGGGAAGGGAACAGAATCTTTGGAATCACCAGCCTTCTCCACACATAAAAGGATCAGAAAAGAGGGAGAAATAATAAGAAAACAAATGAACAATTGAAAACTCACTTGTGATTTTTCCTTGGTATGAAATCATTCATTCAGCCCCCCCCCCCCTCCCCGCCCCCGCCCCCCCCCCCCTCTCAAATTTATGTTTGTGAGCGCGGGGAGTATGTAATGTGTGATTTGTTTCCCTTTGCCTATCCCTTCATTTTTGAGTCATGAAGCACGACCACTGTGTTGGGCGCCTCATTTATTAGAAGAAAATTCCAAATAAGAAGTTGGAAACCACACACACACACACACACACACACACACACACACACACACACACACACACACACACACACACACACATACACACACACTACGCACACGCACACGCACACGTACACGCACACACTCACGCGCACACACCCCTCAACCATCTGAACGGTAGATGATCTGCTCCCGTGGAAGCAAACTTATGTAAGTTTACTTAAATAATGGTACGTTCTAGCACTAGGTAGACAAAGGGAAAAAAACACTTTTGCAAGATCAAATCTGTTATCTCCTACCGTGGGATGAGTAATTTGTGTTGTTTCTACCTGTCGTATTGACTTTAGGACGGGTCGTTGCGGAGCGCGTTTAGTAGCATGTAGTGGCATCAATTGCGAGCAGGCCTCGAATTCTGACCATGAAGTAACAAGATATAAATGACGTCAAGTCTAGCTATACGCAAACCTCGCTACAGAACGTTATTTTGGCGCCAAGAGCCATGCGTTTTTATGTATGCATGTGTGCATGTACCCACAGATGTTTCGGTATTTGTGCATCTTTGGGATTTTCTTCTAAGAAATGTCTCCAGAACAGCCTCCGAGCTTTTTGAATTTGGGTTGGTCGCTGAAGAGAAATGGCCGAGAAAGTCGGTTGACCTTGATTTGAGGTCTTAACTGATTTTCTATATTCTATATTCATTTTGAGTGAAAATTAATTCATTTGCTGAAAAGTATCAGCAATCGAAAACTGTCTCGTTAGATCATCTAAATTATAAAGTTCTATAAGCACTATTAGATAAATAATTATGCTGAACTGTAGATGTACAATTTTTTTTTTACTTTCACAATCACTTACACCGAAAAACAAACCCTACATGTAGTAACCATAGGCATCTATAATATTTGTACACTTAAGACGTTAAACTTTACGATTACAAAAATGTCTGCGAAGGTCGTCTGAGGATAGTGAAATTGGCCTGCTTTTCGCAGAGAGTTGACGACTTGTGAGAAAGTGGGTTGACCCGCAGTCCGTAATCATGTTACAATTATTTGAAATTCTAGATTTGAGAGATATCGAATGGGTTTGTTACCTAGCTTTGAATCCCCTTCACCTTTTCATTGAACATAATTTCATTTTGGGATATAAAAAAATTCAAAAATCCAAAACGTGAACCCCTAAATCAATTAACGTCTGGAATTCACTAACGCATTATTAGATGAAAAGTTCAAGTGTGTTGAATTACATTGCAAATGAATAGCCTTTACATTTAGAGAGAGATAAAAGCGATTAATTCGTCTAGACTTGTAAATCGAGACGTCGCAAAACAGTACTATAATGTCCTAGTGACGCAAACCATCCCCCTCCCTCCCTCCCCTCCCCCCGCCCTCGGTCCCTCTCTCTCTCTCTCTCTCTCTCTCTCTCTCTCTCTCTCTCTCTCTCTCTCTCTCTCTCTCTCTCTCTCTCTCTCTCTCTCGTGTTGATAAAAAAGCGCAAGTGAGCTCATCATTTAAAGTAGACTTTGGAAGGAAATCCTAATTTTGTTGTATCTGTTGTTATTGGGTTTTTTATTGTTTGTTTGTTTGTTGTTGTTGTTGTTTTGGGTTTTTTGTCTGATCAGATTATTTTCAAGGCCGAAAAACTAAATCAGTCTCGGAGCGTGTATATCGGCCTCGCCAGCATAACCTATGCTGCTTGTAACCTCACACCGACAACAACACAAACAACCGAGATTCCAACAACACCCACTACTTCTACTACAACAACTGCGTTTCCGTCATCGGCCACTGAGCCAACGACTGCTCAAAACACTTCTACAATGACATCAGGAACAACATATCAGTCTACATATACATCATCAGATACGCCGCCAAACACCACCGATTCAACATTGCATTACGAGACGTCGACAGAAACGTCAACACGATCGCCATTAACGGGTCATTCTCTGTTTCTTGTCTCTTTCTCTGGCCCCTTTTCTCCCCCCCCCCCCACCGCCTTCCCCCCCTCTCCCCCCCCCCTTCCACACACACACCCACGCTCCAAGGTCTCTCTGTGTTTGTGTGTGTATGTGTTGTTTGTGTAGGAGTGTGTGGGTGGGTGGGTGGGTGAGAGAGAGGGAGGGAGAGAGAGAGAGAATGAATGAATGAATGAATGAAACTTTATTTTCCAAGGATAAAAGAATAGGTGCGCAGACCTGTTTTCATTCTTGTCCTTGCTACACACTACAAAACAAAATAACGTACACACACACACACGCGCGCCGGTGTGCAATTGCCGCGTGCACAGGCTTGTGCCAGATTAGCTTGTAGCCTACAGGCGCCAAGCCAAGCCTGCACAACCCTACACACACACACACACACACACACACACACACACACACACACACACACACACACACACACTGACACACACATACACACACATCAGTATATCATGTACACATACATTCTATCACTTAAAACTATACTACAGCAAATATAAAAAGTATAAAGGATTTTGAGATGAGAGAGAGAGAGAGAGAGAGAGAGAGAGAGAGAGAGAGAGAGAGAGAGAGAGAGAGAGAGAGAGAGAGGAGGAGGAGGAGGAGGAGGAGGAGGAAGAGGGGTCAAGTATACAACGGGTGCAGTGGCTCAAGCAAGACAATGTCTCTTGCCCGCAGAGATCGATTTCTTTTGCACCTTCACGCTGAGGGACGCCACCCTCGCTTATGTGTACCACTGCTGAAAGTGGTGTCTGTTGCAGGCGTGAGTACTTCCTATCCCATCCCCCTCTCTCTCTCTCTCTCTCTCTCTCTCTCTCTCTCTCTCTCTCTCTCTCTCTCTCTTACACACACACACACACACACAAACACACACACACACACACACACACACACACACACACACACGCACGCACACACGCACGCACACACACACACACTTATTTGTACACACACACTTATAAGTGTTTATTTACTCACTGATTCCCTCTTTCACCCATCATTCATTAACAAATCATTTTTTACTTTTATTTTTCAATTTTCTTTGGCATCCCATCCATTAACAAAACACGTCTTTTAATTTTGTTCGGAGATCAAATAAATGTGTCCCGCAATACATTTACATCTTGCTAACCATATAGGTAGACAGGTACTTTGTGCTGGTACACGTATTTGTATGCATTCTATTAGAGTTAGCCATTTGAATGTATGTAACGGATTTTTCCTGTAGAGTTCTTCATGCAGATCGCATATTTTGGGGGGGTTGTCAGTGGGGCTTTTTGTCAAGGTGCTTTCTGCGGGAATAGCCTAGTCAAAAAAGAGTTACTGACAGTGACAGACAAAGGGTTACGCATTTATATCTGACTTCTCTTCATCACGTTTCTGTCTGCAGCGCATTTGTTGAGGTGATTCCCGCAGAATTACATAGACAATCAGCGCTACTTACAGCCAACGATTTAATCATTTCTGTTCGACTTATTTTTAACCCATCCAGCCCTGACGCCCTACAAAAGGAGATGGGTCGACCATGATAATTCAAAGGTAGTGCCAAAGCTAATCTGGCACTGCCCTTGAGAGATAATAGAATATACAAAACAAGGACTTTTTTTGACGACGTCATCTTTCCACGTTTTTTGATAACAAAACACTCGTGTGACGTCACCTTTCATTTTCCCCAGATTCTAACTATTGTCTCTGACAAAACTTAATCACACATTGTTAAAAAAAAAAAAGACCATTACCAGTCGAGAATAGTACATTTCTGACGCAATGACCCATTGCCTTAAGTTGACCTTAATTAATTACTAATTACGGTCATTAAGGTCCACACGGTCGTTTTTCTCAAATCAAACCAAAATCCTGATAGTGCACTGTAATAGACTAATGACTTTTTACAAACCCCAATAATTAGAAAATTACTCTTCTTTGTCTCTCAATACTGACTGAGACGATTTCTGAAAAACGCAAACTAGTTAGTTTTACTCACCACACACAAAATCTCTTGCATACACATGCAATTCAAGTACCCTGTCTCTTTTCCTTTCATGCCGCGCAAGGCAAGGCAGGGTCTTTAGAAATTTCAGACTGCAGGGGACAGCTTAAGCTTTTTGAATTGGCCCTGTGTGGGCACAGCTGTAAACATATTTGTTATGACTGGAGTCATTCACACACACAAACACATGAACACACACACACACGCACGCACACACACGCCTGTACGTACATACTAACATAAACACACATTTACAAAACAAGCAGAGAGAGGTTTCAAATATAGTTGGGTCGTTGTGACTTGAATACATGAGTGCAAACAAGTACACGGCTCTCAGCCCATGCGTGGACAAAAGCCTTTCTCGAGCATAATAGCTTGTTATGATAAAGCTATATTGACTGCGTTATTCATTTAAAACAAGACTGCGAGTTAAATTTCTGAGCATTACACCACCTTGCATACACACACACACGCACACGCACTGACACACACATGTACTGACACTGACACACGCACACACACACACGTACACACACACACACACACAAACATATGAATAAACATACATTTACACACAGACACACACACAAGACACACATAACTACAGACAGACACGCATGCAAACACACACACACCTCCCCCCCATAGACAAAACACCCAGTCAAACCAGTGCTGGTAACCCCGGAGCGATCACATACACAAACACCTCATGTCTAAGCTTGACTGAAAGACCTCCACTTCAATTCAGGTAAGATATGAATAGACTTGTTCTGAAAAGAAAAAATTCAAAGGGCCTACAATTATTCACATTTTTCATTTCTGACTAGCTTGCCTTTTGAAACCGGGATCAAATTCTTTTCAATCAGATCGGTATGCACCACACCTGACATGATATTCATAAGAAATTTTTATCTGACATGATATTCAGGAAGGAATTTTTATTTTTTTTCAATTACGTGTACACCCTCCATTAAATGTAAATGGCTAACACCTGCACACACAGACAATTTAATTTAATAGAGCAAGGGAAGTAACTTTTTTTGTCTTGCTGAAATTTTTACAAAATTACTTCCCTTGTATAAACCTGTACTCAAACAAAGGAAAAAGTAATCTGAAAATTTTGTTATTGAACAGGGGTGATTCCTTTCTTTTTCTGGTGCTCAAGTCATGGGTAAAATTATCAAGTTACTGTCTATGTTACTGTCTAGATGTTTTACTTGGCTCTTACTTGATCAGTGTGTGATTTATAATTTACTGCAAAGCCAATAATCGTCAATACTGTGTCAGGTATGTTTTGCTTTAAAGGACAGGGTTATTGTACATGACACCACAATTGAAATCTGTGAAGCTTGTTATTAATAAGCCCACTGAGAGAGATTATAGTACAGGGCAAGTCTTGTCTGGGGTAAACTCAAAAACCATTGACTACATTTGCTGAATGGTGCAAACGTAAAAAGTTACTGTTCAGTGTAAATTCCTAGAAAACATGATTTTGCTTGATAACAAAAAACAACTATTATCTTTTTTTAAAAAAATTATAATAAAATGAATCAAGACGAATTACTTCTTCTCAATGATATCAATGCTGTAGAGAACAAAGACTTAGACTCCAAAAAACGGTGGCTTTTGTCTGTAATTGTCTCAGGCAAGTCAAAGACTTATCTCGGAAAACAATACATGACAGAGGATATTGAATCTTTAACCTCTGACGAACTAATGAAGCTTCATTTAAAATATGAGAACCACATTGCTTCACTAATGACACGTGATTTAAGTCGATCTCTTGTATGTCTATACACAAAAGCAGTGAGTCACTTTCTACCTGTGGATAGTGACAGTCTATCACACGACTTTGAAAGCAATCCTATTGTTTCAAGTTCAATAGGCAAATTAGCATGCATCATGTTTTACAAGTTTGGAAATTACCTTGCACCTGTCGTAACATTGCTTGTTACTGGGAGTCATATTGATTTTTCGAAAATAAATTTTCTAGAGAAAGAAAAAGAAGGATCAAATGGACGAGAACAAGATGACTACACAACAGAACCCCGACCCTGTTTTGACACAGGTTCAAACTGTGACTAAGGCTAAAAGCCCAGGTCGAATAGAGGCAGGGAAAAAATTAGCCCAATGGAACAGGCAAAAAAAATTACAGCTTCAAACACAAACAGAAAAGAATCATGTAACTGATCCACCATCAGGACCATCAGGACCTGTGTCAATACCGTCACTCCCTCATCAAAGTGAGAGACAAACAACTAAGTCTGACCCTGACCCCGACCCTCAAACAACAAAATATATAATTGCCGGATTTGTTGTCGGATTTGGTTACGTAGGTTACCAATTATACAAAAAATACAAACCACAGACTCGTACAGTGTCCAAAAAATCAGACACTCCAAAAACAAAACCAGAAGTCGCCACATTACCAGTAACACCCAAAGCCGTTGACCCATTTTATATGCAGTAAATAAAAATATTATTTTAATTTTTCTTGCCTAAGAAATGAATGACACAACGAACATAATGAACCTTGTGTATCACTCTGCCGTGATAAGTGGACTAGCAGTAGCTTATTCTATGCTGGGAAAAAGTCTACTCAAAATGAAATCAGCAGACTTGAGTAGACTCAAATTCGAAGACAGCGCTAAGCTAATTGTAGTTGTAACAGCGTCGATTGCGACAAAAGATTTTCTTGTCAAGCAAGGAATTATTCCCGAAAATGTTTCTATGTAAATAAAAACTATGGCGACGATAGCTATTATGATTGGGGGAGCGATGGTTAACTCATTGGCTTTCAGTGGCTGTAATTATCTCTTTTCAAAAATGGGTAGAGAGAAATCTGCAGAGGAAATGAAACGTCACAATGAGGCATCAGAAAAACTTGCTCAAGCCCAGCAGGAATATGAAAAGAATAGAATTGAGAAACTTGATTTCATCAATGAAAAACTCAGGCTTGAAGGCCACGCAAAACATACGTTTTTAAATACAGACGAAGCAATCAGGGAATATTTTCTTGTCACGGGTGAAGACATGACTATATCGAAACCAAAACTAAGTGACTATTACAAACCAAGCACACAACAAAGAAATGGAGAGATAATTTTTGTTCTAGTGGGAATGACATTTGTTTATTTTACAGGAGTTTTCATTGCTAGAAAAAATGGCAGCCGAAAATAAACTATCAAAAATATATTACTCCCCATCAGGGTACTGGAAAGGGCAAACAGCTATTGAGAAATTACATGCCGCTGTGGGCGGAGATATATCACTCAATCAAGTCAAGCAATGGTTACAGAGACAGGCAATTTGGCAGATATATCTCCCTGCTCCAAGAAAAATATCTAGACCTCATTTTGAGAACACATCACCTAATGACACGCACCAAATGGACCTCCTGTTTTTACCACATGATACAATAAGAAAGAAACGATACAAGTATGCACTGACTGTTGTTGACATAGCTTCAAGGTACAAAGACGCTGAACCCATATCTGACAAAACAGCCAGTACAGTTGCTACTGCTTTAACAAAAATATATAGTCGAGGCCCTTTAAGATACCCCAGACTAGTGCAGGTTGATGACGGATCAGAATTCAAAGGTGCAGTTAATCAGTTATTTGCGAAGCATGGTGTACTGGTCGGACGAGGCATTCCAGGTGTGCACAGATCACAGGCAATTGTAGAGAACTTTAACAAACAATTATCAGAGAGACTTTTCAGCTATCAATATTCTAAGGAACTCATGCATGACACACGTAACACTGAGTGGGTTCACATGTGATAAAAGCAATGAACAATGAAGGACACCCAAAACCTGCTGTCGCTATTAAATTGAAAACAATTACAGAGCCAAAAACAGGACCAACCCCAACCCCAGCACCGCTTGCGCCAGACACAAGTTTATTTACTAAACAGGTGAGATATTTATATCAACCAGGGGAGGCTGAGAACGACGTGAAGCGCAGGGCAACAGACCCCATCTGGTCAACGTCTGTACACAATATAAAAAAAAATAATTCCTGGTCCTGACGGTCCTGACGCAACAATATATTACCTGTACGACCCTGCACCCCAGAGGGCATTTGTCAGAGAAGAATTACAGATTATTCCCCCAGACACCGTTACTCATTTCAGTAACTAACTCGTCAATTAATTCATCAACCAGTTCATCGGCTATGTCTTCAGATAACTTAAGCCTGTAATGACCAGGTGCATAAGCCTTTTCCTTACTGTGAAACACACGTTTCGTGTCCCCAACTGCAAGTGACTTCTTATTTGTTTGAATCATTTCAAGATTATGTTTGTTTGATCTCAGTGACTTGTTTGGATAATCAGGCATTAATGCACCATCTAACACTTGCTTATAATGTTCATGACGAATGTCTTTATTTTTTATCTCTGTTTTTTTTTTTATTCCTTTGGCTTTCGACTGACTTCCCTTCTGGTGCAGTATAGAATACATTTTGGATCTCAGTCCAACGTACTCAACTATAGGCACACCATTCAGTTCATCCTTAAACTTACCAGGCACTTTCTTGTTTTGTGTGCTGAACAGTGGATTGTCTTTTGGGTAGTCAGACGTGTCATACATGTGTAGTTCTGTTTTCATGTCTTCATAAAAGTCTTCAGTACACACATCAATGATCATAGAGTCAGTGTCAGTGTATAACAATCGACACTCAGGATACTTTGGTTTGAAGTAATCATAATAAAATTCAAGCATCAACAGTTTTGACAATTCAAGAATTGCCATACCAATGAATACTGGCTTGTCCAGTTTAACAATCTTTTTTTTGAGTGACACTGCATACAATGATGAATGAAACTCTTTGTACCCTGTGTACTGTGGCTTACCTGTAAGTTTAATTGCACCTGATTCAGTTGTGACCAGTCTCACATATCTTTGCGGTGATGAGGATTTTCCATAGTCTTGCCAAAACAGGCATTGTTCATAAGCTTAAAGAAGTCTTTGTCAAATGCAGTGTTGCCATCTCTGGCACGAAGGGTTGTGTTCTTCATTATGTAATCTTTCATGAAAGCACTCTGATCAAATTGAATTCCTCTGTGAACTTTCTTTAGTACTAACCCATGCCTGATGTAAAACTGTAACAAGCGATAGTGACAAACGTAATTGAATTTGTCATTCAGATTCGGTACAAGTTTAGTGTCTTCTTTTTTCCCTGTCATACTCATTTTCTCAACTGCTAAGGGATAATCATTATGGTAATCGTGTAGGTGGTGTGGATACTCCAGGTCTACTTCAAAGATCCAACCCTTCGCGTCGTTTCGGTCATGATTTATAACATTGTTTGTTATGTCTGTTATGTCATACTGTGACAAATCATACAGACAAAAGTTTTTCAAGGGCAATAACTCACACATCGCGAACCCATAAAGGTTATTAGCATCAAGGTACGTAATTAATGACCTTGACCTTGAGGGGTCAAAGTCAAGGTCATCAAGATATTTGTTGTTGGCCTTGGCATAATTATTTGCTGCAATACTAATCCCTACCCTCAATCCACGTTCCACCATTTCACCCATCGTATGATCAGACAACAGGTCTATAGATATCTTACTGGATTTCAAAAATGCATCCCATGTCATGCCAGGACTAGTTATGTAACAAGCAGGGTCAAGCTTGTAGTGTAACAAACCCTTTTCACGGTAACTTTCAAATACGTCTGCTAGCAAACAAACGTCTGCCTTTAAGTACTGGTCATGATAGTCACCAATAGTCTGACACCCTAATTTACCCCATGCATCAAGTGCGTGTTGATATTCAGAGTCAGAAATACCTTTACCAGTTAGTGTAGAATAAAATTTCTCTTTTGGTGGCAGTCTTGTTTCTTCAAACACAACCCAATGATCAATGTACTCGTACGGATAAACACCTTTCTTGATTAAGTCTGGTTCAAAATATTTACTTGTTATTGGATACTCAGTCAGTCCTTCTGCGAGACTAGCCAACCCCAAAGACAAATGTTGCATGGAGTCATAAAATGCTAATTTGTTGTCCAATCTAAAAGTCAAGTACTTCTCAGTTGTCTGGGCAATACAACTAATTTTTTTGTAAGATTCATCCACAGCCTGCATGACAATATGTGAATCATATCCTTTGAGATTGTGGAAAAAAGATTGGCAGTTTGTATGTCTTAGGATCTGTTTTTAATAACAAGTTACAATTGTTATGTGCAGCACCTCTGTAACGTCCAGTTATGTGATCATGGTCACGAACTTTATCACCCTGGATTGATTGTACATTGCTTAACGTCCCGACAGCAACAAGGCTTTCTCAGGACGTGCCTGCACTGCTTGTGAAAAAAAACTAAACAGAAAATTGAATGTATGTCGCCAGCCGGTCAAATACATTAAATAAACCTAACACATGGGGCCTAAATAAAGCTAAGACCATTTAGCAACACACATCCAATATCAAGAGCTACAGGCAGTGCAGACAGTAGGGAGAGTTTTAAAAAGGCAAATACAGGTGAATGGACAAAGGGTAGACAGAAACACATGCCCCAGAATAGAGAGAAAAACCCACCCTGTGGGGCTGACCAGGGTGACCCTGGGAACTAAAAAATACCTAACCCCACCCAAGTCCCCCAGGGCAGACCCGGGTGGGGGTTTATCACCCTGGAGGGCTTGTTCACAAATCCAACACGTCTCAGCTGTATCAAATTTTAGTTTGTCTTCTTCTGTCATCACCAAAGGCATCTGACATGTTGTGAGATATTGTACTACCTGACTGTACAGATGTCTCATTTCTGTTAAAAACAGACAAGCTGCATTTTCACCCCTGTAGATAACAGGTTTTGAATGCTGACCGTCTGACCTAACAAGAATGTATCCAAAAAAAAAAAAAAAAAAAAAAAAAAAAAAAAAAAAAAAAAAAAAAAAAAAAAAAACACGACTTGGTCACTTAGTTTTATAGTCTTTGGTAATGACTCTGGAACAGGACCTTCATATGGAACAACTAATGATTCGAAATCTGTGTACACTACAAACGGCAACTTTTGCTGATTCCCATAGTTATTAAAATACACTTGACTACCAGGATCTGGGTACTTAAGTACAGTTTGTATGTCATCAGCTGATCTACAATGTAAGACGTGTTTATGTGCCACTGCAATAGAAGAGAATCTTTGTAAACATCTTTTACACACTTCCTGTTTCCTACCATATTTTGATACATGATTATGAATTAGACGTGACATACTCGTGATAATTGTGTAGTGAAAGTTATTGTCATCACCGATAAGCAACATGTCAACATGCTTATCTTCTGACTGACCATATGTTGGAGCCAGAGGTGATACTCTAATTGGTTGTAACTTGTTCTCAGATTCATTATCCCACACAAACACATTTACAGATATACCAGGATTTAGTTTTTCAAACAAGTCTATGTCCTCTATTTTAACAGGGAACTCAATGCCACTAAAATCGAGTTCATTTACAAATTTGATGTAGTTAGATACATGTTCAGGTTTTGACCTTATAAAGTGTAGTTTAGCAAGCACACACCACATGAAACAATAGTTGTCATTGTTCTAAATATTAACAACAGCCTTTTTGTTTGCAACCTCTGTTGGCAGTGGCAACCATGATTTACCTAATATAGGATGATACTTTGACTGCTTTAGTTGTAGTTCATGTACATGTCCTTCGTGCCAACCAGACCCCTTCATTTTTGCACTGTCAATTGCCTGGAGAAAGTCAGGTAATAGTCTGTCTTTAAACACGTTTTCTAATTCTCTTCTTGTGTTAACTGTGTGTTGTCTTGTTGATATATAAGAAACAATCACTTCACCGTCTACTCTAGTAAATTCTATTTTTGCAACAATCTGAATCTTCACACTGCCTGTGAGAAGATTTTGTTGTATTACAGAAAAAGAGTTTTCTATTGATTCATAGACATTATTAGTATTAGATATAGGCAAGTCTGTTGTGTGAAACACGTTTCTTAAACCAGATGAGCCTGATGGGCCAGGGTTTTGAACATTGTCCGTCATTTTTATTTGTCGGTCAAAATAATAAATGAAAAAAAAATTACCGCTGACACACCATATGTAATACTGTATTATCTGTAGTTATGATAAACAAGTCAACTACTTCCCCGGTGTTTGTCTTGCAGGTGTAATATCACTTTATTGAATGTAACACTTTCAATGTAACAATGTAGTTTTCTTAATTGAACAAATATGTCTTCACACAGTACCTCAAACCAACGCAAGTGGCCACTGTTAGCATTATAAACTTTAAAAGCATTTGTCTTAAGATCAACAGTCTCAAAATCATAATGTGGTAATCCATCTGAATATTCCAAAGTAACATTATATGTCGTGTATATTCTTATTGTCGGTGTTGAGAGTTTAAAGCTGGGTCCAAACACACGTGATTTTAAGTCAGTAAAGTGCATAACATCTTTGAAGCATTCTGTAACATCAAACACTTGGGTTTGTCCTTCTGTCATTTTTATTGGACAAACAAATGTATAAATTAATTTACTAACCCATACCCTGTGGGCTGATCTGTCTTTAAAATGAGCTTTAGATGCTTAGTTGATTTCAGTTTATTTTTTACATCATCTCATTCATGCTTATTTGGGATGACGTCATTCTCTCTGAGACAGTCTTCAAAGCTGTCATGATCCTTACAGTAAAACAAACAGATAAACTTTAACTGTTCACGAAAATCTTTCAGTACAGCATTATATTTCTGAGTGAGAATCCATACACTGACGTTTGCGTGTCTGCCACTGAAGGCAAGTTCTGCTAGAGTGTTTCTCTTCTTGACAATGTCTTTCTCTGCAGAACAGTCATCAACAATAAACAATGTTGGCTGTCCTTCAAATTGCTTGTAAAAATATTGTAGGTAGTCATTCAGTTTCTTTTCAGGGTCAACTAAGTATATGTTGTTGTCAGTCCAAATGAATAAACGGTTGTGATAAGCTTTGTTGTGTTTGATTGTAGGACAAAATATTACAATGTTTTCAAAATGATGGATGTATCTTGTTTGTAAGAGGTTAAGAACAAATTTAGTTTTCCCACACCCTGTGGCACCACAAAACAATCCACAGTGTGGGTCAAGTGTCATTAAGCTATGGTTCATTTTAATACACAATATAATTTTAATATATGTGTCCACTCAGTCTGCTTTCTGCAATATTGAGTTGTGCGTCATATATCAGGTACAAATATATGTTTATGGCTGCAGCAGTTTCAACCTTCTTTTGTATCTGAATTGTTATTCCATCACTACCGTTCTCGACAGTTCGTCCTGACCCATGAAGGTAATCGTCATCTGTACTGCGAAGGTCTAGCCACAGTGCATACTTGTTTGTAAGATATTGTCCGATCCTAACGTCATACAGATGTAGATCTTTACACGCAATGTTTGCTGGTTTATCTCTAATCCTTCCACCCGCAAAATACTTTGTGATCTCATCGTAGTGCTGGTATGGTAACATTCCTGAAGCGTACACTTGATTAGGGCGGCCTTCAATTGTACAGGACAAATGTGTAATCTTTGGATTGTAGAATTTTTCTGAATCCCTTTTGTATGGACCCACCGGTTCAACAAACAACATAAAAATACCTTTCAGTGACCTAGCAGGTGTGTTCAAGTTTATGTTCCACATTGGGTCACTCTTGTCTTTTTGCATTAAACTGTGTCTAATCACCCTGTCATAATAAATTGGAAGTCTTCACTGGTACTGATTTTGAATGAGACTGGCTAGTTCAGTGTGTGTGACAATTTCATATTCCAAAGAAATGTTAGAGATCTTCTATGTTGCATCTGTGGCAGATGATTTTATAACTTTGGAGTAGTCATTGAAAGTTAGTTCAAAGCTCAGACGGTCATTCAGTGCCCCTTGATAATAAGGCAAATGAGCTGTTAGGATTTCAAACTCAAGTGGAATGTAAAATCTGGTTCCATATGTTTCTGCTAATATAACGTCCTGGGCTGCTGACGTTGATTTATCTCCAGCATTGATTCGAAGTTTACCAACATTATCAGACTGTATGCCTTGGTAAACACGGTCTTCTCGTTCTTCTCTTGTGAGCCAAAGATCTTTGTAACAGTAGAATACATCTGAGTCGTCAAGACTAAACACTTCCTGTCCTTCAAGTTTTACTTTAATAGTTTTAACAATTGCTCTGCCAAGATTGTCAACCAGTGTTCTGTTTACATCTGCATCTGATGATAGTTCGATATTAAATGCTAGGCGTGCAGTGCCAGGAACAATAACGTCACTGGGACCTAGGTTTGGAAACATGACTGTAAGTGTTTGGTTCTGGTCTATGGTACTTGGATTGTTTGTGATGACGATTGATTGTCTAACGCCCTTAACACCCAGAGGCTCACATAGTTTTCTGTATGGGTCTAACTTTGATCCGTAAGACTGTGTCATTTTTATTATGCACAATAAAAAAATAATAAATTAATAAAACAATGGCCGCGGTAGGATTTAATCATGAAGATTTTGAAATGGATGACACGTATGATTTTGGTAATACAACAGATATGACAGATATGGCAGATATGACTGGTACAAGAAATATTTACAGTTTACGTCACGAACTTTTAGAAACCAAAGTGAACTCATTTTATGATCATGTTGGTGGCCGCCCAGACAACATAGATCCTAATCAGTTTGAACTTGATGGCAAGGGTCATTTATATTTAAATACTGTTGACAAAGGAAAAGTACTATTGACTAACAAAAAAGACCCTAGTAGGTTTAGGGCTTTAAGTACAATAAAAAGTGAAGGTGGTGTTGGTGCCTTGCGTCAACTTGGAATTGGAGGGTCTCCTGTCACGCCAAGACTGGCTAGTGTTCTTCACAACACGCAAACAAAGTTGCCAACAGGGCAACAAATTGAAATGGCACCAGTAACAAGCCTACCAGAAATAGCAAACACTGTGATACAAGAAACTTCATTTACTGAAGGACAAATAAATGACGCTTTGAAAACAATAGATGATCCACCTTTGTCAATGCGGGAGATTATGGGTTTGGATAAATCACTGCAGACGATAAGAGGTGAGATGGTAAATAATGTTGCCAAACTGGGTGAGCTTGATAAACACATAGAACGTGAAAAAGAGAAACTGGCTACCGCAGACACAGAAATGAAAGAAAGAATACAACACAGATTAAATGATTTGCAGATAGAAAGATCAGGACGGTTAGAAGTGATTAGTATTGGAAGACAAAAACTAAAATCACAGGTCAACAGAATTAGAGAAACTATTCTGAAAATACTTCATGAAGACACTACTCTGGCTGAGAGACTAAAAACACTTTTCAGAGAACAGGGTATTACAATTGCAAGTTTAATTACTGCTCTTGGATTTATTATCAGTACTGTTGTGTTAGCTGTCTCCGGTAGTGGTGGGGGTGCACCCCCGGCCCCGGCACCACCAACCCCGGGCCCCCCACCTCCAACAGATCCAAAAGATTTACAGTCATGGGTAAAAAAACAGTTGTCTCACATATCAGACTTGCTTAAAAAATTGGCTCTGAAAGCAATAGATGCTTTGCCTGGCATAATTGGCACTGTTGTCAGTTGGCTAATTACTACAGCAGCGAAGGTAGTAGGGTTTATGGCGGAGCATGTGTGGATCTTTCTGGTTACAGTAGGAGGGTTGATGGTGGGTTATTTAATGAAACAGATAAAGAAGTAATACCCCTAATCCTGTTAATCCTATTACCAATGCAGTTCTTTCTGACTCATGTGTGTCAGGGGTTGACTGTACTGGTTGTATGAGTGCCGGTGTTGGGGCCGGGGCCGGGGCCGGGGGTGTTACCGTCTGTAATAATTTTAATGACTGAACATGTGTGGTTGTTGCTCCCAAGTTTACAGATTGATTGAGTCCTAATTTTTTACCAACACCTGCAACAATGATTTCATTATTTTAATTTGTTATTGTGCCCATTTGGAGTTGAAGGTCAGATGGCAACATGTATAACCCGATGCCAACTACAAAGTCAACTTTTGATCTGGCATATCTGAGTACGTCTTGGTAGCGTTGTATGCTTGATGGGAGATCTACTGTTGAATTAATTGAATCTTCCAGGTTTGCGAGAAATTGTTTTTGTGCTTCAAATTTGCCACTTCCATTCAAAATGTTTGATTTTGTTAGTGATTGTGCACCTAGTAAACACCAGACATATGTTCTGATAGACTCATTGACGCGCTCGACTCCTGCTTGAGTAAACCCATCAGATTTATCTAAAATAAATGTGGTCCACGCATTAGACTGCTTCTGCTCTATTGATCCTAACCAGACTTGTGATTTTGATGAGAATGAAGTGTAACCAGGGTAATAATCTTGAGGGTATTGTCTGTGACTCATAGCATAATACAATGTGCCCATACCATTGTGATCATCAAGTTTTTGTGTGAAGTCATACCGGGGGCTTATATTAAATTCATTACAGATGCGTTCAAATGCTTTCATATCCATGGGGTTGTTATACCTGTTGAAACTGGATTCAGTTGGCAGTGGGGTATGAAGTTCTGACAGTATACGTCTAAGCTGGTAATAAACATGGAAACCATACACAGACTTAATCAGTTTGTTTGTGTGATTCAAATGGCCTGTGAATGAAACACCACAGCCTGTAGTAGAACACAGTATAGCAAAGTTAAGTTGATTTTGAAACATCTGTAGTGGACTTGAGGACCACTTTCTTGCAGTTGAGTCGTCTGTTATTGGAGGGTTTAGATATTGATCAAAGGGGTTGGGTACTTTGACTTGGAATAGATCTTGTTCGTTTACAGCAATATCAAGCTGGTTTAGTTGAATTATTTTCTGTTCATAAGTAGGCGCAACATTATATTTGGCATCCACATTAAATTGAAATGCGTTTGTAGTGGTAATGGTTGGTGATTTAAATTCCATCCTTCTTTTTATATGAGATAATAAAAATGTTTATTACCTTAACAAATCTTGACACAAGCAAACCAGTGTGGTTAACTAATGGGATTGATAATCGTGATGGTAGCAAGGCTGTAGCTATCCATGAAATGTTTTATACAGTAAAGTGGTTTAATGTAACAGATGACGGTGAATATTCTGTGCATGGAATGATAGGTAGTACAAGTTGGGGCGCTAATCACTTACAGCCTGGGTATTACGACTTTTGTACTATAGCTGAATTTTTACAAAATATGTATAAAATTAAAGCAACTTTAAATCCGGCTAACTTGCTTGTTACATTCGAATTTCCAAAAGATAGTCAGCTTATATTAACAGACAAACTTTTAATACTATTAGGTTTTTTATCCAAATGGGATATTAGTACTGTAGCTATTAGTGGTGATGATGATTGGACTTATGAAGCAGGATTTAAATTTAAGCCAAAAAAAAAAAAATAACTGGAAGATATCCTGTTCATTTGTCAGTACACACAGTGCTAAATGTTTATTTGAAAGAACTGAACACAACTGAGAATGTTCACAATGGAAAGCCTTCAACTTTGTTGAGATGCTTACCAACTGGAACTGCACCCTATTGTGAAAGTGTGGTTGTTAGATTTCCTGCACAGTTTAAGAAATTAGGTTCCAGTTTCTTTGAGTCACTGTGTTTATCTGTAACTAATCAAGATGACAAACCAGTTGTTATGCATGATTTTAGTGTTGTGTTGGAAATTAAATAATTTTATTTTTGTTTATAAAAATGAGTGGTGGTCCAAAGCCGAGAATCATACCAGTTGCGTGTCCGGTAACAGAGTTGAAAGATTTGGCAGATGTACAGAATTTTGAGAATGAAGGAGAGGTGGGGGAGGTGTACGGTTTTGAACTTGATTCAACTGGCATGTACAAGAGGAAAGTAATCGATGACATGAAAGATGGCACAGAGAGACCGATTCCTAAACTTGGTCAGCTTCATGATGTTACTGTACCTGTTCCAGTAAATAACGTACCCTACAACTTAATACATGTTGGAAATAAATGGATTGTTTCGCCTGTGCCTGCACCACCTCCAACAATTGACTGGGACATAAAGATTGAATTTATTAGTCCTTATGTATACACTGATGACGAAGGTGCCTTAGTGTTTAGGAAAGTTGTTAATTCTGGGCCGCTGATTGTAAGCCTTGTTCCAAGTTTTGCTCTGGACAACAATAGCAGAGAAAAGTTAAAAGTGCAAGAGTTTGAGAAACGATGGTATCTTCTTACGCATAGAAAAAATAGAACAGACACAGAAGTTGTGTTTTCACCAGCAAACTTTGCCATAGCAAGAGACGCGACAATAGTATTTGAAATTATCTTGAGATCTGTAGCTTCTGTAAAAGAGGCAGATATAGCACAGGGAATTAAACTTACATGGAATGACACAGTGGCAGAGTCATCAAAGGTCTTTATTGCTATTACAAAAAGTAATGATGTTTTTAATGTTTCGAGCAGTATTCAAGGTGTCAAGGTGGTGGTTGACAAAACAACTTTTGTTCGTCTGAGTTACATAAAACTGGAACACATTGATCTTGTTGCATTTTATTATGCCAGCAAATTATATACTTTTGAAGAGTTGCAAAATGTAATTGTTGATTAAATAAAAAATATTTGTCAATAAAAAAAAATGGTAAACTTCTATCCGCAACTACCGACGCTTGAGCCGACTGAAACAAATGTGACGACAAAAACAACACTTGCGCCTGATCCACAGGTGATAGCTGTGCCAATTGCTTCAGATAAAACATTACCAGCAGACGCATTCAGATTAAATAATATTACAGAAGCAATTAAATATTTGGAAAGTGAAGAGGCTAGGTACTCCAGATGTAAAAGGAGGTATAAGTCAGTATTTAATTCTGTTCAAAACACTTCTATGGCTATTGGTGCAGTTTCAGCTGGATGTTCTGTGGGGGGTATTGCTCTGTTTGCCACAGGAATTGGAAGTTTGGCTGGAATAGCAGTTGAGGGTGTTAGCATTGCTACATGCCTGGCTTGCTTTGGTTTGGAGGCCTTAAACAAGAGGTTTCACACGAAATTACAGAAACATGAAGCATTGAGTACGCTTGCTGGTGCAAAGCTGAGCAGTATGAAACTTATTATCAGTAAGGCATTGAATGATAATTTTATTGATGACGAAGAATTTAAGCGGGTCCAGGATGATTTAAATAATTACAAGAAACAGAAGTCTGAAATACAAAATAAAATGCGTAGTCAATCTCCCGTGAATGTTGAAGAGCTAAAAGCCAGTTTTTTAGAGATGGGGAAACAGATCGGTGTTCAGGAAACCACAGAAAAACTACACAATCTTTTAAACAAATAAAAATCAGATTTGGTAATCAATCAATATTTTTGTCATATGCTTCGCAGAGAGATGACACGTCATTTACACCACTTGTGCCTGATTGCTTAGCCCCATCTGCACCACCACCCGAGTATTACTGAGAAAAAAAAGTTTTTTTATTGTCCTTGTATCTTCACAAATCTGACCGAGTAAGTTGTGACTTAAGTCAAGTTGTTGTAAGAACTTATAAGAAATTACAGTAAGTAATTAATAAGTTCTTATGATAAGTAATTAATAAGTTCGTATAGCAACTCACTTAAAGGTTACCTCTGCAGGTTCTTAAAAGTTAGTTGTAACTTGTTAGTAACGTATAAAGTTTTACTTGAGAAAATCGTGTTTCTCAGAAATTGACTCTGACAGGGGTGTGTGTAAAAAGTCATTAGTCTATTATACAGTGCACTAACAGGATTTTGGGTTGATTTGAGAAAAACGACCGTGTGGACCTTAATGACCGTAATTAGTAATTAATTAAGGTCAACTTAAGGCAATGGGTCATTGGGTCAGAAATGTACTATTCTCGACTGGTAATGGTCTTTTTTTTTTTTTAACAATGTGTGATTAAGTTTTGTCAGAGACAATAGTTAGAATCTGGGGAAAATGAAAGGTGACGTCACACGAGTGTTTTGTTATCAAAAAACGTGGAAAGATGACGTCGTCAAAAAAGTCCTTGTTTTGTATATTCTATTATCTCTCCTTGAATTATCATGGTCGATCCATCTCCTGCAACTGGTGCATGGTCAATAGATGACGCCTCCAAAATTTGGGAAATACGGCCGTCGGGCTGAATGAGTTAAACATTTCTGTTTGACAAAATCATCAGAATCTTTGACTGACACGGACACCAGGAACAGCGGAGTGGGGATCGCTGTTGGCGTCACAGTGTCTCTCCTGGCTATGGGAACAATAGTGGGGGTCGTTGTCGTCGTCAGACGCAATAGAATCCTGAACAAGGGCCTCCTTTCGCTGAACATACTAAACTGCATAAAGAAAAAGCAAAATCCGTAAGCTTAATGCACACTCTCCATGATTTCTTCTTATCCAGCTTACTGGCTGTTTTTTTTTTTTTAATAGATTACATACTGAACATTCACTTCAGCCTGTTGCATGTGCACGTGTGCATTTTGTAAAGAGTGTCTGATACGCTCTTGTACACACTTCTACCTTATCTATCTTTCTAACTGTCTCATTTATAAATTATCGGAGTCTCAGTTTATTTGATTATGTACGTGTGTATTCGTAAGGAATGTCTGATACAGTCTTGTGTGCACATGTAATAATAATCGAATACAATGACAAGAAAAATGTGACAAAAGTTTATTTTACACATCGAGATGTTACTCAGAAATTCGGATCACTTTCTTGTAAATATCAAACGTGTAAAAATGATACGGTCTCGTCCGTCGCCATGTGAGGCATTCTCTGGTAAGTAGACTCATACAGATTTTGTTCCTCTAGTGACGCCTCCCCCGCGCTTCAGATGAGTGTTGTCGTCTCTACTTATTCGCAGGCAGAGCAAAGGAAGAATCGTAAGTTGTACTATGCATATTATACACTTCACTATCAGTCGACGCAAATTGCGTTTCTGAATTCTTCGAGAATTCAGCGTCAAAGATCCACAGCATTCCAAGAAACATGGATTTAAAGTGGTGTCAACAAGAGGCATAGATTCTCAAGAGCCCCCGCTCGTGAGGATCTATGCTTCTTGTGGTTGGACATTTTCTCGGTAGTCATGGAGTTTAAAAAATAACTTATTTTCTCTGTAATCCAACACTTTGGGTGTGAAACACACCCGAATGATCTTCATACCTGACCTACCGTGGATCAGTTTGCCCTACGCCAGATCGACGCAGGGTCACTTTCGTGTACGTTCGCAAGGTCTGTTTGAGGTCGTATTAGCTTGATCTTTATGCACGACCACAAATTCCTCAGCCTGACCCCATTTGCCACGCCAAAAATTACCCTGATTTAGTCTTGCGCACGCCAACGTAACCCTGGTTTGATCTGGCATGCGCCAATCAAGAGCGTAGGAAGATAATTTTAATTGGTTGGTAGTGGCGGGGGGCGGGGGGGAATGGTGGGGTGGAGGGGAGAGGGCAGCGTGCCTGACTTGTTACTTTGCAATCTCCAAAATATCAAACAACGGGAGAACATGAACATCAAAATCTACGCGTGTATGATTTATTTATTATTTTTCTACAAAAATATATTGTTAACCCCAAGCACCGAAAGAAACAATATCCACAAATATTCCAGATCGGGTGGGTGGGGGTGAGTGGGTGATAGGGTGGGGATTATATGGCCTCGAGTGCATTTGATTTAGAGGTGGGGGGGGGGAGGGGGGCTCTTCCCACCACAACCACTCACCCACCCACCATCTTACCTCCGATTCTTACGCTACTGGCGCCAAACTGTCTTTAACATGTTCAGTGCCAGCTGACGCATACTGTATTTCTGCAGTCTTCGCTAATTAAGACCATAAACCGTACATACGCCACAAACGTGGATTTAAAGTGGTGTCGGCAAGAGGCATAGATCCTCATGAGCCCCCGCAGATGCGAAGGGTCTCATAAGGATCTATACCAATTGCAGCTGGGCGGTGTTCACATTTCTCGGCAATAAACGGGTTACGGTCATTCTGGCGTGTAACACCGGTTTCTGGACATGTTAGCCCCTTTACTGGATATGTTAGCCCCTTTGCAGGGGTTTGCAGATCTTGTTTCTGAAATAGTCAACGCTGATGAACCACAGCCGTCCAAAGAACATGGATACAAAGTGGGGGTCAGCAAGAGTCACAGATCCTCATGAGCCCCCCCCCCCCCTCGGGGATCGTGAGGATCTATACCCCTTTGTTAGGTATTGGTCGCTGTGTTCTTGCAGGGAAGGGGTTAATGTCTTCACAAAAGAAAGTTTCGACATTTCAGTTTCATGCTCGAAACCAAACAACGTTTTCGCACAGCTGATCTGATGTTAAACGAGCAGTTTGCGTTTTTTCCAGTTCGCATTCCTACATCAAAAGCAGCTGCTGATCTGTATTCAAAAGTGAACAGGACAGCAAAGTCTGGCATCCATGAGCATAATGTTCAGACCACTCCGGACAATTTGAAGACCTCAGTATTCAAAATGGCAGGTGCTACTCCTGGAGACGAGGATGACTACTATAGCAGTCCTAACAACACAGCCACAACCCAAAACCGCAAGCTAAAGGGGCACAATGCATACGATTTAGCGACGGTGGTTCAGAGGACAGCTAACACTCCGCGAAATAAACTTGCTCCGGGTGTGGTTACCGCACAACCTGGCGGTAAGGAAGTAAGTAAGGAACAAGACGAACACAACACCCTCTCGCATCAGCAGCCTCCGGCAATGCATCACGCGAACTACGCGTACAACCATTTGGATGAAAATGTTGGGACGGATCATGATCAACTGACCGCGACCAGCGTGTATTCCTTGGCAAGAGTCGACAATGAAGGTCCCGTGCCTCCCGTCGCAATTACTAGGGACGATCACGTGACCAACGGTCACGTGTTAGTCCCTAGTCATAACGATGGAACACGAAACTACGTCAACGTCAAAACAGGCATCAGAAGACCACAGCAAACTAAAGAAACAGAGTACAACCGACTGGATCGCGACCGCCCACAGCGAGCTAATGAAACAGAAAAAGAGAAGATAGGAGGTGAAGACGTGTACAGCCATTTGCATGACGACGAAGGAGAGTATGATCAGCTGGACTTTGGCGATGACCACGCTCACAACGCTGGGGTCAAAAACCAGGACAACACAGACGGACAGGACGCGGTTTACCACCTGCAGGCTGACTCTTAGGGCATTGAAATCTGATATAACACGGGCCTGCTGAGTTCGAAACATTCAAGCGCATCTCTGAATCTGATGTAGAAAATTACTTATACATGTTCCTACATTGTGGAATTTGACAGTTCCAAAATCAAGACCTATGACATTCGATCCCATTCGATCCCTGGACCCAGTTGAACCCATTTAGCCCCAACACTCTACATCAGAAGATAGACTGACCATGATAATTCAAGGATAGTGCCAGATGAGCTTGGCGCCTGAAGGCGCCAAGCTCATCTGGCACTACCCTTGAATTTTCATGGTCGATACATCTCCTGCAATTGGTACGTCATCTTTATGTAACACCTCCAGGACTTGGGAAATCGGCCGTGGGGCTAAATGGGTTAATCAGCTTTAGAGACGTCCTCTGTACCGAAAAGTAAGTCTCCACGCGAAAACGTTTCGCAGATTCACTGCCAGATAGTCCCGTCTGTCTAAGGCACACAGATATGAATGACGCCACACAAGAGGTGTAAAACCTCATAAGCCCCTCACCCCAAGTCGCGGGGGCTCATGAGGATCTATGCCTCTTTGTTGGTGTTTACTTTTTCAAGCATTGAAGGGGTTAATAACGAGAAGAACGGAAGAGAAGCCGTTCCTTTTTTCGGGCAGAATGTGAGGAAAATATTTTTAGATTATTCTGAGGAAACAAAAACCTGTTTGACAGTGATATCTTTTACAAAACAAGCCCATAGTGCTATCACATCCTCTTAACACTACAACTATTAACACATTCTGCTACAGGACCGAAATCCGCTAATGTTGAAGTTGCCCCCTGAAGACTGTATTACACTTCTGGAAACAGATCGAGCGTGATAGTTTAAGGATTGTGCCAGAATAGCTTGGCGCCTATGGGCGCCAAGCTATTCTGGCACAACCCTTGAACTATCACGCTCGATCCATGTCTTGCCGTGACGTGTCGGAGTTGAATGAGCTAAAATGCCTTGTGGTTACAGCCAGATACCGTTTACATACACAGTGAGGCTTCGAGACCGCGCGTTTGGAATTTGCGCCCTATAAATGCTACTATAAGAATCACCGAAAGACATCTATGCCTACGTTTAGGGGTTTCGGCCGTTATTACATGTGTTCGTTTGTTTGCTTGCTTGTTCTTATCTTGTTTTTGTTTTCATGATAAAATGCAACTTTTCTGCACTTTTTCCCTCGCCGTAACATAATTGTATAGGAAAAAGAAGAACATTTTTTGCTAAACTTTCAGTGAGCAATACAAATCGTATTTAGCAGTCACTGTGTTCGAAATATGACAGCTATTGTTCTTGCGAGACTAAAGCAAGGGAAGTAATTAACCGTTCAAGTAATTTGTCTCCTTTTGTCCTTCACGCCAACTTTTTTTCGTATGTGTACTCTATTGTATTTGTACATTTATATTGTATATTCTTGTATTTGTACATTCTTGTACTCGAACATTCTATTCTTATATTTTTGTTGAATTTGTACATTCTTGCACATTTGTGTTTTTTAACCCATTCAGACCTGACGCACTACAGCAGGAGATGGATCGACCATGAAAATTCAAGGGTAGTGTCAGATTAGCTTGGCGCCTGTCGGCGCCAAGCTACTCTGGCACTGCCCTTGAATTTTCATGGTCGATCCATCTCCTGCAACTGGTGCATAGTCATTAGATGACGCCTCCAAAATTTGGGAAATACGGCCGTCGGGCTGAATGAGTTAAAGTCATTCAATACTGATAAAATATTCCGGGGCCATTTCAACGACCATATGTATCTGTTTACTCGCGACAGTCTACCTCATCGCTGCGGCAGCCGCCGTGAGGAGACTGTCCTTACTCGGCTCCGCATCGGGCACACGTATGTTACGCACTCTCACTTACTAAAACAGGATGAGCGTCCAGGGTGTTTTGCCTGTGACGAGCAGTTTTCTGTTCGACACTTTTTGCTGTATTGTGCCGATCTCATTGACACCAGATATAAACACTTCACAGCAGACTCCTTGAAGGTTTTGTTCCGGGATTTTCCCCCGGACAAAATCTTCAATTTCTTGAGAGAATGCAATATTTTTCACAAGATCTGAGCATTCATAGACTATGTGAATTTCACTATTTTGCCCTTTTTGAGAGTCTGTAGACGTTTCTTTTAAAGACTCGTGCGACATTTTAGTCTGCCATATTTTTAAGGTATATTTACATCTTGTCTTAAGACCTTGCTTTTAGTCTGGCTGACCAGATTTTTACCCATCCCGCCGTGATATGACCTTAGTCGCCTGCTCTGCGTTAGGCACGAATAATCAATCAATCAATGTTTACTCGCATATATATTATGTTCAAGTTGGTTTTATTTTCATTATGACGTATCCTAATCGGTATCTTTAGAGGAAATCGTATCGTCACCATGCTTTATTGTCCTATTATCAGCACCCAATATCGTTTTGGCAAATATCTCTGTTTGTTACTTTTTATACACTTACCTGGTTCACGCCGCGCAAATAGGTGTCTGGTTTGTTTTTCAAATTGTCTTTTTTTATCAGAGTACCGATAGTTAGTTCCTAATAAGTTAAACACATTCAACTCAGACATTTTGTAACAAGATATGGATTGACCTTGATAGTTCAAGGGTGGTGCCGGAACAACTTCTACACAAAGCTGTTATAATTATTGCTCGAGTCCAAACACTGGACATGAGTCAGATACCGAAGCCAACGTCACGGGGCATACTGTTAAATAACATAGTGCGCTAACGATCATCGACCCGACATCGGCCCGCAGCTGGCCCGAGCACGGTTGTGCGCGGTCCAGCTGCGGCTGATGTCGGCCCGAGGCCCTTTTGCTTACTGTAGCAAGAACAGTTATTCAGCCTTGCAAAGTATAAGCCCCATTGCGCCTCAACTTTCATCGGCCATCGGCAACGAACAATGACTGAGTAATGGTGGACTGACTAACTGTTGGTGCGAAAAAAAAAACCACTAATTATGACCATGCAGGTGATGACTATACGAGGATAATAAAGCTAACTGATTATATTTTGCTATGTGTGTGGTGAAATGCGGTTTGGTTCGATGGCACTCATGCTCGCGGGTGAAAAAGAAATTGTGCATGTTCGAACTTATCAAACTTTTCTACGAAATAAAACCTTAAGGGCTCAGCGTCGGAGAAACAACTGCAACCGGCGTTGTTTGCTGGTGTACTCCCTAGGTAGACCCTCTCAGGGAGTACACCACAAATACAGTTCTATTCAAATGATTTGTTGTGCATCGGCAAGCTGCACGGTAAAAGACATCCATAACTCATTTAGCCCGACGCATGTATTTCCCAAATTTTGGAGGCGTCATCTAACGGCTATGCATCTGTTGCAAGAGATGGGTCGACCATGATAATTCAAGGGTAGTGCCAGATTAGCTTGGCGCCTCTAGGCGCCAAGCTAATCTGGCACTACCCTTGAATTATCATGGTCGACCCATCTCCTCAGCTGTAGTGCGTCAGGGCTGAATGGGTTAAAAAAAATCCCGGGTAAAGCAAGTGATTTATCAAATAACTTTCCTTGCACCCTGGCCACATCAGCACAAATTTCTCCATTTTATACACGTTTCAGGAGTTTGTCAGGGTTATTGTCTGTGTTTTTCTAAAATATCGTACAAAAGACTCGCAAACAGTTGGCGCATCATTTCGAAAACCAATTGTGGGCAATGATGGCATGCATAAAAAACAAATTTGCGACTTTTCACTTGTATGTTCTCAGCAAAATAAACAGGTATTACATCGTACAATTATTTTGATCAGGCGTGCATGTGTTGGTGCGCGCATGTGCGTGAGTGCGTGTGTGTGCTGCAGTCCATACACGGGGAAAAAAATTAGATTCGAGCTGTCTTTCTTTGGGGATAAATAAAAGCAGTGTGAATTGTTCGGGAGAAAAACGCACGCAAGCACAATTCCGTCAGGGCAGTGATAAGTGGGTATTGACTGTACAGGCCGGTACACGCATTTCACGCGTTCAAGACAAAGCTTCACAGTTTTCACTGGCGTCATTAAAACACCTTGATAGTTCACGGGTGGTACCAAAGTAATTCATCTTGCGCCATCTTGACTTTACATGATCGTGCTATATCACCCACTGCAGGATGTCTTCAGAGTTGAGTGATTTAAAAAAAAACATTGCACCTTGGTATTAAAATCAAACACTGCTTCAAACTGCGATGGTCGTTCCAACTCCCGCTGTCGTAAACAAGGAATGCAAACATTAGGTTTGTGTTGTGCACATGTGCAGACATGACCTGATCAAATCAGTATTGTTGAAGAATGCTGCGCAAGGTGATAAGGAAGGTTATCTCGACCCACCTTTAATTTAAACGTCAGAACATACGTAGTAACGCAAGCACTTCCTGCCCGACAAAGCTTTAGCCCGTTCAGTACCTAGAAAATCTTAACAAATCCAACTGCAAGAGGTATAGATCCTCATGAGCCCCCGCAGTTGCGGGGGCTCATGCGGATCTATGCCTCTTGATGACACCACTTTGAATGCATATTCCTGAGACATCTAGGGTTTGCAGATGTTGAACTAACGAAGACTGCAGAAAAGCAATCTGCGTCACCAGATTAAAAAACGAGTTAAAGCAAGGATGCAAACACGACATAGTGCAGAAACCACAATGGGAAAACAGACAACTTGACGATTAAACGTTTTCCTCGACAAAATTGCATGTCTGTCCGCGTCATAACACTGGCAATAACTAGTCCCTTAGCTCATTCGACCCCAAGATCGAAATCCCCAAATTTTGCCGTTGTCCTCTGAAGACTGCATTGCAGTGCAGGACACAGATCGACCATGATAGTTCAAGGGTGATGCCAGCTATTCTGGCATCACCCTTAAAATATCGATCCATATATGTCGATCCATATATTGCTGTGGTGTGTCTGGGGTAGAATGATTTAACTGCGAAGAAAAATTATAACACCATAGAGCTGCAAGAGGTCTAAATCCTCATGATTTCCGATGTTGCGGTTCTATGCCGAAATACATAAAAACACTTGTATCCATATTTTGGGATATCTGACATTAAACTGACAATGATTTTAAACAGCACAATCTGGCGCCACTAGCACTGAAGGGGTTAAAACGACGAATGATATTGCTGTAATCAATTTTTTTTTAAATCTCCACAGTTTACATAGCATCCAATCCAATTGAGTTAATGAATTAAACTGTTCCTGTATTCCACAAAAATGAAACTAGAACTAAACTAATGAAACCCAAATAAACCTATTACTTTCAAAATTCTCCCGAGCAACATACATATGCCCAAACATGTAATCAGATGCCTGTACTGATATGAAGATAATACCCTTTACAAGGAAAATATATTTTATCTCATAAAGTTTTCAGACGGTTTCAACAGAGTGAGGCGGGCCCTAGCCATATCTCGCCGTGAAAGAATCCTCACTTCGTGCAAGTACAAGCACAAACAACTGCGCACCACACCGTGTACGCGAGGTAGGAGAAAGATTGACCATAGATGCTAAAGCACTGCGCTTGAGATGTCATGTCGAGGTAATGCATTTACAGCAGCTAATAACACAAAAGAGTTGAGCAAAATATCCTCCACTTGATGGAGTCATAGTACCGTTGCTTATTCATTTAACTTATTTCATCCGTTACTACTGTCATCTCGATGCTAATTTATTTATTTACCCACTTTGTCCCCAATACGAAATACCCACATTTTGGAGCTGTCCACTGAGGACTGCATTACAATTCAGGAGACAGATCGACCATGATAGTTCAAGGGTGGTGCCAGAATAGCTTGGCGCCTGTCATGGTCAGTCCATATCTTTCTGTGGTGTATCGGGAGTGAATGGGTTAATCTTATGTCATCCGTTTCTACTGTCATCTCTACTATGAAATGCAGATCAAAAAGGCGATGTCACGCCCGTAAAAGGCAAAGAAAAGCGCAAAACAGAGAGAAACACTCTTATCCCATTACATCCTGAGGCTGATTGTGTAAAATCTGTTTATTGCCCTATGAAGGCTACATTATGGATTAGGAAATAAATCAACCGTTTTAGTTCAAGGTTGGTGCCAGAATAGCTTGGCGCCAGAGGCCAGAGAACGACGAAATAGAGATTTGTGGTGGTGGAAAGAAACACGATTAGAAAGGACAAGTGCAACGTAATAATGGTCCTTTCTTTTTTGGCAGTTCAATATATATGACTTTTTCCTTTTGTTTTGACACATTTAACTTTAAAGCTGCCATTAACTTCTGCTGCTATTCAACACATTTAATCCCACAGATTTCCCAAATTTTGAGGCGTCATCCACTACGTGCCGGTTGCAGGAGATGAATCGACCAAGATAATGCAAAGGTAGAGCCAGATTGGCTTGGTGCCTGATGGCGCCGAGCTATTCTGGCACTACCCGTAAATTATCGTGATTGATACATCTGCTGTTGTAGGGCGTTGCGGTTAAATGGATTAATCAATTTTTGTCTCTCAGTTTTCTGGATCTCGATGTTTACTGCGATACCATTACGAAGTAACCAGCCAACATGCAGATTTGGCAGAACACCGTTTTTATTTTTTCTGGTCACAGTTTGGGGGACAGCAATTTGTCAGAGGTTAGTGAAACAAATACACTGACCTTCATTTGTGTTTTAGAAAAACTGCATTTCAGCTGTCGACACTGATGTGTATCATCATGTGAAAAGAGTGTCATAACAACCGACGTATGAAAAGTGGGGATAGAAGATGTACGTCTGAAATTTCCAATATCAGTTTCATCATTTATGGGATAATTTTTCAAGTTTGCATATCTAACAAACATCAATCGCACGACAAACATAAGCCCTTCCTAGCAAACATATATCACCATATAGTGAATTCCATTTAATACCAGTGACTACGTTGAGGTTTCATCACAAAAATGTCCACCTTGTCATTGGTGCAATTTATGATGTTAGTTTTGGATTTTGTTCATCTACTTGTTTTCCTATTTATATACAGATGCGAAGGTTCCGGAAACAGTATCCACGCAGGTAAACATTATATGGCAGCATTCTGATAATTGATTAACTCATTCAGCCACGACGCACTTAAGCAGAAGATAGATCGACCATGATAATTCAAGGGTAGTGCCAGATTAGCTTAGCGCCTGTCGGCGCCAAGCTAATCTGGCACTACCCTTGAATTATCATGGTCGAACCAGCTCCTGCAACTGGTGCATATTCGTTAGATGACGCCTCCAAAATTTGGGAAATACGGCCTAGGGGTTAAATGAGTTAATTAAGTTGTGTGTCGTGCGAGATTTATACCAACAATGCATAATTCAGATGTATGACTTTATAACAAAATGTGGCTTAAGGTGACAGCACTCTAATTTCATATCCACGAAAAAACTTTATGAATGACTCCTTCAAGTTTCCTAGGGTCCCATCCCTTTACTAGACACAATGCCCACCCCGCACAAGCTCGGATAGCGCTCGTTATTACCGTTTAAGGAACGTAAATATAGATTTGTATTTTTGCTTTGCACGTTTAAAAAAATGAATAAAGAGCAAACTGAACACAATGTAAACTGGTCCAGTACTTTCACTACTTATTTCACCAATCTGATGTAAAGGTAAGAACTAGAGGTGCTATATATTATCAGCTACAGATAAGTGAGGTATTCAGCTCCAATGAAGACCACAAACAGTCAAAACTACTACAGTTTCTCAAACAGTGTTCGATAAACACAGTGTCATAACTGTCACACACAGAGTCAATTACGGCTACAGGTAAGACTCAAGACAGGTTGCCTTGATCGATTTATCTATGTGCGTCGATGATCTCGTACTGATAAATAGTTGGAAAAGTCTAACGGCTGAGGTAAATCTGGAAGATCGACATTCATTTTTGACTTGATAACGAAAGTCATATATTTACTTTTTTATTGTTCGCGTCACTTGTTCATCCTTTGTTGAAATCACATTCAAATTTTTTTTTTTCCAACTCCTTGATATCGCCCGCAGTCACGACTCTCGCAAACACTTAACTCGTGATCTCTTAGGTGCAGCAGACCATTACACATCCAATATCAAGGACTACAGGCAGCGCAGAACGAAGAGAGAGTTTAACAAAGGAAAATACAGATCAATGGACCAAGGGCAGACAGAAACACATGCCCCAGAAAAAAGGAGAAAACCCCATCATGTGGGGCTGACCAGGGTGACCCTAGGAACTAAAAAGTAGTTAACCCCACCCAAGTCCCCAGGGCAGACCACGGGCCAAATCCATTGACTCACAAGCGCGACTATAGTCGCGACAGCCAGTAGTATAAGAAATTTATAGCGACTATTGTCGCGACTACCACGGTAACGGCTACAACTGGTAGTCTTGTGTCATGTAATTGGGCAGCAGTGATTAACAATATGGCAAACTGCACATGGCACACTGACCATCGGAGTGTCGATTGTGCATACTACAATAAGATCGGTATGTAGATGGAAGAGGACCAAATGACCATGCCCATCCCCCCTCCTGACCACCCCACCCCCCACCACCACCACCACCACCCTCCCCTCCCCCCACACACACACCCTCCCCCCGCAAAAAATAAAAATAACAATAATAAAATTAAATTAAATTAAAATAATAATAATAATAATAATAATAATAATAATAAATACATACAATAATAAATACATTAAAAATAAATAATTAAATAAATAAGTAAAAAAAATCACCTTGTTGATGATAGAGGTGCTTTGTCTTACGTTGTGAAAATGAAGGCAAGTGGCACGGCTAATCGGTGTTCTACTTCATCGCTTATCACTTTGCCGATTTAAAAAAAAAAAATATATATATATATATATATATATATATATATATATATATATATATATATATATATATATATATATATATATATATATATATATATATATATATATATATATATATATATATATATATATATATATATATATATATACCATTAACTCATTCAGCTCTGACACGCCACGACAAGACATGGATCAGGCGTGATAGTTCAAGCATTGTGCCAGAATATCTTGGCGCACATAGGCGCCAAGCTGTTCTGGCACAACCCTTGAACTATCATGCTCGATCTGTTTCCGGAAGTGACATACAATCTTAAGAGGACAACTTCAGAATTTGCGGATTTCGGCCGTGGAGCAGAATGTGTTAAGGTTTACTGTATATTTATAGCGAAGATTGTTCAATTAAGTTAATTAAGTCTCCTCAATGGTTCGTAAGAAAATGGGCTGAAACATCTTTTCTTGGGCAAGACATTGAGCATATATTGTATTGGCAAATTTAGCATTAACTAGCCGACCACTGTTTAGTTCACTTAACCAAATGGTCGCAATGCAAATGTTACAAGAAAGTAAGTCCGTACCAATGAATCGACATCGTGGTTACAATTTTGAAGTTTATAAACTGCAACTTTATGACATTGTACCTCATATTGTGTACGCTTATTGAGCTATTATTAATTTGTTGTTTTGCTTTTCAGATCAAGCGTCGTGCGACTTTGATCAGACAACTTGTGGATGGAGACTTACCGGATGGACATTTCTTTATGGCTGTAGGCAACACACAAATAATTAACGCATTCGAGACGTGCCGCCTCCGGATACGCGGCATAAGCCGCGTATCCGGTGGCGGCACGTCTCGAAAGAGTTAAATTAGACGTAACGATTGCGGCTTTCCTGACCAAATCCTTATAAAGACAACCACAGGCGACTACAGATGAACAAAACTATGAGATAACTTGTGAAAGCCTTTCAAATTCAGGGTAATTTAGGCGTTAGAGCGTTCTACTCTTGTCCAAAAGGTCGTGCATTCGAACCCAGCTGAGGTCAAAATGTGTTCTGATCTATTTCGGTGCCCCTTCTTTGAAAATCACCTTCGTGGTGACAAAAGACCCTAAACGTTTAATGTTAACTCATTCGAGACGTGCCGCCTCCGGATACGCGGCTTATGCCGCGTATCCGGAGGCGGCACGTCTCGAGTGAGTTAACCGTTTCCTTTTAAATTCAGAATGTGACTGGCTTCAAACATCTTATGTCATTCAAGAAAACTGCCGCCAACATTAAAACAAAGATATAAAATCGACAATAATGGTAAACTGCCCATTACAGGATTTACAATTCTCAGGTTTTATCGTTTACTTGTTTGTGACGTTAACTCGTTACAGAAAAAAAATTAATACAAATTAAAATACCGCTCAGTGTGGGACGCTATGGAAGAGAAATGTCCTGATTTTGAAATATATATATCCTAGGAACATACATTCATTTTGGAAAAATCAAATTTTTACTGTAAATTCACTGTAAATTATTCCTAATTCCATTTCGTACACAGCTGCAGACCCTAGACTGTCCACAGCTTGTGATTTCAGACAACCATGTGACTACAACTTTACCGACAACAAATGGAACCTGAGTAAGTGCGGTCATAATGGGTTAGTAAGTAGGTGTAATAATTTGAACATTTTTGCATATGGAAGTTGAGAAAGTTATCAAATATGGCTTTTACATTACATTGTCATCGACATATATGCCATATTAAATAAAATCTAAATCAATGCAGCAAGAAAATGTTATAACAGTGGCGTGGAAACCGGGCAGGTCCTCCAATCAAGAGGTGGCGGAAAGGGGGGGGGTTGGGGGGGGATGGGGCGGGATGAAGGTGGCCGGGGTGGGGGTGGGGTGGGGGGCCGAGTATGCCCTGGTCCCACAATATTATTGAAAAAGAAAATGTAAAAGGAAAAGGAGAGGTAAACAATAAATTTATGTATTATTTATTTGACATTTAGAAAAGAATATCTCATAAGATTTTGATTGTCATTTTTATTTTACGAGGCTGTTCTTTTACTTGCCTTCTGCGTCCCCGCCCCCTTACTCTCCCCACCCCACCCACCCCCCACCCCCCTCCACCTTTAACCCCAAAATCCCCATCTCCAGTCTTTTTTTTTAGATACGTGTCAGGCACGATGGGAGTCCTCAAAGAAACATCTTCCTACACCAGTGTACAATATTATTATTTCTGCATCACCCCATCCCCACTCCCTGCAACAAAACAAGAACACACACAAGCATCAGTTTCAACTGAACTTCGTTGTCCTAAAATAACTCCCCTGAGTTTTTATCGATATCACTAAAAAGTAAATTGGTTGTTAGGATCAAGGTATACTCATTCAGCCCCAACAGACCACAGCAAGACATTGATCGAGCACGATAGTTCAAGGCCCATAGACGCCAAGCTATTCTGGCGCCACCCTTGAACTATCGTGCTCGATCTGTCCCTAGAAGTGTAAAGCAGTTCTTCACATGGCAACTTCAAACTTTGGGGATTTCGGTTCTGGAACGGAATGTGTTAAAAAGTGGGTAATATGTTTATTCTATCTTGTTTTGGAGGCCGGTTAGTTCAATCGTAATAGTGGGATGATCGAAATAGTGTATATGTCTTGTGTCGTTTTCCCCGCATGCATCTCTCTGGGCATGGGCACATGTGAATGCGAAAATGAAAATGAAATAAAAAAGGTTTTCACTTTCAGGACGGTTACCTGTCCATTTTCCTTTCCTTTCAACAGGTTCAGACGGTAGCTATTATGTTTACATGAACAGCACGTACAGCCGCGGCTTAGTGTCACAGTTACTAACACCGGAGTTCCCTGCCAGTCCCTCGGACTTCTGTCTACAGTTCTACTATAGCATTCAATATGACGATCTGGGCACACTCACAGTTAAGGTAACAACGTTTTCTCGACAACGACGACATTTAATCCGTTTTTTTTTTTGTTGTTTTAATCTCGTGTCCCTTTCATTTCTCAGGGGCGGATCTAAGATGGGGAGGTTACAGGGATTCACTCCCCCCCCCCTCGCCCCCCCCCCCCCCACACACACACACAAACTCTTGAAAATGCTATACAGTTAGTCTCCGGACTCGAGTTTGCACTGCCGTGAACCTCTAGGGAGCATGAGCATCGCGCTATTCTACGTCGCAGAGCCGGGACGGTCGTGAAATCGCGCGTGTTGACAGCCATCGGTGTTTTGTTTTGGGCTCGGTGGTCGCGATTTTATCCCGGCTGCGTAAACATAGCAGCATAGAGGCAAGACTAGCCACCAAGATACATACAGATTCTTATGACCGAGCCTACTCCTGGAGCATATGTGACTCTTGCAGCTGTCGACGTTTTGCCTGTGTTCTTTTCATCACCACAACCCGATTAAACTACGTAAACATAGCAGCATGAAGGTAATTCGACTCAGAAATACATTTAGCTTCTCACAAGTCCCCGCACTCTGCGCGGAACTCATAAGATCTATGCCTCTTGCGGAGTTTTGTCTATGGTTATAGGCGAACATTGTTAAACAGTGAATGCCATCCGTCTGGTGTAAAAATAAGAATATATTTATCCTCGTGAAAGTATGATGTAACGCTGGAATGAATGTTTCTTGACAGGTTCATTTGTCTCTATGCACATCAGACAGAACAGGGAACCTTCTGCCGTACCATCTGACGGCAGTTCCGCTGAAAGCGGCCTTCAAGGCTGGCTCCAGCCTTGTATTGCGGCTCCCAGCCCTCAACCAAATAACAGCCCAGTCCAAGCCCATGTCAGTTTATATTTTAAATTTGTAACCTGGCTTTTACATTTCTGAGTTTTCAGAAGTATATGTGCCTCAGCAGATTCAAATATATTCCGTAGTAAACCCGACTCTGTCTTTACCAGAACAAAAGAGGGGGGGGGGGGGGCGGGGGGAATGTTTTCATTTATATGGTCATTGATGTACGGTTACTGAAAAACAAAAGAAACGGCTGAAACTCACTGCAAACTACAATAGCGCATCTCTCTCCATTTCCACCACTCAGCTTGGAAATTAAAATTGTGTGAACTGAAAAGCAAAACTTAGGCACAGATTCTCATGGGTTACGGTTCTGTAACTTGCATGGCGTACCTTTGAGTATCTATGCCTTTTCTCATCTATAGAAAGGACCACTATCACACTGTCCGGAGATACACTCAATGATAAACACCTCCTGTCTGGAATAAACATAGATCCTCATCGCGTCCGCAGCTGCGAAAGCTAATGAGAATCCTGACTCTTGCCTGCCTCTATCATTATGCTGGTCCTTACATACAAGAAGCTGCGCGAGCTGATTCAGTGTCTGCCTTCCATAGTGTATTAGACGCGATGACAGCAGTTATAAACAAACCGCTCTGCTGGAAAAAGGGGACAGAAACCGAGAAGAGCGCGAGGTCACATTCCATCGAATCAAAATGATTAGGCTTTTCGGAGTCTGAGTTAGAACTGTATAACAACGTCCCTTTTTGGGGTGTTTGGAGAAGCCCTTCCCCTTCCCCTCCCCCCCCCCCCCCTCCCACCTCAGTTGTTTAATATTTTGGCGAATGGCGAGTCTAAAGACGCACGCACCGCCTCTCTTCCCCTCCCTCTCCCTCTCTCCCTCCCCCCAGCCCCCCCCCCCCCCCCCACCACCACCACCACCCCCGGCCCCCGGCTTTTCGATTTTTCGGCCCCTGGAAGCAAGGTCTAGCGTCGGGGAGGCCTACAAACAAAACGTTGGAACCACCACCACCACCACTCCCCACCACCACCACCACCACCCTCCTTCGAGGTAACTGATCCGCCACAGTTTTTTTCTTTCTTTTGATACACGCAGGAACACATATGTGTAAATTGCTGGCTGACAAAGCAGCTGCATCATGCCAATCTCCCTCTCCTTGCCAAAGGCGTGAAATGGTTGAAAACTGTCACACCTAATTTATCATGCACGGAAAAGAAGCGTGGATTAGAAGACCGGACAAACATGCGATATCACAAGTTTGTCTAGGCTTTTAACTCATTCGAGACGTACCTAAGACGGCACGTCTCGAATGAGTTAATACATTGTTTGCATCATAAGACACGCTGTTTATGACCTATTTCTGGTCTTGTCCATTTCATTCTGGGTCGACCACATTACCATGTGGTCCTGGAACAGTATTTCAAACTGAATCGTTTTGTCTTCACAGATGATGCCATCACAAGGAGATTCTGGGGACTTATTGCTGTGGTCAGAGTCAAAAGGCACACATTTTAGCCTTGTACATGTCAGTATATCTGCGGATAACCTGACACGCGTCTTCAAGGTCTGTGTACCGAATGCTCTGTCTGTCTGTGTCTCTGTCTATCTATCTCTCTCTCTCTCTCTCTCTCTCTCTCTCAATGCGTCGTCTTGCAAGCTGTGTGTGCGTGCGTGCGTGGGTGTGCGGTTGGTAGAAGAACTGCGTGTTGTACATGGTGATGGCAATATATTTTCAAAATACATTGAATTAATTTCCAGGTGGTATTCGAAGCATCTATTCTCCCACAAGCACCAGCAGGGATAATAGCAGTGAAAAATGTGAGGACAGTTGCCAGACCTTGTCCTGTGGACGGTATGCGTATGACACTCTCTCTGCTCTCTCTCCATGCTCCCTCCTCTACACCACACACACACACACACACACACACACACACACACACACACACACACACACACACACACACACACACACACACACACAACACACACACACACACACACACACACACACACACACACACACACACACACTACACACAACACACGCATTAACGGAGCCGGAAGAAGGTGATAGTGTGCAGGTTGTGGGTTTCTTTCAACAGAGGAGCTAACTCTGGTTCATGGTTTCAGGTTGCGGTTTATTTATCCACCATAAACAAAAAGCAGTACGGGCACTCGACCCGCAGTCCAATCTCAGAAACACAGTAAAGAGATGACTCAAAGTGAAACACGCTGAGTTGATCGAAGGTGACTACAACATTACACTCCATGATACGCAGACTAAATGGTCAGTCGCTCAGTGGGCCGCAGGAAGACACGGCCTTATATGGATATAGCGCATGACTATAATAAAAAGAATTCTCAACGGTGTGAAGCAGGGCTGTGTGCTGGCACCGACCCTGTTCACAATCTTTTTTAGCATGATATTAAAGCAGGCAAAAGTGGACCTCGACGATGACGATGCAGTGTACATCAGGTATCGTCTCGATGGCAGCCTGTTCAACCTCAGAAGACTGCAGGCCCACACCAAAACCCTAGACCAACTGATTCGTGAGATGCTCTTTGCTGACGACGCTGCCCTCATTGCACACACAGAGAAAGCCCTGCAGCGCATCACATCCTGCTTCGCAGACGCTGCCCAGCTCTTTGGACTCGAGGTCAGTCTGAAAAAGACAGAGGTTCTCCATTAGCCGGCACCCAAGGTAGAGCATCGCCCTCCCCGCATCACCATCGGCGAGTCTGAACTAAGTGCACCAATTTACCTACCTTGGCTGCATCATCACGTCAGACGCCAAGCTGGACAAGGAGCTGGACAGCAGGCTGGGAAAAGCAAACAGCGCTTTCGGGCGTCTATACAAGCGGGTGTGGCATAATCAACAGCTGAAAACAGGCACCAGGCGTGTACAGAGCTGTCGTCCTCACCACCCCGTTGTATGGTTCCGAGTCCTGGGCCCTCTACCGCAGCCAACTACCACTCCTCGAACGCTTCCACCAGCGCTGCCTGCGTACAATCCTTGGCATTCATTGGAGTGACTATGTCACAAACGTCGAGGTCCTTGAACAAGCAGAAACTGTGAGCATCGAGGCTTTGCTGCTGCCGACACAGCTCCGTTGGGCTGGGCATGTCTCCAGGATGGAGGATCATCGCCTGCCCAAGATCACCCTGTTCGGCGAGCTCGCCACTGGACACCGAGACAGAGGGGCACCAAAGAAGAGATACAAAGACTGTCTCAAGAAGTCACTTAGTGCCTGCCAAATCGACCACCGCCAGTGGTCTTCACTTGCTGCGGACCGTGACACATGGCGCTCCACCATTTACAAGGCAGCTGTCTCCTTTGAGAACTCTCGCAGAGCTGGCCTTAAAGACAAGCGGCTCAGGAGGAAAAACAGAGATGACGCAACTCAGAACCGTGGCCAGACCTCCCTCAGCAGCCACTGCGGTCGAACCTGCCTGTCCCGGATTGGCCTCCGCAGTCACGAGCATGCCTGCAGACGTCGTGGACAACCCTTATAGAATCTTCGTTCGCGAAGTGAAGCCAAGAAGAAGAAAAAAAGGAAAAGTATTAATTAAAAAAAAAATGCCCGCTAGCAGGAGAAAGGGCTTGGCCGGACAATGAAACTAGCGAAAAAAGTGCTAGTTGTTAGTTGAATAAACTAAAATAACTAGCGAAATATACGTCCAACACTAATAAACCTTAGCATTTCAGGAGGAAATTTAAAGAGCTTTCCGGTGAACAAGTTATGAAAAGATTAAAACTAAGCTGGATTTTATATAATTTTATAATGAATGCTACTCAAGGGAAGTGAAATGCGAAACAGCGGGAAAAATACCAATTATTCAACTATGACCGGTTACCGATCGTACAAAACAAAATACATATTCTAAAAGTAGGAACTGTGCTGAATCTAATGACTAGTTAAACAGCTTTCTGCGTTCAATGTAACGGAAGCTATTAAGCTTTAAATATAAATAGAAAACACAAGTTTCGGGAACCATTACACTAATGAAGACGACTCGCCGCGTCACGCAAGTGGTGACATCCGGTTAGCGGCTGTACGAGGAAACCTCAGACGCAGGCTAAAAATAACTACATGATACACACACACACACACACACACACACACACACACACACACACACACACACACACAAACAAACACACACACAACCTCCTTTGCGCATGCAGCCACCGGTACATGTCTTCCGAGCGTATTTTTCTCGACATTTTGCCGGATCACATGTATTGTCATGAGTGTTTGTTAACTCATTCAGCTCCGACACACCACAGCAAGATATGGCTCGGCCATGATAGTTCAAGGGTGGTGCCAGAATAGCTTAGCGCCTATGGGCGCCAAGCTAGTCTGGCACCACCCTTGAACTATCATGGTCGATCTGTCTCCTGCATTGTAATGTAGTCCTCAGCGGACAACTTCAAAATGTGAGTATTTCGTACATCCAGCGCAGTGAGTTAACATTCACATTTTTTTTTTTAATCCAACTGAGCGAAATACCACATGTGTGTCAGACTGGGATTCTCAATTTCTACGATACTTTTCTCAAGTGCGTCCCCTTGACCAAAGCCTCGGGCCAACTTTAACCGTCTTTTGCCCGCGCTCTGCTTTATATGCTGACGAGTAAAATAAATGCGACATTTTGAGTCATAATATGTCACATCTTTTTGCTCCTCAGTATATAAGTGCAGGTCATAGACAAAAAAGGCGGCACTGTTGCAGATGTCAGAGCACGAATCGGTAAAGCCA
>BTPG01000006.1:24211995-24219495 GCA_036245525.1 Semisulcospira habei | reverse complement strand
GAACTCTGTAAATGACAATGTTTCTTTCAGGTACAGTTCCTTGGGCAGAATGGGGCTTATGGCGTTACTGCAATCGACGACATAAAGTTTCACAGTACATGCCAAGGTAAATACTAAGAGAGTAATCATGCACTTTGACGATCTCTAACTTGGTTGCTTTGGCTTTGCTATGCACTCCAAGACTGATTGGTACATGAAATACAAGAATCGTGCACTTGCTATACAAACTCAGAAATTATTATTATTATTATTATTATTATTATTATTATTATTATTATTATTATTATTATTATTATTATTATTATTATTATTATTTCTGTAGCGATTAACACATTCTACCCCGGGAACAAAATCCCCAAATTTTGAAGTTGCCCCTTGAACGACTGTAGTACATATCTAGAGACAGATCGAGCATGATAGTTCAAGGGTTGTTACGTTTGTAGTTGTGTTATTCTTTTTTAGGACATGTGTGTATGCAGCGCCGGATCAATCGGTTTTTAATTGTGGGGGGGAGGTGCTGAACGACAATATTAAAACTGTAGGGTCCGACAAAATCGAATAGCGGGGGGGGGGGGGGGGGGGGGGGGGTGGAGGGGGGGGGGGTGAGAGGGGGGAGGGGGAGAGAGGGAGCTGGAGGGGGGGGGGGTGAGACGCGTGCTCTTCCCAGGGTCCGAAGGAATCGAATAGCGGGGGGGGGGGGGGGGGGAGGCGGGGGTGCTTTCAGGGTTGGTTGGAGAGGGGGGTGCTGCAATAACATTAAACCACCCCCTCCTTCTCGAACCATGTGGCCAGGTATTAAATGGGTTTTTTTGGTTTGTTCTTTTAAGCCGATGGGGGGGGGGGAGGGGGGAGGGGGGGAGTGCTGTAGTACCAAAGCACCCCCCCACCCCGGATCCGGCCCTGGTGTCTGAGTTAGTTATAGAAAACATCCGCTGTTCAGTTGAGTTGTTTTAGATAAGAATCGCGTACCTTTTAGTATGATTCGGGTTTTTTGGCATGGAGAATTGTTATAGATTTGCGTTGCGTGGTTAGAAGATAGCTACATTGTTGAAAAGTCCGCCCTAATTTAACATGACTTGGAACGTTCGGGAAGGGTAGCGATCGTTCTAGTGACCTCAGATATGACATCAAAGTTTTGTAGTAAACAAGTTGGCTACAATTCGCAACATTTACAGAATGCGCCAACTTGTTATTGGAAGATTGTAGATTGATCTAGAGTGTTCTATTAAAGTTTTGTATACGTTTTCCTTTCTCAGTGATTTGTTCAATTGTGTAATTTGCTGGACTGTTCTGGAAATCTATAATAGTATAAATGAGCGTGTTAGGAAATATGTGCGTGCATTGTATGGGAGACGCAGTGTATCAGAATTGTGGATGCATTGTACGAGACGTATATCAACGTGTGGGTGCAGTGTGGACGCATAGTGCTGAAAGTGCATCGTGAGAATAAAGTACTGTTGGAACTGTTACTCTAGTGTGGTCTACAACCTTGTGCCACGTGTGACGAGTTGCTCCTGAGTGAAGTTTCTTTACAAGAACACTACGTGAGTGTGTCTGGTGTGATTGCATCATACTACAACAACGACGACCACTTAACAATGGTGTAGCCAGAATGTCTTGCTGTGGTGTGTAGGGGCTGAATGAGTTAATAATACAACGCTTTACGTAGGCGCTTAATATCGCAACTGCAAGTCGGCTTTAAATGAAAGGTTTATTTTTTGTTTCCAATGGTTTTTCTTCCAGCAGATGATGTCGAGTACGTGCATGGTGTAGTAGCCACCATGTCTAACAAACAGGAGGGTTGGTATGCAAACCTTAGCAGTGATTCGTTTTGTACGCTGATAAACAGACCCTACATCATGACCACAAGGTACAGGATCAACTGCCAGAGCGCCATGTGCAAGCTGATAGTCAGTCTCATCCATGAGGACGGCCGGAGGAAGCAACTGTTGACTGATGCGTCATACTCCAACCAGACACTCACAAGGACGGCCATGATCATGCCACATGCTGGGGATGTTTTTGTAAGGATAATGCGCCGAATGCATTACGTTTAGTTTGTTCGCTTAAGCAAAAGAAATTTTTGTAATCTCCTTATATATATATATATATATATATATATATATATATATATATATATATATATATATATATATATATATATATATACAGAGAGAGAGAGAGAGAGAGAGAGAGAGAGAGAGAGAGAGAGAGAATGGTACCACATTTCACTGGTGGTTTGTGAAATATGGCATGGCCTCTAAAACATAAGCACTGGAAACTAGGATGAGAAACATGTGTCGATTGTGCGGTTGAAATACGAATAAACTCCAAAAAAGAACAAATACCTTTCGTGCTGCAAATTTCACAGCGCCCTATTTTACAGATTTTCATTGAGACGTGGAAGATCAATACAAGCGGATGGGCTTTACAAGTTCTCGTCGAATCGGTGTCTCTTGAGGGTTTCACGACGCCCTTGTCTACTAGAGCACAAAGTGCGCCGTCAACACTACCACCTCATTTGGTCTCAGGTATGATTTGCATAGACCACACTCCGAACATCTCCAAGAGGTATAGATCCTCATGAGCCCGCCGGGCTCATGAGGATCTATGCCTCTTGGAGATGTTCGGAGTGTGGTCTATGCTTCTGGTACACGTTGGTATCCGCCACGACGATGTTCTCGTTTGTTGTTGAAAGTCGTTCATTGCAAACGAAACCTCACTGATAACTCGGCGACTACACGCACCAAGTTATTTTGGCACCACCCTTGAACTACAATGGTCGATCCAAATCTTCTTGTATACTGTCAGGACTGAATACTGTCGCACAACATTCTGACTGCCTACTAGCTCTTTTACTGAGATAAAAAGCATTGTTTTGAATGCCACTAATTATTGATACTAGTTTGTTGACTTGTTTCTTTGTTGTTGTTTTGACAGCCCATGTTGGCACAATCGATAAAGACTGTTTCATAAAACTATTACTTGTGTGAACTCATAATAGTAGAGTCATTAGTCATATGGTCATTGTGTCGTACTTGTTCATACGGGCAAATGTTATGCGTGGTGTGTTAATTGTCGGATACAGGCGACATCGACAAGACTACAGACAGCATCAGCCTTGCCCTCGGGATCGGTGTGGGAATCGGGATCGGAGCGTCGTTGCTTGCTGCTACAGTGGTAGTGGTGATCATGGTTGCTGCACGAAGGAGGAAAGAGCGGAGACAAGCGTAAGAAAGAAAACGTGGATTGAAAAGTCCCCCGGGTTTTCTCTCAATAGTGATGACCCCTTCAGTGCCAGCTGACGCAGACTGTGTTTCTGCAATCAGAAACACCAGAAAGCCCCGACTCTCACTGGAACATGGATTCAAAGTGATGTCAGCAAGACGTATAGATCCTCATGAGCCCCCGCAACTGCGGGGGCTCATGAGGATCTATACCTCTTGCAGTTGGTGGTGTTCAATTTTTTTTCGGCACTTAACGGGTTAAGCCCATTCAATCCTGAAACAGGTAAAGATAGTTTAACCCTTTCGCTGCCAGTGATCACAAATTTCGCGACTAAAACGACTGCACACTGACCGACATTCGCGTGAAGAACACACACAGGAAAATGGGACAACGTCGAGCGCAAAGAACATACCTGTGCGTATGTCCAGCGCTGAGTAATTCTCCTTGGTATGTGTACTGTTGTACCGGCGATAACCTCACCTATCTGGTTTGTGAGTACAAAAAACTTTGGACAAGCAAAAGTCATATATCCTCATGAACCCCCGTGACTGCGGCGGATCATGAGTGTTTATGTCCCTTGCCCCTGGGTAGCGCTTGCCTTGTCCCAACAGTTGCGGTTAAAGGTAGTGCAAGCAACGGTAGCGGGAAATGAAAGGGTTAAATGGCTAGAGAGATAGATGATGGTTCTGTCGGAGCTGTCCACAAGACGCGCATTTGGAGTCAGATCGGGCTGCGGGCTTCACACACAGACAAGGACACCTTATAGATAACAAAGTAAATACACGCAGTTTTCTCATCACTAGGACCCGTGGGGGTTGAGGGGCCCTGACCAACACAAAGAAAGTATAGTCGGGGGTAGGGGTTGTGGGGTGAAAATGTTACCCACCAATATTCTTGGATAAAAAAAATCAACTAGAGTTTGATTATTTAGTCTGATTTTGTTTTTGTTCGAGGCAGGACGACCTTCGCCTCTCCTCTTTCAACACCTTCCGTCGTTGGTTTTTTTTTTTTTTTTTTTTTTTTTTTTTTTTTTTTTTTTTTTTTTTTTTTTTTGGGGTGGGGGGGGTGGGGGGGGGGGTTGGTGAGGGTTTTTGTTGTTTTTTTTTTAAGGTTGTAAAGTAGCATGTCATGCACGTCGTAACTCAACCTAACAACAATAATCTCTCTACAAAACTGTGGTGATAAACACACCATTGTTATTTTTCTTTCCTCCAGGGAGACTTCTTCACAAAGCGTCTCGGAGTTGGATATTGTCGACGCCAACACAAACATCTCTCGTCCCAGTGAAACGCCTCGCGTTGTCTCAACCGCACGAGAGGAATGTCCGTATGAGGACGTAGAAGCAACTGGAGGGATTTATTACAGCACGCTAGCCCAACGATCAAACGCGGAGTGTACGTACAGTTCCCTGCAAAATGCCAAGGGGGATGATACTGGGAAAGCAAGCGACGCCCAAGAAGGCGAATACACAAAATTGCATTTTGCGAGTCCCCGGATTGCACAAGATGCTGATGCCGGAATCCAGGTCATGCTGCAAGGTGTCAGTTAACGCGGCCAGCAAAATGTACTTGGGCCGACGTCGGCTGCAGTTGGCCCGCGCACAGTCGTGCGTCATTTCGTTTTACCGGATAAAGAAAAACTGCGAATAGCTCGATGGATATCCTACTGCCTCCCCCCCTTTATTTGGCCTATTAACTCATTCAGCCCGACGGCCGTATTTCCCAAATTTTGGAGCCGTCATCTAACAACTATGCACCAGTTGCAGGAGATGGGTCGATCATGATAATTCAAGGGCAGTGCCAGATTCGCATGGCGCCGACAGGCGCAAAAGCTAATCTGGCACTACCCTTGAATTATCATGGTCGAACCATCTCCTGTTGTAGTGTCAGGGCTGAATGAGTTAATGATCACTGACTGAATGACGAAATGTATTGTGATGAATGACTGAAACATATGGCTGAATGAATGAATCTATTGAATGAATGCTGAGTAAGTGTGCGCGCTTGCTTGTGTCTGCTTTTCATGCTGGTATGTCATATCCGTTTTACATGTTATCAAAGCGTACGTATGTTTATGCTCCTCGTCCAAATTGTATATGCCCGTGTGTGAGATAAAGAGTGTTTTTTGGACTAGACTTAACTTGAATGTTTGCCTGGCTAGAAGTTCCATCAGAAACACGAATTGATGCTTCTCAGTGAAAACTGGCAGATGACGCATTGACGTAAAGAAACACTTTTTTTTTTACCACGATTTGTAAATGACTGAAACCGCTAAACGAGGAGGCTGTCCGTCAACCAACTACTCAAGCCTTCAAAGCATATACTTAGCGGCCTTCGCTCACCAGTAGGTCAACCGTTACGGCGCACTCACTCACCGTCGATATTAATGCCAGATAACTGCGTGTCAGCGGCGTGCTAATCAAGATCAAGATCCGATAACTGATGTGAACAGTTACACTAAGTATGATCATGCAGCTGATATACTATAAAGACACTGATTATGTAATTTTTCATATGAGAAAAAGGCATTCTAATAGACGACACACATTTGTGACGGATGCACAAGAAGGTTGGATTGGGTCGTACATTTCTTAACGTCCCGACAGCAACAGGACTTTCACAGGACGTGCCTGCACTGCTTGTGAAAAAAAAAAAAATAAACAGAATATTGAATGTATGTCGCCAGCCGGTCCAATACGCTAAATAAACCTAAGACCATTTAGCAACACACATCCTATATCAAGAGCTACAGGCAGCGCAGACAGTAGGAAGTGTTTAAAAAAAAGGAAAATACAGGTGTATTGACCAAGGGTAGACAGAAACGCATGCCCCAGAATAGAGGGAAAACCCCACCCCTGTGGGGCTGACCAGTGTGACCCTGTGAACTAAAAAGTAGTTAATCTCACCCAAGTACCCCAGGGCAGACCCAGGTAGGGGGGGGGGGGGAGAGATGAACAAGAAACAGTGGGCATTTTTGTGCATGGTTTTGCTTTGGTTCATTGTTTCTGTCTGTTAGTGCAAGCGTGTGGGTCTGAATGTGCGTGTGCATGTGTGAATGCGTGCGTGCGTGTGTATGTGTGTGTGTACGAACATCGGGGAACAAAAATTGTATAAAGGTGGTCAGTTCCAAGCATGCTATCTTATTCTAGTTTTCAATCTTTCGGCAGAAATGAAGCATGAATCTTAAACTCCTTCACTGCTGGGGAACACGGTAACCATTTCAAAATCCGCGTGAAAGATCCGCCACCTTCAAAATAGAACACAAATATAAAGTAAAACCAGCAAGAGGCGTAGATCCTCATGAGTCCCAGCAACAGCGGGGGCTCATGAGGACCTATACCTCTTGCAGATGGGTGGTTCTCCTGTTTTTTCTCAACAAGAAACCTGTTCAAGAACTGGATCATTTGATCAAAGAAAGCCTTTATTATAAGACACGAGTTCAAATCGTAAAGAGAAAACATGGTGTTGATTCGTATTGGGAAAAATCCAATCGTGATGGACTCTGCGGCATCCACTATTCGTCATGACGCCCCTACCCACCAACCCCTCCCCCCACCAACCTCACCCCTCACCCCCCACCCCCCCACACACACACACACACGCACACACCCACCCACTCCCACACCACGACCACCAGCGCTTTCGTTCCCTCCCTCCTATCTATCTATCTATCTATCTATCTGTCTGTCTGTCTGTCTGTCTATCTATCTATCTATCTATCATCTCCCGTAGTCTTGCCGACCGTTGGGGCACCACTGATGTCTTTGCAACCAGCTCACTCCATTCCTCTCTGTTCTCTGCCATTCTTAGCGTATCGCCCAGTCTCAGTCCTGTTCACTCTGAGATATTGTCCTCATATCTTTTCCTCTGCCTTCGTCTCCTTCGTCCTCCTTGCACAGTGCCTTGCAAGATTGTTTTGGCAAGCCCTGCTGAACGCGTGACATGCCCATACCGCTTTAGTTTTCCGTTTTATTTTCATAATGGTTAATAGGTCTTCATAGGGCCCGATGGCTTGACCGATTCTGCTTCCCACTTCCTCGTTCGTGATGTGATCTCTGTATGAAATGCCAAGCAGCCTTCGAAAACATCTCATTTCAGTGGCTTGTATCCTCCTTTCAAGGTCTGCTGTGAGGGTCCATGACTCCCTCCTACAAAAGCGTAATGTGGGTTCATCCTTCAAGGAAGTAATGTGTCCACTTCCTTGCTTCCGTCCAGAGCAATTATATTAGAAGTTAGCGACAACTGAAACATAATAGACAGCCCGAATCTGACT
>BTPG01000006.1:24186995-24201995 GCA_036245525.1 Semisulcospira habei | reverse complement strand
ACCACAGCATTTATCAAACTGAAATTTATCAAGCTATTCTGGCATCACCCTTGAACTATCATGGTCGATCTGTGTCCTGCACTGCAATGCAGTCTTGAGAGGACAGGGGCAACATTTAAGGATTTTGGTGTTTGGGTAGAATGAGTTAAAGCTGAGTTTCAGTCATTTTGTACCGTCCCGCAAGAGTTTTTAAAATATCAAAATTTCTGAATTTCTGCGACAATTTATTAACTATCGTTTCTGTAAATTTACTGCTATGCGTGTTCGCGGTGGCTTTGTGGTTTTTGCTCAAACGCTATCGCGTTTCGTGATCTGAAATTATGACGTCCTTTACGTTTTGTGAGCTCTAAATGTCATACCACTGTTGTGCAATTGTAGGTCCCTGGTATAATCACTGATATAACCGTTCCAAGAGCAACCTTGAGAACGTTTATTTGTTCAAACTGAAAAATTAATATATATAGTCTTACGTCGGTGTTTGGAATCTCACTTGAGTGGTTTTAAAACCATATGCTAAGAGTGAGTAAGATAAGGCTTTAAGACCACGAAAGTGAGATTCGCAGTATCACCTAAACACCGATGTAACAATCTATTTTTTACTCACCTTTCTTGGCATAAATCCCACGTGAGTTGGTTTTCGGCACACGCCTAGCCACAACATATCCGCTATTGTGTCTTGGCAGAGATCTTGACGTAATTTACTTTGTTAATGTGACGTCAATATTTTGGATGTTAGACACATATTCCTACACGATGCTGTAATAGCGCAATAAATGACACGTGAGTTGAAAGTAGGTCAAGTTTTAATATCGCGTGTGCCTGTATCTTTTTGTTGACGAAACCTTATACTTAAGACAATTTTGTGCACACGTGACCGTTCACTCAGCAGGGCTGTATCACAAACGTGTGTGTGATACAGCCAAACTATATCACACATATGCGATTACGCTCTTCCGCTCAAAGGTGGAAAGAAGGAGGAATGTAAGAAACTTTACAACTTGTGAGCATTATATGTCAGTCTGGCCGAGGATGGGTCGACGTCGAGGTTGGGGGTCACGTTATACATTTAAATTGGGAAGTTCAGGCAGTAAAAGGCCCCGTGTTTTTAAAATTAATTTTTGCCTTGTTTGAAAATTTGCAGTTGGGCTGAATGTTGGAATTTGCTGGAAATTTGTGGTTAGCTGAGAGGAGACATGTTTGGTGCTTTGATTCATACCATCCTGAGCTTATCCAGTGGACAATTGTGGGCCTATGTTGAGTTGCCTTTGACGTAGTGATTTGAGGGGCACTCTGGTTTCAGATGTGCTTGGGTTTGGGGTTGGTAAGGAACCAGGTTCATAGCCAAGAAATGAGACGGGTGATGTGCTGGGTTTTTTTTTTTTTTTTTTTTTTTTTTTTTTTGTGCATGGCAAATGTGCAGCTGGTGGGCGGTAGTGTTTTTTAGGGAATTGAAAAATTAGGGGATGACTGGGACTGACTAAGGCTAAGAGACTGGACAGTACGGAAACAGCACTGTGGTCCGTGGCCTGTCAGGTGCACCACTTGTGACATAGACCGGAAACTGGTTTAGTGTAACCAGATCATTGAGTTTGGATGTTTGCAGTTGGAAAAGTAAGAAAATCATGAAAAATTTGAAATTTTGCCGAAAAATTGCTGTGCATGCAGTTTTATAGGCGTTTTGGCATGTTTTGCGTGGCAACACCCTGTTTACCTGCACTGTGAGCTAGGTTTAGTGTGTTTGCTCATTTATTTTTTTGCCTTACAGGTAGTCATGAGTCTTTCCTTGGACCATGAGGTTTGACCTTGACCTTGAAAGGGGTGGGGTTTGGGGTGTTCAGTTTGATAAATGCGTTAAAAAAAAAATCACTCTTTCAGTTATTGAAGTTGTGTGGGGTGGGTGTAGGGTGGGGTGGGTAGGGGTTTGGGTTGGAGGTGGGGGAGGGGGGGGGTTGGGGGCTTAAGGTCAAAGGTTAAGATAAAAACTACAATGAAACAGTGTTAGCATGTGCATTTCATCAGACACCTGACCTCAGAGTGAAATAAGCGGCCATGCAGAAGTGGTGTGGGGAGGGGGGGGGGGGGGGGGGGGGGGGGTTGGGGGCTTACGGTCAAAGGTTAAGATAAAAACTACAATGAAACAGTGTTAGCATGTGCATTTCATCAGACACCTGACCTCAGAGTGAAATAAGCGGCCATGCAGAAGTGTTATTTTGCATGGTCCTGCTACACTGGTTGCATCTGAGGTGTCATTCTGCTGTAATTGTCATGAGGGATGTCTCTGGTGTCTATTCTAAACCAAACACAAGCACTTGTACACTGCGTAAAGCTCATTTGAGTGCATTGTTATGGGAGCAGCAGTTGCAGGCACCAGTACAGGCTTTTACAGGAGTGTTCACAAGTTTGGCACACACATGCCTACTGCATCTGCAAGATGAGCTGAGGTGTTTTGAGACTCTGACAAGTGTGTTTTATATAAAAATGAACTGTACATAACCATTTTTCTATGCTACCTCCTAAATAAGCACTCCAGAAACTTGTTAGCGTATGCGGTGTGTCCCGCGTAGCATAGTTTTGGTTGTTTTGTGCAGTCTTTTTCCTGTGGGATAGCTTAGTAGACTTAATGTTTAAATTGCAGAGCTCTTTCATGACCCCTTTTGCCTGAGGAAAGATTGCCAGCAGCATATAGGGCATGGCAGCTGGTTACAGGCCTCTTCCAGCTTGTTGTCACCAGACAACAGGGTCAATAAGGATGCCTGGGCGTTGTCTTTTGGGCTGCCCTAAGATACACAAGGAAATGGCTTTGGGTCTAAAAGCTCATTAACATCAATGTCAGTGTCATGGTAACTTTTTTCAGTTGTCCAGCCCACCAGAAGTCAGTTTGACTGTATTGCCTGCGTGTGTAAACTTGGAAAAACAGAAAAAGTAGGAGGTAGGCAATGGAAAAATATGAAAAAATAAACTTTCATGTGCCTGTGTCTCAAATGCAACATTTCTGAAGATCAGATATATTACTTGATGTACATGCCAATTTTTGGAGGCATTCTGACCATATCTAGGCTGTTTTTCATGGCATCAGATATGCATGATCCAACACATCAACAGCATTGTGAACGCCACATCAAGGCACTTCACATAATGGGCCATAACATAATGATGCAGCAACTTTCAAGGGTGTCACTTTGGGTTTGACTTAGCTATTGTATAAGGGTTGCACTGATGGCAGATTGAATGGTGTTCAGGTGGGCCAGTTTCTCTGACAGGTCACGTTATACATTTAAATTGGGAAGTTCAGGTAGTAAGAGGCCCCGTGTTTTTAAAATTAATTTTTGCCTTGTTTGAAAATTTGCAGTTGGGCTGAATGTTGGAATTTGCTGGAAATTTGTGGTTTTTGTATTTTGTGCATGGCAAATGTGCGGCTGGTGGGCGGTAGTGTTTTTTAGGGAATTGAAAAATTAGGGGATGACTGGGACTGACTAAGGCTAAGAGACTGGACAGTACGGAAACAGCACAGTGGTCCGTGGCCTTGGGACCCAACCGAAGTGTGTTTACAAGAAAATGACGTTCAGCCAAGAGAAGTAAATCCAATACAGAGTCGATAACAAACTGAGTTGGATTATTTTGTGGACACGGCGAAATACTTGAATTCGGCGACTGTGGGTAAGAAAACATGGCGACGGTAACTGCGTCAGTGTTGCCGTCATAAGAAACAGATAGCAGAAGTATGCCAGAGAGGTCAGATCATTATTTTCAGGCTTCTAGTATGACCTACAGGCACTAGATTAATATTTTTCATCTCCAACGTGACAGGCCTCCAAAAGGTGCTAAACGTCGGGTGCTTGGAAAACAGCACATTGCACATGTCAGTCTGTGGCTGTTTCTCCTATTTTGGGCTTTTGTCAAATGAAACGTGGACTCTCCAAAGTACACTGGCACTGTGCATCAGCAGCTTTGACCTTCGATGTGCGCACTACACACATGCGAATTGGCAGACAACCCCCCCCCCCCCCACACACACACACACACACACACACACCCAAAAAAAAAAAAAAAAAAAAAAAAAAAAAAAAAAAAAAAAAAACCAGTTATGCTATCTGCCGCAGATCGAACAGTAGGAGAAGGAAAATAAATTGCTAGTCATTCAAGTTTTCTCAATATCATAGTCTAAGGATCTCAGTCGCATAAAAAAAATGTTTGGTCGGCGTTTTCATTTGTTATTAGCTGTCCATCATCTGTTTCGCGGATCTTTAGTAGGACTTATCGCTACTTGTAATTAAGTGCCTGTGGTGCTCATTAGGACATTTTTGTCATAATTCCCATTATTGCCAAATACCAGCTTCCCCGCGCAAAATTCAAGGTAGGAGAGCTTTGAAATCACCCCCACTAAAAAACTTGACTCACTCACTGATAGGGGCTGTATAATAATATTATGTTACGTTTAAACCATCAAACATTTTCAAATGTTTGTTTTCCTTTCCTATCAACAGATTTACAAGGTAGCCCTTATGTCTACGTCGACACGACATTCGGCGGCTTTACGCCACGGTTACTGACACCGGAGTTTCCCGCCAGTCCCTCGGACTTTTGTCTACAGTTCTACTATTACATTGGAAATGATAACACGGGCACACTCAGCGTCAAGGTAACACATACGTTTTCGCAACAACGACGAGGATCCTCTTGGTTTAATCCCTCACGACAGGTCTCGGATGCCACGACATCAGCAAAGACAGAAACGCAACTTCATTTGACATGTGTCTATTTCTAGTTGATTTGTGTTTGATCCATGGCAGAAACATACAAGTTTCTTGGCTTGGCGGTAAGAGTAGCCGTTATACGATGGTCACGGCACTGCTTCTATATATAATTCATTCTCCTCCCGTCCAGATGCGATGAAGTGGGAAACAGTTTAAAAACCAGCACACCTCACACACTGAAATTCCACTCCTCACTTCGAAAGACAGAGTGTGTAAGTTTCCAATAGGCCATCAGATAGGACACAACCCCTTCCCCCCCTCCCCCCTTCCCCCCTCCCCCTTCCCCCCTCCCCCCGCTCCTTCCTGCGGGGGATTGGAGAACACATTTGATTCGGAAGCCTATCACCTATGAAGACGAAATATAGGAGCTTGCCCAAAATAAATACCGTATTGAATATGGGAGGGAGTGTACTATGATCATATTTGCCTTCTCTGGGCCCTATATTTTGTTTTTAGAGATAGGGTTGATGTTAACGACGCAGTTCCCGTAAAAAGCACGTAGAACTAAATGACGGTGGTATCTTTGGAAACAGAATACCTGTCATTTACAATGATTTAATGTATTAAAGCAAAATGGTGACGTCATCGCGGCGCCATCTTTTTTTTTTACCTCGCCTGAAATGCAAAATAGCCTTCTTGCCAGCGGAATAGGTGTTCATGCTTTCACATATTTTGACGAAAACATACATACTAATGTTATGACAAATCATCAATGGAAACATAAGCAATTCAATGTTTGCGACTGGTGAGCCCAAAAGGTGTTATTTAATAGACAAGGTCACCTAAAGTTGTACTTTAAAAAAAAAAATTTAAAAGAATTTTGAAAATGTGATAACAAAAAAGTGCTAACATGTAAGAAATTGTTATGAATAATTGATAAACCTCTAGACCTGACCTTCATGAAAGTTAAGGTTACGGTTTACGAAGAGTGTGTAAGAATAATCAGTTTACAATAGAGGCAAACATTTGCTCTGATGTTAGAAAGTCCTGCTCACAACACCTACAGGATCTCTTACTATTGAATCATATTCTGTTGCTTTGAGATGATCATACACATTGTAATATAGGTACCTTTATAATTAAGGTCAAGGTCACAATGTGTACAATTGTCGTGCACTTAATCTTTTAACCCAAAATGATATTCAATTAGATGCATCTTTTAACCCAAGATGATATTGAATACATCCATTCGGAATCTCAAGTTATGCATGCTGGGGCGGGTGTTCAACCGAACAGCCTCAGAGAACTCGTGTTTTCCAAACATTTTAGGAAAACTCGGGCATTCAGCTTCACTACCTCCTGCATCATTATCCAGTGCTGGTGACATCGCTGATTTTATCACCATTTTAAATTTGCGTTTAAGGCTAAGTCTTTGGAAATAAACCGATAGAAACCGATATTTAGCCCGTTCTGTATCATTATAACAAGTTAGAAGCACTCATGGGGACCCAAAATTATGGGCTCAAAAGTCGAATTCGCCCATTTTAGTCGCCGTAACAAGACAATGAAAAACGACGCTGGCTTTTTTAATGTTTATCATAAAAGACGCACATCATTTTATCCCAGAATGTTTGTTTGGTACAACGATAGCGCATGGGTGTTTTAGATGCGTGTCAAATAAATATAGTTAACTGCTTCATGGTCAAGAAATTTCTCTCTCTCTCTCTCTCTCTCTCTCTCTCTCTCTCTCTCTCTCTCTCTCTCTCTCTCTCTCTCTCTCTCTCTCTCACACACACACACTCTCTCTCTCTCTCTCTCTCTCTCTCTCTCTCTCTCTCTCTCTCTCTCTCTCTCTCTCTCTCTCTCTCTCTCTCTCTCTCTCTCTCGGTGGTGTAATGCAAATCGCATGCTTGTAAATCCCACAAAAGCATGCTTATCACAACCAGCCAGAAACATCAGCTCAAACCTCCATCACTCAACCTTTCTTTGGACTCCATACCAGTTGAGCAGGTCAGTCAACACCGCCTGTTTGGAATAATAATAGATGATGATCTAAGCTTGCATAACCACATATATTATATGAGAAAACATTTGTCCAAAAAGTTGTTTCTACTTTCCAAACTTAAAACGATCATTGACTTTAAGACGCGCAAACTATTTTTTAATGCCTACATTAAACCACACATTGATTATGCCTCAACAATATGGGATGGCTGCAGTGAAAAAAACTTCAAGAAGATAAACTCATTATACAAGCGCGCTGCTAAGCTTATCCTCCCTGATCCGTCTTTATCCACTGATGCCAAGCTGCAGGCCATCAGACTTCTCCCTCTGGTTAAGCACCTCGCACTAAACAATTGTGTACTGATGCACAAAATTCTTAACGGGAAAGCTCCACCTTACTTATCTAGGCTTTTTTCGCCAACTGAAAAAAAAAAAAAAAAAATACAGCACCTCCAGGAACAGTCTCTCTATAAAAAGGCCCCGTATAGACCTGTTCAAATCTAGCCTGTCTTATTCAGGTGCTCTTTATGGAATTCGCTTCCTCCCACTATTCAACAAACCACGTCCCTCTCTTTGTTTAAAAGTAGAGTACATGATTACCTTTCTAAGACAACGTTATGATGATCCTTTCTTCTTCTTTGTTTCTCGATATAATACGCTTCATGTGTTTAAAGTTTTGCATTTTTTATTTCTCCATCTTGCCTCCAAATTGTTTGTTCCGTTTTCTAACTTGTTTTTGATAGTATACAAAATATCATACCTACTTATATGTTAGATAATTATGTGCGCACGTACGTGTGTATGTGTATGTACAAAAGTGCGCATGTGCACGAGCACATGTATATGCGTGTCTGTGTGCGTGTGTGTATGCGTGTGTGTGACGTTTATTATTAGTTAGTTTTTGTTGTTTGGTTGGTGTTCCTTTTTTTTATTTTGTAAGTAGCTTAGCAAGGACAGATTGTAAGAAAGGCCTGCGCGCCTAATATCTCAATCCTTGGAAAATAAAGTTTTGTTCGTTCTCTCTCTCTCTCTCTCTCTCTCTCTCTCTCTCTCTCTCTCTCTCTCTCTCTCTCTCTCTCTCTCTCTCTCTCTCGGGGAGTTGCTTGCCCTTGGCAAGGTGGCGACACGAAATTTCTGGCGTCCAGAAATTGAGATATTTTTGCTGTCAAACAACGACAAAATGCCCGTCACCGGACTCCCGTCAGCTGCAGAAGCTGTCCTGCAGTCTGTACTGTCCAGCCATCACACCACGTCATGGAAATTGACCGGGGAAGGGACCAACCTGGTGTTCGTACTACGGCTCTGTTCAGCGGACAGAGACCAACAGCAAACCGACATTGCACCGACCGGCTACTGGCGACGAAAACCACCGTCACAGGTGCGCAGAGACTTACGGAGGGCACAGGCAAGAAATAAGGTAGGCAGTGTGCCTAGCAGTGACAATTTATTGGATGGCACAAACGTAAAAGAGAGTGAAGTTTACACGGACACTTATAATTATAATCAAGAATCTACAAATGGCAGTACACTACAGTACACGAAAACCATCACCCAGCCAGACAACACACCGTGTAGTGACCATGCAGCACGTGCAACAGCATCGCCGTTAGCTGAGAACCACGACATCACAGCATACATGGAAACTGGAACACCAACAGAGACAGTGCACGCATGTACCGCTGATGTTGACAATATTAACTGTGCTAGACCTGAAACGGGCGTGTGTGATACAGAAATCAGAGATGCAGAATCACGTGGCTTTGATCCCAAACAAGTGTACACGTTTGTCACCTCTCAGACCGAGTCAACAAAACATAAACTAATGGACACATCGAGGAACCAAAGACTAAAGAAAGTAGTTTCTCACGAAAAGAATGGAAAGAACTATTTAGTGGCTGAGAGTGACGATTTTGTGCTTATGTACGACATTCGTATCTCAGGGACTGTGTGTTATGAAGTCAAGTGTGACCCAGTGACCGGCAGAGTTTTGGAGATGGTGTTTGCTCTTGGTCTTCTGCCGGCTGTCAGTGACAATGAGTATAATCAGGACATTCAACGCATACAGCAAGACTTGCTTGCCTTGGCCAGGATTACACAGTGCTACCTGGCTAAGGCAGGCAAGTCTTGTTGAACATTAGCATGCACAGAAAGTTTTTTATTGTTCAGATTAATCAGTTGTCATTTCTTTCTCCCGGACAAGTTACAGGACTGTGATTTCTACCTGTACGAGATTCTAGGATGTTGTATTCACTGGACCCATCATGTCGCGGATTCATGAACATGACGAAATGAACTTTAATGATATGGATTCCATGTCATTGCACACCCCCACCCCTTCCCCAACCCTACCCCAAATCCCCATTATACCCCAACCCCTCCCCTGTCGTTTTTTGTTTTACTGTGATTATCGTCGCTGTACTTTGCTGATGGGCTGATGCCTGAAGCAATAAACCATTTCGAGTTCGAGTTCGAGTTCTCTCTCTCTCTCTCTCTCTCTCTCTCTCTCTCTCTCTCTCTCTCTCTCTCTCTCTCTCTCTCGCTCGCTCGCTCGCTCGCTTTCTCTCTCTCTCTCTCTCTCTCTCTCTCTCTCTCTCTCTCTCTCTCTCTCTCTCTCTCTCTCTCTCTCTCTCTCTCTCTCTCTCTCTCTCTCCCCCCCCCCCGCGGGTCGGTCCAGTGTGCAGCAGAGCGTGACCCCTGACTGTCTGTGCGAACACTGTGAAAGCTCTGTCTATTCAGGAGTTTACTGTCATCAGTTACATCGAAATTTGTGCTGTAATGTGTTTATATGGACAACCTTTTCATATGGAATATTATATTATATTGTGATTGTGTTCGTGCTTCAGTGTTCTTGAAAACTGAACCTATCAGCTGTGCAAATTTGTATTGTTGGAATACTGTGACTATTCACGAATTTACCCTCATTACTTTCATCGAAATTTGTGCTGCAAATGTTTTATATGGAACACTGATCATACTGTATGTGTTTGTGTCTCAGTATATCTGAAAATAATCATTACTATGTGAAGAAAAAAAAGGCTTTCGACACCAGTGTCTGGTTGTGTTAGCTTGACGAGAGTTTTACACGGACTACACGGACTGTCATCGTGTGTGCTTACTAAGTGAAAGTATCAACATACTGCTCACGGCTGTCAAGCACTACGCGCATTTGGACTTTGTGAGTACCATCATATTTGTACACGATCTTTTCGCAATATTTTTTCCATAAAGTATCTTCCTCGTTGCCCTGTCGGTTACCGGTGACGTGACTGGCGTCAGCCGGATATCTCGTAATCAAGCTGCCAGACTCGAGTGCCTCTTGACCACGCCAATGCCGGATGCTGGTTACGACACGCCTGGTCTGCTATAGTGCTTCAGTTCTCCAGTCTCCCTGGCCCCCTACCCACAGCTGTGCAAACACCGTGTTACCAATCCTTCAGCTCCTCGCGGTGTTTTGCTAAGTGTCAAGTTGCTCAGAGTCTGACAATCCCGTACTTTCAACTTACCACTGAGCCCCACTCCTTCACCCCTACCTCCCTTCCTTTTGCCCATTCCCTTATCTGACACTCCACCCTACCCCTCTGGTATTTCACTACATCTGCTACACAATGAAGACGTTGTCCCCCGTAATAGGGAACCAGCCAACCCGTCTCCATCCCCTTGGCTCCCCCGCAACTCCCACCATCATACACACCAAGGATGACAACCAGAAGGTGTTTAATACTGGTGATGTAACGGTCCTGAAGCGTTGGCGAAAAACTCTCAACGTTAGGTACAACCATCTGTTGAAAAAATACGACAGTTTTTTTGTTGTTTGGAGAGACATCGACTTTGAGGAGAATGATATTATCCTCCGTGATTTCAACTTGCGTAGCAAGAACACTGCTCTTCCAGACTGCCTGGCCAAGTCATTCGTACAGATATGGCGGGCCGGCGTCGTGTACATCACAATCACTCTCTACTACAGGAAAAAACGATCTAATGGAGGCACGTGTCTCATCCAAGGCGTTAAGTGCGAGAAGTGGGTCATGACGGAGTTTCATCAACTTGTTGACCTGGTGAAACTCCTAATGGAGGATGACCTTAATGAGGACAGTGTGTTCTCCTCTATCGCCACAAGTCCTGCCGTTATCTACCTTCCTGATGACAGCTGGTCCTCACCCCAAAATGCCCCGCCCACACCCTCCATCCAGCCAATGTATTTGACCGCTCCTGAGATAAACAAGATTAGTTTCCGGTCTGACGCTGCGGTGCCCAGCCCAGTCTTCACACTTCCCCACCCCCGTGCACCTTCTTGGATATAATGGACACCCAGACCACACCCACCCTGTTTTCGACAGAACCAGATGGGGCCGCAGCGGCGATCTCTACGTCTGGGACTTTTGCCCCTTCTCTGGCCGCCGGCCCTGACGCTCCTCCCACCCTCTCTACGTTCCCTCCTTCAGAGCCAAAGGCCGTGCCCAGCGACGGGCAATCCCTTCCAGTAACCTCCATTCCCTTAATCCCCACTGAGCTGATTAGGTCACAGCCCTCCTCTGGAGTCTTTACCGCTGCCCGTCTCCATGATGCAAACAGGCTTAAGCGGCTCAAGTCCGTCCAACAGGGTACCGGCGACAATACGGCCGCCTCCGTCTTTCCCCACTCGGAGATGTATGTCACTCAACTTGCGGACGAAGCCACCATCCCCAACTCTACCCTCTCCACTCCATTGAGTCAAGTGGCCACGTCAGATTCAGTGGTTACACCGATCCACCATCAAGCCACAAATCGTAAGACAGAATCTGATGACGGCATTATCACGATCCAGCCTAGTCACTTCCCACCTCTCTTGCAGGGGACAGTGCCCTTGATGCTACGGTTGTGCAGACAGTTGCGCAACAGCTCAAAACCACAGCCGGCATCAAGGTGAAAGAGCCTGTCTCCCTGCGATGGGCCGCCACTCAGCAGCTACAGCGTCATATACAGACCTTCATCCTTGTTGGCTCCCTGCAAATAGACATGCAGTTAGTCAAGCGGGAACTGCTTGACACCAGACAGCAGCTGGCTTCCGCTCTAGCTAGGATTAGCGAGCTAGACGGCCAAATTCGAGATACTGCTGTAAAAGCCAATAGCACGTGTAAGGTGTCGGATAGCGAACTGACTGGCCTGCACGATCAGGTGCACCATATTGAAGTTCAAATTAGCCGCCTGTCATCAAGCAAGAAAAGCCAAATCCACACCATACGTGACATCAAGAAACGGGTCAATAAGATTATGGCCCCTTCACCCCGCTCCAGCCCCGTCCACCCGCCGCAGTCTCCTACCACCGAGCAGAGTGCTAAAACCCTTGAAGTTTCGCCACCGCTGTCCATGTCTGATACTGGCCCAATACCTGTTGTTGTCACCCCCAGAAACGACTGTGGCTCAGATGGTCAACCCCTGCACCAGAACACATCAGACCGTGCCGTCAGTCGCACCAACCCTCCCTGCCGTCAGTCGCCAGTTGAACACCTTGCTACTCGCCGTATCCAGTCGGACACTACACATCTCGTCATCGGCTGCTCCACGCTTAAGTACATGAAGGGTGGCAAGATGGCGACTTCACGGCCCGAGAGGGTCCAATTAATCTCTGTGTCTGGCCTCAAAGCTGCAGATCTTGCGGACTGGATGCAGCGACAGACTGAGGCACCCCATGTACAGGTGGTCACTGCCGGTGCATGTGGGTGTAAACGACTGTAAGACTGGCGAAGTGACCAGCCGCCTGTGGGACCAACTACTAATGCAGTGCAGGCGCGTGTTCCCTGACACTTCCCATAGACTTGGCCAACGCTAACCTATGTCACGCCTGCCGCAAGCTTGGGGTTGTGTTTATCGAAAACACGGCCACCTTCACAACTGCCGGTGTCCCGCGTCTTGCCCTCTATCGAAAAGACGGGCACGACCTGATTCATCCCAGCTTCAAGGGCATGACCCGACTTGCGGCCAACTTCAAACGGGCGTGGTCACAAAGCAACGACCAGCCACGCGGCCCGCCACGCTCTCCGCGCAGCATCTCAAGTCCGGATGCAGCACAGGGGAAGCGGTACTGTAATGTTACCACTAATACCAGACAACGTAATGTGCGGCAGGAAGCTTCCTCTGGCTCCGCGTGTGACGCTGACGTCAACGTTGCGTCATCCTTGCCACCGCAGCCCCCGGTTCAGCCGCCACTGCAGTCAACAGACGCCGTCAATACTTCCATGGCCGGGAATGACACAATATTCTGGCCCCCAATCATCCATGGCAGGAGTACGGTGCACACTGGTTGTCTCCTTCAATTCGTTACGATCAGCGTGGCGAATCGAGGGAGATAACCACTGAAACGGGGTGCAACACCGATCCCCGGGTGTTTGGACCTCCATAGCTCCTACCGCAGCTCTACAGTTTTTACGGTGGCGTGCCGCAGCAACCTTACATCACCATGACAACACACACCCCTGCGCCTTATCAGTCATTACATCAGTGGCCGTTGCCTAGCCGGTTCCACGACTTCTAAATTGACCTGACATTGATACCGTATTACTAGTAAATGTGAAAGATAACAATTTTCTTTTCGTTGAACTCCCTGCCAGCAGCCACGGAATCTCTGCTTCGTCTGACATTTACGGTAGTTGTGGAATTAACGTTTCACACCGGACTTTATAGATCTCTATTACTGAAAACTCTATCACAGTGCTTGTGCTCCTGCCGAGACAAATATACTGTCGGACATTCTGCATCACGTGCGCAAGCCATTATTGACTGTTGTGTTAAGTTCAGACATTACTTCTGAAATGTGTGTTCCTGTACCATTTTATTTCATATGCTTATTTTCTTTCTTTCATTTCAAGTTCTTTAACTTACACTTCTAGTCTTTTAAGATGTCGAGTAGCTCATTACAATTTTACAGTTTACACGTGGGACATCTAAATATCTATCATTTGCTGAATAAGATTCCCGATTTGACCGTCCTTCTGACTCAACCCACCCCCTTTCACATTTTTGGAATCACGGAGTCGCGATTACATTCTGACATAAGTGATTTGTCCATTTCGATACCGGAGTTTTCTGTAGTCCGGCGCGATCCTGTACGTCCTCAACAAACAGGATTAGCTGTCTATATTCATGATACTATTGCGCACTTTACACGCAGAAGCACAGACCTGGAATCAGACTCTGTTGAAAGCGTGTGGGTTGAGGTGAAGACAAACAAATCGGCCCCTTTGCTTGTTGGATTTGTCTACAGAAATCCGTCTGCATCATTTGAGTGGTACGACGATTTCTTACAAATGGCGGACACCGTTAACAATAGCAGCTCTGATATTTTACTGCTCGGAGACTTTAATATTAACATGTTTTCCCCACACCCTGCTTGGGAGTCTACTATTACTATGGTAGGCCTCAAGCAGCTTATCACATCCGCAAATAGAGTTACGCAGTCGTCTGCCACTCTAATTGATCATGTATACACTTCCAACAAGTCAAGGGTCCTTAGCTCTCGTATTCTTCAAGTGGCGATTAGCGACCACTATCCTGTGTGCTGTAGTTGGGCTCTGAAGGTGGACAAGCCATGTCGTAAAAACCAGCACTATTCATTACAGGTCGTTAAAACACTTCCAATCGGGACGCGTTTCTCGCAGACCTGAGCGGAATCTCTTTTCAGTCAGTTTATAACTATGATATTCCTGAAGAAGCGTTGGCCGAATGGTACAGATTGTTCCTTGGTGTACTTGACAAGCATGCGCCACTACGTGAGAAGAGAGTCAAACACGCACAGTTACCTCAGTGGTTAAGTAAGGACAATTAAAGACGCCATGGCCCTCCGAAATGAGCTGAAGCGGAACAAAGATTATGCTGCCTTCCGCAAGCAGCGTAACCGCGTAAAGTACCTGGTGCTCGAGGCCCAGAAAAAACACTTCCAGTGCTTGATGAATAATAAAACTGATACCGTATCTCATCTGGCGAGCCCTCAATGCCTTTACCAAATCACGTCAAACACCACCATGTACTTCTATACCTGCTGATACTTTTAATCAACATTTCCTATCTGCTGCCGACTCACTTTTGAATAAAAGTACTAATAACCTAAACCAGCCGACTATTTCTGTAAAACTAAAACATTTTTGCGACGAGAGACTGGCGCCAAACGACTTTTTTAGTATTCCGTACTTAACTGTTTTCGACGTAGGCAAGTCTATTAGTCAGCTGAAAAATAAACGCTCCCTTGGTCATGACGGCATTAATAGTTTCTTTTTAAAACTGTCTGTCCCCCATGTGGTCGAATCTTTAACATTTATCTACAATTTTA
>BTPG01000006.1:23921995-24181995 GCA_036245525.1 Semisulcospira habei | reverse complement strand
GGCAAGGACATGGGATCTGTCTGAAGCTATCCGCCTACCCTTTCTCACCACACGCTGTTCATACAGGGACTCCACACTGACTTGCTGACTGCCAATCACTTTGCTGCAGATGCTTACCATTCGTGCCAGTATGTTCTGTATCTTAACACTCAGACCTCCATACCGGCACACAGAACCGAAAGTGATGACAGACTCAATAAAAGAGCAGTAGAAAGTTTGAAGGACAGAGGGGTTCACATTCAGCTTCCTGAGTTTCTGGAGGCAGTAGATGCGTGACTGACATTTCTTGTGTATGAGGGTGGTGTTTGCGTTAAAGGACAACTTATCATCTATAACTGTTCCAAGATACTTATACTCAGTCACACGCTCAACAGACACATCATCAATCAGGGTTTCTTCGAAAGTCTGTCAGTAGTTCCTTGGTCTTACTCACATTTAGGTCTAGAAAATTATCTTTACACCAAGCACTAAAACGTTCTGATTCTGCAAAGTAAGTCGCATCATTATTGGAGATATCTTCTAAGGCAGTGTCATCCGAGTATATTATAAGAAGGGTAGAGTCCGTGCCATTACAATCGTTAGTGTAGAGTGTGAACAGCACAGGGGAGAGAACTGTACCTCGAGGGGCGCCTATGGAAGTGGACCTAAGGGATGAGAGAGCTGTTTGAAAGCGAACTGATTTGGTCCTATTTACAAGGAAGCTGACAACCCATATGATAAGCCTTGGAGTTACATTGTAACAGAGAAGTTTTTGAGCTATGAGATAGGGTTGTATAGTGTTGAAGGCTGAAGAAAAGTCTATACAAAAATGCCTACAAAAGAGCCAGGTTTTTCTAAATGTGTGTATGCATGGTGCAGGAGTGTGAGTGTGGCGTCGTCTGTACATCTGTTTTGCTTGTATGCAAACTGGAAAGGATCTTGATAGGGCTTGACCTGATCGAGCAGTCTAGAAAGGACAACACGTTCAAAGCACTTCATTACTATAGAGGTGAGAGCTACAGGGCGATAGTCATTGAGTGTCTTGGGCTTGTTGTTCTTGGGGACAGGGCACACAGTTGATGTTTTCCAGAGCCTAGGTACAGTGCATTCCTTCAGAGACCAGCTAAGCAGACGGCTATGAACAACAGACAACTGACTGGCACATAATCTCAAAACTCCAGCGCAAATATTATGAGGGCTTGCTGCTTTCTTAACATTCAGTTTGCTAAAAAGCTTTTCAACCGCCTTGCCATGGATCTCAAAGTCATCCTCAACATTGCCTGCCACATTTACTTTAAGCTGGGAAATCATGCTCTCTAAGTCATCCTTCAGATTATCTTTCTCAAATCTACAATAGAACTCATTCATCATCATCATCAGTCCCTTGCCCGAACTGGGCGTTGGGGGGACTGAAAGGCAGCAGCAACAGACAGTGCTCTCCACTGAGTTCTATTTTGGGCAGTGGCAAGCAAGTCTGGCATCTCGAGTTCGGTCCATTCTTTTATGTTTGCGACCCAACTCTTTCTCTGACGACCTCGCCGACGACTTCCTTCGAGAGTGCCTTGGAGGATAGTCTTGGACAAGGTGTTGTGTCGGGTCACGTGGCCAAACCAAGCAAGCTTGCGCCGTTTCACGGTTGCCAGAAGGGGTTCATGTGGGCCCACCAGGGAAGTGACGATGCTCCGTACATATTCGTTGGTCTTGTGCTCGCGGTACGAGATGCGGAGCAACTTCCTCAGGCACTTGTTCTCAAAGGCCTGGATTTTCTTTTCTGAGTCTGCAAGCAGTGTCCAAGTCTCACAGCCGTAGAGTAGAATAGACACTACGAGGGACTTGTAAAGCCTGTACTTGATGGTGAAGCTGATGGAGTTACTTCGCCATATCCTGTCCAGCCTGGCCATTGCGGATGTTGCTGTACCTATCCTGATACGGATCTCTGCTATGCAACTACCGTCTTTGGACAGGGTGGCTCCCAAGTACTTGAAGCTATTGACCTCTTCTAGCTTCTGGCCGTTCATGTGAATGTTGCTGCTGCTGTCGCTTGTGGTGTTGATCATCACTTTGCTTTTATCCGTACTGATCTCCATGCCATAAGACCCTGCGCTACTTGAAAGTTTGTCTGTCAGGTTTTGGAGCTCACTATTGCTGCCTGCCATGAGGTCAATGTCGTCTGCGAATCGAAGATTGCACAGGGATCTGCCACCAATAGAGATTGAAGTATGGTGGTCGTGGAGGGTTTCCTGCATGATCTTCTCCAGGAATATGTTGAAAAGGACAGGAGAGAGCAGGCATCCTTGACGGACACCGATCGTCGTCCTGAAGAACTCGCCTGACTGATTGTTAAGTAGAACCGCGCTGCAGGCGTTCTTGTAAAGCGCTTCTATCATTTGGATCAGTCCCTCCTCTATGTTGAACGATCTCATGACTTGCCAGAGTCCGTCGTGCCAGACGCGATCAAATGCTTTCCTGAAATCAATGAAGTTGTGGTAGAGTTCGCGCTGATGCTGCAGATGTTTCTCGATCAGGACGCGGCAGTTGAAAATCTGCTCTACAGTGCTTCTTCCAACTCTGAAGCCAGCCTGTTCTTCTGCCAGCAGTTCCTCGGCGAAAGTTTTGAGGCGGTTGACTGATTGAACTCATTAAGGTTTTGCAGAAAATTCAGTTTATTCTTTCATTGGCATGCTACTACTACTGAATTTTGATTTAACGTGGCCTGATAAAGTTTTAAGTCCTTTCCATGCATCTGCAAAGCTACCTGTTTCAACTGTGACTCTACTTTCTCTTTATACTTTTTCTTAGCGTCTAAAATCTGCTTCCTCTTTTTATTCTGTACTGCTTTCCTTTCTACTGTCTCCAGTCTGAAATGCAACCTTTTTCTCATTCAATGTGGCTTTGAAAGACTTTGAAATCCATGGTTTGTTGTTGGGATACAATTTCACTGTCTTAGATGGAATAATCATATCTTTACAGAAATTCACATAGTCAGAAGTTACTTCAGTAGCTTCGTCTACACTAACACTAGAATCAAGAAACACGTCCCAATCTGTACACTCAACACACCCCTGCAACTGTTCTACACTATCCTTAGACCACATCTTAACTAACTTCTTCACTATGGGCTCTGTATGGATTTCAGGTTTGTATGCTGGGATAAGAAACACACTATTGTGGTCAGAGTTACCTACAGGAGAGAGGACAAAGGATCGGTATGCATTGGGGACGTTTCCATACACTAAATCTAATGTCTTGTTCTTGCGAGTGGGGACAGTCACGTACTGGTGAAAAGTCGGTAAGCTCGTGCGTAAATCACAGTCGTTAAAGTCACCTGCAATAAAGTTGGGGGCGTCAGGGGAGATAAGCTGTTACTCTCTAATCACATCTGCTATCTGGGCTGAGGCGTGGGCGGGGTTGGAGTGAGGGGGGGGGGGGGAGGGGTGTAGATGACCGTTACAAAGATCTGACCAAACTCACGAGGGAGATAACGGGGTTTGAGCGACACTGACAATAAGTCTACATCACGTGTTGTAAGCCTGTTTCCTAACCATTACGATTGACTTGCTACACCACCGTTCATTAACATACAGGCCTACTCCGCCACCCCACCGTTTCCCACTAATCTTACAATGTCTATCTGTTCTAAACGGCGTACCAAAACCATCGTTTGCAACACTATCATCACTCACGTCATCGCTCCACCAAGTTTCAGAAAAGCACATCAAACACGCATTGTTATACTCGCTCGTCAAACGCACATTCACTACCAGTTTCTCAAAGTTCATATTATCGCTCTTGGGTCGGATCATGGATGGTAATGGAGGCCTGTTCTTGTTTCTTCTCAGTCGTAGCATCTTTCTCTTTTTCACGCTTCCCCCACCCGGGTCTGCCCTGGGGGACTTGGGTGGGGTTAACTACTTTTTAGTTCCCAGGGTCACCCTAGTCAGCCCCAAAGGGTGGGTTTTCCTCTCTATTTTGGGGCATGTGTTTCTGTCTACCCTTGGTCCATTCACCTGTATTTTCCTATTCTGGATCTACCATTGGACTATTTTAGTCACACTTGTTGCACACACTGGTGTTTTTATGATAAGGGTTAATATTGACAATGCTCTGTTGCTGTTTGTCTCAAACTCCAGAGTACAGAAAAAAAGTCCTTTAATTTCCAGAATTCTCACATAAATGCCATGATAAACTGTTTTGCTTCAGAAGGACAAAACGGGTTTCCTCTGTAAAAATCATAATCGAAAGGTTACGGGCCAGTGTTCATTCAATTTTGCACCATACAATGTTAAAAAATGTTAATGCATACATACACATTAAGTTGAAAAAACAAACTAAAAAAAAATGAAAGTGAAAAAGAAGTATTCCATGAAGTGACCTTATTACAGACGCCTAATGTTGTGAAGACACCCATTTTCACTGTAATGCCAGTTTTTGTGTGAGATGCACCCTGTTAGGATTGTGGTTGTGTTGTCATGTGAGAGCATGCATGTGTTAATCGTAGGAAACGATCCGATATTTATTTGAGCTGTCGTGGTTGCGAATCACGTACCTTTTCAGTAAGTTTCTTTATCGTTCGCGCGGATTGTGGAGTTGGTTTTGTTATAATACGCTGAGTTTATTCCGGAAGCTTCTAGTATAGTCGCACGGAGAAGAGCGGTTGATTTTTGGAATGCGTAGTTTCGCTGAGAATAGGTTATAACGTTCTAGCAACCTTGCGCTGTCTAGTGACCTCGTATGGGTGACATCAAAGCGTCGGCTATCTTTTGTAACTCAGTATCAAAGTGTAGAGCCGCTCTATTTTTATTTTTAGTCATAGTTGTTTTTCTTGTGCGCGTGAAGTTGGCAGCCATTTGGTATGTTACGAAAGATCGTGAAAGTTTTGGAAATTTCCAACTAGGTCGTGAACTGCCTACCATACTTTTGCGAGACGTCATTTTACATTGGGATTTGGGGGCTGAAATGAGCAGCCGATGTTTTGTAGACAATTTAGGTTTTTCTAGAAAGGTCTTTTTATGTTAATGTTTATGAGTTTCAGTTACGTGTTCTATTCTGATTGGTTGCACTGTGTGATTTCGGTAGATTTTTCTAGAAAGTTGTTCTACTATATATTATAAACGTTGGTGCTAGGAAACACGTGGGTACATTTTCTTGCATTGTCAGTTGTAGAGACACACAGTTTATCGTAGGTACGTGGCCAGTATAGGGTGTACATTGTGAGAGACACAGCGTAACAGTGGTGTACGTCGTGTGAGGAACTTTGTGTCGCCAGTGTCGATATTTGCAGAAGAGACTTTGTATCAGTGTTGGTGCATTTGGAAATGCATTGTGTGGAGATCGCATCGCTGAATTAAATTATTGTTGGAACTGTTACTCCAGTATTGTCTACATACTTAAGCCACGTGTGACGGGTTGCAGCTGAATGAAGTTTATTTAAAAGAACCTTACGTGCGTGCGTCTGGTGTGTTTATCATACTACGACTACGACTCCACCAAGTAACATATTGGCACCTCCGACGGGACTTCTTCAGTTGGCTCAGTGAATAGGGTAGCCGGAGAAAACAGCCAGCAGTGAAACGCAGAGATGGCAACATCGGAAATTTAGACATTCCTGAAAATTGGAAAGGAATGTGGACTCGAAGGAGCTCAACTCCTCGAGTTTATAAAGGAGAGAGAGAAGGAGAGATTGGAGAGAGAAAACAGGAAACGAGAGAGAGAAGAAAATGAGAGACTGGAGAGAAAGGAGAAAGAAGAAAAGAAACGAGAGAGTGAAGAAGAAAAGAGACTGGAGAGAGAAGAAAGAGCAAAAGAGCGTGAAATCAGGAAGCTCGAAATTCAACGAGAAGAGGCGGAGAGACAGCGTCAACACGAAATTCATCTAAAGCAGACGGAGAGAGAGCCAGAGAGCTAATGAAGCAACAGCATTAGCCAGCAGAGAGCAAACAGCCCGTGCGCCAAAGATACCACATTTCGTTGAAAATTCAGATAAGATGGACGTTTATATGAAGCGATTTGAGCGCTTCGCGGGCAGCAACAACTGGAGACAAGAGACTTGGGCTATTAAGCTGAGTGCACGTCTAACTGGCGAAGCGCTTGAATTTTACACTCGCTTGCCAAGAGAAGAAGCTGAAGATTATACGCATTTGAAAGCCGCCCTGCTGAGATAGTACGACTTCACTAAAGAAGGTTACAGGCGACGATTTCGGAACTGCAAGCCTGAAGAAGGAGAAACACCCGACCAATTCATTGAAAGAATCAGGAGCTACCTGGAGAAATGGATAGAGCTGGCTGGTTTAAACAAAGAGTACCAGGACTTATATGACCTTATTATCAAAGAACAAGTCTTCAACGCATGTTCTAAGGACCTGGCCGCCCACCTCAGGGAGCAAAAAGACCAGTCCCTAAAGGCCCTGGCCGACTTCGCTCAAAGATACCTTGACGCCCACAACATGAAGTTCGGGTCCAGTAAGCCGCAGCGTGTGTCTGGACCAGCAGAGAAAATCCACAATGTCCGAGACACCCCAAAATACAAGCCGATGGAGAACCTGACATGTTTTCTCTGTGGGAAGAAAGGTCACAAGGCGATACGGTGTCCTTCTAAAGATATTTCCCGAGGCGACAACATCAGAAGATCCAACCAAGATCGCAGGATAGCAGGCAGAGGCAATACCACGCCTCAACACGGAGCCGCCGCTGTATTAGCCAATGACGTGACGTCATCCAGTGACTTTGAATCTAGAGAAAGACGAGTGACACCGGAGCTGATTGAATATTTCAAAAAGAATAGACGCATCCCAGTAGGAGATGGAGCTACATTCTTACCAGTCTCAAACATCGCGCTACCTGAGAGTGAAGTGCCGAACATGCCGGTGGTGTCAGGATTCATCGGAAACACACCAGTGAGAGTGCTGAGAGACACTGGCTGTAGTTGCATCATCGTGAGAGAGGACCTAGTAACTGAAGACCAGAAGCTACAGGAGTGGACCACCCTCATTTTGGCCGATGAAACTGTGAGGATTATCCCCCTTGCCAATGTCAGCGTCCACACCCCATACTTGACAGGAGAGGTGAAGGCGCTGTGCGTAAAGACCCATGTCTACGATCTCATCATAGGAAACATTGATGGTGTCAGAAACGCAGACGATCCAGATCTAGAGTGGAAACCTGAAACATGTGCTGTTACCACAAGAAGTCAAGCAAAGAAGAGTCACCAAACCATCCCTCTAAAAGTGGCGGACAACACGGAAACAGCTGTGGTGAATAGAGAAAGGCTGGTGGAGCTACAGAGTGCCGACCCCACGCTTGACAAGTTCCGAGGTCACACTGAGCCCGTGACGCGAAAGGGAAAAGAGATAACCTTCGAGACCAGAAGAGATATCCTGTACCGGATATTCGACAGCAATGGAGATAAGCCTGTGCGTCAAATAGTAGTCCCTGAACCTTTGAGAATGCACGTGATGAAATTGGCCCACGATTCCATACTGGGAGGAAACTTGGAAATCAACAATGCCCTCGATAGGATCCGAGCCGTCTTCTACTGGCCTGATATGGGAGGCGACGTCACCCGATTCTGCAGGTCGTGCGACATATGCTAGAAGACAATCTCCAAGGGAAAGGTACCCAAGGTTCCTCTAGAGAAAATGTCATTGATCGATATGCCTTTCAAACGGGTAGCTGTGGACCTGGTGGGGCCAATATCCCTTCCAAGTGAAGATGGTCATCGCTACATTTTGACCCTGGTGGACTTCGCTACACGTTATCCTGAGGCCATACCATTAAAAAAGATCGACACTCCCACATTGGCAGAGCCGCTTGTTGACCTGTTCAGCCGTTTGGGGATTCCTGAGGAGATCCTGAGTGACCTGGGAACTCAGTTCGTCTCCGACTGCATGGAGGAAGTCAACCGGCTATTGAGCATCCACCACCTTACTACCACCCCTTGTCACCCCATGAGTGTAATCGGCTGGTTGAAAAGTTTAATGGAACATTGAAGGCTATGCTGAAGAAACTGTGGGCTGAACATCTAAGGTTGTGGCATAGATACATTAATGTCTTGCTCTTCGCATACCGCGAAGTTTCTCAGGATTCGACAGGGTTTTCCCTTTTTGAATTACTGTACGGCAGGACTGTAAGGAGACCCATGCACATCCTGAAGAAGATGTGGACCAAAGATATCGACGCGCCTGAGGTGAAGATCAGCTACCAGTACATCTTCGGCCTGAGAGAGAAGCTGTAAGATACCCTCAGGATGGCTCGAGAAGAACTAGGGAAGGCACAGAACAAAGGGAAGCATTACTATGATCGTAAGGCGAAACCTCGACGATTCCAGCCAGGTGACCAGGTGTTGGTTCTTCTTCCTACCGACAACAACAAACTCCTGATGCAGTGAAAGTGACCCTACGTTGTCGACACGGTGGTTGGCATCAACGACTACAGAGTCAAGGTCAATAACAAGGTGAAGACTTACCATGCTAATCTGCTGAAGAAGTATATTGAGAGAGGTCGTCAAGACAAAACACAACTGGCAGCATCGGTGCGTTTTGCTGATGACGAAAGACTAGATGACGAGAACCTGTTTGACCTTAATGAACTCCGACACAAGGAGGGTGTAGAAGACATCCAGTTTGGTCAGAATCTGATCCAGACTCAACAAGAAGAACTGTGCGTCCTGACTCAAGAGTTCAAGCATCGGTTTACTCCTGACCCAGGAACAACAGACACCATCCAGCACGAGGTTAATCTGACATCCAACGAGCCGGTTCGCGACGAGTCATGTCTGCTTCACAAGTCGAGAGAAGGACTGAGGGAGACTGTTGGGGAGACGCCGGACGTGGGAGTCGTCAAAGATTCCAGATCGCCAGTGGTTATCATGAAGAAACCAGAGAGATCCAATTTGGTGTGTATGGACTTTCATACTTTCCATAAACCGACAGTGTTCGACCCAGGACCAGTAACCTATGAACTGTGTAAACTGTGAACTGTACATTGTGTTTTGGAGATGTTACAGAAGTGAACTTTGACATTAATTTTTAGTTTAATCAATGATTCGCAGAACTTTGGAGCGGATTACCTGAGCAGAGCAGTTTAAATGAACATTTCTGTATCCAGAACAGTTTAAAGAAACATTTAGGTGTCCAGGACTGTTTAAAGGGACATGTCACGCATTCGCTCATGGCATTTTAAAGGAACTGTGAGACGATTATTTTGATTTGATTTTGATGTGAAATTCTTATTATTTGTGGTTTTGTGTAGATTAATACAGCCACAACTGTATTTTGAGATTTGAGAAGATTTTTTTTCTGTGAAATTTAATTCTAAAGAGGGGGTAATGTTACGATTGTGGTTGTGTTGTCATGTGAGAGCATGCATGTGTTAATCGTAGGAAACGATCCGATATTTTTTTGAGCTGTCGTGGTTGCGAGACGTATCTTTTCAGTAAGTTTCTTTATCGTTCGAGCGGATTGCGGAATTGGTTTTGTTATAATACGCTGAGTTTATTCTAGTATAGTCGCACGGAGAAGAGCGGTTGATTTTTGGAATGCGTAGTTTCGCTGAGAATAGATTAGAACGTTCTAGCAACCTTGCGCTGTCTAGTGACCTCGTATGGGTGACACCAAAGCGTCGGCTACCTTTTGTAACTCAGTATCAAAGTGCAGAGCCGCTCTATTTTTATTTTTAGTCATAGTTGTTTTTCTTGTGCGCGTGAAGTTGGCACCCATTCGGTATGTTACGAAAGATCGTGAAAGTTCTGGAAATTTCCGACTAGGTCGTGTACTGCCTACCATACTTTTGCGAGACGTCATTTTACATTGGGATTTGGGGCTGAAATGAGCAGCCGATTTTTTGTAGACAATTTAGGTTTTTCTAGAAATGTCTTTTTATTTTAATGTTTATGAGTTTCAGTTACGTGTTCTATTCTGATTGGTTGCACTGTGTGATTTCGGTAGATTTTTCTGGAAAGTTGTTCTACTATATAAACGTTGGTGCTAGGAAACACCTGGGTACATTGTCTTGCATTGTCAGTTGTAGAGACACACAGTTTATCGTAGGTACGTGGCCAGTATAGGGTGTACACTGCGAGAGACACAGCGTAACAGTGGTGTACGTCGTGTGAGGAACTTTGTGTCGCCAGTGTGGACATTTGCAGAAGAGACTTTGTATCAGTGTTGGTGCATTTGGAAATGCATTGTGTGGAGATCGCATCGCCGAATTAAATTATTGTTAGAACTGTTACTCCAGTATTGTCTACATCCTTAAGCCAGTGTGACGGGTTGCAGCTGAATGAAGTTTATTTAAAAGAACCTTACGTGCGTGCGTCTGGTGTGTTTATCATACTACGACTACGACTCCACCACGTAACACACCCACTTTATTGGTAGAAACCCATTTTTTTCTGCATCTAGTGGCTCTGTTTCTAGAAAATGTCTATTTTATTTTCAGTTATAGAGCTTAGTTATAAGGTGAGTTCTAAACATTCGCATCAATTCCAGAGCCCTAGAATTAATAGAAATATGGGAACCCATTTTTACTTAAAATGGTAGGTATCCCACTCTGAGGCTTTTGTCTTTATGTGTGTGTGTGTGTGTGTGTGTGTGTGTGTGTGTGTGTGTGTGTGTGTGTGTGTGTGTGTGTAAACAAAACCCCTGAAATGGGTGACTTTCTTTACCATCCTTATGGGAAATGGTTTGTGTAAAATTCTGGGTGACCAAGTCAGGCACCCATATTTTCTGAGGGTTGTTTCTGCATTATCTTTCATTCAAAAGTCAAAAAAATATCAAAATAGGATGTCCCCATTTTCGGAGATTTACTTCATGTTGTGTTTCTGAGACGCACTGGGTCTGTGTGTTCACACGGAAGTGAGTGTTTTGAGATCAGCTTGATGATCGCTGATTGGTCAGCTGCACAGTGACACTGATGAACTGAGTTGTTTCCCTTTTCCTTTCATCCCCGCCGGCCATTCTTTCCGTTCGCAGAGGTACCAGCTTTATGCAATATTTCTTAGTTAAGAGCACGCCCAAATGTACTTGTTCAGCGCAGTTATTTAACTGAGAGATGCTCCCAATCCGATACAATTGCACAGTTTGGCTTCGAAAGCTGAGGCGTCTGCTTCGGCCTCGGGTCGACGGTCGGTGTCTGGCTCAGTCTTGTAGTAAAGGATAATAGAACCCCACGATTTTAACAAAAACTTTCTTCTTCGATGAAAGGAATTCGTTCAATAGCACCATTACAAGGTCAATCTGTCACGCGATTTTGTTGCTTTTTTTCTGACATGTGTGATTGTGATCGAAAAGTAACTTGACACATGCATGCACTATGACTTTTTTTTTTAAATGGCGCCAGATTCCAATCCTTGTACGCAAAACTGCCTCGCGATTCGAAGAACAGACTTCCACGAACAGTTTTTTTCGGATTGTGCAACTGAAGTGTCGCTTTTTACTGTATTACCAGTTATTGTTCATAGGGGGCTGGGGGTACTGCAGTAATTATGTATATATCTGATTAAAAATGTCAATGGTTTACATGGTTGTATTTGACATGTTTGCAGCAACACCGTTTTGGTCACACTCAGCACTTTCTGCACACACCCAGCGCCGGATGGCATCAGGATGTCCAAACCCATCGGGATCTATGGAAGTGGACAAGCACGCCCCTTCCTGGCAAATGACCAAGGCCCATGGCAAAATTAGTCAGCTGCAGCATCATAGCCCCCCAGCCTCTGCCACAGAGGGTGCGTCTGGTAGGAGGGTGCATAGACGGCAGCGGAATGCCCCCAATTACAAACTGGTAAGTGATTCTATGATCATCTTCATTTATTGGCTCGCGTGCGAAGCAAAAGTGAGTTTATGTTCTGAGCCACTGGTCGTCCGTCCGTCGTCCATGGTAAACTTTAACTCATTCTACCCCAACACCAAAATCCTTAAATATTGCCCCTGTCCTCTCAAGATTGCATTGCAGTGCAGGACACAGATCGACCATGATAGTTCAAGGGTGATGCCAGAATAGCTTGGCACCCGTAGGCGCCAAGCTATTCTGGCATCACCCTTGAACTATCATGGTGGATCCTTATCCTGCTGTGGTGTGTCTGGGGTAGAATGAGTTAACGGTGGCATTTTCTCGGAGACTATTCAAGCCACATTCTTCAAGCTTGACCTAAGGATACTTTGTGGCAAGACCTTTTTAAACATACCAATTTGAGTGACCTCTCTCAAAGGGTCACGCGGGGTTGACAGATGTGTGAAAACTGCTTACATTTTCAGAAAACGTGGATTTTGCTGCTGCAGAAGCCAGCCCTCGTCACCGAGGTCACACATATGTAAATCGGTCATACACGGGATTACACTTTTTATTCTTGTGCAAGGCCCCTTAAACCAAAATTGGGCTGTTTCTGTCCTAATGCAGCTTTTTTTCTTTCTCCAGTTGGCAAATGGAGCCTGGGATGGACCTGAGACTGAGAGTGCAAGCGCATCGCATTACAAGGACAGTGATGACGAGGAGTTTGTTCCTGGCTCGAGCTCACCGGATTCAGACGGTGTGTCTGCATCAATCGCTGGGATCTCTGACACAGACAGTATTGTATTGACTATGTTAGATTTCATCAAAGTGGCAGGTTCAGGGTGGGCAGGTGTCAGTCAAGCTAGTACTAGCAAGGTGCAGTGTGCGCGAGGGGGTGAATTAGGGGGTGGCAATGAGAATGTGGATAGGCAGAAGGAACATGATGTTGGGGGTGGGGAAAGAGCACTTGCAGAAGAAACAGGTGTGCACGTGTCACAGAGAGGGAAAGGAAAGTACAAATGGGACAAGAAACATGCATGCAAATTGTGTGGCAAGCTTGTCTTGAAAATGAGCACGCACTTACAAGATGTCCAAGCAGATGAGGCAGACGTTGCTAAAATTTTGTTGATGAAAAAAGGGACAAAGCAGAGACGTCGAGCATGGATCAGACTACAAGATGAGGGTGATTACATGCCTAACATTGCTGTTCTTGAAAACAAATCAGGATGTTTGATTCCTAAGTATTGCACCAAAACTAGTAAGGTAGACGACCTTCTCGCCTGTAGCCATTGCAAAGGTCTCTATCAAAAAAGGCTGATCTCTGTACACTCAAAACGTTGCTGTCAGAAACCAGGAGGGTTTCAGATCGCTAAGAGAGGTGAGGCGGCACGCCGTGGTCGGCTAATGCTTCCAATACCCTTAGACATTGAATTTTCCTTCTATCATAAGGTATTAGCCAGGCAGAGAGAAGATGTGATAAGCCATCTCATCAGAACTGACCCCTTGCTTCTTGAGTATGGAAAGAGATTATTTGACCGCAGGGACATTGAAGAACACACGGCTGGACAAATCAGCTCCAGGATGCGGGAGTTAGGGAGACTATTTAAGATTATCAGAGTGAGGTCAGAAATGAAAATCGGAAGTTTAAATGCTGTGATCAATTCAGCTAGCTTTGATCATGTTGTACTGGCTGTAAAAGAGCTAGCAGATTTTGATGAGGACACACATCAGTTCAACAAAGGCAATCTCGCAATGCGAATAGGCCATCCTGGTCAGACCCACAGGATGGGTTTTCCTCTCAATTCTGGGGCATGTGTTTCTGTCTACCCTTGGTCCATTAACTTGTATTTTTCTTTTTTAAGCTCTCCCTACTGTCTGCGCTGCCTGTATCTCTTGAAAAGAATTGCCTAACGGAGAAATAAACTCGCTTAGAAAAGACGGTTACAACACAATTTATTAATATTTCGGGTAAATCCGCTTTGTCAAAGCCGACAAACAAACAGAGAGATCAGTCGCTACTTATCTTCATTCGCAGAAGGAATGTGCCACATTCCTTCTGCGAATGAATATAAGTAGCGACTGATCTGTCTGTTTGTCGGCTTTGACAAAGCGGATTTACCCGAAATATTAATAAATTGTGTTGTAACCATCTTTCCTAAGTGTGTTTATTTCTCCGTTGGGTACTTCTTTGCATTTTTTACACGATTGGCAGTCACATTTTTGGACTGAATAATGTTTTTTGTATCTCTCTCGATTTTGGATGTGTGTTGCTAAATGGTCTTAGGTTTATTTAGCGTATTAGACCGGCTGGCGACATACATTCAATATTCTGTTCATTTTTTTTTTTAGTTGTTTTTTTTCACAAGCAGTGCTGGCACGTCCCGAAAAAAGTCGGGACGTTCAGCAATGTACAACCAATCGGGACGAAAGACAATAATAAGATAAGAAAAACATTGTCAGCCTAAAGATTTATTACAAGAGTGTTTTTATTTCAGTGTGTATAGCTTGCTTTTATCTCGTGTACGCCTGGATCATTTTGGAAATGTCTCTAACTTTTTTGTTACTATAAAGTACACTTTGCCTGCTGTGCATTGTTTCAAAAGTCACAGGAAGCGTAAACCTTAGCTGAGTTGGTATACCTCGCCCTCTACCTAGGTTAAACACACCAGCGGCGCCATTGTTGCTATTTTCGCACCAGACCGGACCGGTCTCTCAGGACCGGTCATGTGCACCAGAACTGCGCGCGCAGGTTGGCTTCTGCACTTTTAGTGTGGTCTCGTACGTTCACGCGGAAGATTGTGATGACAGTCGAAAAAAAGGTTCGTTTGCGGTTTTAACTTTTAGCCGCGCCTTTTACCTCCCCTAACACGCCAGTTTTGTGTTGAGATGACGGAGGCTTGTGTCATGCCCCACACCACCGAATCAAGTCCATTGTACATGCAGTGCGCTCATTTCTCGAACTTCAACTATGACGGTGCTTTCTGCCGCAAACGAGGCAGATGTCGCAAAATCACCTCCAATGAGGATTGAAAAAGCTCTTTTTCAAATCTGCCAAATCGCGTAATGTTTCGTGGTGCTAGCATAAGGATGGATGCATTATTGTCGGATTGCATATATCAGGCATGGGAATTGTCCGCGAAATCCGCGAAATTCCGCGAGAGAAATAAATCGTCCTAAAAAAAAAAGAAGTTTCCGCGAAAAACCATTGTGGGTAGCAAAAGAAGGAAAGCACCGTTTTTTTTTTTTTCCGCGACAGAACATGACGCGGCAGGCTGTGTCGGTGGCCTGCCTGAGTGCGCGCTGCACTGCGAACTTAGGCGGGCAGACCCAAGGCAGCCCGCAACACCCCCCCCCCCCCCCCCCCCCCCCACCACTGATTTTCTGGCGCCCAGTAGTAAGCAAGGGCCGTTGTCTCTCTCTCTCTCTCTCCCCCCCCCCCCCCCCCCCCCACTGTTTGATTTTCCTGCGCCCAGAAGTAAGCAATGTCCGTTGCCCGCCGCCCCCCCCACCCCCACCCCCCCCACTGTTTGATTTTCTGGCGCCCAGAAGTAAGCCCCTCCTCTCCCCCCCCCCCCCCCCCAGTTTGATTTTTTTGACGCCAAGAAGTAAGCAAGGTCCATCGCCTACCCCCCCCCCCCCCCCCCCACTGATTTTTATGGCCCTCGCGGAAAGAAGATCTAGCGTGGTGGAGGCCTTTTGTATCAGGTTGAAGGCCCCGTTTCAGATAATTTTTGGCTTGGGCAATTCCCATGCCTGATATATGGGACAGGGTTTATTCTTTATTCATGTTATTTTGCAGCAATCAAACGACGGTCACGTGATTCTTTCTCCGAGGTTGCCCATTATAGGTGCAGAAAGCACACGCTCTAAACCGATCGGGTGCACCAGACCGGTCCGAGCGACCGGTCTGGTGCCAAAATGTCAACATTGGCACCGCTGGTGCGTTTAACCTAGGCCACAGGATGAGGTATACCAACTCGGCTAAACTTTTTTTTGTCGCACTTGCTAGAACTCGGTATTATATTTCTCTCTTCATTTTATCAATAGAGGCACATAAGTCGCGGAAACCCTTTACGTGCCGATGGCAAGAACTAGTTTTCCTCATCACAAAGTTGCCAAAAAAAGGTTTGACTGCTTTTGATTGTTTGATTTGAAGTGTTTACAAACAATTACTGCGTTTTTAAATGCATGCACCTTTGATGTGATTAATAAAGGCTGAAGTTTCAAGTGATTTCTTATGTTGTCAGTTAATTAATTAATGTCAGTGTTCTGTTCTGTCATTTTAACTCATTATACCCCAAGACCGGAATCCCCAAATGTTGAAGTCGTCTTCTGAAGACTGCGTTGCAGTGCAGGACACAGATCCACCATGATAGTTCAAGGGTGATGCCAGAATAGCTTGGCGCCCATAGGCGCCAAGCTATTCTGGCATCACCCTTGAACTATCATGGTGGATCTTTATTTTGCTGTGGTGTGTCTGGGGTAGAATAAGTTAAGTGTTAGTTTCTTCGTCTGGGTCTTTTTTTATCTTTCATATTTTTCCACACTTTTTGACCCGCATCATACTGAGGCTAAAAGCTTCAAATTTGTTCACTGCCATAATTCACGGCTCGTATGCTTGATCTATTACAAACCTTCAGTCTGTCTCAAGGCGTGCATCAGCCTACTCATACCAAAGGTCATACACTCGACTGGGTCGTATATAGAGAGGAGGACTCCATCTTTAGGTCCGCCTCTGTGAGCCACACCATGTCTTCTGACCATTTTCCAGTTCTGTGTCTTTTGGATATAACCAAACCTCAGCTGCAGCCTGTTACCAAGACTTCAAGGAACCTCAAGGGGATCGACCATGGCAAGTTCATAGCCGATGTTGCAGATTTTGTCAGCATCCGTCCCCACATCTCGGCCGAGCAACTCAACGCTCGTCTGCGGGCTGTCCTAGACCAGCATGCTCCCGCCACTCGCCGCCGGGTGTCGCAGCATCACTCCACGCCCTGGTACCCATCTGTGGCCGCTGAACTGCGCACCTTGAAGCACGAAAGGCGTCAGGCAGAGAGGCGTTGGCTCAAGTCTGGGCTGACTGTTCATAAACAGATTCTGAATGGTTTGAAGCATAAAATCACTCGCTTGACCACCAATGCCAAGACTGCTTTCATCTGCGCAAAAGTTGCTGCAGCAAGTACTTGCAAAGAACTTTTCCGTGTGACTAATGGACTCCTGGGTAAGACCAAATCTGTTCAACTGCCCAGCACACACCCAATCCGTGACCTCCCAGAACTGTTTTCTCGCTTTTTCTGTTCCAAAGTCAGAACAATACGTGACAACATTGACAAATGTGATGATGCTGATACATCTTGCTCATTTGAATCTAAGTGTTTTGCTGGCACTCCTCTTGCATGCTTCAGTCCAGTGACTGAAAAGGTAGTGCTAGACACCATGAGTAAGATGTCTCTCAAAACCTGTGAGCTAGACCCTGTGCCTTCGTCCTTTCTTTTTGAATGTAAAGATGCAATTGTACCAGTTGTTACAGCTATTGTAAATGAGTCCCTCTTGCACGGCACTGTACCTACCTGTTTCAAAACTGCAATTGTTAAGCCGCTCTTAAAGAAAGCTTCACTTGATCCCAACAGTTTGAACAACTACAGACCCGTATCCAACCTACCTTTTCTTTCAAAGCTTCTGGAAAAGATAGTGCTCACGCAGCTGCTAGACCATATCAAGAATAATGGTCTGTGGCATGTGTTCCAGTCAGCATATAGGTCTGGTCATAGCACGGAGACAGCATTGCTGCGTGTTGTGAATGACCTACTTGGTGCTAGCGATGAAGATCTAATCTCTGTTCTGACTCTGCTCGATCTGAGCGCAGCGTTTGATACCATTGACCATGACATTTTACTTGCCCGCCTTCGTGATGTTTTTGGCATTCAAAGCACAGCACTGAAATTTTTCCAATCCTACTTTGTTGGTCGCTTGCAGATGGTTTCAGTGGCAGGATTTGAGTCCCACCCTGTTGAGCTGCTTTGTGGCGTTCCACAGGGGTCGGTCTTGGGGCCTGTTCTCTTTACTTTGTATACACAGCCCCTGTCGCATGTCATTGAGCGTCACTTAGTTTCTTATCATTTATATGCAGATGATACAGAATTGTACAAACACTCCCTTCGTGAACATGTCGATCAAATGGTGCAGTCTTTGGAGGCTTGTATTTGCGATGTTCAGAAGTGGACCACACAGAACAAGCTCCAGCTGAACAGTGACAAAACTGAGTCCCTCCGAATGATGTGCTCCTCTACGTGCAGTGCTGATCTACCTGAGTCAATGATGGTGGGCGAGAGTGCCATCTCCTTTTCTAGCTCGGCCCGTAACTTGGGTGTCATTTTTGACAACAGGCTGACAATGAAGGAACAAGTGAAGAAAGTTTGCCAGCTTGCCTTCATTGAACTCAGAAGGATCAGCACTGTTCGACATCTGCTGACTGTTGAAGTTACCAAAACACTTGTTACCTCCCTTGTGCTGTCCCGAATAGACTATTGCAATTCTCTTTTGTCCGGTGTTCCGCAAAATCTTCTTGACCAAATCCAGAGAGTCATGAACTGTGCTGCACGTCTGATTTTTCGTGTACCGAAACGTGAACACATTATGCCTCTACTAGCTAATTTGCACTGGCTGCCAGTTTCATACAGAATTCAGTATAAAGTCTGTGTTATTTGTTTCAACATCATCTCTGGTTCTGCCCCTCCTTACTTGTCTGATCTTGTCCAGCTGTATACACCGTCCCGCTCACTACGCTCTGCTTCAGACACTCGTGTTTTCCGTATCCCTAGACGTAATAAGGTCACTCAAGGTCATCGTGCATTTTCGTATTTTGGTCCCATTACATGGAACGCTCTCCCAGCTGATGTGCGTCACTCATCATCTCTTTCCGTTTTCAAATCCAAGCTTAAAACACACCTTTTCTCTGTTGCATATACGTAAAGACCATTTTGTCTGCCGGCTCACCATGCGTGTGTGTGTGTGTGTGTGTGTGTGTGTGTGTGTGTGTGTGTGTGTGTGTGTGTGTGTGTGTGTGTGTGTGTGTGAGTGGTGTGAGTTTTTGCCCTTGTAAATTAATGTATATTTTTTGTTGTATGTGCTTGTTTGTGTATTCTGCTTCACTGTTTCATTACTGTGATTGTAAAGCACCTAGAGCACCTTGGTGATTAGGCGCTATACAAATTACCTTTATTATTATTATTATTAATTCTGTGCAAGCTACATTACAGTACTTACAGATGAGGACATAGACCAATGGCATTAGTTCAAGGGTGGTGCCACAATAGCTTGGCGCCTAGGGGCACCAAGCTATTCTGGCACTACCCTTGCACTATTTCAGTCACACTTGTTGCACACACTGGTGTATTCCGAATGATAAGGGTTAATATTCAAAATGCTCTGCTGCTGTTCGTCTAAAACTCCAGAGTAAAAAAAAAAAAAGTCCTTTAATTTCCAGAATACATTATGTTGATTCTCACATAAATGCCATGATAAACTGTTTTGCTTCAGAAGGACAAAACGCAGCAATGTTTAAAAGATTTCCTCTGTAAAAATCATAATCGAAAGGTTACGGGCCAGTGTTTATTGAATTTTGCACCATACAATGTTAAAAATGTTAAAGCACACATACACATTAAGTTGAAAAAAAAAACAACATTAATGTGAAAAAGAAGTATTCCATGAACTTGACCTTATTACAGACGCCTAATCTTGTGAAGTCACCCATTTTGACTGTAATGCCAGTTTTTGTGTGAGAGGCACCCACTTTATTGGTAGAAACCCATTTTTTCCATCTAGTGGCTCGTTTCTAGAAAATGTCTATTTTATTTTAAGTTATAGAGCTTAGTTATAAGGTGAGTTCTAAACATTCGCATCAATTCCAGAGCCCTAGAATAAATAGAAATATGGGAACCCATTTTCACATAAAATGGTAGGTAACCCACTCTGACGCTTTTGTCTCCATGTGTGTGTGTGTGTGTGTTTGTGTGTGTGTGTTTGTGTTTCAAACGCCCAAAATAGCGCACACAGGTGTTTTAATGGGGAAAATGTTAACAATCTACGTACCGTATAAACTGAATATTAGAGACCCATGGTTTGAAGTCCCAATACCACCGCAACTGTTCGAAGACACACTTCTGTACAAACGGTCACGAAACGCTACACACAGGTCTAAACATAGTTTATTTCGACACAGGAGAATCCAGTTCAGCACACGTCTTAATATCAAGTAACCTGACAATGACTCCACTCTTTTCTATAAATACAGTGCTATTAGTAGGATAATCAGTGTAACGCACGCAGACTTGCCCACAGTCGTACGCACAGACTCTCGCACAACAGACGCATGCACCGCCACTGACTCAGATGGGCGCATTCATGCGGTAAAACACAACACACGGGCTCCCTTTCTAAAGTAACTTTTATACACTAGTAAACAACATAAAAGAAGAATGCTCACACAAACTATCAAGCTATATATACTTCTCTACTAACATCCGAACATCACACACAAACAATTCACAATATCTCACCAGGCTAGGTGTTAGTTCTCAGTCTCCAACTTGTTTTATGTTATTGCCTGGTTACGTTGGTCCTTCTCACGTCTAGGCGTGCAAGTCCGTTGTATGCTCTTTCCTGTCGTCCTGTCTGTAACACGGACGTCCTTGTATTCGCACCGTAGCGCAGTTCTCGATGTGATCCGGGTATCTTGGTCCCGATCAGACTCACTCTGAGTGAAGAGCTGAAGGGATGACCTCACGTTAGGTCCCACCTGTGACTGACGTCTCGGCGTCCGTCGTTCCACTCTTTACAGGCACTCTGAATTCTAGGCTTCAGAGTCTTGGAATACGGGCTAGGTATCTCAAACACATCTGATTCCTCTGACAAGAAAGCCCGTACTAACGTATTTCTGCTCTGACAGACTAAACTTTTGCCTAGAACTCACTAAAACAGTACTCACTAAAACTCCCGTGCTAACCATGTCTTAAAGATTTCACGTGGATCTCGGCCTCACGGACTATCGGCACAAAACAAACCGTTAACAAAAACCGTACCGTATTTAACCTAATGTGTGAGCACTATGTACGAGCATAGAGATTCATCACAATTCCCCCTTCCTCGGGAAAAAAAGAAACGACCGAGTTTCTTTTTAAGACACACCCTTCATATTACCCAAAACTAAGTCGACTACCGGCTCGTCGATAACGCAAGAAATCAGATTACCCGAGAAAAATTCCGTGTCAATCTCTATCTTTGCCAACGGAAAAACTTCTACTTTCCCTCCGAACGAAATCACTTTCTGCGTCTCGCCCGTGAACTGATCTTCCATCACTAGACTACGTCTGACCCCTGCGGTAGTCGTACCCGAGTCACGGAGAACAGAAGCGAGACATCCGTTAACAACACCATCCACCAGCGGTAGGCAACCACCTCCCTCAGCTGAACACACTGCGCCCAGCTGTGGTTCCTCCCCGACTGGGACTGCAAAACTGGCCACGTGAGTGGGCTGCTCCGCCCCCTCCACCATACCAGAACTATTAGGACAGTGATGAGCCAGATGGCCGTACCCCTGACAAGTGAAACATTGAGCCCCTGAAATACTGCTAGGACAGTCACGACTAAAATGACCGTATGCATGACACGCAAAAAACTGAGTGTCCGAATTCGCCATACGACCACGACCATACCCACGACTAGATGTTTCTCCTCGTGCGTACGGATCGCGACCGCCATTGCTGTTACCTCGATCACCGCGTCGAAAACGCAAAGTACCTCTACCGTTAACCAGCTGGGCTCCACGTAAGGTATTGATGCCCCGGTAACCCCCAGTCGTGTTAGCAGCGACCAACCCGACTGGCGGTGTCTCGGTCCTACGCGCGAGGTTCTTCGTAGGATGCGCCATCCGAAAAGCCTCCGCGTTCTGTACTAACTCGTCCGTAGTCTTGAGGTTACGCTCCCTCAAGAATACCGCTAGATCCTTGGAAACGCTACCAAAGAACTGTTCAGCCAACATGAGATCGAACAATGCTTCGTACGTGTGGTCGATCTTTGACAGTTCGACCCAACGTACGAGCAAATGGGACAATCCTTTGCCAAACGACACAAACGATTCCCCTGTCTCTGGCCGACAAGCTCTCAATCGTTCTCTAAAACCCTTCGCATTACACTGGAACTTCTGCAAGAGACACTCCTTCAACGTCTCGTAATCTACGTTCCCCGAAACGTTCAAGCTATGGAAAAGACTCAAGGCCTGACCTTCTAGCACAGACGAAAGTAAAACGGGCCAGTTGGCAGAAGGCCAACTCAACGCCTGCGCGTGAGCCTCGAAGCGACACAAAAAAGCATCAATGGAGTTCACAGACTCCTTAAACATTGGCGATCTAGGAAAATTACGGATGCCCCGGCCTACGGAATCGCCCTCTGAAGCTGTTCTAGACCCCGCATCCCGAGCTAACTGTAGTTGTACCTCCCTATCTTTCCCTTCTTTCTCTCTCTGGTATTCTAATTCTCTTTCTCTTAACGCATGTTCCCTCTCGTCCTTCTCTCTCTGAAACGCTAGAGACTTCTCGTCTTTCTCTCTCTGAAACACTGAGACTTCTCGTCTTTCTCTCTCTGAAACGCTCTCTCTTCTCTTTCTCTCTCTCTCTCTGTACTTCTAATTCCTTCTCCTTTAAGACCCTTTCTTTCTCTTCTCGCTCTCTCTGAGCTTCTAACTCTTTCTCCTTTAAGACTCTTTCTTTCTCTTCTTTCTCTCTCTGAACTTCTAGCTCTTTCTCCTTTAAGACTTTCCGAACTTCTAATTCCTCTTTCTTAAGTACTCTCTCTTCTCTCTCCCTCTGAGCTTCTCTTTCTCTCGCCCTATCCTCCCTATCCCTACATTTTTCCACATAATCAAAAAGTTTCTCATCCTTAAGCCCTAACCTCTCACCTTGTTTAATATAAGCCTCTACCGGGTCCGACTCCAGATTTACTACAACAGCTTCCCAAAAACTGTGAAAGTGTAATACAATACACAAACAAATCAACGGCAAAAATATTAACAATCTACGCAGAAGAAAAGTGGCCTACGTGACGTCCAGATAGAACGAAAAATAAAAAGATAGAAAGAAGAGCAAGGAAAAAGAATACTACCTATACAAAGGAAGAAACAAGTACTAACTCCTCGTAAGATCCAGAAAACTACAGAAACAACGGATCTTACCACCTAGAATCGGAGAGGGGGATCTAACACATCAACATGCACATCGCAACAAAATCCTACTCTAAAATATATACCGCTAAAACAGGGTCACCACTGTAACGCACGCAGACTTGCCCACAGTCGTACGCACAGACTCTCGCACAACAGACGCATACACCGCCACTGACTCAGACGGGCGCATTCATGCGGTAAAACTCAACACACGGGCTCCCTTTCTAAAGTAACTTTTATACACTAGTAAATAATATAAAAGAAGAATGCTCACACAAACTATCAAGCTATATATACTTCTCTACTAACATCCGAACATCACACACACACAATTCACAATATCTCGCCAGGCTAGGTGTTAGTTCTCAGTCTCCAACCTGTTTGATGTTATTGCCTAGTTACGTTGGTCCTTCTCACGTCTAGGCGTGCAGGTCCGTTGTATGCTCTTTCCTGTCGTCCTGTCTGTAACACGGACGTCCTTGTACTCGCATCGTAGCGCAGTTCTCGCTGTGATCAGGGTATCTTGGTCCCGATCAGACTCACTCTGAGTGAAGAGCTGGAAGGATGACCTCACGTTAGGTCCTACCTGTGACTGACGTCTCGGCGTCCGTCGTTCCACTCTTTACAAGCACTCTGAATTCTAGGCTTCAGAGTCTTGGAATACGGGCTAGGTATCTCAAACACATCTGATTCCTCTGACAAGAAAGCCCGTACTAACGTATTTCTGCTCTGACAGACTAAACTTTTGCCTAGAACTCACTAAAACAGTACTCACTAAAACTCCCGAGCTAACCATGTCTTAAAGATTTCACGTGGATCTCGGCCTCACGGACTATCGGCACAAAACAAACCGTTAACAAAAACCGTACCGTATTTAACCTAATGTGTGAGCACTATGTACGAGCATAGAGCTTCATCACGATCAGCTAAAAAATAGTTTGAAACGCTAACGGCTGCACAGAATAAATAAGTGCGATTACGCTTGTGCTGTTGCGGCCTGTCCAAACTGCTGTTAAAGTTCATTAGGTGTGTCGACAAGACATAACAAACACAAATGGTGCAGAAACTTGTTTTCGGATTTATACGTAATGGTACTTTAAGGTGCTTGTGAACTTCACAAGCGTTGTCTCATGCATATGGCCATTTGGGCTTACTGGACAGTTTGCCTGGCCTTCGGCTCGCCACTTAGGATATTTGAAACAGGGCTAAATGCCCTTTAGCACAGTAATAGTACTGTTTTTACCGATAGCTTCTAAGTGGCTATTTATGTTTGTGTCTGTCTATCGGTTTGTGCCTCCTAGTAGGATCTTATACCCTGCTATGATATGCCGTAATATGATATTTTTATTAGGATCATAAATAGCTCAGTTCATAATAATAATAATAATTACGGTATTTATAATGCGCTTATCTTATAATAATTATAACTCTAAGCGCGCACTCACAACTCGCGCACGCATGCGCACGCTTTAGACAACGACTCACGTACCACAAATAGTGAAATACATTACGACAGTCACCTTGGGGTGCGGAGTGTGGTGGTATGGTGCTAGAACTGTTGAAAGAGGTGAGTTTTGAGGGCGGACTGGAAGGAGGAGAGAGAGTGTTTCTGACGGAGAGAGAGTGGGAGAGTGTTCTAGGTGGATGGACCGTATACTGAGAAGGAGGGGGGGGGGGGCCGAAAGTGCTGAGTTTGGTGCGGGGGATGTGGAGGCGGAGAGGGTCGGAGGCGGAGCGGAGGGAGCGGGTAGGAGTTTAGGGGTGAAGTAAGTTTCAGAGATAGGCAGGAGCGCAGTTGTTCAGAGATTTGTAGCAGAGAGACAGAATCTTGTATTGGATGCGTTGGGGGATGGGAAGCCAGTGAAGGAGTTTGAGCAGGGGAGTGATGTGGTCACTACTGGCATAGTCTAAAAGTAAACTTCGGAATACATCTATGTAAGGCGGGCATTTTGTGTGTTGCCCCCCATGATCATAACAGACAAGAAACATCCCTAAATTGATGTTTAGGTTCCACATGTCCATATTCTAATCACAAAACCTTACCTCAACAAACCATTCTTTAACAGCACGACACACCGACATACGCACGCGTATGCTTGCACGCACCATGTCACACACACACACACATACACGCACGCACGCACGAACACACACACATACATACACACATACACACACACACACACACACACACACACACACACACACACACACACTGAACAACAAATGATCCCTAGAACCGGTATTGCACTTGTACTGATATAACAATCCCCTCATTCATCCATTTGCCACGGACATAAGGTATATATAGTAATTGTTTGGTGCAGCTCGTTTTACAGTCCCCTAACACCGCTTATTTTTTATTTTATTCTGATCTGGGCAGCATAGATGTAGTACTCACACTCTTAGCGTAAATTTCCACCACGCTTAATAGTCCTAAAAATTACAAAAACGTTATGAGAATCGTTTTCTGAAAACGGAATGCATTTATCACAGAGTCTTGGTTGTTAGAACATGGCGACGAGGCGCTGCTGGCTGATATGACGCCACCTACACACAAGACCATGTCTTTTCCGCGCATTGGGCGCCGCGGCGGCGGCTTAGCAGTGGTCTTTGCCAAGCGTCTTGATGAATGCATTATCTTCCAGAAGCTCAGTTTCAGTTCTTTTGAAGCTTGTGAAGTCAGGTTTGCTCACAAGAACTCCTCATGTGTTTGTGTCTGTCTCTATCGTCCTCCACCTAGCAGGAAAAACAACTCTAATGACGCTTCTTTTCTACATGACTTCTCAGACCTGTTGTCCTCATACAATGACCAATCGCACAACCTGGTCATAACTGGCGACTTTAATACACACTTTGAAGTGCCGTCTAACACCACTGCCAGGCGTCTTCAAACGATCTTGACTGACTTCAACTTCAAACAACTCATAAGTCAACCGACCCACAAATGCGGACATACGCTTGACCTACTTATTGTCCGAGATGATGACAAACTGCTTCAGTCATTCCATGTCAGTGATCTCGCTCTTTCCGATCACAGTGCCATCTTCTTTGATCTTTTTTTGTTTCCAGCCCAAATCCCGCAAGCGCATGGTTATTTCCCGCAATGTAAAAGGAATGGATCTTAATCAATTCCGCACGTCCGTGTGTGCTGCCGCTGCAGAGTTAGATTCCTCACCAGACACAGTTTTACTGGAGGACTACAACAGGTCGCTGCAGCATATCCTGGACACACACGCTCCTTTAACATCCAGACGTGTCACTGACCGCCCCTCAGCTCCTTGGATGACAGGCAAGGTCAAGGACACTAAGAGAGAGCTCCGCCAGTTTGAGCGGTGTTGGCGGTCTAGCAAGTTGACCATTCACCGCCAGCTGTTAGTGCAGAAGCGCAATTGCCTAAAATCCCTCCAGCGCAAAGCCAAGCGTCAGCACTTCTGTTTCCGCCTGCAGGCCTGCTCTAGCACCAGAACCTTGTTCAGTGTGTCCGATGAACTCCTTGGGGTACGCAAGGACATTTCCTTACCTTCCGCCGTACCAGCGTCGGACCTCGCGGACGCTTTCTGTCAGTTCTTTGACAAAAAGATTGAGGACATCCGGCGTGAACTGGATGCTTCTGACGATACTCCTGAGATCACCAGCTATCACGGTCCACAACTTGCAGAATTTCAGCCTGTGTCTGAGGACTTTTTCGTGACATTATTGCACACGCTCCTCTCAAGTGTTGCTCTCTGGATCCTCTTCCAGCTAGCCTTTTCAAATCATGTATAGCTGACCTGATTCCAGTCATCACTAGAATCATGAATGTGTCACTACAGACTGGTGTAGTGCCTGAATATTTCAAACAAGCAGTCGTGACACCTTTGCTGAAGAAACCTGGTCTCAACAAAGAATGTTTTAATAACTATCGGCCCATCTCCAATCTCCCTTTCTTGTCAAAGCTATTAGAACGCATTGTTCTTTCTCAGCTCCAAACCCATCTCATTTCCAACAACCTCCTAGAAACGTTTCAGTCAGCTTACAGAAAACAGCACAGTACAGAAACTGCTCTCCTACATGTTACAAACAGCCTTCTGTGCAATGCTGACAACAAGCTGGTTTCCATTCTTTGCCTCCTTGACCTCTCGGCGGCATTTGATACGATTGACCATACTGTACTCCTAGAGAGACTTAACACATCCTATGGCATCTCTGGCAAAACACTTAGCTGGTTTTCCTCGTATCTGCGTGGGCGTACTCAGAAGGTTGTTGTCAATCAAACAGAGTCGCAGCCCCTCATGCTGAGATACGGCGTCCCCCAAGGATCCGTCCTTGGGCCTGCCCTTTTCAGCCTTTACACCCAATCCCTCTCTGACGTCATCATCCGACATGCCTGTGAATTTCACAAGTATGCCGATGACACCCAGCTCAAAAAAAGGTGCTTCTCTATCTAATTTTCCTGCTCTTGTGAAAGAGATTGAACTTTGTATTTCCTCTGTGAAAAAATGGATGCTGTGCAACAAACTGAAGCTGAACGATGGCAAGACTGAATCACTTTGCGTTGGTTCCGACCACTCCCTTAGTCAGGTCCCACCAGGGTCCTCCCTCGTGGTTGGCGACAGTGAAATAACTTTTAGCCAGTCTGTACGTAATCTGGGAGTTCAGTTCGACTGCAGTATGTCCATGCACCATCACATTACTAATGTGTGCAGGACGGCGAACTTCCAGCTGCGAAGAATCAGCTCTATTAGACCATTCATCACCCGGTCCGCCACTGTTCAACTTATTTGCTCCCTTGTCCTTAGCCGCTTAGACTATTGTAACTCCCTCCTGGCAGGTGTCCCCCAGAAAGAACTCTTCCGTCTGCAGACAGTCCTCAACAATGCTGCCAGACTTGCTTTTGGCAAATCTAAAATGGACCATGTAACTCCCCTACTTCAGGAATTGCACTGGCTACCCATTCAGTTTAGAGTCGAGTACAAGATTGCGGTCCTGGGTTTTCGCTGCTTTGATGGATCCCTACCGCCATATCTCTCATCCCTCCTCAACATCTATCAGCCCTCCCGTTCCCTTCGTTCCTGCTCTGAAAAGCGTTTCTGTGTCCCCAGCATTTCCTCTAAGCGGTTTGGCTGCCGGACATTCCAGTATCAAGCCCCTATTGTCTGGAACTCACTTTCCCAACACCTCCGGAATGCTGAAAACATTGACGTCTTTAAGACCCAACTTAAAACCTACTTCTTTCAGCTTGCGTACCATTAATCCACAGATTGTGTGTGATAATGGGCTGGTCTGCATACATATTTCTGTGGCTTCTGATGCCTCACCTAGTACCATCATGGTGGCATTTATTACCTCGGTCCTCCTTTTGTTGACCGTGTAGGACCATCTTGGTGGCTTCACTTTACATCCTTAGTGTATTGACCATTTGGTGGCTCAGACGATCACAGGTCATCTATTTGTAGCGCCATCGCGGTTGTGCTGATCTTGGCTCCTCCTTCTGTTGACTTTGTAGCACCATCATGGTGGCTTAGATCATAGGTCTTTCCTTTGCTGACCGTTTAGCACCATCGTGGTGGCCTTGATCTTGATCTTAGATCTTCCCTCTGTTGACCGCGTAGCACCATCGTGGTGGCGCATCGGCATGATCAAAATCTGTTTAACTTGTGATTGTGAATGGTTTTGTTTTGTTATGTGTGTTTTAGTTGTATGTGTGTGCGTAGATTAAACTTTTTTAAAGATAGTGAGATTCTGCATATATATACATTTTTTGTAACGCGCTTAGAGCCCACTGCTCCTGGGGATTCCGCGCGATATAAATGCTCTTTATTATTATTATTATTAAATCCATCTAATTTAAGCTCAGTTACTATTACATGAAGTCACCAGATTTTAGTACCAACTGCGGAAATATGAAGTGCATATATATATATATATATATATATATATATATATATATATATATATATATAATATATATATATATATATATATATATATATATATATATATATATATATATATATTATATATATATATATATATATATATATATATATATATATATATATATATATATATATATATATATATATTACTGTAAGTGTTTTAGCAAGCAAAATATATTTTGTGTGCATTTAGTTCCACTACTCATGGAAGAAGTGCATCAAAACACCGCACCTAAAAATGGTGCCATATTATTTATAGGGTCCAAACATGAAATTCTTTGACGTCATCACGTATAATGAATGCCCAAATAAAGACGAACGCGCTGATACCAAGTAATAAGTATTTTCTTGTAAGCTTTGCTATCCATCTAGTACCCCTACCTCCAAAAGTTATGACCTTCTTGCGGTGGTGGGGGGGGGGGGGTGAGGGGGCAGGGGGGTTCGGTCAAACTCGGTGGTATCTTCGACACGGTGTTTATTTTGGGCAAACACCCAGAAAGCTATGTGGTTTTGAAAAGACTTTCAGACAAACATAGTCTCCGATCCCCCGCAGAATGGGCGTGTGTGTGTGTGGGGGGGGGGGGGGGGGGGGGGAAGGGGGTCTACGGACAGCCAAACGTCTACATATGTTGTGACAACACGTCTTTGCACATTTTTTTCACCGGGTACTGACGATTCCCATATCAGTATATTGCAACATATTTATTGGTGTTCTATTTTTCAGATGACACCTTCAAATGGAAATTCTGGGGACCTATTGCTGTGGGCAGAGTCAAAAAGAACAAATCTAACGCTTGCTTACGTCAGTATCTTTGCAGACAACCTTACACGCGACTTCAAGGTCTGTATATACTTGTTCTCTCCCATGTACACTAAGAAAATTTACTCGTAGAATTTTTTTTTTAAGTTCGAAATGTGCATGTCTGCTATGCTATGCTATTATTGAAGGGACAAGGACTTCCAGCTGGCGCTGATTTCGTCCGGGGGGGGGGGGGGGGGGGGGGACATGGTGTTGGGGGGGGGGGGGGTCGCTCTGGCTGTCTGTCGCTGATGCCCGCGCATCGCTAGGTTTTTTGTTTGTTTTGTTTTTTTTTAATCTAGTATCATGGCCGACCGCGCCCTAAAAGGGGGGGGGGTCGAGTTGTGGGGGTGGGGGATGTGGAGAGTTGAGTCTCCTTCGTTCTTGTCAGTGACGGGTTGTTTGTTTAGATGTGTTGGATCAGGGGGTGTTTGTTAAGTAGTTGCATTGTGTGGTTCGTGGTGGTGTGCCAGGTGTTTGGGGTGGGGCTTATGAGACCTTTCAGTGTAAGGGGTGAGTTTAATATGTCTTCTAGTCTAGCTCTGGCGTGGTTTATGGTTGGGCAGTCTAGGAGTACATGTTCTGTTGTGAGTGTGTGGCCGCATGTACGTATGACTGGGTTGGGGTGGACCAGGTATCTCTCGCCCCCTAATCTGATTCTTGTTAGTCGGGTTTGGTCTTTCCTTTTGCCTGAAAGTAGGATGGGTACGTTGTTTAGGACCCTTGTGAGGCCTTTACGTCTACCTCCTTTTGAGTGATGGAATTCCTTTTCCCATAGATTTTGAAAGGCTGGCCGGAGGGCGTTTGATCTTTCGGCTGCCGACATGGGTAGGTTGAAGAAGGTCGATTCTTGGTCGAGGCCTTTCTTTGCTATTTTATCTGCTTTCTCGTTACCTGGGATTCCTACATGGGAGGGAACCCAAATGAACTTAATTTCCTGGCCTAATTCTGTGAGTTCCGCTACTCTGAGTCTAATAAGATATGTTATGTCTTCTCGGGAGGAGTCCAGGTTTTGGATCGCCTGGATCGCTGATAGGGAATCAGATGCTATTTGAATTTGTTTGGCTGCCTTCAGGTGCATGTCTGTTCTACCGTTTAACCCTTTTATACCCAAGGTCCCATTTCTCAAATTTTGGAGGTGTGCCTAAAGACTATGCACCAGTCGTAGGAGATTGATTGATCATGATAATTCAAGGATAGTGCCAGATGAGCTTGGCGCCTTCAGGTGCCAAGCTCATCTGGCACTACCCTTGAATTATCATGATTAAACAATCGTCTGCTGCAGGGTCCCGGGGATAAAAGGGTTAAACTTATATGAGGGTTGTCCTGAACGTCCTTATAAGCATCTAATTTTGTCAGCTATTCCGTCTGAGGACCGGGCACAACCGACTCAATTTCCACCTGCACAGACGCTTCCACCTCGTGTCATCTCCCCTGTGCCCTTGTGGAGAAGCAGAGCAGACCACAGAGCACATCCTCCAGGACTGTGGGAACCACCAGCTGCCGAGGGAGGAGATATGGCCGAAGCCCGCCACTCTACAAGAGACCTGTTCGGGCCTGTGGAGGTGCTACAGAAGACCACAGATTTCATTTTGAGAGCCAAACTCAAAGTGTGACGGCGTTCGAGAAGAAGAAGAAGTCAGCTATTCAAAGAACCTCCGCTGAGCTGAGACATATTTTTACATTCTCTTAAACTTGCCCACCCACACCTGTGCGCACCCAGACAGACGACTGCTGCTTTGTCTCGCGGTCAAACTGATAAACCCATGTCCGACTGGTTCTCCGTGCAGATTTCCACCTTCCATTCTTGGGGTTTTCTAGCATGAACTGGCACCATTCCACCAAGCTTTCCTTTGCTCATTTGTCAGAGCATGTGGTACCCAACAGGCGCACCGTTTGTGAACACCAGAGTGTTCGTGCAAGATAAACCTGGACTGCAGTGCTTTTAATGCCTACAATGTCTTGTATTTCTCTGTGTCTCAGTCGAGTGCCTTCTCTTATTTGGTTATTGTCCCACAGTACTCATGGATTTTATTTATTATTTTATGAACTGCACTTACAGGGCGACCAAGACGGGTATCTTTTGAATGCATCCCTACCCCGACTTGAGTTTGTTATAACCACTTGTATACATTACCTTAAGTGGTGCTGCCAACAAACTTTCAGATGTGTCGGCCACTTTGAAGCCCTTAATTCAGTAGTTCAGAGTATGCAATAAAAGTAAGATATGAGACTTTCATGAAAGAAACAAAACTTAGACTGGTTACGAAATTACAGAGATGTTAGCATGGAAGAAAAAACTTTCGGGAACATAAAATTTGGCGTCAAGAGAAAGAAAAATAATGTATGCATGTGTAATCACGTTTTTATTTTTTGAGGTATTGCTACGCGCTCGGATTCAAAGGGACGTTCAGGACACTACTCGTAGTACCCGAAAGAAAAATAAAACGAAAGCGGAATAGTGAAAATGTTTTGGAACATGAAATGATTACGCGAAACGCGTTTGTTTGTTTGTTTGTTTGTTGTTTTGTTTGGTGGTGGTGGTGGTGGTGGTGGTGGTGGTGGTGGTGGTGGTGGTGTTTTGTTGTTGTTGTTGCTTTTAACTTCGTGTCTATGTTGCTTGCTCAGCTGTTATGGGCTGTGTTGTTAAACTGACGATTTCAGAAACACAATCTGTCAGCTGGCAGTCAAGGGTTCATAAGATTCCGCTTAACTCATTCAGATCGACGGCCGTAATTCCCAAATTTTGGAGGCGTCATCTAATAAATATACACCAGTTGCAGAGAACGATCGACCATGATAATTCAAGGGCAGTGCCAGATTAGCTTAGCGCCGACAGGCGCCAAGCTAATCTGGCACTACCTTTGATTTATCATGGACGACCATCTCCTTTTGTAGGGCGTCAGGGCTGAATGGGTTAACGTTATATTTGTTATGATCGGTTAATGGGAATTGCACATTTCATCAAATAAATTAATAAAACCGTGACTATAGAAACCAGGAAAGGTGTGCATGACCAGTCCACATGATATGTGTACCCCTGACCTTTCCAACAGGTCACTGAAATAAGCAAGTGTTCAAGTGTCAAAGCTTAAGTAAAGGGTCTGCTTTTGTATCAGCGAAATCCGAGTTTTTCAAAATATATGAATTTTGGTCAAATTTGTGAACCATCTGTGACCCCTGATCTTTAATAGGGGTTGACTAAATTAGCATGCATAGAAAGTGCTAACATCAGCTACAGTTATCCCAAAGATGATTGGAAAGTTTACAAAAATCGTGATAACAACTACAATTCTATCAAAAACTACAATACTTTTTTTATAATACTTTTGGACAAGATGGGATGAACCATACCCCACAAAGTTCCTTCTATATGAGAGCTGTCTTCGCTGTCAATGGTCTCTACCTTTTATCTTTGACTTGATTCTGATGTTGAAATATCTCCTTTTGAAAAGCCTCGCATGTGTGCCAATGCGTCATAGTGAACTCTATAAGGGGCCCGCGCAGTGCATACGCGTCATTGGTTTGTCAAACGACATTTGTCATGATGTATATTCTTGTTTTTAAGTAATTTTATATTTAACATGATATGAGATTCGCTTTCTGTTGGAAAAATGGTGACAAAACTAGAATTTCACGGTACAATTTTAATCTTGCTATAATTTGTGTGAAATCAGGTTGACTTTACCTAGGTACATGCTATACTAAGGACACCTGCATGCTCTTCTGAAAGTGCGTCGATGTGTGTGTATGCGTGTGCGTGTGCGTGAGTGCATGCGCGCTCTGCAAACATCCTCAAGGTGCATGCGCCGTCCGGGCACATCAGGATCTATGCCTCTTGGAGTTGCGAGCATATGTGTGAGAAAGAGCGAGCGAGAGAGAGAAAACGAACGAACGAACGAACCAAACTTTATTTTTCAAGGATTTAGATATTAGGCGCGCAGGCCTTTCTTACAATCTGTCCTTGCTAAGCTACTTTATTAAAAAAAATATGTAAAAGGAACACCAACCAAACAACATTAACTAACTAAACATAAACGTCACAAACTCGCACACACACACACGCACACAGACACACATTATTATACATGTACTCGTGCACATGCGCACTTTTGTACATACACATACACACGTACATATCTAACATATAAGTAGGTATGATATTTTGTGTACTATCAAAAACAAGTTGGAAAACAGAACAAACAATTTGGAGGCCAGATGGAAAGCAGAAGAAAAAATAGCGGAAATTGAGAAAAGAAACAAAACCATGAATCGTATCATATCTAGAAACGAAGAAGAAGAAACGATCAGAGAGAGAGAGAGAGAGAGAGAGAGAGAGAGAGAGAGAGAGAGAGAGAGAGAGAGAGAGAGAGAGAGAGAGAGAGAGAGAGAGAGAGAGAGAGAGAGAATAAATGAATGAATGATACTTTATTTCTCAAGGATGGAAACAATAGGCGCACAGGCCTCTTTTCATGTTTGTCCTTGCTAAACTACAACATTAAAAGCAACATTAAAACAATATGTTAACAGCACAAAACAAGCGGCTACACCCACAGGTCACTTGTGTTACATTCCGACACAAGTTCCCGGCAAAGTCGCTGACCACACACTGTACACACACACACAGCAAAATGACAGGGTCTTGGGGCGGGGAGGGGGGGGGGGGAGGGGTGGTGCGCGATGTAAAGTGTGTTTATAGGAAGTGACTGCACGCTTATGATACAGCTACTCATGTGTAGGAATTTAGTGAGCAGGCAAAACACTACGATAAAGAGAGATATTATGTAAAACCTAACAATTGCAAAACGGAGGACCATGCAGCAGATTGCATATGGTGAAACCGGCAGACTGTACTAGCAGTATTGGATGTGTAGCTGGTGTACACAAAGGCCAATTCAAGTGAGTGGCCAAACAGACCACGATGACTGAAAAGGTACAGAAAAAAAAAACATATTTTAAACTAGATGTTCCATACCCTGATAACCTTGTCATATAACAAAGTGTGTGTTCTACGTACAGCATAAAGAAGCAAGTCATGTAAAAAAAACAACACAAGAAAACATTTGAACAAGCAAACGTGAAAAAAAGGCAAAACCAGAAAAAATAAAATTAAAATAAAATAAATGAATCAATAAAAGGAAATATATGTATACATGTAAGCATTACCACTCTCCTCCTTTGAAGGATATCCAATTAGCCGGTGTCCATGAGGAACAGAAAGAAAACTAAGTAGTAGAATTCAGGGATGATAAAAGTTTCATTCTAAAATAATAATACATCTGCAAATCAGTACTATATATTTACATAAATATATAGTATACAATAACATGTATATATGTATGACCCAGGCAGCTCTGGTTTTTTTGTTGTTGTTTTTTTTTGTAATAAAGAAAAGTGTAAGTTTGTATGCTGCCTGTGCAAAGAAGGCCCTAATGTATGCCCATCTGTGACCCCTCTATGCCCATCTATGCCCATCAATGACCCTGACCCTGTAATTATTCACAGTATCCAAGTTACAAACAGGAACACATATATGGACTGTCAGCCTTTCACAATATTGTAGGCAGTCGGTGCACATGGCTTAACTCATCAATCATGGCTTGACTTCGCGAACGAAGATTCTATAGGGCTTGCCCACGTCGTCTGCAGGCATTTTCGTGACTGCGGAGGCCAATCCGGGACAGGCAGGTTCGACCGCAGTGGCTGCAGGGGAAGGTCTGGTCAGGGTTCTGAGTTACGACAACTCTGTTTTTTCTCCTGAGCCGCTTGTCCTTGAGGTTAGCTCTGCGAGAGTCCTCAAATGAGACGGCTGCCTTGTGAATGGTGGAGCGCCAGGTGTCACGGTCCGCAGCAAGCGAAGACCACTGGCGGTGGTCGATTTGGCAGGCACTAAGTGACTTCTTGAGACCATCTTTGTATCTCTTCTTTGGTGCCCCTCTGTCTTGGTGTCCAGTGGCGAGCTCGCCGAACAGAGTGATCTTGGGTAGGCGATGATCCTCCATCCTGGAGACGTGCCCCGCCCAGCGAAGCTGTGTCCGCAGCAGCAAAGCCTCGATGCTCAAAGTTTCCGCCTGTTCAAGGACCTCGACGTTGGTGACATAGTCACTCCAGTGAATGCTGAGGATGGTACGCAGGCAGCGCTGGTGAAAGCGTTCGAGGAGTCGTAGTTGGATGCGGTAGAGGGCCCAGGACTCGGAACCGTACAGCAGGGTGGTGAGGACGACAGCTCTGTACACGCTGATCTTGGTGCCTTTTTTCAGCTGTTCGTTGTGCCACACCCGCTTAAATAGTCGCCCGAAAGCACTGTTCGCTTTTGCCAGCCTGCTGTCCAGCTCCTTGTCCAGCTTGGCGTCTGACGTGATGATGCAGCCGAGGTAGGTAAACTCACCAGTTTACAGACTTCAGTTTGGACTCGCCGATGGTGATGTGGGGAGGGCGATGCTCTTCCTTGGGTGCTGGCTGATGAAGGACCTCTGTCTTTTCAGACTGACCTCAAGTCCAAAGAGCTGGGCGGCATCTGCGAAGCAGGACGTAATGCGCTGCAAGGCTCTCTCTGTGTGTGCAACGAGGGCAGCGTCATCAGCAAAGAGCAGCTCACGAATCAGTTGGTCTAGGGTTTTCGTGTGGGCCTGCAGTCGTCTGAGGTTGAACAGGCTGCCATCGAGACGATATCTGATGCACACTGCGTCGTCATCGTCGAGGTCCACTGTGGCCTGCTTCAACATCATGCTGAAGAAGATGGTGAAGAGGGTCGGTGCCAGCACGCAGCCTTGCTTCACGCCGTTGCGAATGGGGAATGGTTCTGAGAGGTCACTGTTTAGTCTGACCTGGCCTTGCTGGTCCTCGTGGAGCTGGACGATCATGTTGAGGAACTTTGGGGGACAGCCTAGTCGCTCCAGGATCTGCCACATACCTTGCCTGCTCACAGTGTCAAACGCTTTTGTTAGGTCGACAAACGTTACGTACAGCCCTTTGTTCTGCTCGCGGCACTTCTCCTGAAGCTGTCTCAGCACAAAGACCATGTCGGTGGTACTCCTGTTGGCTCTGAAGCCACACTGGCCCTCTGGGAGGTGGTCTTCAGCGATGGCAGGTACCAGCCGATTCAGCCTGAGAGCCGTCTTTTTGATGCAAGCCTGCCTGACCAGTAGAGGGTGTAGCCAGCGCCAAGTTCTTGGAGGCTGCCTTCCTCCGGGAGGCGTACTTCGCTGAGCGCGGCGATGTCGATGTTTAACCTCCGCAATTCATGGGCAATGAGGGCGGAGCGACGCTCAGGGCGTCCGCTGTCTGCTGTGTCGAGCATGGTTCGGATGTTCCAGCATGCTACGTTGAGTCCGGTCGTGGTCGTCATGAGAGTGGATCCGTTGTTTTTTCTTGTTGTCTGACCGCATGAGAAGATGCCCGTTGACCGCGGCTAGCCAACTGGGGTTACGAGGGGATGAGCTTTGGTTAGACCACCTTTTCTAGGCCCCTCTCCGTGTGGAGCTGGTGAAAGAATGTAGAAATATGACTTATTATTATATATTACTGCACAGGCGGAATTTAGAAAATTTATTCCGTTTCGCCGGGAGCAAGGTGTTTCATAATAAGCACTGTTTCATAATAGGGGCTCCTCCCCTATATATGCACATATTCACATGCGTACATAGATTAATCTGAATGTAAGCAAATACACTCAATACTAACTAACTACACATGTGGACACATACATGCATGGTCCCATGCAGGCATATATACATAGACACACACATGCACAGGTTCCGCACACTGTGCTCATGCCCCTAGTACATGTGGGCATGTATAAGTATACACACCTGCATGTACACACATGCAGATGACGCAGCAACACACATCACATTCATGTGCCTGGTACACACATATCCCAGCAACATAGACACAAACATAGGCAGGATGTGTGTTGCTGTGGAACAGTGCATATCCATCTACACAAAGTATAAATAGAAGACTAAGGTCTCTAAAGTTGTGTTCTTCTTCACACTTGTAGCACCACTGGAGACAAGCGCACAACCACCATGTTATTTCACACGTTAGTGATTGACGGAAAAACACTCAGGCTTTTGTTGACACTTTGTGTGTACGTGTGGCAGTCATACCTTGCTCTCACCACAGACACACTGTTTGTTGCACGAAGCACAGGCATTCCGGACCTCGCTGGCACACAAACACCCACACTCGTGTGCGTGCTGGGGTACCAAAAAGATTCGGACCGACCCTGCTTATAATACTCGTAAAAGAACATACGGTGCCAACCTACTGAGTCACTCGCACAATCGACACATATTAATTGTTACATAGGCCTAGGCATTCCGGGCCGCATTTAAACACAAACAGCAGAACAAACACCTACTCCGGGCGGCAGGAACGACAGGGAATCAAAGATAACATCTTCGTTTACGTAAAATCTTCCTGGATGGAGTAAGTTAACGAAGATTTGATTAATCCAGGAGCCCCTGAAAAAATGTCGACTTGCCGATTGCCCTGAGCAGTGCTTTTTTTTTTTTTTTTTTTTTACTAGTTAGTTAGTTATTGGGAGTTAACGCCGAGCAGGCGACTAAGGTCATCTCACGGCGGTATTTATTTACTACAAATACATAGCGGAGTGACAAGAAGTGACGGACAATTGGACAGGGACACATTGACAGATGGACAGACAAAACAAAATGGTGTTCTACATGGAGATGCTGTGTTTCCTCCCTATTAGAAACGAAAACGTCAAAATCAAAGGAAAAGGGTATGCTCAGAGATGAAAGTAATGCTAAATTTTGTGATGATAATCAGCATTTGGGAGGGGGGGGGGGGTGAGGGGGCGAGCGTCCACAGGAAGGCTATTGAACTAAGCACAGACTTAAACATATTTCCTGATTCAGCAATACCTATGCATGTTGTTTGAATAATAAATGTGTCCTAGAATAAACATATTTGTATGTTTGTCTTTGATAAAAGATGATCCAGGATCACAAATCGGTGTCATTGTAAGCAGACAAAAGCTACTCGACACAGAAGTCTCCCGTGACTTTTCTACCTCTAGGGACATTGAACATAACAAAAATCTGAATTGGAATTTGCCCGCCAAAATGGTAAACGATTTCGACCTTGGCTTACTGACTCTGAGCCTCAGGCTCCTCCTTTTGCGGTGCGGATGCGAGTCGTATTAGTTCGATACCACGAGGATGATTTGTTCTTTCCACTGGCTTGGATCAGGATTTTGTTTTCCACGATTACAGTAAATGTCGGCTATAACAAATCTGAGGTCACAGATTTTTCATGTTATGAGCAAAGTTTTGGATGTTAAAACTATAATTCTCCGCAAATGTGTTCGTTAACGCTGTGAATTGCATATGCGGTGTTCATGTAGAAACAGTGAATTACAATGCTTGCTTTTTTTTAAAAAAACTAGAAATGGGGCTTCAACCTCTTGCTTGTGGGTTTCTTGTTGTTTGTTTTACTGTTGTTGTTTGTTTTGTTTTTTGGTTTCTTTGTTTGTTTTTTGTTTATTTGTTTGTTTGGGGTTTTTCTTCCTATTTGTTTTCGGGGGGCGGAGGGGGCGAGGGGGGGAGCGGGGGGAGGGGGGTTGGCGGGGGGGGGGGGAGAGAGATTCCATTTCGCTTCAGAGCCGACCTGAGACTTTTTTTGTGCCGTGGATGTGAGTCACCTTTAGTTTGAATAATGATATTGTGTTTATTTCATAATTATTCTGGTTATTTATCTCTCCAGGAACAAGCGCGTCTGTCTGAGTTCGAAAACATGTTAAAGTGACAAACAGGGCGGACTTTGATTGCTAAAATGTGACGATACAACGGACATTCTTTCTTCTTTTCATAAATTATAACTAGTAACTAGCTCAAGCTATTTGAAAGTGGTCATTTCCTGTATGGTGCTAAGCAATCGACAGAGCTCAAGCAAACATGCACAAAGAAGACATACATTAGCATCTGATGAAAAAATAACAGGAGGTGGAAAGAAAATTCGTCCATATACCTAAAACTGCGCCACATTCAACAAACCTAATATTTCAGAAAATGTGTCAAGGTGGTGCATAATACTTCTGCAAGATGTGACCGACGTCTGTTTGTTTTCCTTACTTCAGCAAATTGTTAAAGTTTGACATAGTTGTAGTTTTATGCAGAATGACCATGTGCAGCAGCAGGAATATAATATGAGACACGGTAGTTGGTGCAACTTTTACTTCTTCTGTATGAGCAATAATTGCCATACATAGTGCAAATTTCCTGTTTCATAGCAAAACACTTTTTTTTTTTAAAGGCTGTCTTTGTATGCCTGGAACCATACAGTAGTATAATGGGAAAAATCGGTGACAAAAATAGCAATGTCGGATGCTTCTAGCGTATATTGTCATAATCAACCGAAGTACATTAATAAAAGGTGTCATAACAATAAGGCAGCTATTCGAAACCGAACACGTCATCAGTCGAAAAACGTTATTTTTTGGTGAAAAATATGTAAGGTGTGGGATAAAAAACAAAAGAAAAAAAAAACGCCTGTACAGAGTTAGTTATTGAGGTTTAACGCCGAGCAGGCGACTAAGGCCATCTCACGTCGGGATGGGTAAAGATCTGGTCAGCATGACAGCTTAAATGGGCGTCTAGGATGGCGAGAGGACACTGCAGCCGCAGCCACTCTCCCATCCTCAGACTTGGACCCATCCGTATAAATACGACAATAGCCAGTAAAACTTGAAATGAGTTCATTGAGGCTCTGTTAGTATGTGGCTGGTGGAGTAGAGTCCTTATTGTGGGCGGTCAAGTCCGGCAAGATGTCAGGTTCTGGTAATAGCCAGGGTGGAGTGATGTGTTGCAGAGATTCAGAAACTTTGTCCAGGTCCACTCAGGCCGCCTGCACATGAGGTCGGACACGGAAGGAAAGTGGACGAACAGCTCCCTGATGGGCATCGTAAATCTCTGCAAACGACGGGTTAAAAACACAATCATAGGCAGGATTGTCTGGATGGGCCTTCAGCTTCAGAAGGTAGCTGAGCATGAGGCAAATGTGGCGGAGCTTGAGAGAATGCTCCCCTGCCTCGGCATGCAGACTAGGAACTGGAGATATCCTGAAGGCCCCCAGACATATTCGCAGATCTTGATGGTGAATTGTGTTCAGACGCTGTAGAACAGACTTGGAAGCGGAGCCATATACCACAGAGCCGTAATCCAGTTTGGACCAAACAAGGGCCCGGTACAGTCGAAGTAAGACAATGCGGTCTGCATCCCAGTCAGTACGACCAATGACACGAAGAACGTCAAGGGACTTCTGACAAGATATTCTAAGGTAATTAATATGGTTGCAGAAGGTCAGTCTATTGTCAAAGATGACCTCCAGAAACTTTGCCTCCTCGGCCACCTTAATTGGCACTCCAGCAATGCTCAGGCTAGGCTTCTGGAAAAATTTCGTCTGGAGACTGTCTTGGAGGGCGAGAACCTGAATCCGTTGAGAGACACCCACCCCTGCATGCGATCAACGCATAGCTGCAAGCACCTCTCAAGGGACGCAAGTCCTCAGCCTCGTGCACACAAAGCAAAGTCGTCCACAAACAAAGAGCATTCAGAAACATCCTTGACGGCCTTTACAATGTTATTAATTTTAATGCTAAATAAAACATGAGATAGAAATTTGCCCTGCAGGACACCCATGTCCTGTTCAAAGGATTCGGAGAGGGTGCAGCCCACACGGACATGGAACGACCGCTTAGACCAAAAAATTTGAATACAAACGGGCAGGGGACCTTAAAAACCCATGTCCGATAAATCAGACATTATACCATACTTCCAGGTAGTGTCATATGCCTTCTCAAGATCGCTGAAAATTGCATAGACATACTGCTTGTTGACAGAAGCATCTCGGATAAACGACTCAAAGCGGACTAGATGTTCAGATGTACTACGGAAGTGCCGGAAACCGCAATGGAGGTCTGTGATGAGACCCTGTGACTCAAGATGCCACACCAGGCGGGCGTTGACCAAGCGTTCCATAGTTTTACATAAACACGATGTCAAAACTATTGGCCGGTAGTTGCCCGGGTCGGAAGGATCCTTACCCGGCTTGGGGATTGGCACAACCACAGCCTGGTGCCAAGATGGCGGAAAATGACCGGTTATCTGGATATGGTTAAAGGCCTTGAGAAGTACAAGGAGTGAATCCTCAGGCAGATGTGTTAGGAGCTGATAGTGGAGCAGCAGAGTCATTACATTTCTGCATGGCTTGCTGCAATTCCGAAAATGTAAAAGGGGGCATTATAGTCTTTCGAGTTATCCGAAATAAAATCACAAGTACAAGACTCTTGCTTCTCCTTCTCTCACTTGAAGAAAGGTGAATAATTCTCTGTTGAAGAATTAGGGGCAATGATGGAGGCAAGCAAATTGGCCACAGCCTTTTTATCCGTGACCAAATTGGCACCATAACTAAGATGGCCGACAGAAGCCGAGCCACCCCTGCCCCTAATTCTTCGAACAGCCTTCCAGACGTTTCGGGACGGAGTCCTAGAAGATAAAGATGAGCCGAAGCGTCTCCAGGAAGTACGGCGTTCTCGTTTAAAAATGTAACGGGATTTCGCCCTCTGTCTTTTAAAGGTTAAAATATTCGCTTGCGACGGATTACAAAAAGCACGTCGCTGAGCAGATTTGCGCGGTTTTTTTTGGTGGTTTTTGTTGTTGTTGTTGTTGTTGTTGTTTTTTGTGTTTGTTTTTTTTTTTTTTTTTTTTTTTCCTTGAGGCACTCTTCATTGAACCATAGTACTCTCGGCTTCCGAGGGACTGATGTGCAAGTTTTAGGGATGGTTTCACCTGCTACGTCCAACAAAATAGAAGTAAAACAAGAAACAGGTTCTTCTGCTGACATGACTACCTCCTCTGTAATACGAAACTGTTAGGGAGGCGAACAGAGGCCAGTTACCTTTCTTGAGATTCCAGCGCCCCACTGGCAAATCCTCCTCACAGCTGACCGATGACAGAACTACTGGGAAGTGGTCACTACTACACAGGTCGTCATGAACATTCCAGTCAAAGTCCAGCATGAGAGAAGGATCACCCACAGTGAGGTCTAGAGCAGAACTAGATCCTGACCTGGGTTAGAGTACGTAGGTGAGCCATCGTTAAAGACACATAGGTTAAGTTGAGAAAAAACATCGTCTAACATCTGACCTCTGCCATCATAGTGGTCACTACCCCAAAGGTGAGCGTGACCGTTAAAATCTCTCATGAGAATAACGGGAGGGGGCAGCTGATCTACTAAGTTCAAGATATCATTACTAAAGACCCGCAGGGATGGTGGCAGGTAAACACTGCATATGGTTATGGTCTTCTTCAAGGTAACCCGAGCTGCGACAGCCTGAAGACAGGTGTCGATGCTAACGGGACTACATACAATTTGGATACTAATGAGAAGAGCCACTCCACCCGAGCGCCTCTCCGAACCAGAGCCTTTATGTATTGCGTTAAAACCATTAAAGGACATAGGGTCAGAAGTCTTCAGATATGTCTCCTGAAGAGATATTACTGAGGGGTTATAGAACTTGACTAAAAGACGTAATTCCTCAAAGTTAGCTTGAAAACCACGACAATTGAACTGAAGCAGAGAGTACATGATTATGTCTTATCTGGGGGTGAAGAGTTACCCCCCCCCCCCCTTTTTTTTCCATTGCCTTGGAAGGAGTTGAAAAAACAGAAGGGGGCCGGCTCTCGGGCCTCCTCTGGTTCTTCGGAGATGAAGGGAGTGGAGTTGCCTCAGCACCAGCAACGACAACTTCCACTCCCTCCATCCGCTCCTCTAATACAGCATTTTTTTTTAAGGGGAACATCAGTGTTCCCCTTCTGGGCCCGTGCGCACAGCGGTCCCATATCTTTTTTATACTTCTGGTCCTGGGCAGTGTTCCTGCCGCTAGAGTTAGCGGCCTTAAAAGGCTGACCAGAGCCAGAAGCCTTTGGAGTAGACAAACCGACAGTCTTGGGTGGGGGCTGAGGCTTAGGGGCAGCAGAAGGCGGTACTACCGGACCGGCAGTGTCCGCCTTCTGCGTTCCCTGCCTCCTCGTCACCACCGGAGGAGGGTTACTCTCCAGGGGCGAGAGGAGCCGAGGCTCCGCCCCCCAAAAAGAAGTTGGGGTTTTACATGAGAAATCTTTGGTGGGGCGCTTGCCTGCCACCGCAGCACTGAATGTATACACAGAGGTGTTCGAATTTGGGGCAGCCTCAGCTGCACCAGGGCCGTCAATCTTCTTTTTTTTTGCGTCCGCAAAGGACAGACCCTTCTCCACGCGCACCTGCACTCGGATATCCAACGAGGGCATTTCTTGTCCGAAGCTTTATGCGCCCCCCTGGCAATTCACACACAGGTAGGGGGAGGGGGGGGCTGTGCAGGACTCAGCAGAGTGTCCGGGCTTAGTGCAACGGACGCATGAAGCCTCTGTCTGGCGGCATGTCTTCTGCCCATGGCCATACTTTTGGCACTTAAAGCACCGGAGGGAGAGAGGGACGTACTTCTTCACTTTCAATGAGTAATAACCTCCACAGATGGTAATAGGAGGGGTGGGAGCGCCAAACGTCAGGATGATGGTAGGGAGATGGATCTCCCCACCACCTCGCTTGGAAGCGAAGCGCCCGACGTAAGTCACACCCTGCGACTAAAGGTTCCGTACAAGTTCATCTTCTAACAGTTCTGTCGATGCTTAATCTTTTATCACGCCTCTTGAAGAATTCATAGTTTTGTGGGTTGTGACTTCCACTGGAGTGTGTCCGATGGAAGAGAGCCTATGTAGCCCGCTGGAGTGTGCCCGGGTACGGCACTCTACCAGCAAGTCACCTGACCTGAGGCGCTGGGCATCAGGCCTGCCAACACGGCTCCTGAGGGTCTCCCCCACCAGAAAAGGATGCAGCTTGGAAACAGGTTTCTCTTTGAACATGCTATGGACAATGAGAAAGCGAGGCCATACGACTGACGCCTGAGGCGTCGCTTCCTCACAGTCCGAGTCACTGTCATGTACAATGTCGGTGGCTATGTGCCGCTTCTGTGCCAGTTTTTTTTTTTTCTTTGTGTGTGTGTGTGTGTGTGTGTGTGTGTGTGTGTGTGTGTGTGTGTGTGTGTGTGTGTGTGTGTGTGTGTGTGTGTGTGTGTGTGCTTTCCATATTATAATAGTAGAGATATTCATCCCCCAGTTGTCCCCGCCCGCCACCGAGCCCAACAAGGGAAAGTGCAACTGTCGGCGGGTCTCCAGCCGATGCACAATGGAGACTGCCCGAAATATATACTCAAGGGGGTAAGCCCGATTGAACCGTCTGAGCCACCGCCTTCCATCACACCGTTGAATGCAGGGGAATACTGGCGTAAAGCACCTAATCAGCAGCAGAGGCTATAGCATGGTGCTCAGTATATCAACCCACATGTCAACAGTGGGATAGGGCTCAACGTGACAAGAGCCGATTGACTAGGCCGGGACGACTAGCCTCCCGTTTAAGTAGAAGTCAAGGCCAAAGTGGAGTGTTGGCACCAGTGAGCCGCAACCCAAAGGGAACCTCAGACACCAGGATCCTCTTCTCCCCCGACACTGGTCTCCAAGCACGGCAAACACTTGGGGTCCAATGGACCAAAAGCTCACGACTATTTTTAAGGACCAATCCAACATGGTAAGACCTGGGTTAGCACAGCTCCTTAAAGACCGAACCAGTGAAAAAGACTGAACAACATATCTACTGACATCAAGTCCTAATCCTGGACAAAGATGGCACTTTGCTAGCCCACTCAGTCAGTGACTGAGGAGACTACCCAGCCACGCCACGTGGAGGCCGGTGCCGAGTGGGCCACCTGTACAGAAAAACAAAGTCCGTTACATATGTTTATCTTTTATAAAATAAGCCCATACCGTGCATACAATACAATACAATACAATACAATACAATACAATACAGTATAACGTTATTGTTTGTTCGATTCAGAGCACGACAGAAATTTGCCTTTTGGCTCGTCATAAACAACAATACAAGACACTAATAAACACTGTAAAAACACTCCATTAAAATTATCATTGCAGCAATCTAACACAGGCAATCTATCATAAGCAATCCCGGCCCCGGTAGCTGGACTCACAATCCAGGGGGGGAAAACGGATTTGTTCAATAGCATGTCCGTTGAAAGGTCCTGGTAAATCAAAGTGGCACAGTTGGAGTGCGCCTGAGTTGATCAGTGTTCAGGTCGTACTCCATAGGCAATAGATTTCCCTGTCCCCCATAACTCGCCCGTCAGGGCCGTCCATGATCACCTCGGTGCTGTGGACGTTAAACACGAACTAACCAACCAACCAACCTAAGCAATCTATCACAAGATGGGAGGTAATGTTAAGTAGATCACATAATATTATATATCACGGCGTTAGAGTTCAAAATCGAGACAACAGTTGAAATAAAAGACTTCTTAAAAACATTCTTTTTGGCAAGTGGCATGTTGAAGCGTCTGCCTGATGGTAGCATTTTAAACTGATCAAATAGTGGGTGACGAGGATCACTGACAATGCTAGTAGCATTCCTTCGGACAGCCCTATGGAACAGATCATCTAATGGGTACTGTCCTAGGCCAATGATCTTCCCAGCTGTTCTGACGATACGTGACAGTCTGCTCCTGTGTTTCATACTGAGGTTGCCATACCATGCAGTGATGTTAAAAGTCAGTATGCTTTCAATCAGGCTTCTATAAACGATTCTAAAATGTTGGAACTGACATCAAAACTTCTCAGTTTCCTAAGAAGGTACGGACGTTGGTTTGCCTTTTTCACAATCAGATCGGTGTTTAGAGTAAAAGACAGCCTACCATTCACAACTATGCCAAGGTATTTAAAGTCAGTAACCACTTCTACAGGTGGATTATTATGTGAGAAAGGGTACAAAAATATCATCAACTTTCCTGTCATAAATGACGAGTTCCTTAGTTTTCTGTACATTCATTTCCAGAAAACTGTCGCTTTGCACCATCACTCTAATACTGCTATCTGTGCAAAGTACTCAGCCAGACTGTCTTCTTTTTGGAGTAGGCGTGCAAGAGCCATGTCGTCTGAGAAATTTAAGAGACGAGAAGTGGCAGTATGACAACGCATATGGTCTGTGTATATAGAAAACAATGTCGGAGAGAGGACACAACCTTGAGGGCAGCCCGAATTTAACACCAATTGATCAGACAGACTGCCATGTACATTAATACGTTGCAGCCTGTCCTTTAAAAAGTCTCGCACCCACAGAATTCTGATTATGCAATATGCAATGTTTCAGCATACCTTTTCCTTTTTTTTTCCACAAAAGTTAAAAATGGGAATACAAAAAACATCTATATATTGTGACCAAATTTGCGTAGCTATGGCGGTATCGGAAACATCGAGTGTTGTTATGTTTCTGCTTCTCTGTGCATGTGAAGTGCACTTTACGTGGAAGGTGTAATTGTTGTACAATTTATCTTTATTCATTATGGGTGTGATTTATTAAGTGACAGATCGTTGAAAATTTGGCGAAAAACCAATCGTCCAAATCTTGGTGCAACCAATAAATAAATAAATAAATAAATAAATAATAAAAATAATTTTAACAAGAAAACAAGTGCTGTTACAAGTTCTTTTGTTTGCAAAATCTGCGAGATTGCCTGAACAAATCCTGTGGTGTTTTCCCTGAAAATATTTTTGCTGAATCCTTAAGCATTTTCTTAAGTGATAGCACTTTAATTTTAAATCCATGAAAACGCTATAGGAATGATTTCTTTAAGTTCCCTAGGGTCCCACCCCTTCACTAGACGCAATATCTACCCCGCCCACGCTCTCGTAACACTCGTTATTATCGTTTAAAGAACAAGTATAGATTCGTATGTTTGTGTTTTGCCACAACAGCCTCTCTTGTCTGCATCCTTAAAACCAAGAGACTGTTTGAAGGGTTACAAACAGACACAGATTTGGAAAGGCCAGCAACTTTTGCTCTGAACAGCCAAACTCAGATTGACCTGCACTCGCGGTTTTCGATTATACACCGTCACACAAAATGTAGCCTCATGCCATAACATGACGTTATGCGAAGCCGCAATAATAAAAAAGAATAAATTTTGTTTTATGGTCATTAGCACTGAAGACAAAACAAAACATCCTTGAGATCGAAGGACATTTTCTTTAGTATTGTCATCATTCCGGAATTGGTTTCCGTATCCATTATTGAACAGCCAAGCTCTGCATGTTTACTTATATATAACCTTTTCTAAATGACTGTAGTCTATTTTTGTGGGAAGGCTCACACTATTTACTATATGTATCTTGAAGCTGTACTGGGATGACGTATTTCGTTATAATTTGTTCATTTACATAACTTTCTCATGAAATAATTGTAAAACCAGTATGTGGAAGCACGCCTGTGCTACGAGCGAAAGCGAGTAGGATAAGGTTATCAGGCAACGAGAGTAAGATTCTCAGGATCACCTAAACACCGAGGAATGAATCCATTTCGACCCACCCTTTTCTTTGCATAAATCCAATGTGTGTGTTTTTTTTCGGCACACGCCAAGTCACATCACGGCCGCCAGTGTATCTTGGCAGAGATCTTGACGTAATTTATTTTGTAATGTGACGTCAGTGTGTTGCATGCCAGACAAATGTTCCTACATGATGATATAATAGCGCAATTATGACACCAAAGTGCCAGTCGTCACTATGAAATCGCGTCATTGCGAGTGAGCTTAAAGTGGGTCAAGTTTCAATATGGCGTGTGCCCGCATCTTTTTGTTGACCAGACTTTGTACAAGACAATTTTGTGCACACGCACAAGGGCTGTATCGCACACGTGTGATACGCTCAAGATGTATCACAGGTGTATGATACAGCTTTTCCGCTCAAAGGCTGCAAAGAAGGAGGTATGCAAGAAAAGAATAAACTTCATTCCTATCCTCTTGAATATATTCATTTCGAGTTTTCGCTTTCTATCGGCAACATATGAAAGAAACTGAGACATCGAATAGGTGGCTTTCGTTTGTTTCAGTGAGCTTAGCTGACTGAAGTTAGAACCTTATGGTTAGGGTGATACCGTGTAAAACATCTCCAACAGCAGCAAGCGTCCTACTTTTTTCAAAATCGGAGGTGATAGAAAAGATGCGAGGGGCGACTGCGGAAGTGACTTTTGGGAGGTGCTAGAAAGTATGCCTCCTTATGGATATTGTACGCGGATTAGCAAAACACATAGCGTCAATTTTCTTTTGCTACTTAGTAACCTCTGCTTGTTTTATATACGTTTATTAAATGCACATTTTGTATTGCTTTATTACAGCTTGCATTTGACGTGCATATTCCCTTCGGTCAAAAACCAGGAATAATTGCGGTAAAAAGTGTGAGGACGGCTCCCAAGCCTTGTCCTGCGGACGGTATGTTTTAGTGGGGTTTTTTATGTTTGTAACTTGTGCGCGCTTGCGCATTCACACACACACACACACACACACACACACACACACACACACACACACACACACACACACACACACACACACACACACTATCACACACACACGCACATACACACACTCACACACACACACAATCATACACACACACTGACACACACACACGCACGCGCGCGCGCGCACTCACACACTAACACGATTATTTTGTTGCTTGTTAAAAGCCAGCGCTGAATGTGGAAACAAAACAGAACATCAAATAACACAGGCGTTGGGATGATCGCTGCGTAATTGGTCACTTCTTAACACTGGTAGTACATGCAGTAGTAAATAGCACTATTTCCCATGTTAAGAGGTACACGATAGTCCTATGCCTGTGTTAAATGCTAAATAACCAAATAAGCCTATGACATGGCAGGGACGTTTACATTAACTTAATATTAAAATATTACTCATTTAATATTAATATATTACTACGAGTTAAGCTTTGCCAGTGGTTCTCGTCAAAAACCACCGACAAAGCCTAACTCGTAATACAACGATATTGTCTTAATCTGTAAATATGTATAAGCGTGAAGTATGCCCTTGTAAGAACCCCCAAGCTGAGCAGATTTTTTTCGACTGTCAGTCAATTAAATCGCGCTAACTGCGCTGGGCTGGAAATTTCCGTCTACGGTATTTTATAATTTAATACATTTTCACTTATTCTTTTGTATGAAACTGTTACCATAGACCGAACACTACGCGTGCATATAGTTGATTTTTGTTAGTTTTGTTTGTTTGTTTGTTTGTTTGTTTGTTTGTTTGTTTGTTTGTTTGTTTGTTTGTTTGTTTGGCATATAACCCCCTCAGTTTTCATTATACAGCTTTCTGTTTCTTCGCCGTTTTGGTCTTTACGTACAGCCTAAACAGGGCCTTTGCTTGGAATTTTCTGTCGTTGAAATTATCTAACGTATTCAATTATTCAGTTATTGTTTGTACCAACGGTAAAACTTACCACCTACTTGCAGTTCTTTTTCTTGGGTAACCCGCTAAATTGTTTATTTATTAGCATTATTGTGCTTTTTGATTTGACTGAATGAAGATTGATGAATGGGTGTGTTTGTACTGAGAAATGTGACTGGCGAAAGACGTATTTGGGTAGAACGTTTTGCTGAGCGAGTAAGTCGTCATAGTGTCTGATGTGAATCTACTTATTACATGTTGCATGGTAACACGTGATAAGAAGACACCCGGTGCCTTGAGAACGTGCGACCAGGGAAAAAGGCGAATAGAAGTCAATGAGAAAAAGTGTAAAGAGTCTGAAAGAAGACAAATAACTTTATCACCACTTACGTTCAACTTATCATTTACCTACCCATATTTAATATCCATGGACTACAGGCAGAGCAGATACGTGAGAGAATTGTAATAGGACAATACAAGGATATCGTGGCAGGATCACGGGAAGACAGAAAACACTAACAACATAAACTAGGAAAAAAAGAAAACTCCGCCAAATGGGGCTGACGAGCTTAACTGGGGACTCAAAGACGTAAACCCCATCAACGTCCTTCAGGGCAGAACTAAATGGGGACAGAGACTTGAATCGTGCACTAACTGCAGTTAAACGATACCAAACGACCATTTACACCTGCATATTTGTAAAATATTAAAAGACTACAGGCAGAGCAGAAAAGATTTACAATTTTTAAAACTACAGTGAATGGACCTAGAAGAGAAAGATGTACAAGCCTTAAAAAAGAAAAAAAAATTATTGTAGCTCTAGTCGAAGGGCACATTTATTCACATTTTCAAACCTCTAGTGACATTGTGCATATTACGGTGCAATTACGTATTATGCAAAGAGTTAAACTATTGTTTCTGATCAGGACAGATATGTCACTCGTCGATCTTACGTTGTTCCATTGCACGAATTTGACAGGTGACTGCAGTTTTGAAGTGATATGTCCCCATTGGCCTTATAACCAACCCACGCCAGCCTTCTGGGACTACGCGTCGAGCTCACGCATTCCCCCTAAAGGTCCTTCTGATGACCACACGTTCAACAACAAGCGCGGTAAATATATTTAGATTTGCGAGTTCTCTTCTGTTCTCGCATGTTTTTCTTTTGGTTTGCTTTGCTTTGTTTTGTTAGCTCAGGTTACCTTAGGTTAAGTTAAGTCAGGTTACGCGAGATAACGTTGCGTTCCTTTCCAGTAAACTCATACTCAAACTCATACCTCCTGTATCTGAAAGTAGGGAGGTGACCCAGTCAACAGAAATCACAATACGCTCGACCAGTCCTTGCAGCCAATAAACGGATAAAGAAATAAAAATGGTTTTCATATGTCTAGCGTGTGAAAAATGTACTGGAATGTCATTATAGGGCTAGTGTGCATCTTGATTATATAACAATAAAAAGAATGAGGCGAGTGTGTGTGTGTGTGTGTGTGGGGGGGGGGGGGGTATGTGTATGTGCGTGCGTTCTTGTGTGTATGTGTGTTTCAGGTCGATACCTGTATGTCAGTGGTCGGGGACAAGCTAATCTGACCAGCTCCTACCTCTCGCCACACAAGTGTGTGTCTTTCTGGTACTATTGTACACCGGGTACACATAATTCCCTGGCACTTTTACAAATCAGCGGCGGTGTTTGGGCAAATGTTTGGAACAGCTCTGAGAACACGTGTACAGAAATGTGGACCTCTGCTCGTGTTAGTCTTCGGAATACACGTGTTGTCCAAGTACGTTCTCTCTCTCTCTCTCTCTCTCTCTCTCTCTCTCTCTCTCTCTCTCTCTCTCTCTCTCTCTCTCTCTCTCTCTCTCTCTCTCTCTCTCTCTCTCTCTCTCTCTCTCTCTCTCTCTCTCTCTCTCTCTCTCTCTCTCTCTCTCTCTCTCTCTCTCTCTCTCTCTTATAGATCCATGAGCAAGAAACACAGATTTCTACGAGTGCATATTGGCAGCAAGGGTGCGTGGGATTATATTTTTCCGTTTTGCTGTCCGAATTCATGTCTTCAGAACCACAATCCACAAAACAGGTCGGTCTTATGAGTAGTCTTTGAGCGTTTTGATATAATTACACAGCTGGCCACAGTGATTAATGCGTGAAATCCTTTTTTCTTTTAATATTCTAAACATTTTTTACCTCAATGACCTTTGACCTATGAATGATCAAGCAAATTAGTATGCATGGAACGGTCTTATCGTCATTTACTCTTATACACAGTTTGATAGAGAAGTGCAGGTGTTTATACAAGGAACAAAGTCTATAAGTGATAAACTTTGAAAAGATAATCTTTTGACCTTTTGTGACCTTGACTTTTGCCACAGTTTTGTTGAATTCCCTTTGACCTATGAGAGGTTAAGTAAATAGTATGCACGTACAACGTTCTTGTCATTTACACCCAAATGAACAACATTCGGGACTTAAGGTTGTATACTATACCTACATTTTTTAATTGAAAACTGCCGCTTATAGGGTTTTTTGAGAGCCTTATTGAGTCTGGAGGCTATTGCCACCCTGAAAGACCCATGGTCCCGGGCATATTTGTAAGTTACAGCCGTTTTTCTGAGGTACCCCACGGGAAAAAACACGCAAAATAGCCGATTTCAGAACACAATAAAAATTTATCGAATAGTGTGTTAAAATGATAAAGAAACATTTCGGTCACTTCATAAAGTATGTTAGTATTTTCTCGTAAAAAAAAGTGTGTTCTGATAATTGGAATTCTAAGTGAAATCTAAAAAAATGTATGTTGTAAATTCGCAAATTGCCCGGATGTTATCAATAACATTACAAGTGTTTGCAATGTTGGGCAATTGCTCAGGCCCTTTTTATTCGATAAAGTCGTACTTTATGTTATAACTATCACATTGATTATGAAGAAAATATGGGGTCCCGCACAAAATTGGGCACTTTGGGTCGTTTTCGAGTGCGTATTCAATAAGGGATACAAGCGATGTCTGACTTCCGGCAGATCATATCTCCGCCGTAGCCGGTAAGGGAAAACGACTATGCCAAACTTACAAGGGAAAACCTAAGCCCAAACTCTTGCAAACTACGCCCAAACTGCTAGTCCTCGATTACTATTTGTGACAGTAAACTGAACTGGAATAAACAACAACGGCAGATACGGGATGAAAACGTTTATCTATAAGTAATTAAATGCACGAGCTGTTTCTTAGTAATTTAGTTAGTGCAGTGGTAAGGTACTTTTCTTTGCCACGCAGTGACCAGGGTTCGAGTCCCGTAAATGGCGATATTTTTTTTTCCTGCTCACATTTGAAACCCATACAGTTTCTACTTGGCTAAGCAAAAAAAAAAAAAAAATTAACGCGTTATTTTTTTATTTTTATTTTTTAAATATGCGATTATCATCACTGTGGTAATGTGAATGTTAAACCATAAACCAAACAACCGGATTCAGTTTTGGATAAAAATGCACACTGTTTACCTCGGTACATTTGTTCATTCATTTTTTTCAGCCAGGCATTGTGTGAGCATGTTTACATTCATTCAATCATTTACAGCTTCACTGATGAAAAAGCACACCAAAGAGTGTTGTCACAGACAGTTTTTTTTTATAATTTTTACTGGCATCATCTACAAATATTAATTGATGTGAATTTGTTTTAATATACCTGCTGCAAGAAATGCTACATGCTCCTTTGGCGTCTCCGTGAAAGCAGGTCGATGAACATCTCTGGTTGAAAGATGTTTGTAAACAGATTGGTAGTGGATGTACCTATCTCTCTAGCTGAATCTCAGTTTCCCAGCAGTTTTTGGTTACAAATTATAAGGAAACAAAAACACTACACTACCACCGAGCCACCCAGCTCCCCCTCAAAATACAGCTTTACTGCAGAACATATTTCAACTACATGTAACATTATTCACATTTACATTGACAAAGTGCTGACTGTATACAAGCTATTTGGGAGAAAAGTGGAGCTGATGTCATTTTTAGTTGTGGGCATGCCAACGGAGACCGACACCGGCAACCACTTGCTCATGAGGTATTTATTTGGGAGCCAACTGCACAGTATATAAAAGAAGGGGGATAGGAGAGAAGGAATGACAGACTTATCATTTAGAGCCTTCCACTACATATATTATTTTGCTCATATACTATATAGAGAGAACAATGAACAATGAACAATGAACAATGAACTTTTATTTTACAACGGTAGAAGTATTTGGTTACAAGACCAATTTTCAAACTTGCCGTTGCTACAAACTACTTATCAACGTTTTCATAAACAAAAAGAGAGGGAGAGGGAGGGGGAGAGAGAGAGAGACCATGTACCATCACTGTAGTCCTGATATAATTCAACATTGCACATCCCACAACATAATAACAGTGAAATGCAGTACCAAACTACATTACACAGATACTGTGCACAATGTTGGCATGAAAATCAAACAATACTGTTACCAGTACCACACTGTGTCCAATTGCAGCACAACAAAGTGAAATGCAGTCTCAAGCCCCATAACTTGCACTGCACAATGCTGATGTCAACACAAAATACCATAACAACTGAATAACAAGGGTACAATGCACTGTGTCACCTAGTCTGCATAATATAGGCATCCACACCAAACAATACCTGTACTGCTCTTGATACAAAATCGACCATATAACGCTGGCAAAGTGTCTACAACAGAGTCTGCACCATGCTGGCCCGTAATCCAAGCAATACCATTGCTGCTCTCCAAAAACTCAACATGGTGCAGGCTATCATGTCACAACTGATTGCTGCATAGCACCCTGTACACAATGTTGGCATCAGTTTACTTTATTTAATTTTGGACCCGCTGGGGCATGAAAAATATCACAAAAAAACTTACATGAATGTGCTCAGAAATGAAATATTATCCTTATTACTACACTGTACGCATGTTCCTTAGCACAAATCACAAATGGACATGGATCATAGTCAGATCATTCTGTTTGCAGGCGTGTGTCATGTACAGTACATCTGTAAAACTTGTGAAATGAACCATGTGGTTAGCAATTCTGATACGATAAGTAAAGCCACACAGCTGAAAGTCAAAGATTGACAGTGGAAGAAAAAAATAAAACAAACACAAAGTACAGTACATATCATATGCCTATGATCAGTTATCACCCAACCACTTAAATCTGCTGTGACAGCTGGAGGGTAATGCAAAAACTGCATGGTCAACTCACTCTTGAGAAGTATTGCGTTTTTCATTGAGCAAGTCCACATTTGCACAACATTTTAAGCTGAGGGTTTAATGACATAAATATACATCCCCACGTTTCTATATTTCCGCACATCCCCTCTTCAGAAAGGACCCGTGGGTTTTATACTCTGAGGCCACTGACCATTTTCAGAATGAGCCCTGTATATCATTTTGAATCATGCAAAGCGGAGCAGTGATAAGTTTTCTCCTTGTCTCACACCGATGCTGCACAAAATCTATCTGTACCACTGTTTCCTACCCCATAAGTGTCAGCTGTGGAGTACATATTTTGAATGACTGATGTATGCCAGCATTTAGGAACTTGTCACAATAAAGACCTGTTCATATGATGAAATGTCTTCGAAAAATGAACACATTGTCAGTAAAGGGGTTTTCTTTGGATAATCAAAAACTAATACATATTAAGCTGCATTTCCAAATCGCGACATGACAGGAGAGTGACAAAAAGTAACTTTTCTGAGGGGGTCATCCAAATAAATATGCATAGGAAGGTCTTACCATCAGGTATCTCTTTACCAAGTTTAGGGTTACAGTTAGGAATACTTGAGAAAAAAAATCTTTGGGTAATATATGGATATCTTGTACCTATTTCCCGATTTCTTGTGACCCTTGACCTTTCTGACCTTTCATGCATACGAAATTAGTATGCATGAAAAGTTCTTACCACCTTGTACCAAGTCTGGGTTTGAAGTTGTGTATACTTGAGGAAAACATCTTTTTGGTCAAAATACAGATATTTTTCACCTTTTTACTGCACTACAAATTACAACATGGGTGTCAAATCGCTTTGTCACATTGTTATATGAAAACACACAAAGCACACCCCCATCACTGTACAATAGCCCCTGAACTGCTCGACTGCACGTTACAATTTTGTCGCCCCGCTGCTTCTATGTCGGGCTTATGGAAACACTCCCTCTTTATTTATATTTTCTCGAGTTTTGTCATTGTCACTTTGTTGTCACTGCCCCACTGCTGTTGTGTCTGCAGTTGAATAGCCAGGCCTAAAGCCTGCTTGCCCTGCTCCTAATATATGGCTATGCATCAGCTCAGGCAGTAAGGCACAGGCTTTTGCTGCATTGCGAATGATGTGACTGTCCAAAACCTTGACATAGTGGCCAGCCTGGTGGATGGACATCAAAATAACAGGACGTCTGCCCTCCTACACAGGACAATCAGTTCACTGCCTTTGCCTTCTCGTCGGTTGGCCATCGCGGAGAGATGTACCCGCTGAACTCTTATTCCCTCATCTTTCGCAACCTGCAAAAGATAATTTTGTATCAAAAAAAGTTCTGACATGCACATATTGCGTGCATATTTGCAAGTATTTATACAAAGTACATACATGCATAATATGACAGTAGTCAGAACATGAACAAGAAAGGCAATGTCCTTATGGTTCACGTGTATGACCAATCCACATAATATGTCTGTCCTTTTTTACCTTGGCTTGACTCCTCCAACAGGTCTCTGAAAATGTCTAAACATAAGTATAGGGCTGGATTTTGTCAGTGAAACCTGAGTATTTTTCCAAATCCCTTCATTTTTCACACATTTGTCAACCCTCTGTGACCCTTGACCTTTGTGAGGGGCTGATTACATTAGTAGCACAGAAAAGTGTTATCATCATGCCAAATTTTATTGAAAAGTTTGCAAAAACATTGATAAAAACTACAACTCTACCCGAAACTAACTTTTGTCACCCTTATCATGTGGTATCTCCATAGCAAGTTTGAGTTTGAAGTTGAAAATACTACTTGAGATGACCTTTGAAAGGTCACAGAAATTGGTATGTTTAGAATTATTTTACCACAAAGTACCCTTGTGCCAAGTTTGAAGTCTGAGGCTTGCATAGTCTTCGAGGAAATGCCAATGTTAAAGTTGCCCACAGGTAACAGACAGTTGACGGACGACCCATTACAAACACTTACTTTTGCTATCACACTTGCGCCAAAAATTAGACGCCATTGAGCTTGAAATGACCACAAAGGGTGTATACATATATCTAGAATCAGCATCAATATTCAAAGTGTAACTTGCAGAAATTGTCTCAAACAGGACACAACGCATTGCTGTTTAGCAACAGCACACACTGGACCAAATGGGTAGTATTCAGATTTTTCTAGTCTTTTTGTATGCACTAAGTGCTTATTAAAGAAAACGACAGTATTTAGAGACTTGCCCAACCCTCTAGTTTTTAAATCAAATGCAATATGGTGCCACTTGTTGACAGCAAGTGATTTTAGCATTCGGTGTTGTTGAGAATGCTGGTACTACTACTACACCATCTTCAACATAAAAGAAAGCATTACAGTGTGATGTGTTTATCCCAACCAGTTGTGTTTTGTTATGAACCTGATTCTATTCACAAATCAATCGGTATGCTTTACCTCGAGTCCAGGACAATAAGTGGTGCCTTCTCTCACTTTAGTTGATCCGCTGGAACTGGAATTGCCTGCTTTTAGCTGTGGCCTTCTCCTTTGAGCAAACATGACCTGACTAGCTCTTGCCTCTTCTTGGTGTAGGCATCATACTTCTGTGCTTGTTTGCAAGTATACCCTCTGGGCGTCACTCTGCAGTGAGATGTCAACAGCAGCACTGACCTGAAATGAAATACATGTTTATTATCGTGTTATTCGGCAGCATGGCAATTTCACTTCTGATCTTATTTCAGGGTGGGTCGGTTCCAAACTCCACAAACAGGGACTTTGTTATACAGTCTATAACTCAACGGACAGAGAAAAAAAAAGGTCCCTGAATTCCGGCAAGTATGAGTGCGAGTCAGTTATCATCAAGCTGTCGTGAGAGATATCTGGCACATATCAAACCAGCCGGGACCGTATTTCCTCCCCTCCTTTTTTGCTCCTGCGACTCCCTGACCAAAAGCTTTTCGAGTTTTTCAGTTCACGGATAGTACGACTGTGTCTTCACTTGGCCGTGTAATACACTATTTAGTTATAACCATTTTACACATTATTATCACTAGGCTGTTGTTTTCTCTCTCTCTTAATATAAAGTTTCATTTCATCTCTCTTTTTCTCTCTGAGAATGTTGTAGTTTAGCAAGGACAAACACGAAAAGAGGCCTGTGCGCCTATTGTTTCCCAAAACATGCGGGACCCGTACACACACTAAAAAAATTCTAAAGTTCATTTAGAACGCTGTAATATAAACAATTCCGCGATAACGCGGATGCTAAGGAGCTCGTGGGGCCATGCACAATTCGGGGCCGGTGGGGGGGGGGGGGGAGTCCCCCCCCCCCAATTCGTCCCTACATTTAGTTTACACATTACTACCTTCAAACTAATGTGAAATAAACTGTGAACACCACAAACAAGAATGGTGAAGCCTGGATCGCTCGTGTGCATTTAAAACTGATCATTTTCTTAATCTGAACTGTGTGACCTTTCCAAAAGGTGACTGAAATTTAAGTGCCATGCGTCTAAGCATAAGTAAAGGGCTGGCTTATGTACAGTTGTGAATAGTATTGGAGAAAAAATATCTTTTGTCAAAATATGTCTTTATTTTTTTTTTATACCTATTTCTTGATTTCTCATGACCCTTGGCCTGAACTCAAACTGGTAGGCTAAGAGTAAGAAAGGTCTTGCCACAAAGTATCCTTCGGCTACGTTTGAAGACTGTGGTTTGAATAGTCTCCGAGAAAATGCCAACATTAAAGTTTACCATGGACGACCAATGGCCCAGAACATAGCCTTACACTTGCTTCGAACATGAGCCAATGAAAGAAGGCATTACAGTATGATGTGTTCATTCACACCATAGTTGTGTTGTGTTCTGCACCTGATTCTCATCACAGATCTACTGTTATGATTTACCTTGAGTCCAGGAGAATAAGTGTCACCTTTCCTCACTTCACTTGCGCTGTGAGTGTGACCTTGGTCAGTTGGTGTAGACGTCATACTTCTGCGCTTGTTTGCAAGTGTGTACTCTGGGTGAAAGTACTGAGACTCCACAGCGAGAGGTCAACAGCAGTATTAGCCTGAAATTAAATACATGATTATTACTGTGTTGTTCGGCAGCATGACAATTTCACTTTGCGTGAATGAAATGCAGGAGCAGATTATTACTTTCAAAATAAATGCGACAAAAACTGTGTAAACCGCAAAGAACAAACAACAATGGCAAAGTCACGTCTGTACGCCTCATGCGCATAACTGATTCACAACCTGTGTGAACTTTCCAAAAGGTAGCTGAAATAAGTGTCACGAGTCTCAACATATATGATAAAGGCTTGCTTTTGTACTAGTCAAATTTGCATTTTTCACACATTCTATGGTCATCCAAAATGGTAGTTAACAAATATTAGGGTTTCAGTCAAAGTAGCGTTTTACTAGGTAACCCTTTTAATCCTGATACACCCACTGCTTGAAATAAATGTGACTATGATAGTTTAAGGGTGGTCTTGTCTTGTCTTGCCGTATACGCCCACAATCAATCGTGTTGATCATTATGGCACTTGAACAGAAGGTTTTGTATGCATGTCAAGTACGAATGCGGAGCTAATAATAAATCATGTCGCTACATGAATCATTGGCGTCTCATCCGCCAAGCTATTCGGGCACCATCCTTGAACTAAAAAAATGCTGGACCTATCTCCTAATCTGTAATATAGCCTTCATAAGACAGAGAATGGATGAGAAAACTAAGTTACTAAGTACTGAAAGCAGTTACTGAGTTAGTAATGCAAAATTCTCCCTTAGCAGGACTTTTTACTACACACAGTATGTTTTCCTAAATAATAAGCACTGGCACTGGTTTAATATCACTACAATGTGGACTACATTCCTTCCACCGTATTAGTAAAGGCTCTCTGAGAATGTATGGAAATGTTCTACTTCTAGGTGGTGACTGACATACATGGAATGCATGCCCCTGTCAACCCACAATAAAATGTAGTCTTCTTCATTGCAGGTAGGCTGTAACTGAATGTCCATGCATAAAAGGACAGTTAGCTATTGGGGTTTTACGCCGTGCAGGTGACATCTCACGGCGGTGCATAAAACTTTTTTCTACTTTAGTTTACCTTGTCTGAAGATTTTGTTGTTTTCCTGGCTGCCACGTATACGGCCCGTTCATTTTTTTTTTCTTCTTCTGAGAAATGGTTATGCGTTACTACTGACGCTCGATGACTTGTCACAACTTATGCAAAAGTATCTTATTTCTGAGGAAACACAACATTTTATGCATAGAAACAGTCAGCTTACACACCTATTTCAGACAGTATATATCTTTTGTCAATTATCGATAAATTGAGCTTGTTTGCAGTACGACTTGCCGTACAGCGTTTTTTTTCGGTGACCTCTAGTCTCAGGTCACGGCAGACGCAAGATAGCGGTATCTAAATGCGCAGAAAAGATGCGCGAAACAGGTGTGTCCTACAACCTTAAAGTTCAACAAATGTATAGCATGTGGCTGGGAATTTAACTTATATTCATCGTTCCATACTAGTAAAGTCAGTCACACCTTTCCAAGCAAACTGTTATTACAGAGATGAGCACACTTCTTATTCCTATACCATCAGTAAAAATCAAAAGGAAAACACAAGAAGAATGACGCAATGGATGCTTTAAAGCGGTCTGTACAAGAGTGGGCTTTGACTGCAAAACTTTGCCTTTAACTCGGGTTCTCATTATGTTTTGCCTCAGCGGATGCTTTTCCACTCTTCCTTCTACAATTCATATAAATGTGCACACGTAATGGAGGTCTTGTAGTGCCCCTGGTAAACGTCATTCATTGGTACTCTCCTACGACAAAATGGCTGCCCAAGCCGTGTACATATCATGTTTTGTAACTGCCATCTCATCAACAAGAATAGAATTGGCAACACAAAATCTAAACAAGAATTAAAGGAATTTACCCAAATCCCCCACGCCACCCCCCCCCCCTGAATCCTCCTCATATTCTAAAGTCAGTGCAAAATCAATTGTTGAAATGCTATCACTGGCGTCATCATCATCATCAGTCCCTTGCCCGAACTGGGTGTTGGGGGGACTGAAAGGCAGCAGCAACAGACAGTGCTCTCCACTGAGTTCTATTTTGGGCGGTGGCAAGCAAGTCTGACATCTCGAGTTCGGTCCATTCTTTTATGTTTGCGACCCAACTCTTTCTCTGACGACCTCGCCGACGACTTCCTTCGAGAGTGCCTTGGAGGATAGTCTTGGACAAGGTGTTGTGTCGGGTCACGTGGCCAAACCAAGCAAGCTTGCGCCGTTTCACGGTTGCCAGAAGGGGTTCATGTGGGCCCACCAGGGAAGTGACGATGCTCCGTACATATTCGTTGGTCTTGTGCTCGCGGTACGAGATGCGGAGCAACTTCCTCAGGCACTTGTTCTCAAAGGCCTGGATTTTCTTTTCTGAGTCTGCAAGCAGTGTCCAAGTCTCACAGCCGTAGAGTAGAATAGACACTATGAGGGACTTGTAAAGCCTGTACTTGATGGTGAAGCTGATGGAGTTACTTCGCCATATCCTGTCCAGCCTGGCCATTGCGGATGTTGCTGTACCTATCCTGATACGGATCTCTGCTATGCAACTACCGTCTTTGGACAGGGTGGCTCCCAAGTACTTGAAGCTATTGACCTCTTCTAGCTTTTGGCCATTCATGTGAATGTTGCTGCTGCTGTCGCTTGTGGTGTTGATCATCACTTTGCTTTTATCCGTACTGATCTCCATGCCATAAGACCCTGCGCTACTTGAAAGTTTGTCTGTCAGGTTTTGGAGCTCACTATTGCTGCCTGCCATGAGGTCAATGTCGTCTGCGAATCGAAGATTGCACAGGGATCTGCCACCAATAGAGATTGAAGTATGGTGGTCGTGGAGGGTTTCCTGCATGATCTTCTCCAGGAATATGTTGAAAAGGACAGGAGAGAGCAGGCATCCTTGACGGACACCGATCGTCATCCTGAAGAACTCGCCTGACTGATTGTTAAGTAGAACCGCGCTGCAGGCGTTCTTGTAAAGCGCTTCTATCATTTGGATCAGTCCCTCCTCTATGTTGAACGATCTCATGACTTGCCAGAGTCCGTCGTGCCAGACGCGATCAAATGCTTTCCTGAAATCAATGAAGTTGTGGTAGAGTTCGCGCTGATGCTGCAGATGTTTCTCGATCAGGACGCGGCAGTTGAAAATCTGCTCTACAGTTCTTCTTCCAACTCTGAAGCCAGCCTGTTCTTCTGCCAGCAGTTCCTCGGCGAAAGTTTTGAGGCGGTTGAGAATGATTCTAAGCATTACTTTGCTAGGGTGACTTATCATGGCACTGTTTCAGGTTTCCTTTCTTGGGGAGCGGGATCACTAGAGACTGTGTCCATTCTACTGGCCATTTCTTTTGCTCCCAGATCTTTTGACAGAGTGTAGTGAGGACCTTCGTTGTTACTTCTCCTCCATGTTTCAACAGTTCAGCAGGTACGTTGTCTACACCTGGAGACTTTCCTCCCTTCAGGCCGCGTACGGCTGCTTCCACCTCTTCAGCTAACACTGGCAGGTCTTCAGCCTTCCTGGCCCCAGCCTGGTTGTTTTGGAGGATGCTGGTGTCTGGCTCAGCCTTGTAGTTATACAAGTCTCGGCAGTACTCAGTCCATCTGTTTAGTACAGCAGTGTTTTCCGTAAGGAGTTGGCCGCTGCTGTACCTCTCTTTGGTCACTGGCGTACCTCTCTTCATATGGCAGTGAAGTCATATGTTAAAATGTTTCGTCATTTCAGTCAAGCATCAGACAGCAAACACTTGCTGCACACTGTGCATGCCACCCGCGAAACAGCAAACACACACCGAGCTGTACCACGAGGGTGATCTGACCCATAGCCACATTCAAAATGCTTAGCACTTCCGAAGGTGTAGCTTGACACCTGGGAGGAGGGGAACAACGTTGTTGAGCGTTTCTTGTAATTTATTTTTAAGTACTATAGATTTCCCAGTACCCCCACATGTATACAACAGTCTCACAGCCTGCAAGGGCATGAACTGCCAACAGGTGGGGTACAACGTTACGCTTTATGTTCTGTGGTAGAAGTTCCAATGTCTGTGACAGTTTTCTGCTTGCTGTTACCTTCCATCACCACAAGGCATGATGGTATCTGATCAGCTGTCAATCACTGTAAAGCTGACCACTGACCGCCTGGCCCGCCTTTTTGGCGCCTGCATCTCCGCTCCACTACACTAAGCTCGGCCGTCTGCTAAAGGCATAGATTCTCATGGGCGCTTGACGCCTGCGCATAAGAAGTACAGCTGGACAAAAGAGGCTCATGACAATCTATGCCTCTTGCTGCTATATACCCACTGAGACTTGACGACTGAGAGAGTGACAAGCTGTTTTAACTAACAAGGTAACAAAAGAGGCGATAGGAAATGGCAGCTAACTATACAGACATCTGGCCTAAAGTCTCTCTCCACAACACAAAAGAGCAGTTAGCAGCCTATTATCGCTACGGGACGCAGGTGAGTAGTCTTTCGAATGTTAGCTTGGATCATTAGTGCTTTGTGTAAATAGAGTTGGCGGGGTCAGTCTCTTTATTATAGGTCTTGGGTCCGTATGGCCGTATAGACAACAATCCCGCATTCAGTCCCTCCCTTTTGCAAGAGACATAGATTCTCATACACTACGACAGTCACAGGGGCTCATTACAGTGTACTCTTTTCCAGACATGTGCGACATTTTAGCCTGAGATTTTTAATCTATATTTACATCTTGTCTTAAGACCTTGCTTTTAGTCTGGCTGACCAGATTTTTACCCATCCCGCCGTGAGATGGCCTTAGTCGCCTGCTCGGCGTTAAACCCAAATAACTAACTAACTAACTCATTACAGTGTACATCGCTTGCAAGAATAGCGGATTCATTCCGCTGCGCTCCTACGGCCGCAGGATCTCACTGAGTCTGATAATAGAGAAGAAGACGTGCGTATAAGGCCATGTTGGTTACCAGAAAACGCACCACAACCAATCCACGCGCAGACGGCTACTGGACAATGCAAACAACAGTGCGGCGTTCTGGAGACACGTGCGAAACGCGAACAGAAAGAAACGAGAACAGCCCAAGATAAAAAATAGAGGCTTGGAAGACACATTTTCGCTCATTCCTAGACCAGCCGTTGACTCCAGCGGCTTCGCTCCTACTCTGAACATCGCTCACCCACAGCCTAAGCCAGCATACATTTTCCGTCCACCTGCAGCAGAGATCTCAGCGCTGCCACCCTGCACTACTTCCTAGCTTCCCCTGCCTACCACCGCCAGCTCTCCATCTGGATCATTGGTCTTCAGTCCTTTTCAGGGCTATTCCAGCCGCCGGTCTGTCTACAGCCAAGCCCTTCATTCTTCACCATCCAGGGTTGTCTAGTCCTTTTCAGGACTACCACTCTGCCCTCGCCAGCCATTGGTCCTCAACTCTTCACCACTACCTACACAGCTACTACTCTCCCCGTACCTCCAGGCCGACGAGACTCTGCTACGCAGGAAGGATACACCAGGCATAGTAGTCCAGACTCTCTTTTTATACAGTCGTTCTTAATCCCAGGCAGCTGTATTGTAGTTTTACATTGTAATTTTTTTATAATCTTAAACCCTGTGCACCACGTGCAGCCCATAAAAAGTGCAGGCCCAACTTCTCGGTCTACTGCACCCTTGACCCGTTTTGCATGGTTGTATCTTTGGCTTTATTATAGTCAACTCACACGTTTAGACTAAGTGTGTCACGTGCGCTCTAGTGCCGCCCGACCCAATTTCCCGGTTGCTCGTCCTATTAATTTGCTTTCTAGGTTATAGAGGTTGCACGTGAATGCCATTCACCTTGCTGCCTGGCAGCTCACTGTGCAAACAATAATCTAGGCCAAATGGCTTCTAGAACCCGTGGCCTGCAGGCCTCGCTGTCTGACGTTATTGGCTCCATTTCAGGCACCGGTGCTAGTGCAGTGTACTTCTGATAAAGATAGAAGTCGTTCCCCCTTACGGGACAAATAATATTTGCATATTATGCAAACAAAAAAGAAAAAACTCCAGACGCAAACCCAGCAGATCTCCGCGCCCTCGCGGAAGGCAGAGGTTGTCCCCCACCCACCCCACCCACCCCCCTCGACTTCACATCAGCACCCATGTGGTGAGCGTAGACCTCCCCCCCCCCTCCTCCCCCTCCCCCCTTCTGGGAAAATCTCTGTGGCGAGACGGAGAGCGTAGGCCCTCTCCTCCCCCTGGAATGAAAGTGGTATTGTGCGAAAGTGGTGATGAGAGTGGTGTTGAAAGGCTCCCCTCCCTCCCTGTGCCTAACCACACTTCTACCCCCGCTAACAAATTACTCGCCACCAGTCAAAATCGTACCGGCCTCCATGTGGCGTGGGTGGGTAGTCCCCTCAGTCCTTGACTGAGTGGACTAGCAGAGGGGTGCCATCTGTGTCCAGGATTAGGACTTGATGTCAGCAGATATGTTGTTCCGTCTTTTTCACTGGTCCATTTTTTAAGGAGCTGTGCTAACCCAGGTCCTACCATGTTGGATTGGTCCTTAAAAATACTCGTGAGCTTTTGGTCCTTTGCCGTGCTTGGAGACCCGAGTCGGGGGAGAAGAGGATCCTGGTGGCTGAGGTTCCCTTTGGGTTGCGGCTCACTGGTGCCAACACTCCACTTTGGCCTTGACTTCTGCCTGAACGGGAGGCTATTCGTACCGGCCTAGTCAATCGGCTCTTGTCACGTTGAGCCCTATCCCACTGTTGACATGCGGGCTGATATACGGAGCACCATGCTATAGCCTCTGCTGCTGATTAGGTGCACTACGCCAGTATTCTCCTGCATTCAAGGGTGTGATAGAAGGCGGTGGCTCAGACGGTTCAATCGGGCTTACCCCCTTGAGTATATCTTTCGAGTAGTCTCCATTGTGCGTCGGCTGGAGACCCGCCGACAGTTGCACTTTCCCTTGTTGGGCTCGGTGGCGGGCAGGGACCCCGGGGGATGAATATCTCTACTATTATAATTTGGGCAAAAAATAACGGTACATAACCACCGACTTTGAACATGACAGTGACTCGCCGTATGGCCTCGCTTCCTCATTGTCCATAGCAAGGTGAAGGAGAAACCTTTTTCCAAGCTACATCCTTTTTCTGGTGGAGGAGACCCTCAGGAGCCGTGTTGGCAGGCCTGATGCCCAGCGCCTCAGGTCTGGTGACTTGCTGTAGAGTGTCGTACCCGGGCACGCTCCAGCGGGCTACTGAGGCTCTCTTCCATCGGAGAGACTCCAGTGGAAGTCACACCCCACAAAACTATGAAATCGTCAAGAGGCGTAATCAAAGATCAAGCTTTGGCAGAACTGTCAGAAGATAAACTTGTACGGAACCTTAAGTCGCAGGGGGTGACTTACGTCAGGCGCTTCGCTTCCAAGCGAGGTGGTGGGGAGAACCGTCTCCCTACCATCATCCTGACGTTTGGCACCCCCACCCCTTCTACTACCATCTAGGGAGGTTACTACTCTTTGAAAGTGAAAAAGTACGTCCCACTTCCCCTCCGGTGCTTTAAGTGCCAAAAGTATGGCCATGGGCAGAAGACATGCCACCAGGCAGAGGTTTCATGCGCCCGTTGCACTAAGCCCAGACACTCTGCTAAGTCCTGCACAGCCAGCCTCCTGTGTGTGAATTGCCAGGGGGCGCATATGGCTTCGGACAAGAAATGCCCTCGTTGGATATCCGAGTGCAAGATTCAGTAGGTGCGCGTGGAGAAGGGGCTATCTTTTGCGGACGCGAAAAAGCTGGTTGACGACCCTGGTGCAGCTGCGGCTGCCCCAAACTCTAACACCTCTGTCTTTTAGTGCTGCGGTGGCAGGCAAGCACCCCACCAAAGACTTCTCATGTCAAACCCCAACTTCTTGGTTGGGGGCGGAGCCTCGGCTCCTCTCGCCCCTGGAGAGTAACCCTCCTCCCTTGGTGACGAGGTTCCAGTGAACGCAGAAGGCGGACACTGCCGGTTCGGTAGTGCCGCCTTTGTTGCCCCTAAGCCTCAGCCCCCACCCAAGCCTGTCAGTGTGGCTACTCCAAAGGCTTCTGGCTCTGGTCAGCCTTCTAAGGCCGCAAAACTCTAGCGGCAGGAACGCTGCCCAGGACCAGAAGTCTAAAAAAGATATGGGACCGCTGTGCGCACGAGCCCAGAAGGGGAACACTGATGTCCCCCTTCAAAACAAATATGCTGCATTGGAGGAGCAGATGGAGGGAGTGGAAGTTGTCGTTGCTGATGCTGCGGCAACTCCACTCCCTTCATCTCCGAAGAACCAAAGAAGGCCCGGGAGCCGGCCCCCCTCTGTTTCTTCAATTTCTTCCAAGGCAAAGGAAAAGGGGTGGGTGTGTGGGGAGGGGGGGCTCTAAACCCCCAGAAAAGATATAATCATGTACTCTCTGCTTCAGTGGAATTGTCGTGGTTTTCAAGCTAACTTTGAGGAATTACGTCTTTTAGTCAAGTTCTATAACCCCTCAGTAATATCTCTTCAGGAGACTTACCTGAAGACTTCTGACCCTGTGTCCTTTAATGGTTCTAAAGCTATGCATAAAGGCTCTGATTCGGAGAGGCGCTCGGGTGGAGTGGTTCTTCTCATTAGTAGTCAATTTTTATGTATCCCCGTTAGCATCGACACCTGTCTTCAGGCTGTCGCAGCTCGGGTTACCTTAAAGAAGAACATAACCATATGCAGTGTTTACCTGCCACCATCCCTGCGGGTCTGCAGCAATGATATTTTTAACTTAATAGATCAGCTGCCCCCTCCCTTATTCTCATGGGGGATTTTAACGGTCACGCTCACCTTTGGGGTAGTGACCACTATGATGGCAGAGGTCAGATGTTCGAAGATTTTTTTTCACCTTAACCTATGTGTCTTTAACGATGGCTCACCTACGTACTCTAACCCAGTTTCAGGATCTAGTTCTGTTCTAGACCTCACTGTGTGTGATCCTTCTCTCATGCTGGACTTTGACTGGAAGGTTCACGACGACCTGTGTGGTAGTGACCATTTCCCAGTAGTCCTGTCATTGGTCAGCTGTGAGGAGGATTCGCCGGTGGGGCGCTGGAATCTCAAGAAAGCTAACTGGCCTCTGTTCGCCTCCCTCTGTCAGTCTCGTATTACAGAGGAGGTGGTCATGTCAGCTGAAGAACCTGTTTCTTGTTTTACTTCTATTTTGTTGGACGTAGCAGGTGAAACCATCCTAGAACTTCCACATCAGTCACTCTGAAGCCGAGAGTACCATGGTTTAATGAAGAGTGCCGCAAGGCCAAAAAAAACTCGCAAATCTGCTCAGCGACGTGCTTTTCGTAATCCGTCGCAAGCGAATACTTTAACCTTTAAAGGACAGAGGGCGAAAGCCCGTTATATTTTTTAACGTGAACGCCGTGCTTCCTGTAGACATTTCGTCTCATCTTTATCTTATAGAACTCCATCCCAGAAAGTCTGGAAGGCTGTTCGAAGAATTAAGGGCAGGGGTGGCTCGGCTTCTGTCGGCCACCGTAGAGATGGTGCCAGTTTAGTCATGGATACAAAAGTGGCCAATTTGCTTGCCTCCACCATTGCCCATAATTCTTCAACATAGAATTATTCACCTTTCTTCCAGAGAGAGAAGGAGACGCGAGAGTCTTGGACTTGTGATTTTATATCGGATAATTCGGAAGACTATAATGCCCTTTTTACATTTTCGGAATTGCAGCAAGCCATGCAGAAAAGTAATGACTCTGCTGCTGGATTAGATATTATCCACTATCAGCTCCTAACACATCTGCATCAGGATTCACTCCTTGTACTTCTCAAGGCCTTTAACCATATCTGGATAACCGGTCATTTTCCGCCATCTTGGCAACAGGCTGTGGTTGTGCCAATCCCCAAGCCGGGTAATGATCCTTCCGGGCAACTACCGGCCAATCGCTTTGACATCATGTTTATGTAAAACTATGGAACGCTTGGTCAACGCCCGCCTGGTGTGGCATCTTGAGTCACAGGGTCTCATCACAGACCTCCAATGCGGTTTCCGGCGCTTCCGTAGTACAACTGACCATCTAGTCCGCTTTGAGTCGTTTATCTGAGATGCTTTTGTCAACAAGTAGCATGTCTATGCAATTTTCTTCGATCTTGAGATGACAATACCTGGAAGATATGGTATAATGTCTGATTTGTCGGACATGGGTTTTAAAGGGCGCCTGCCCGTTCTTATTCACAATTTTTTGTCTAACCGGCCGTTCCATGTCTGTGTGGGCTCCACCTTCTCCAACTTCTTTGAACAGGAGATGGGTGTCCCGCAGGGCAGCATTCTATCCCCTGTTTTATTTAGCATTAAAATTAATAACATTGTAAAGGCCGTCAAGGATATTCTGATTGCTCTTTGTTTGTAGACGACTTTGCTTTGTGTGCACGAGGTCGAGGACTTGCAGCCCTTGAGAGGCGCTTGCAGCTGTGCGTTAATCGCATCCAGGGGTGGGTGTCTCTCAACGGATTCAAGTTCTCGCCCTCTAAGACAGTCTGTGTGCATTTTACTAACCAGACGATTTTTTTCCAGAACCTAGCCTGAGCATTGCTAGAGTGCCAATTAAGGTAGCCGAGGAGTCACAGTTTCTGGGGGTCATCTTTGACAAAAGACTGACCTTCCGCAACCATATTAATTACCTTAGAACCTCTTGTCAGAAGGCCCTCGACGTTCTTCGTGTCGTTGGTCGTACTGACTGGGGTGCAGACCGCATTGTCTTACTTCGACTGTACCGGGCCCTTGTTCGGTCCAAACTGGATTACGGCTCTGTAGTATATGGCTCCGCTTCCAAGTCTGTTCTACAGCGTCTGAACACAATTCACCATCAAGGTCTCCGACTATGTCTGGGGGCCTTCAGGACGTCTCTAGTTCCTAGTCTGTATGCCGAGGCAGGGGAGCCTTCTCTCAAGCTCCGTCGCATCGGCCTCATGGTCAGCTACGTTCTGAAGCTGAAGGCCCATCCAGACAATCCTGCCTATGATTGTGTTTTTAACCCGTCGTTTGCAGAGATTTACGATGCCCATCCGGGAGCTGTCCGTCCACTTTCCTTCCGTGTCCGACCTCATCTGCAGGCGGCCGGAGTGAACCTGGACAAAGTTTCTGAATCTCTGCAACACATCACTCCACCCTGGCTACTACCAGTTCCTGATATCTTGCTGGACTTGACCGGCCACAAGAAAGACTGTACTCCACCAGTCATATACCAACAGAGCCTCAATGAACTCCTTTCAAGTTTTCTGGCTATTGTCGTATTTATACGGATGGGTCAAAGTCTGAGGATAGGAGAGTGGCTGCGGCTAAGTGTCTTCTCGCCATCCTAGACCCCCATTTAAGCTCCGCCTCCCTGACCATTCCTCTGTATTTAGTGCAGAACTGCAGGCAATTCTGCTGACACTCAGGCATGCCTATCAGTCTCGGGAACGGAACTTCCTGATTCTGTACGACTCTCTTTCTGCCCTGCAGGCCCTTCAGGGCGCAGGAACAGACCGCCCCCTGCTGGTGCAGATTCGAGAGCTTTACGCGGACTTGATGAAGGAATATTATGACATCATTTTTATTTGGGTCCCAGGGCATGTGGGCATCGAAGGCAACAGGATCGCAAAATTCTGCTGCCAACGATGCCGCAATGACCCTGTCCCTGACGCACAGACTGTTCATAGTGATTTCAAACCTGTGATTAGTGCGTACATAGCCCGCGAGTGGCAGTCCGAGTGGGACAAAGAGGAAGCGAACAAGCTATGGTGTCCGACAGTCTACCTTATCGCTGCGGCAGCCGCGGTGAGGAGACTGTCCTTACTCGGCTCCACATCGGACACACGTATGTTACTCACTCTTATTTACTAATTTACTAAAACAGGATGAGCGTCCATGGTGTTATGCCTGTGATGAGCAGTTTTCTGTTCGACACTTTTTGTTGTCATGTGCCTATTTAATTGACACAAGATATAAACACTTCACAGCAGACACCTTGAAGGTTTCGTTCCGAGATGTTCCACCGGACAAAATCTTCAATTTCTTGAGAGAATGCAATATTTTAACAAGATCTGAGCATTTATTGACTATGTGAATTTCACTATTTTGTCCTTTTTGAGAGTCTGTAGACGTTTCTTTTAAAGACTTGTGCGACATTTTAGCATAACATTTTTAAGGTATATTTACATCCTGTTTTAAGACATTTCTTTTTGTCTGGCAGACCAGATTTTAACCCATCCCACCGTGAGATGGCCTTAGTCACCTGCTCGGCGTTAAACCACAATAACCAACTAGCTTTGCCCCCCCCCCCCCCCTCTCGACTCCCCTGTCTTTTGGCATCAACACCCTCCCGGTTGATGCCTCCTCCCTCCTCCCGTAATCCCTCTTTCAAGCCTCTAGCTCTCAGTCCCGTGACGAATGCACCATCTCTCACACAAAATCTCCTACTAAAACCACTAATCAGTGAGCCTAACCAGGTTCCTGCAAATTCCTCCTCCGATCCATCCCTTAATATTATGGAGACTGATCCGGGGCCCCAAAGACATACCCTTTCAACCTGTTCGCAGACCACCAAATAGGAAGAAGCGGGGGAAGGGGGGGGGGGACCGGATGGTCCGCCCCCGGCCCCGGAGGCTGAGGTGTGGTGCAGCTTCCCGGTCCGGATTCGTGACCTGGGGACCGGCACCACACTTATACGCAACCATGGGACCCAACAAAAGCACATTTCCGATTGTGCGGGAGATCTCCCTTCGCTCAATCGGCCCGAACACATGGATCGTGGCCTGCCCCAACGTCCGTTTCCAGAAAGAAAAAAAAAAAAACTAGCTAGCAAAACTAACATAGGCGGCGCCAACGTGGACTGCTCTATTCCCATTCCTAAAGTGATTGGAATCGCCCATGGTATTCCCCTGGACGACGACCTCACCAGTATTACCTCTTCTTTCGTAAACCAGGGGTTTCATTATAGTCACTCGTCTCACTAACCGGGACGGCACTTCCTCCCGCGCTGTTGAGATATAGCTCATCAACCAAACCAAACTTCCTTCCAAGATCAAAATTGGCACAACTATCTTTCCTCTCGAACCTTTCGCTCCTCTAGCAGCACATTGTAACATCTGTTGCCGACTCGACCACACTGCTAAAGACTGCAAATCTAAAGCTCCAACCTGTGTTCGCTGTGGCAGTAGGGGACATGCCCGCTCTGCCTGCCCCCCCTTCTGCCCAGCCTAAATGTGTTAATTGTTTTGGGCCGCACAGTGCGGCCTACAAGAAATGCCCAAAAATAGCTCTCCTCCGAGAAGCTAACAAAATCCGAAATCAGACCTACATCCCCTACCCTGAAGCCATAAGACGCGCTCAACTCTCTCTTCTAAAACAAAACGAGGCGAAATCAGTCAAAGATAAAGCTCTTTCCCCGGATCTGGACCGTTCAGCCTGGATCAGGCCACCCGCTCGCACCCTTCCTCCTCAACCTAAAAAAAACCCCTCTCCTCACCCCCCCCCCCTCCCCGCCACCGTCGCGAGCGGGTGCCTCTATCCGGCAGAACCCCTGGCCCACACCCATCCAGGGAAGCCAATAAACCTCTTCCGCCTGTTCTTCCGCCCGCTGACACTCCCAATTCCTGTTGGTCAGGACTCTAATCTCCCCAACTGCAGGAAACATCTCTCCTTTCACATCCACCCCCCAAATGTTCCCACTCCTCTCTTTAGCCCCCATCCGGGTCTGCCCTGGGGGACGTGGGTGGGGTTAACTACTTTTTAGTTCCCAGGGTCACCCTGGTCAGCCCCACAGGGTGGGTTTCCCTTCTATTCTGGGGCATGTGCTTCTGTCTTCCCTTGGTCCATTCACCTGTATTTTTCTTTTTTAAACTCTCCCTACTGTCTGCACTGCCTGTAGCTCTTGATGTTGGATGTGTGTTGCGAAATGGTTTTAGCTTTATTTAGGCCCTATGTCGTAGGTTTATTTAATGTATTGGACCGGCTGGCGACATACATTCAATATTCTGTTTAGTTTTATTTTCACAAGCAGTGCAGGCACGTCTTGAGAAAGTGCTGTTGCTGTCGGAACGTTAAGCAATGTACAATCAATCAGTCAATCAATCCTCTCTTTAGCCACCGTCGACTTCAAATCTTGCAGAGAGTCCAAAACAATATGGAAAAACTGACAGAAGCTTTTCTATCTGGCGATCTCCGTGCCCTCCTAGCCGGAATCATGGGCTTTAATCAGCTCATTATTATTATGATTGCTTCCCTTCAGGATACCATTCCCCCCCCCCCCTCCTCCCCTCAGGGAGAGGCTTCCATGGGTCCCATGCCCCGCTAGACATGTCTCCCACGAGTCATACTTTGGCGGCGCTTGGCCTCCTCTTTCTGTCTAGCTTCTTTCTTCCTATTGTTATGGCTAAACCCGTCTCTTCTTCTAACATTAAGCTTAATATCCTTTAATGGAATTACAGATCCATTAACAGAAATTTGTCTTATTCGACTCAACATCTAAATAGCCATGTTTATCACGTCTTATGTCTTCAATCACCTAATTGTATTAAGTCAAATCTCCCAAATATTAATGGATATTATTATCCCCCCATAACCGACAAAATTAATGATTATAAGAGTAAGATTTTCACGTCACTTATATTGTGCTTGGAGTGCAACATGAATCCCTACTTACCCCCGTCCCCCTTCATCCACAATGTCCCATCTACAGCAATATTAATGTTAAAATCGCTACGAACACTATAAACATTATTAACAATTATGCTCCCAAATCCACCCACCGAAACGGCTTAACGTGGATGGAAACTCTCGATAAAGATAACTGGATAGTAACTGGGGATTTCAATCTCCACCATCATGTGTGGTATAAGAATGCTAATCGCCCCTCTACAGACCTCAACTAGCCGAATCCATAATGAATTCCAATCTTATATTACTTAATGATGGTCAATTCACCAGAACTCCGGATAATATGATAATCAACATCCCTCAGCTGTAGATTTAACTCTATCTTCTCCTAACCTCTATACTGTCCTGACATGGTCCCTGTTAAATGATCCCCTCGGTAATGACCATCTCCCTATAATCATCCAACTCGAAGGACACTCCCAAATAATTCATAACAATCCCCCTTCTACCCCTAAATACCACTTTGATAAAGCGGTTTGGGATAAATACAGACAATATTCTAAATGTAATCAGAAAATTCCTAGTGATCATAATGTTGATGCTCTATGCAAAGACTTCACCAATCTTTTACTGTCCGCCGCTGACCTAGCCATTCCCCGTAATAAGGGCGCCCCTTCTGGCAGGCCCATAAACCCCTGGTGGTCGGACGACTGCAAGGTTGCAGTCAAAAATAAAAAGTACGTATAATGCCATGAAATTAGCTAAAATAACCTGTAATAAAACCATCGCTATTGCTAAATTAATTTTTTTTCAAGCAAAGATCGAAGAAGAGATCCATAATCCCATTCATCTTTCTAAAGCCTGGAAATTACTAAGGAAAATTAAAAATAAATACCATCCCTCTCCTGTCCCCCCTTCTCCACCTTGGACAGATAATAAACTCTGATACCGACAAGGCTGAACTTTTTGCCTCAACCTTCGTCGGTATTAGCTCCACCCATAATTACCCGACCTGAATAAAAACTTCCGTCTCGTGGAGGAACAAAAACTTGACTTTGTGACTCCCCCTCCGGACAATAAACTTACCATAACCTCCCATTCACCATGGACGAATTAAATGCTGCCCTGAATAATATTAAATATATCAAATCGGCCTCCGGTCCTGATAATATTTCTTACCCGTTTCTAAAGCAACTCCCCACCGAAGGGAAGCAATCACTACTTAACCTTTTTAATACCTGCTATGAGACCGATTCCTTCCCCACTGCTTGACAACACGGAATCGCCATTCCCATTCTTAAACCCCATAAACCAAAAAAATTAAGTCAGTTCTTTCCGACCCATCACTCTCAAGTCTCATCTGAGTAAGATCATGGAGAAAATAGTTAAGGCCCGACTGGAATACTACCTAGAGAAGAAAAATATTATTCCTGCCTGCCAGGCTGGCTTTCGAAAATATCGTTCATGCACAGACCAACTCTATAATCTCTCTGCTTCAATTTAAAAAAACAATAATTAAAAAAAAATATTTAAAAAACGCCTTTAAACGAAAACGAAACGTCCTAGCCTGTTTTTTCGACGTCAAGAGGGCCTTCGACGTCGTATGGCACAAAACAAATTGCTGTCAAAATTGAAGAACATTGGACTTTCTGGACACTTTTACCTTTTTCTAAAAAAAAAAAAAAAAATTCTTTCCCGCTCTCTGCAAGCTAGAGTCAACAATTCTTACTCTAAAACTATACTACAGACTGCGGCGTCCCTGAAGGCACCTGCCTGGCGCGCACATTGTTCAACATAATGCTAGCCGACCTCCCCTCTTTTCTTAGGAAATCCCAGCTAATCGACCATGCTAAGGACCGTCCTATCTCGCTCTCGCAATATGCTGATGATATTGCCATCTGGCAACCTATCACAATCAAAATAAAACCAACATCAGTGAAAAAAAAGCATCCTATATCACAGAGCATTCCAACGCAGTATTAATTTAATCCAAGACTATATGTCTGTCTCTACTGATAAAACGCAGCTTATTCTCTTTTCTCAGCGTGCTATCCGAAACAAACTTAAATTTACTGTAACCAGCGGTGGAACTACTCATCTCCTTCCTTTTTCATCCACTAATAAATTCCTAGGGGTTACTTTCTCCTCCGCCCTTTGCTGGACCCCGCACTTTAATAATTTAATTCTAAAAGCACAGCGTGCTGTTAATCTTATTAAAACTATCAAATCCCAAACTTGGGGTCGTAACATATCTCTTCTTCTGCATCTTCATCATGCCTTAGTCCGGTCCAATCTTACATATGGGCAAGAGTGCTTCTTTGCTGCCCCTATCTCCGCCTTAAGAAAATTAGAGAGTACTGAAATGCGTTCTCTAAAATATATCCTAGGTCTTCCCTCCCACGCCAATAATATGGCTACATATAACCAAGCAGGTCTGCTCCCCCTAGATTTGTACCGTAAAAAATTATGTTCTCTATATACCATCAGACTTCATTCGACTGAAAATAATGCTTTATACATGTATAATAAAGAAATACGAGAAGACTCTCCTCCTAATATAAACCAATTACTTACCCTTTCAGGGTACACTAAGGAAGTCTTTTCCCTCGCTAAAATCTCCTCACAGTTAGTTAGTCCCATTTCTCTTCCCACCCCCCCCCCAACCCCCCACCCCCCTCCCCCAGGCCCCCCTGGACTCTCCACCCTGTTACGTTATTACTGAAATTCCAAATGTAAGTAAAAAAAAAAAAGACATACCGTCCCTACAGAAGTCATGCACTATGGAATACCTTAGTCTTAAGTACCCAAGTGCTATCAAAGTCTTTACCGAGGGTTCTGAACTAAAAGAGAACCAGGTTGGAGGAGCCTATGTTATTCCTACTCTACACAAAACTGCTCGCTTCACACTCAGCTCTGACTGTTGCATTTGCACAGCAAAGCTAGTGGTCATCTCTCTGGCCCTTCAACACTTGCTGGCTCTTCCTCTCCAGGTTTACCAAATTCTTATCTGCTTTGATTCCCATGCGGCCCTACGGGCCATTATTTCTAGTCACACTATATCGCGCCCAGAAATAACCATCGAAATTAAATACACCATTCATCAACTCCTTACCCGCGGGATCGATACCGTTCTACAGTGGATCGCTTCCCACATGGATATCCCTGGTAAACATCTCGCGGACAAGGCGGCTAAACTTGGCGCTTCTGGAGCCCCCGGTTCCATCTTAAGAATACCTTTAGCCCCCGCCACTTCAGAACTCACAGCTAAAATTAAAACAACCATTAAAACGATCCTTTCCACTAGACTTAGTCTTCTGGCCGACAAATTCCCAGCTATCCCAGTCTTTTTTGCTAAAAAATGTCCATCCCACAGTATTTCCCCCTTCACAAACTCGGTCATACATAGACTCTTAGACTCTTCACCAATAGCTGGCACGTGAAGTTCTCCCACCCCACTTGCATATGCGGCGAGGATTTCGACCCACAGAACGCTCTCCTGATATGTCCATATTTCACTGAAGACTGTGCGGACCTTAGAAGAAAATTTCCTGATGCTAATTCTCTACCGACTTTATTATTTATATTCTGATCCTCAAACGTTTAGCGTAATTATCTCTGCCACGAGGAGTCCACGGCTGGCGCCCCTGATCTAGGCTAGTCGTCTCCTGATATATCGTCGGTTTTTGTTGGGGTTTTTTGTTTGTTTTGTTTTGTTGTTGTTTTTTTCCCCCCACTGACATTCTACCGGAGCCCGCAAATCCCCCAGTCTTGTTCCTCACACAGGCCTCGTGTAATCCCTCTAACTTATACACTGGTTTCCCTCCATGTGCCGTGTGTTCTGCTATAAGCCTAGCTTGACCCATATATGCTTCCCATTGGCGTGCTGTCCCTGAGCCAACTACTTTAATAATTACTTTTCTCTTTTCAGCTCACTCGATATTTGCTAACAGATTATATAGGTAAATATAATATATGCTTGTATGTGAGTATGTATGTGTGTGCGTACGTGTATATGTACGTAAGTTTGTTTGGGTTGTTTTTTTGGGGTTTTTTTGTGTTTTTTTGTTTTTTACATCAATCTGACGTGACCACCAAGAACGACCTCATTTGAGCTACTACCTTGTTTTTAACTCGCTCTCCATAATGAATTTATCCTATGGTCTAAGTGGTCTGTCTGTAGGCTGTAGGATCAGCAGAAACAGTGTGTGAAACTTACACAGCTGATCTAAAACAGTGATGCAGCAGGTCATACCAGGATCTTAAACATTTATTTAATTTCGAGCCTTATTAAATTTATATATCTATTTTAACCGCGACTATTTACCTAATTAAAAGAATCTTTAGCCCCACAACATTTGAAGTCTCTTTTTTTTTTTTTTTTTTTTTTTTTTGGTTGCTGTTGCTGTTGTGGTTGTGCTGTTGTTGTTGTTGTTTTAACATCTGTTTAACTATGTCTCTTATCAGGTTTTAACTTGTATAGCTGACTCCACTGCTAGCATAATCACGTGCTCAGCGCATCTCATCCACCCTGCAGCGCTACTAGAGTCCCTTATGGGAAGATCTTTTTTTAACTCTCCTCCTTAGCCTTAAAATTAAATTTCTAACTTTTATCCTTGGACTTTCATGCCTACATCGCAGGGACGTTTAGACTTTTAAATCACACTTATCACTTCTTAACTCAATTTAACGTGTATATATTTCCTTTTCCTCTTTCTCCTAGTAATTTAGATGTATATCTGGTCCTTTTACCTTACAATTTTAACATTGATAAGAATAAAATATACGGTATTTGTTTTATTCAAGGACCGTTGTTACTGGTTGCTCCGAACGGCCTGTGTGCCCTCGACCTCAGTGCATGATCTCTAAAGATAGTCGATGACCGCGGCCTTGGTGCTACTGGTCACCTTCTCCAAGTCGAGGCATGTTAATATTCAGCTAGCCACTATCCCCGCTGGCTTCCTGGCCCTGTTGCGACCAGCCCAAACGTATAGGATATTCATATATTCTATAGGGCCGCGGCCCTTGCGCTGCTAGCTTTCTTGCTGCCTGCGTCTTCGTCTCTCCCTTCCCTTTTCCCCCACCCTCTCTCCTCCCCCCCCCCTTCCGGAGGGGGAAAGGGGGGGGGGGCTTCCGGCGCGGTCCGAGCGATTGCTTGTGTACTCCCGGGGCCCCAAGTGGGGTGGGAGTGACGGAGGCGGATCGTCCTCCTCTCCCCCCGTCTCCCGGGCTTTCCTATATAGGGCGGGTTCGAGTGTTCATTCGCTTGCCTAACTCTGGATTCTCGGGGGGGCTGGGGGGGGGAGGGGGATCACCTCCCCCCCCCCTCCACACACACACACCCCTCCTAAAACCCGATCGTCCCTCATACGCCTTTTGGCGTGAGCAGGAACAGTAATCTGGACTCTTACCTTACATGTCATGTTATACATTTAAATTGGGCAGTTCAGGCAGTGTTTTTAAAAATAATTTTTGCCTTGTTTGAAATTTTGTAGTAGGGCTGAATGTTGAATTTGCTGGAAATGTCTGGTTAGCTGAGTGGAGTCATGTTTGGTGCTTTGATTCATACCATCCTGAGCTTATCCAGTGACAATTGTGGGCCTGTGTTGAGTTGCCGTTGACGTAGTGATTTGAGGGGCACGCTGATTTCAGCTGTGCTTGGGTGTGGGATTGGTAAGGAATCAGGTTCATAGCCAAGAAATGAGACTGTCAATGTGCTGTTTTTTGTTGTTTTTGTTGTTGTTTTTGTTACTTTGTGCATGGCAAATGTGCAGCTGGTGGGCGCTAGTGTTTTTTAGGGGATTGAAATATTAGGGGATGCCTGGGACTGACTATGGCTAAGAGACTGGACATTACGGAAACGGCACTGTGTTCCGTGGCCTGTAAGGGCACCACATGCCATATGTGACATAGATCAGAAGCTGGTTTAGCGTAACCATATCATTGAGTTTGGACTTTTGCTGTTGGAAAACTGAGAAAATCATGAACAATTTCAATTTTACCAAACAAATCGCTGCGATTGCAGTTTTATAGGCATTTTTGCATGTTTTGCGTCGCAACACCCTGTTTACCTGCACTGTGAGCTATGGTTAATGTGTTCATTTAATTTTTGTCTTACAGGTAGTCATGAGTCTGACCTTCGACCTTGAGCTTTGATCTTGACCTTGAAAGGGGTGGGGTTTGGGGCGTTCAGTTTGATAAATGCGTTAAAAACATGTACTTTTTCAGTTATTAAAGTTGTGGGGTGAATTGGGGTGTGGTGGGGGGTTGGAGGTGGGGGAGAGGGGGCTTAAGGTAAAAGGTTAAGATGAAAACTACAATGAAACAGTGTCAGCATGTTCATTTCATCACAGCTGACCTCAGAGTGAAATAAGCTGCCAAAATAGTGTGTCATGCAGAAGTGTTATTTTGCATGATCCAGCTACACTGGCTGCGTCTGAGGTGTCATTCTGCTGTAATTGTCATTAAGGATGTCTCTGGTGTCTATTCTGAGCCAAACACAAGCACTTTTACACTGCGTAAAGCTCATTTGAGTGCATTGTTATGGGACCAGCAGTTGCGGCCACCAGTACAGGCTTTTACAGGAGTGTTCACAGGTTTGGCACACACATGCCTGCTGCATTTACAACATGGGTTGAGGTCTTTTGAGACTCTGACAAGTGTGTTTTATATAAAAATGAACTGTACATAACCATTTTTCCCTGCTACCTCCTAAATAAGCACTCTAGACACTTGTTTGGGTATGCGGTGTGTCCCGTATAGCATAGTTTTGGCTGTTTTGTGTAGTCTTTTGTCTGTGGGTTAGTTCAGTAGACTTAATGTTTAAATTACACAGCTGTTTCATGACCCTTTTGACTGTGGACAAGATTGCAAGCAGCATATAGGGCATGGCAGCTGGTTACAGGCCTCGTCCTGCTTGTTCTCACCAGACAATAGGGTCAATGAGGATGCCTGGGCATTGTCTTTTTGGCTGCCCTGAGATACACAAGGAAATGGCCTTGGGTCTGAAAGCTCATTTTTCATCAATCTCAGTGTCATGGTAACCTTTTTCAGTTGTCCAGCCCACCAGAAGTCAGTTTGACTGTATTGCATGTGTGTGTAAACTTGGAAAAACAGAAAAAGTAGGGGGATGGGTAGTGGAAAAATATGGAGAAAAAGCTTTCCTGTGCCTGTGTCTCAAATGCAACATTTCTGAAGATCAGATATATTACTTGATGTCCATGCCAATTTTGGAGGTATTCTGACCATATCTAGTGTGTTTTTCATTGCATCAGATATGCATGATCCAACACATCAACAGCATAGTGAACGCCACAACAACGCGCTTCACATAATGGGCCATAACATAAAGATGCAACAAGATTCATTGGTGTCACTTTGGGTTTGACTTAGCTAGTGTCTAAGGGTTGCACTGATGGCAGATTGAATGGTGTTCAGGTGGGACAGTTTCTCTTACAGGTCATGTCATATATTGAAATTGGGCAGTTCAGGCAGTAAGAGGACCGGTGTTTTTAAAAATACTTTTTGCCTTGTTTGAAAATATTAGTAAGGCTGGATGTTGGAATTTGCTGGAAATTTCTGGTTAGCTGAGAGGAGACATGTTTGGTGCTTTGATTCATAACATACTGAGCGTATCCAGTGAACAATTGTGGGCCTATGTTGAGTTGCCGTTGACGTAGTAATTTGAGGGGCACGCTGATTTCAGCTGTGCTTTGGTGTGGGGTTGGTAAGGAATCAGGTTCACAGCCAAGAAATGAGACTGTCAATGTGCTGTTTTTGTTGTTGTATTTTTTAAAATTTTTGTTTGGTTTACTTTGTGCATGGCAAATGTGCAGCTGGTGGGCGCTAGTGTTTTTTTTTAGGGGATTGAAATATTAGGGGATGCCTGGGACTGACTATGGCTAAGAGACTGGACAGTACGGAAACGGCACTGTGTTCTGTGGCCCTTACACATTTTCGCACTGTGCTCAGTGCAGTTACCGGACAGGGACGATCCGGAATTCCCGCTGCCAACGGCTTGCTCTTTTGCTGGGCCGGCGGACTCGGGAACATGTAGGCACGTGCCCGAGTTGGACGGTCCAATAAAAGAGCAAGAGGTCAGACACGTTGTGTGCAAACTGAAATCTGGGAAAGCGGCAGGCAATGATCAAGCGTTATCAGAGCACCTGAAACATGCAGGTGATACTATTGTGCCATTTTTCACCCATGTACAGGTCTCTACAAAAATGGTTCACATGTTGAAAGCCATGTATTCCTCTGTTCACGCGTGTATAAGGGCGGGCTTCCAATACTCTGATTTTTTTTAATGCCCCGTCAGGGTCAGGCAGGGTTGTTTAGCAAGCCCTGTAATTTTCTCGTTGTTAATTAATGAAGTTGCAAATTACATAAATGAAAGTGGTCGACACGGAGTACAACTATTTGCCCTGGTCTGAGGGAACTTTTTTCATTACTTTTTGCGGACGATGTAGCGTTATTGTCCACAAGCGCTGTGAGGCTGCAGAACCAGATAACGAACCTCAAGCGCTCTTCAAAAAGACTTGGTTTAGAGGTTAGTCTCGAGAAAACCAAGTTTTTTTTAGAAAAGGCAGGCGGTTGCCAGCGAAAGACAAATGGCATATTGGTGCAAACGAATTGAAGTGGTTAACAATACCTTGGCTTCACACTGACCACAAAGCTATCGTTTAATGCGGCCCTCTCTGACTATGCAGTAAATGCGAAGGCGAAAGTTTCTCAGCTATGGAGGACTATGTGGAAGCTGGGCAACCTTAACCGGCCATGTATTTTCTTTAAACTGTTTTAAACACAGGTGGCGCCAATGCTTTTTTACTCGTCTGAAGTATGGGGGCTGGAGCAGTTCGAAACAATAGAAAAAGTGCACACTTTCGCCTGCAAGAGACTGTTGAGTGTGGATGTCGGAACCCCAAATCAGACAGCTTATGGTGAAACGGGCAGGCATCCACTGTACATTAACAGCATAATAAGAGCTACCAAGTATTGGATGAAACTGATTAAGATTTCCGATACAAAACTTCCTAAGCAGGCGTACAAGATGCAGTTAAACTGTACCGTAGGTTGGTTTTGGGCGAACCAAACTGACAGCACCCTACACAAGTATGGCTTTGACCATGGTTGGCAAAAAGGTGCTGTGGGTGATAAAAGGCTTTTTTGTTGTTGTACAGACAAAGACTGAAAGAGTCATTTGTACAATCATGGGAAACGAAGGTTCAGTCAAGCGACAGGTTTGCAACTTACAAGCAGTTCAAAACGGTATTAGAACCAGAAAGATATTTATCCCAGATAACGATAAAATAAAAATTCAGGGACAGCCTTATATGTTTTCGACTGGGAACAGTACAACTGAATGTTAAATAACATGTATTCAAATACACATGTGAAGAACTGTCCATTCTGTATTGGGACTGTGCAAAATGAAGAACACTTCCTCTTGTATTGTAATAGATACACAGCATTGAGGAATAAGTACTTGGCTAGCCTTTAGAATGATAGTAAGAACGAGGATATAAGCATGTTGCTTGCAAACCTGGACTGTGACTCTATTAGAAAAGTTGCAATATTCACATTCTATGCACTTAAATTAAGCAATGAACAAGTAAAATGCCATTATCTATGTGTGTGTGTGTGTGTGTGTGTGTGTGTGTGTGTGTGTGTGTGTGTGTGTGTGTGTGTGTGTGTGTGTGTGTGATTATTATGAGTACCAATTCCAAGACGAAATTGCTTTTTGTTTCTATTTTGTCTGTTTCTTTTCTCGTTTTGTCATTTGTTTTTTCAGTTATGTAATCTTACCCAAATTCGAATGGGTCGTTGACCTACAGAATAAAGTGTTCTGAGTTCTGAGTCTGATAATAGATGCCGATTGTTACGATATCGGTCCTTGATCACACATGGTGCCGTAAGACGGTCAACCCAAATTGAATAGAAGACATCGGCGTCTCAAACAGCTTAACAGTACACTGTGGATTTGAGACGTGATTCGTCTGCTCTGGCTCATAAAATCCTTTAGCTAAATGTCAGGACTTTTTCAGTTGCCTCTTAAGGACGTTGTCTGTTATATCTGTTATATATATGATGAATATATATAAACACGGAAAGATGTGCACTTTTGCATGATGTTTCTTTCAAAAACTAAATTGGAGAAGAAAGGTAATTTCCTTTGCAATAGTTTATATTCTGATAAGCCGGTGCAGTTGCAGATGCTTATCAGAATTTACGCCTGTTGTAGGATAATAAGCGTTTGCCCCTAATGTGCTGTGTGGGCGATGTGTGAGTGTTGAGAGGCGGGGTAGTGAATGTTTTGATTTTCTCTGGATTTTGTCTACGCATATACAGAAATACAGACAGAAATGCACAAAGATGTCCATGTCAAGGGACACAATCATTGAACACAATGAGTTAATAGATGAATTAGCTCCCTTTTTTAATTTGTGTGTGTGTGTGTGTGTGTGTGTGTGTGTGTGTGTGTGTGTGTGTGTGTGTGTGTGTGTGTGTGTGTGTGTGTGTGTGTGTGTGTGTGTGTGCCCTTATTAAAGTGGTAAGTGCCCCTCTGGTGAGCTGATGCCCTATTTGACTTGTCCAGCGCCCTGCCCCTCTGAGTTTCTAGCTAGGGGTCTGGTATCTAGCGCAAAGGTACTGGCATAGAATGCAGCAGGAAAAGGAACACATGCATCATTGATATAACTCTGATGGACGGCTGACCTTCTGCTGCATATAATCATTCAACTTGCCTGAGACGATGACATCTGTGTATTCAATCCTGTCAGACTGTGCGCCGCCACTAAATCAGGCAGGAAACAGTTTGAGATAATTGGTGCATGTGCCCTGAAGATTCACAACCTTTTCAAAGGCTTTAATGGCCAGAGTATTGTCACCCGTCCTAGTCTATGAAACGATCAAACCTAACACAATGTTGACAATACCATTTCCTGGATGGTCTTCTGAGTTCATGGATCGATGCACCATTTTTTGTCGCAGTTTCTTTTATTCATCCTTTTGCTGATATCTTTGCTTTTTAACATTGTTGCCCTGCTTTGATTTGCATCAACTTCACGAAAGTCGGCGATGTCTTTTTTCAAATAATGACAAACGTGCCAGCTGAGAGCCAATCATTATCAGGCTGGGCGCCTTGATTGACGGTGACTAATTAATTGATTGCCTGTGTGTTCTGTCTTGAGATGTGGCTTTCTGTGGCCACTGGCAATAGAGACCAAGAGACCTACGGCAAAACAGCAGTGCAGCATTGCCTTAACATACCACAAATACAATGGTCAGTCACTCTCCCTTTTCGCTATGTCGAATATCATATGATCAGAACTGGTTTGATTAGTTCTGTACACCCAGTCTTGTAGTTTTGCCTGTTGTATGTGGGTCTTGATATCCCCTTCAGCTCTAAGACTGGTTTAACAAATAAGCTCTTCCGTGACCAGTCTAAGAATTTTCCACATCTGCGGGATTCTTTCCCCGTGAGACGTCTGCGAAAGTAGTTTTACATATGAGCACACCAACGTATCCGATAAAATTTACCATCATGTGCATTTGTTTTAGAAAGTCATTAGACATTTTGGACACATCCGGACGGCATTTATCACCGTCCGGTTGAGCTGCTCGTCGGTTGTAAAGACTGTGAAACGATGGCCAGACTGTCTCTGAAATGTTTGAACTTCGACCCTTGTTGTCATGGTGCTGGAGGGATCTGAAGCAGCCATGTCAAATAAAGACCTGTACATCGTTCGCAGTTTCACAATCCGCCATTTACTGACATGAATTATTGTGTTCAAATCTTCAAACACAAGTGGAAAGAGCTCATAAAAATGTGCGGTCGCGCAAAATTACAAAGCTCTACCTTTATAGTTTCCGAAAAATCACAATTTGGCAAAAGTGAGACGATATGCGCAATTCATAAAATGCTAAGTTTAGGGTCGCATAACTGCATAATTCCTAGACTGACAGTATCCCCCACTTGTGGTTATGATTAAACCGAATACCTAGTTTCTACTGATTTATCGCTCCTATAATGGTATACTTTGGTAACACAATTACTTCCCTTTTGGCGCGGAGTCACGTGACTATATCACTTTTGTCAATAACCGATGATAGCAAGGAAGTTTGCCGCAGTCATGTAATTCCGCCGCCAGAAGAGAGGTTCGCAGATAGGAAGCGAACATCTCCACCCCTCCCCCCCCCCCCCTTCCCTTGCGGGGGATAGGAGACCACATTTTTTCGGAAGCCTATCACCTATGATGACGAACGATAGGTGTTTGCCCAAAACAAATACCGTATTGAATATAGGAGGACATGTACTATGGTCATTTTTTTCCTGCTTTGGGCCCTATATTTTCCTTTTGGGTATAGAGTTAAGAAAGAAACACGCAGAACTAAATGACTGGTATCTTTGAAAACAGAATACATTTACCTACCTTTTACAATTGGTTAGTTCGAGGTTTAACGTCCACGGCACCGAAGTTATAATGGACGGCCCTAAGGCGCGGGTTATGGGGGACAGGGAAATCTATTGCCTATGGAGTACGACCTGAACACTGATCAATTCAGGCGCACTCCAACTGTGCCACTTTGATTTACCAGGACCTTTCAACGGACATGTTATTGAACAAGCCCGTCTTCCCACTGGATTGCGAGTCCAGCTACCGGGGCCGGGACGGGATTCGAACCCACGACCCGGCGATTCCCTTCGCTCTCCTGCTCCGACGCTTAACCGCCTGAGATTTCGGACCTTTTACAATGATTCAATGTCTAAAAAGCAAAATGGTGACTTCATCGCGGCGCCTTCTTTCTTTACCTTTCGTTATCCGCGAAGTTGCATTCTTTCTTGCCAGAAGAATAGGTGTCCAATCTTTCACATACCATGATGAAAACATAATTATATACCAATGTAATGATATATCATCAATGGAAACGCAAGCGACTTCGACTGGTGACCTTAAAATGTGTTATTTAAAGGTCAAGGTCACCTAAAATTGTACTTTTAAGTGTGATAACTACAAATTTATTAATAGTGATAACATGTAAGGAATTGCTATCAAATATTTGATAATCGATAAGACGTGACCTTCACGAAGGTCAAGGTCGTAGTTTTCAAAGTGTTCATAAGAATATTAAGTTTACTATAGGGGCCAAACATTTGCTCTGATAGAAAGATCTGCTCATAACACTTAAAGGATCTCTTACTACTGAATATTATTCTGTTCAGTTCAGATGATCAGAAACATTTTGATATAGATACCCTTTATAATTAAGTTCAAATTCACAATATGTAATAATGGGTAGACCATCGAAAACCGATGATGTCGTCATTGTTCATGACTTCTATTTGTGTGTGCGGGTGTGGCTGGCCAAGCCAATCCTGGAGTCACACCTGCGAGGGCAATGGGGGCACTGGAACGTAGCTGTGGGGAGAGTCGACGCTGTCTTTCTGCTAGCTCTGGCACTGGTGATCCGTTCGCACCGATTGTGTTCAAAGAGCGTGCAGGCTTTCCTGGTGGCGGAACGCTAGCAAGATCTGTATTGTGCTTGTGCTTGAAGTTCTTTTACCGGGAAAACGCAGTACTTGAGGCTATCTTTTATGCAGTCTTTGAAGCGTTTCTTTGGCCGTCCTTGCTTCCTGTGGCCTTTAGAGAGTGCACGATACAGGAGTTGGCGTGGAATGCGAGAATCATCAATGCGTATGACATGACCTGTCCAGTGAAGTTGTCTTTAAGATCAAAGCTTCAACACTCACTAAGCCAGCATTGTCCAGGACTTCCAGGTTTGTCACCTTGTCTTGCCATTTGATGCCAATGAGTGAGCGCAGGGATCTCATGTGGAAACGTCCAAGCTGCTTGAGGTGCTTTCTGTACAGCGTCCATGGCTCACAGCCGTAGAGGGCTACTGCCTTGTAGACTTTGATCTTGGTGGAGAGCTTGGCGTTGTTGTTATTCAACACACGAGTGCGCAGACGACCCAGGGTTTGGCTGGCTTTGCTGATGCGAACTGCGATTTCCTTGTCGATAGTACCGTCAGAAGAGATGATGCTCCCCAGGTACCTGAACGGGTCGACAGTCTTCAACTCGGTGCCTTCGATATACACTTTGGGTGGGAGGGTAGGGGGGGGGGGGGAGGGCTCGTCCGTGGGGCTGGTTGGTGCAGGACCTCGGTCTTGAGACTGATGGTGAGGCCAAATAGTCGAGAGGCTCCCGAGAACCTGTTGACAATGGTCTCGAGGTCAGACTCCGTGTGCGCCACCAGCGCACAGTCATCGGCAAACAGCGCCTCAAGGATCAGTATCTCGATGGTCTTGGTCCTGCCGTTCATTCGACGGAGGTCGAAGAGAGAGCCGTCTAGTCTGTACTTCAGGTAAACTCCCTTCTCAAGGTCGCGTACTGTATGGGTCAGGACACAGGTGAAGAACAGGTTGAACATCACGGGGGCAAGAACACAACCTTGTTTCACGCCGTTGGACATGTCGAAGGGTGCGGATGTGTCGCCGTTTGACTGAACAACTCTTACCATTCCATCATGGAAGAGGCGGATGATTTTGGTGAACTTCCTGGGGCAGCCGAGCTTTGCGAGGATGACCCAAAGCGCTTCTTTGTTCACGGTGTCGAATGCTTTGGTCAGATCTATGAAGACAGCGTAGGGGTCCATGTGCTGATCAATGCATTTCTGCTGGACCTGTATCACCGAGAAGACCATGTCGACTATGCTGCGGCCGGGTCTGAAGCCAAACTGAGCCACCGGGAGAGCTTCCTCAGATACAGAGCTGATCAGGTGGTTGAGGATGACTCTCGCGAGGATCTTGCCAGCAATGGACAAGAGTGAGATCCCTCGGTAATTGGCACAACCTGCTTTGCTGCCCTTGTTCTTGAACAGGGAGACGATTGTAGCATCTGTAAATTCCTGTGGCATGTTATCCTTCGCCCAAATGCATGTCAGAATGTTGAGGAAGGCGTCAAGGGTCTCAGGTCCAGCTGCTGTGAAGAGTTCTGCGGGGATGCCGTCTATGCCTGCAGCCTTGCCGGAGCTGGTCTGGTTTATTGCTTTCTTGACCTCGTCCAGGGTGGGTGGGAGGTCAAGGTCATCCATTGTCGGCTTTTGGGGAATCATGTCCAGGGCCGTGGGGTTCACAGTGGAAGGCAGGTTCAGCAGATTTGAGACGTGTTCTCTCCAGAGCTCAGTGATGCTGCCTTTGCCCTTCAGCAAGGTGAAGCCGTCGGAAAAAAAGAGAGGGGTTGGTGCTGGGTCTGGCAGGGCCGTAGAGAGCTTTCATAGCGCTGAAAACTCCTTGGAGTTGTTGGATTCAGCAAAGTGTTCTAGTTCTTTTGCCTTGCTGTCCCACCAGGTGTCCTGCATGTTGCGGAGCTCTCTCTGGAGGTGTTTGAAGCGGTCTTTTTTGGACAAGGAGTTATGTCGTTCTGCCACTCAATGAAGGCACTGCGCTTTTGCTCCATTAGCTTGTTGATCTCTTCATTGTTCTCATCGAACCAATCCTGGTGTACCCTCTGCTTGGGTCCAAACACGTCTTTGGCAGACTCCGTCACCATCCCATTGAACTGGTTCTACATTTCAGTTGGGTTGCCAGTCAACGGTCCATGGGCAGTTAGCAGGTCATTAAGGTGGGACTGGAAGTTTTCCTTGACGTCCGGGCGCTTTTAGCTTGGCCAGGTTGAATGAAGGTCGGGTCAGCTTCGGCCTCTTCCTGTGTGCTGGTGCAATGTGCAGGTTGAGGACAGACTGCACCAGCCGATCGTCGGTCCAGCACTCGGCTCCTCTCATGGCTCTGGTGATTCTGACATCACGAGTATCCCGCTGGCGGACAATGACATAGTCTATGAGATGCCACTGCTCGGACCGGGGATGCATCTATGTTATCTTGTACTTACTAGCCAGCCTGAAGAGGGTGTTGGTGATGGCGAGTTCATTCTCAGCACACAATGTCAGCAGCAGCAGGCCATTGCTGTACTTCTTGCCCAACCCGTGTGGGCCCATCACTCCTTCCCAGCAGTCACATTCGCGCCCAACTCGAGCATTGAAGTCACCAAGCACGATGAGTTTGTCACTTGCAGGAGTGGACTTCAGGAGGGAGTCGAGGCTCTCATAGAATGCCTCCTTGTCGTCATCGGCGTTGGTGAGTGTTGGAGCATAGCCGCTGATGATAGTGACATGTCGGGTGTGGGAGATGGGGAAACGGAGCTGCATCACTCGTTTGATGTGGGAAGAGAAGGCAGCTGTCGGAGGAGCGTGGTGCGGATGACGAAGCCAACTCCGTGTATCCTATCCTCGTTCTCAGCTTTGCCCTTCTAGAAAAAGGTGTACCCATCCTCAGGTTCACATATCGAGCCTTCGTCAGCAAATCCGATTTTACTAAGAGCTGCAATGTCGATCTTATATTTCGCCAGCTCCCTGGCTAGGAGGATTGTTCTTCTGTGCGGTCTATGCGTTCGATCTCTGTCCAACAGGGTTCGTACGTTTCACGTACAGAGAATAAGTTTCTTTCTTTGTTTTTCTTTTTGACCGCATAAAAGGTAAAACGCCAGCCGTGGTAAGCTGACCGGTTTGGTGTGGAACACCTTTTCTAGTTCCCTCCCTTGAGCAGTGCTGTCCTGAAGATGGCTGCTCAGTCGCCTGGGATGCTGCCGAACTTACCTGCTGCCCCTGGTACACGGAAGAGTACCACTGGTCCACAGGCCGCCTACGTGCAGATTCGGAGCTACGACTCCCAGTAGTAACCTCTACCTGTCGGTTCGCCCGTTCCCCATCGCCGCAGGACTTCTGGAGGAGGCAGAAGAAAAAAGAAGATGAAGAAGCAGATATGGTGAAGATGAAGATCCATGCACAAAACCTGCGCGTGAAGGAGCTTTTGGTGGAGAAGCTGTTGCGCTGGAGCAACCCCATCCTCTTGACCGCAGAAATCAGAGTCCAGTGGCACGATGAGACGTTACAAATGGCAACTTCCTTGACTGCAGTGGATAGCCATGTCTACTTCTGTGCTCTGACATGCCCAATGCACTCCACAGTGCACTGCTGACCCGCCCTCTTGGCCGTTGAACCCTTGATTGAGTTTCCTCCGCCCAGTCGGCCGGTGACAGACTTTGCCCGCATGCTAGGACGAGCAAGTCCTGCCTCACCAAGGGTTGAGACCCCCGGTTTCCCTTCTCTTGGTTTATACATGTACAGTTGTGCATTTAATCTCATCTGTTAACTGTTCCATGGTCCTGAAATTCTGTCTGTCTGTCTGTCTGTCTGTCTGTCTGTCTGTCTGTGTGTCTGTCTGTCTGCCTCTCTCTCTCTCTCTCACTCTCTCACTCTCTCTCTCTCTCTCTCTCTCTCTCTCTCTCTCTCTCTCACACACACACACACACACACACACGCGCGTCGTCTGCACACCTATTCTTTTATCCTTGGAAAATAAAGTTTAATTTCATTTCCTCTCTCTCTCTCTCTCTCTCTCTCTCTCTCTCTCTCTCTCTCTCTCTCTCTCTCTCTCTCTCTCTCTCTCTCTCTCTCTCTCTCTCTCTCTCTCTCTCTCTCTCTCTCTCTCTCTCTCTCTCTCTCTCTCTCTCTCTCTCTCTCTCTATCGACACACACACACGCGCGTCGTCTGCACACCTATTCTTTTATCCTTGGAAAATAAAGTTTAATTTCATTTCCTCTCTCTCTCTCTCTCTCTCTCTCTCTCACTCTCTCTCTCTCTCTCTCTCTCTCTCTATATATATATATATATATCGACACACACACACGCGCGTCGTCTGCACACCTATTCTTTTATCCTTGGAAAATAAAGTTTAATTTCATTTCCTCTCTCTCTCTCTCTCTCTCTCTCTCTCTCTCTCTCTCTCTCTCTCTCTCTCTCTCTCTCTCTCTCTCTCTCTCTCTCTCTCTCTCTCTCCACACACACACACCACACAAAGATAATCGAGGGAGGGGTGGGGGCGCTTCAGGGGTTGCCCGTCCCCCCCCCCTCCCCAAACCGAATATTCTTTAAAACGCTATAGCAATGTCCCTTTATGGGTAGTTTGCCCCCCCCCCCCCCCCCGCCCCGTGTATATTTTGATATTTTGACGAGCAGTGAAAGTCCCGACACACGTGCCCCCACGCCACTCCCCCTCCTTTGATGTTTGATATTTCGGCTACTGGTGAAAGTGTTCGGCCAGTGGAAGGAAGGTGCAGCGTCGGGAGGCCTTTTGCGCCAGGTTGAAGATCCCAAACAACAGTTGGACACCCCCCCCCCTTTTTTTTTTGAGGTAACGGTTCCGCCCCTGGTGTGCGCGCGCGCGCGCGCGTGTGTGTGTGTGTGTGTGTGTGTGTGTGTGTGTGTGTGTGTGTGTGTGTGTGTGTTTATGGGGAAAATGTTAACAATCTACGATACATCTGAATATCAAAGAGCGCCATAGTTTAAGGCGCTCCTGACTTAGGCGGTCACAAGCGTTGTCTCATGCATAAGGCTGTTTGGGCTTACTGGACAGTCTGCTCAGACGATGGCCCAACACTTGCGATATTTGAAAAAGTGCTAAATACCATTTATGTTTTAACCGAAAGCGTCTGTGTGATTAGTTCTCTTTTCTTTCTTTTTTTGTCTGACTGGTCTTGGATTGTGTTGTCTATCAGATGTAATACGCTGTTATGACCTGCCATACTATTATATTGTATTAGGATCGTAGATAGCTCAGTTCACTACTGACATAGTTTAGAAGTAAAATTCGGAATTCATCTAGTCAAGGTTGGCATTTTATGTGTTGCCCCTCATGATCATAACAGAAAAGACACTGAACCGGCTGCTGTTTTGATTCCACATGCCCACATTTCAATCGGCAACACTTACTTCGACCACCCATTCTTTAACAGCACGACTTACAGACATACATACATACCCCCTCTTCCCTCCCGTTGTTTGATATTTTGGCGAATGGTGAGAGTTTAAACACGCACGCGTTTCTTCCACTCCCCCTCTCCCCCCCCCCCCCCCCCCCCCCCCAGCTTTTAGATTTTTCGGCGCCTGGAAGCAAGGTCTAGCGTCGGGGAGGTCTTGTGTGTGAGGTTGAAGGTCCCAGACAAAAAGTTGCAACCACCCCTCACCCCCACCCTCAATGTAACTGATCCGCCCCTGCACACACACACACACACACACACACACACAAGTGATCCAGACATTCGAACTGCTATTGCATTGGAACTGATTTTAGAATCCCCTCATTCATCAGCAGGTTTGTCAGTGACGTAAGGGAGATAGCTGTTTAATGCAGCTCGTGTTGCAGGCCCCGTATAATCTATACGCGTATACTTTCATTTTATTCCTATTTGGGCAGCACAACTGTCGTCAGACATAATTTTAACCTCAGTGTTAAAGTAATTAGAAACATACTGTAAGCTCCTTCTGTGTGTGTGTGTGTGTGTGTGTGTGTGTGTGTGTGTGTGTGTGTGTGTGTGTGTGTGTGTGTGTGTGTGTGTGTGTGTGTGTGTGTGTGTGTGTGTGTGTGTGTGTGTGTGTGTGTGTGTGTGTGTGTGTGTGTGTGTGTGTGTGTGTGTGTGTGTGTGTGTGTGTGTGTGTGTGTGTGTGTGTGTGTGTGTGTGTGTGTGTGTGTGTGTGTGTGTGTGTGTGTGTGTGTGTGTGTGTGTGTGTGTGTGTGTGTGTGTGTGTGTGTGTGTGTGTGTGTGTGTGTGTGTGTGTGTGTGTGTGTGTGTGTGTGTGTGTGTGTGTGTGTGTGTGTGTGTGTGTGTGTGTGTGTGTGTGTGTGTGTGTGTGTGTGTGTGTGTGTGTGTGTGTGTGTGTGTGTGTGTGTGTGTGTGTGTGTGTGTGTGTGTGTGTGTGTGTGTGTGTGTGTGTGTGTGTGTGTGTGTGTGTGTGTGTGTGTGTGTGTGTGGTGTGTGTGTGTGTGTGTGTGTGTGTGTGTGTGTGTGTGTGTGTGTGTGTGTGTGTGTGTGTGTGTGTGTGTGTGTGTGTGTGTGTGTGTGTGTGTGTGTGTGTGTGTGTGTGTGTGTGTGTGTGTGTGTGTGTGTGTGTGTGTGTGTGTGTGTGTGTGTGTGTGTGTGTGTGTGTGTGTGTGTGTGTGTGTGTGTGTGCGGTGCTTCTTGCAGCTCCCCCTCCCCCCTCGCCCTTTCTCACCCACATGCCTCCATATTTTATTCATGCCCATCGTAGAGGTAGTACTCACACTCTTAGCATAAACTGAACAATTTTCACCACACTTCAGATTTTACAAACGTAAATAATTCCACTAATCATGGAAGAAGTGCATCAGAACGCAGCACCTACAAAATAGTGCCATATTCATAGGGTCCAAATATGGAATGCTGTATGTCATCGCGTATTTAAAAAAAAAAAAAAAAAAAAAAAAACGAATACAATATATTGTATTATTTTCTGAATGCCCGGTAAAGGACGAACACACCGATATCAAATAATAAGTATTTTCTTGTAGTTATACATAGCTTTACTGTCCATCTAGTACCCCTACCTCCTAAAATGATGACCCCTTTGGGGGTGGGTTCGGAACAAACTCTGTGTTATCTTTGATACGGTGTTTATTTTTGGCAAACACATAGGAAGCTACGTGGTCTGTGATAGACTTTTAGAGAGAAAAAAAAAAACAGTCTCCGATCCCCCGAAAAGGGGGGGGGGGGGAAGAGGGGGATCTACGGACGACCAAAGGTCTAAATTATGTTACCATTTCGAAGGTGACAGGATGAGTTCATTCCCATTGTGTGACTCCAGTGATCAAATGTGTCCACTGATTCGACTTTTTGCACAAAACATGTGGGTTTTTTTACTACTGCTGAGAAAGCGGATGGTGACAATCGACTGAATACGTCCTGAGAATCGTACAAGGCAGGAATTCAGTGTAGGTTGTGTAGTTTTGAGTAGGATAATCTAAATAAAGCGACTCGACTGCATACTGGGTTCTCAGATGTGACCAACCTTGGTACTATGTACTACTACCCGTTTTAGGAGTGATGACGCAACGACCATCCCGCGCCTATGATTAAACTGCATGTGTACAATATCCCTTTTTGGATTAAACCTATAAATTTTTTAACCGAATGCAATCCACTACTTACCAAACACTGTACAATGTTTGCTTCAGATTCAGTTCCTTGGGCAGACTCGCGGAGGAGACCAAGGTATTATCGCTATTGACGACGTACAATTTCACAATACGACATGTCATGGTAATTTTTTTTAAACACGTCATTTTGTTATTATATCAAGTTTTGTCTGTTTTATTGATAGGGCGACTTTGATAACACCTGTCGCGCATTCCAAGCGTACATTGAGATACCACTTAACGTGTATTTCATTCATTTATTTTATTTTTAACTCAGGCTTTTGTTTTCGTTCTTCGATATCGTTTAATAATCACAATGTCAAATTGATTACTAGTGTGAAGATATTCTGGGGAAAATATATTCATAAAATATTTATTTAATTATTTACTATACAATTTTTAAAAAATCAAAATGAATGATGTTCATTTTTATTTTTGGATTATCCTTTCAGCAGATGTCGAGTACACGCATGGTGTCGTAGCCAACATGTCCAACAAAGAAGAGAGTTGGTCTGCCAACCTTACCAGTCCTTGGTTTTGTACGATGTTACACAAATCCTACGTAATGACCATAAGGTACAGGATCAACTGCCAGAGCGCCATGTGCAACCTGACAGTCAGTCTCATCCATGAGGACGGCCGGAGGGAGCAACTGTTGACTGACTCGTCATACTCTAACCAGACACTCACAAAGACGACCATGATCATGTCACATGCTGGGAACGTTTTGGTATGGATGCTTTTAGTGGCAATATAGTTTTCAGACCAGTCCCACACTACCCTTGAACAATCGTGGTCGATTCATCTTCCACTGAAGAGGATAGAGCGTCAGGTTTGAATTGTTTAAGAAACGAATTTCTTTATTGTTTGATAATCACATTATTGATCGTTTTAATGCCGGTTAATATATTTTTGTAATTTCTGTGCTAGGTTTCCTTCGAAGTGTATAAGATCAACACGACCGGTTGGTCACTTCAGATTGTGGTTGAATCAGTATCTTTTGAAATTAGAGACCAGATCACGGCGCGGCAAACAATGGCAACAACGTTACCATTCTCTACGTGTGGCGAGATTACAAAACAGCAAGGGAAACCAGCAGGTAGTTTTTCAGTTTTTCATGCTGGAACGTCCAGCGAGACAACCACTAATTCTGTAAACTCTGAAACTGTACCTTCTGAAAATGCAGTTTACGTCACTTACCCGTAGGCGTATTCAAAGGAAACACAAATATATCTTCCAGATATCTTCCAAGCGAGACTACAGAACCATGGAATCATCCTACCACAGCAAGAGGTAGTATTCCATGTCAGTTTGTATGACTGCTGCTCCAACATACAATAGAAATTGACAACGGATACTCTTCGTATTTCCTTAATTTTACGATGAAAGCTTTCGAAATGACTCTTTTACGTTCCCTAGGGTCCAAGGCTTCCACTAGACACAATCCTTGCCCTGCCCAAACTCCTCTTACATTCACTATTATCGTTTATATTTTTTGTTTTGTTTATACAAATGGCCTCTCTTGTCTGCATCCTGAAAGCCAAGTGGGTTTTTGACGGGTTACAAACAGGAACGAATCTGGGAAGTTAGTTAGTTATTTAGGTTTAACGCCGAGCTGGCAACTCCTTCTCTCCCTGGAAGAAGGGTAAATAATGCTCTGTTGAAGAATTATGGGCAATGGTGGAGGCAAGCAAATTGGCCACAGCATTTTGATCTGTGACCAAACGGGCACCATCTCTAAGATGGCCGACAGATTAGAACAGTTTTTCATACTTTCTGGGACGGAGTCCTAGAAGATAAAGATGAGACGAAACGTCTTTAAAAAGCACGGCGTTCACGTTTAAAAATATAAAAGGCTTTCGCCGTCTGTCTTGTAAAAGTTAAAACATTCGCTTACAACGAATTACGAAAAGCACGTTGCTGAGTAGATTTGCGTGGGTTTTGGTTTGTTTGTTTGTTTGTTTGTTTGTTTGTTTTTTGGTTTGTGCTTTTTTTTTTGTTGTTGGGGGGGGGGGGGGTGGTTTGGGGCCTTGCGGCACCCTTCGTTGAACCATGGGACTCTCGGCTTCACCTGATGGTTTCACCTGATGGGATGGTTTCACCTGATGTTTCCAACAAAGCAGAAGTAAAACAAGAAACAGGTTCTTTAGCGGACATGATCACCTCCTCCGTAATACGAGGCTGACGGAGGGAGGCGAACAGAGGCTAGTTAGCTTTCTTGAGATTCCAGCGCCCCACTGGTGGATCACCCTCACAGGTGACCGATGGCAGGACTGCTGGGAAGTGATCACTACCACACAGGTCGTCGTGAACCTTCCAATGTAAGTCCAGCATGAGAGAAGGATTACACACAGTGAGGTCTAGAACAGAACTAGAGCCTGTACCTGGGCTAGAGTAGGTAGGAGAGCCATCGTTAAAGACACATAAGTTAAGAAAAAAAACGTCTTCTAACATCTGACCTCTACTATTATGGTCACTACCCTACAGGTGAAAGTCACAGTTAAAATCCCCCGTGAGAATAAAGGGAGGGGGCAGCTGATCTACTAGGTTAAACATTTTATTACTACAGACCCGCACAAATGGTGGCAGGTAAACACTGCATATGCTTATGGTCTTGCCTGAAGTAACCCGAGCAGCGATAGCCTGAAGACATACATAAATGTGGCTACAATGAGAAGAGCCACTCCACCCGAGAGCCTTTATGGATAGCGTTTAAAACCATTCAACGACCTAGGGTCAAAAGTCTTCAGGTAAGTCTTCTTAAAAGATATTACAGAGGGGTTATAGGACTTAACTAAAAGACGTAATTCCTGAAAGTTAGTGTGAAAACCACGACAATTCCACTGAAGCAGAGAGTACATGATTAGGTTTGACGTGGAGGAGAAGAGCGACTTTTGTTTAGCTTTAGGAGACGAAGAAGCAGAGGGGGAGGACGAGGGGCACAGCGGGTCTATCAGTTTCTTTGACTTCTGATTCTGGGCAATGTTCCTGCCGCTAGAATTAGCGGCCTTAGATGGCTGACCAGAGCCAGAGCTGAGGCATTTGCAACGGGCAGACTGACAGGCCTGTGTGGGGGCTGAGGGCGGCGCTACCGGAACGGGGATGTCCGCCTGCTGCGCTCGCTGGTTTCTCGTCGCAACTGGAGGAGGGTTACTCTCCAGAGGCGAGTGAATCCGAGGATCCGCCCTGAACCAAGAACTTGGGGTTGACGAGAACTCTTTGGTGAGGCGCTTGCCTGCCGCCGCAGCACTGAATGTAAACACAGAGGTGCTACTAGGTTTTGAAGCAGCTTCAACTGGGCCCGGGCCTTCAACCAACGTTTTCTTTCTTTCTTTCTTTCTTTCTTTTTTGCATCCGCAAAGGACAACCCTTTTTCCACACGCACCTGCTGAATCCTGCACCTTGATATCCAACAAGGGCATTTCTTATCCGAAGTCATATGCGCCCCCTGGCGATTCACACAGAGTTGAGGAAGACTCAGCAGTGTCCGGGCTTTTTTTAGTGCAACGGGCGCATGAGGTCTCTATCTGGCGGCATGTCTTTTGCCCATGGCCCTACTTTTGGCACTTAAAGCACTTGAGGGGGAGAGGGGCGTACTTTTTAACTTTCAGGGAGTAATATCCTCCCCAGATGGTAGTAGGAGGGGTGGGGGTGCTAAACGTCAGGATGATGGTAGGGAAACGGATCTCTCTACGACCTCGCTTGGAAGCGAAGCGCTTGACGTATGTCACCCCCTACGACTTAAGGTTCCGTACAAGTCCCTCTTCTGACAGTTCTGCCAAAGCTTGATCTTTTATCACACCTCTAGAAGAGTAGATCGTTTTGTGGGGTGTGACCTTCACTAAAATGTCTCCGATGGAAGAGAGCTTCAGTAGCCCGATGGAGTGCGCCCTGGTGCGGCACTCTACCAGCAAGTCACCAGACCTGAGGCGATGAGCCACCGCCATCTGTCATTATGCATTGTTGAATGCAGGGGAATACTGACGTAAAGCACCTAATCACCAGCAGAGGCTATAGCGTGGTGCTCCGTATATCATCTTGCATGTCAACAGTGGGATAGAGCTCAACGTGACAAGAGCCGATTGATTAGGCCGGTACTCCTAGCCTCTCGTTGAAGTAGAAGTCGAGACCAAAATGGAGTCGCAACCCAATGGGAACCTCAGACACCAGGACCCTCTTCTCCCCCGACACGGGTTTCCAAGCACGGCAAACGCTTGGGATCCAAAGGACCCAAAATAACCATTATTTTAAGGACCGATCCAACATGGTAAGACATGGGTTAGCACAGCTCCTTAAAAACCGGACCAGTAAAAAAGACTGAACAATATACCTGCTGACATCAAGTCCAAATCCTGGACAAAGGTGGCACCCCTTCGCTAGCCCACTCAGTCAATGACTGAGGAGACTACCTACCCACGCCACGTGGAGGCCGGTGGCGTAGTGGGCGGATTTGGAAAGACCAGCCATTTCTGCACCAAACAGTCAAACCGAGACTGACCTGCGCTCGAGGATTTTGATTATAGACCATCACACAAAATGCAGCCTTATACTATAACATTTTTTCTTCAAAATCTTTTTCCGTCATTAGCACTGAGAACCAAAACCAAAACAACAACAACAACAAATAATGCAGGGGCCCAAAAGATATTTTTGTTAGTATTGTCATCGGTCTGGTAATGCTTTCTGCATCCATAATTAAACAGCCAAGCTCTGCATTTTCAGCTAGCTTCAGTACAGTTTCAAGATACACATAGTAATTATTGTGAATCTGTCCACAAAACTAGGAACGCCTACTACAGTTATTTAGAACAGGCTAGCTGAAAACGCAGAGCGTAGCTGTTCAAATATAGGTTCAGAAAGCATTATCATGACGACAATACTAAGGGAAATACTTTGGGCCCCAGCATGGCTTTTTTGTTCCCACCCCACCCGGGTCTGCTCTGGGGGACTTGGGTGGGGTCGACTACTTTTTTGTTCCCAGGGTCACCCTGGTCAGCGCCCAGAGGGTGGGTTTCCCTTCTACTCTGGGGCATGTGTTTCTGTCCACCCTTGGTCCATTCACCTGTATTTGCTTTTTTAAAACTCTCCCAACTGTCTGCACTGTCTGTAGCTCTTGATATTGGATGTGTGTTGCTAAATGGTCTTGGCTTTATTTAGGCGCCATGGCGTAGGTTTTATTTAACGTATTGGACCGGCTGGCGACATACATTCAATATTCTGTTGTTGGTTTTTTTCAGAAGCAGTGCAGGCACGTCCTGAGAAAGCCTTGTTGCTGTCGGGACTTTAAGCAATGTACAATCAATCAATCATTTTTTGTTCCCAGCGCTATTGAGCTTTCATCCCAAAGTCTACCGTTTTGTTTGGAGCTCATGTGCGCTTTTCGTTTAGGAACATGTATATTGTTAAGCTTATCCTTCTGATCCATGTTTCCCTCCTCTCTAAGCCAACCTCTGATCAACACACACGCCGGCGCACACAAATAAAGACGGACACACGGCGCTTCCCGCCAACAGTACGCTCTGTGGGCTGAAGTAGCGACAGGAATTCTGAAGAAGAAAATAGCACGAGCAGCAAAATGACGTCACTATAAGCTTCAGGTCATGGCATCGCTGGTCTCACGACTCCGTGTACACAATGACGAATTTGATGTTTCACGTCACTCAACCGAAAGGCACGCTCTTCCTGAGTCAAGCTGACTGTTTTGTTTCGCACAGCCTCTTACAGGGCTGACTGTTTGATGGGAGTAAATAGTGGCTCCAAAACTTACAAAAATGAAATAATTATTGATAACGTTGAAGAGGTACAACGCTGGATTACGAACCCGTTCAGTATCTCCGTTCAATCCCCACCCATCCACCCCCCCCCCCCCCCCACTGCCTTTCCCGCCTGATTCGCACGGCAATGGCACACACAAACACCAACGGCCGAATTTGTACACACTAACACAGACGGAAGACACACGGCGCTTCCTACCGGGTATACGTTCTGTGGGCTGGCGTAGCCACAGCCAATTTGAAGAATAAGGTGGAATGGCCCATGCCCACAAAGCCTCTTCTGTATGAGCTTGCATGCATAATCCAACTTTTCCACAATACGTTCGCAAATATCATACAAAAATAAACTAAGGAGAACATCCCGCCAGCTCATACACATGTAAAACACACTGACGTGCTGGCGATTTGCGTCAATTAGGAACATTGTATAAAACACTGACGCGTTTGGTGCTTTTAGGTCACCGTCACTGTTTAATTCTTTGTGAAATCAAGGAGTCTTACTTCTGACCTTTTTTTTTTTTTCGCATTGAACTTTTATTTTCGAAAACGTTGAAGAGGTACAAAGCTGGCTTACAAACTAATCCAATGTCTTTCTACAAAACTAGACATATCCAGAATTTCAAGCGCAGATAATCAAAATTGCGGACTCTAATGTGGGTCAACTGACTTTCCATAAACGGTCTTTTATGACTTCAATGAGACATCCAATTACAATATGCTCAGAGGCTCTCTTTGCCACCCCTTAATCATGTATTTTGCCAAGTTTCAAGATTGTGCGTACAGTAATATCGGAGATTCTCGTGTTTACATACATACGCACAAATACACATACATATATGTATTTTTTCTCTTACCATGACCAGCTTCGTCTCCGCCACGGCCCAGGCATGCTACTTCCACCTCCGCCGCATCAGTCAGATCAGAAAATACCGCACTACCGAAGCTGCCACCAAACTTACTGTCTCTCTCATCCTATCTCGCATCGACTACTGCAACTCTCTCCTTTGCGGCCTCCCTCACTCCACCACTTTCACTCTCCAGCGCGTCCAGAACACTGCTGTCCGCCTCGTCCTCAGAAAGAAAAAACCCGACCCACATCACTCCCCTGCTCAAACTCCTTCACTGGCTTCCCATCCCACAACGCATCCAAAACTAAATTCCGTCTCTCTGCTACAAATTCCTGAACAACTGCGCTCCTGCCTATCTCTCCAACTTACTTTACCCCAACAATTCTTCCCGCTCCCTCCGCTCCACCTCCGACCCTCTCCGCCTCCTCATCCCCCGCACCAAACTCAGCACTTTCGGCCCCCGCTCCTTCTCAGTATACGGTCCATCCACCTGGAACACTCTACCACTCTCTCTCCGTCAGAAACACTCTCTCTCCTCCTTCAAAACTCACCTCTTTCAACAGTTCTAGCACTATATCACCACACTCCCCACCCCAACCTGACTGTCGTAATGTATTTCACTATTTATTTTGTGGTACGCGAGTGGTTGCCTAAAGCGTGCGCATGCGTGCGCGAGTTGTGAGTACGCGCTTAGAGTTATAATTATTATAAGATAAGCGCATTATAAATACCGTTATTATTATTATTATTATTATTATTATTATTAATATTATTATTGTTATACATAAGCACATACGGCGCTTCGCGCCAAAGCCCGCTAGACACCGGCCTCCACGTGGCGTGGGTGTGCAGTCTCCTCAGTCACTGACTTAATGGGCTAGTGGAGGGGTGCCATCTTTGTCCAGGATTAGGACTTGATGTCAGGAGATATGTTGTTCAGTCTTTTTCACTGGTCCGGTTTTTAAAAAGCTGTGCTAAGCCAGGTTGTACCATGTTGGATTGGTCCTTAAAAATACTCGTGAGCTTTTGGTCCTTTGGATCCCAAGTGTTTAAATAATAATAAAATAATTACAGTATTTATAATGCGCTTATCTTATAATAATTATAACTCTAAGCGCGCACTCACAACTCGCACACGCACGCTTTAGACAATGACTCACGTACCACAAATAGTGAAAATACATTACGACGGTCAGCTTGGGGTGGGGAGTGTGGCGAGTAGTGCTAGAACTGCTTGCCGTGCTTGGAGACCCGTGTCGGGGGAGAAGAGGATCCTGGTGGTTAAGGTTCCCTTTGGGTTGCGGCTCACTGGTGCCAATACTCCACTTTGGCCTTGACTTCTACCTAAACGGGAGGCTAGTCGTACCGGCCTAGTCAATCGGCTCTTGTCACTTTGAGCCCTATCCCACTGTTGACATGCGGGTTGCTATACGGAGCACCATGCTATAGCCTCTGCCGCTGATTAGGTGTTTTACGCCAGTATTCCCCTGCATTCAACGGTGTGATAGAAGACGGTGGCTCAAACGGTTCAATCGGGCTTAACCCCTTGAGTATATCTTTCGGGCAGTCTCGATTGTGCGTCGGCTGGAGACCCGCCGACAGTTGCACTTTCCCTTGTTGGGCTCGGTGGCGGGCGGGGACCCCCGGGGGGTGAATATCTCTACTAATATAATATGGAAAAAAACAAAAACAAAAACCAAAAAAGGCACAGAAACGGCACATAGACACCGATATTAAACATGACAGTGATTCGGACTGTGAGGAAGCGACGCCTCAGGCGTCGGCCGTATGGCCTCGCTTTCTCATTGTCCATAGCAACGTGAAGGAGAAACCTGTATCCACGCTGCATCCTTTTCTGGTGGAGGAGACCCTCGGGACCCGTGTTGGTAGGCCCGATGCCCAGCGCCTCAGGTCTGGTGACTTGCTGGTAGAGTACTCACAAACCAGATAGGTGAGGCTAGCGCTGGCAGAATTGTATGCAAACCAAGGGGAATCACAGCGCTGGACAGACAACAGTTAGATCCCCTGCCCCCGCCTATCAGGCACCCAATCGCCAGCCCACAGAGAAATACGCAGGTATAGAATACGACGATCATTTCCATCCTCAAAACGAATGGATCAGGTCTCTTATATAACCCATGTCTTTCTCCGGAACTTAGGAAGTGGGCAGGAGAAACATACATACACAAACATTGTAACGAAGGCGTTTTAGTGTACTACTGAACTAAATTGTTACATATAAACGTTTATGGAATGAGTGTGTGCGTGGGCTTTCTGCCAATCTGTATAAACAGGGCTCGAAATTAGCGGGGGCCCGGGGCCAAAAACCCGCAAAGTTGATTTCGGGCTCGGAAAGTTGAAAAACGAAGGGCCCGCTTGGCCCGCAAAATAATTCGTCTGCTACAGCTAGCTCTACTCGGCAGTTTCGTATTTGGGCCAAGGGAAGCAACCCACACCGATGCCCTCACTCACAGTAATAGTATTGTGTTTTTTGTGTGTTTTTTTTGTTATTGTATTTTTAGTTTACTTCTGTTAACTCAAGTGCACATAAGTGTAATATGAATAGATGATTGAAAAAAAAAGAAAAGGCAAAATCTGTTTGTTTCACTTTAGTTTATCAGGAAGAGTACTGTTAAGTTTAGTTCCCTTTCATGGTTTTGTTTTGAACTTTTGTGCATTGAGGTCAGATTTTTTGTTAGGTTACTCATATTAAAAATTTAATGATGTGTATTGTGCAATACTCAGTCACAAAACTGAAAAGTATTATACAAGAGACTCACTTGATTTTTTTCTATTTTGTTTAATGGCCATTTCAGGCTCACTAGTCACTGGAATATGTGTGTCACTGAATGTGTGTGCGTGTGTTTTTTCCCCTTTTTTGTTGGTAATGTTTGAAAGTGAAAGAAAAGGCAAATAAAAATGACACTCAGCAAAATTAGAAATTCAATTGTTTTTATTTTAGATTATCAGACAAATTGTACTTTCTACTTATTATATTGTCAATAATTCTTTTGTTTTTTGTTTGCATTATTTTTCAAAGTTGGGCCCCGAAAGTTGCTTGTGGGCCCTCAAATTTTTCAATCAAGGGGCCCGGTGGCCCCCAAAGAAAAAAGTTAATTTCTAGCCCTGATAAAGGTGGGTGTTCTATCTCTGTTTACTAGACTTTCATCCACCACACACGCGCTTACAAACGAAGGACAAAGGCCACACAGTTATATCTCTTTGCCCTCTGTTTAACTATTAACATGCACTCATAACATACATTAAACCACACAATTCACATCATATAAACCAATCTACGCAAATAACAATTCACATCATATAAACCAATCTGCACAAATAACTAACAGTAACAAGTGGCATATAGGTTATTCACAACTTCAGCGCTCACACATTCACTCGCTACCGTAGAGGTCGTTGTCTCTCTCGAGAGACGTCACTCGACTCCTCTTTATACTAGTGTCGACACAGTCAATATCACATTGACGACTTGACGGAGATTCCCGAACTGAATATTACTATTCAATGACTACTCAGATTTAGAACATTCCTAGGCATGAAATTAACGGCGCTAGGCGACAATAGCTACACTGACGGAACACTGCATGTGGTCCTGTAGCACGAATCTGTGGCTTACTTCGCTACCGTTGCTGCTCGTAGCACCAGTGATGGTAGGACGAAGGAGAGATGAAGGCTTGATGTCAGCACCTGGTCACGTACGTGATGCCTTCAGGACAGCTTCATCGGCCCTACACCAGGGGTGTCCGCTCCGTACCGGCCCCGCTGTACACAACATTTATACACTCATAAATGTTCGCTCTTATACCCAAAAGTCTAAATGTGTCTTCGACACATTATTCTTCAGAGCGCTCTAGATCATTTCCTCTGAAAACTGTCTTCTTTATGCCACCATACTACAATCACTATTGTCATAATTCTTATGACAATTCCTATAGCCACTTTAACACAGTGCACACAATTCCTATAGCCACTTTAATACTTTACACACATTTTACGTACCTACACCCAATGGATTATGAGCCAAATATTACAATCACAGCTCACCTCCAATTCGTAACATATTACTGCACATTTCATCATTAGGTATACCTAAATATACTGAATTCTATTCCGATTTCAGTCTCACATCTTCACATATGAATGAATACATGACATCCTAGTTATAACTACATCACATAATTACATGACTAAACAAGTATTGACACGAGCCATCGCATTTCCTTCAACCATGGCTCTTCGGCACTCTAATAATAATTCATAAAACAATACTTTCTTTTTCATCTGAATAGCGTTACAGATTATAAATACCGGTAATAAAAGAATAAATACCTGTATTCAATATACAGCTATCGAATTCTCTAGCCAGAATTCTTCCTCGGAGCCCTAGCAAAAACGACCGCTCGGCTCGACTGGTATAGCATCTCTAACCGGCAATTATTCCCGATACCACACTGTCACTCCCACACGTGACACGTGAACATCGCTCACCTACATTACCGCACGTGAAAATTGCTTATCTGTACATTACCGCTCGTGAACATTGCTTATCTCTACATTATTCGCATGTGTACATTCGGTCCAACTGCTAATGACGTCACACCATCGTCCGACCGAAACCTGCCCCAAAGGCGTTCGTTACACTACCCCCCTCTCAACGAAAAAAAGAACCGACCGAGGGTCTTTTTTACAAGTTCGTAGGATAATGTTAAAAGACAGTAACGACTATGAAACCTTGACCTATGGAACCGACTGATCACGATCAGCGCGTGACAACAGATCCGCGAACACATTCTGTGTACCTGGAAGTGGTTCGAGATTGAATCGAAACTCTTGCAAGGACAAGGACCAACGCATGATGCGAGAATTCTTAAAGCGACCTGTATGCAAGTATGTCAGCGGTCTGTGGTCAGTCTGGAGAATGAAATCAATCCCCCAAAGAAATTTGGAAAATTTCGAAATGGCCCAAACAATAGCCAAACACGAGAGGAACAGTGGGAAGACCACCAACATCATCATCACCGTGGACAACACCAATAGCCACTGATGGGACAGTATGCTAATCTGAAACGTCCACATGAGGAACATCACACTGAGGTGCCACAACCTCGACATCTGGAAGTAAACAAAAAGAAAAGGTCCAACGAGATCAATAGCGGCCCCCTCGAACGGAGTCGAGATAAGAGGCACAGTCGCCAAAGGAACAGGGGAAACTTTCCCTTTCGAAATAGTTTTCTGGCAAATATCGCAAGTGTGAACATAAGTACTCACATCAGCAGAAACACCAGGCCAAAAGAATTGGGACAAAATCCGAGTCAGAGTTCTACGAACTCCACAATGACCAGCCAAAAGTTGATCATGCGCAGCAGTCATGACTGAAGCACGAAGTTGCTCGGGAACAACAACCTGATGCAAAATATCCTTTGATTTCCGATACCTCCTGTGCAAAATATCATCTTGAAAATAGAAAGAATAAGTAGCAGAACCAACAACCTTTTCTTCACCTGAGGCAGCTAAATTGAAACAACCTTGCAGAGTAACATCACCTTTCTGCAACTGAATGAGTTCAGCACGAGTGACCTTCAAATCATCGCACACAGTGACAAGAGGTTTGTGCGGGAGACCTTGTTTTCTAGCCTGAGCACGAGTAGTGACAGCAGCAACAGGGATCACATCAGCAGCAGCAGCAACTATGGTATCTTGGGCCTGCTGGACAATCAAACCTGGAATATTACCCACAATCAAGTCAGCAACTGGATCCTCAAGAACACAACAAACCAACTCTCCAGCAAAATAGGGACAAGAAACAACAACTTTAGCCTGCTGGTAAATGTTGACTTCTCCACCAAAAGTTTTACAACGGACAGTACCTGGTACATACTGTTCATCAGAAACCAAACTTTTTCGAACACCACAAATGGTAGCACCTGTGTCTCGCAGAACTGAGCAAGCAGTAGAATTGACAGAACCGACTTCTAAATGCAAGTACCCAGCTGACTGATCAAAAATAGAGCAAACAACTTCATAAATACAAAAAAACTAGATCAAAATCAATACAAATCAAACAATAAAAATAAATTAAATCAAATGAGGCTGAAATCCAAACACGATAATCTACTTAAAATAAGGGCAAAGAGAACATACCCACAAACACACGCATAAAAGGACAGGACCCTATAACAGTGAAGAGTTCGGCATCCTGTCTCGGAAGACAATGGGGTATGCGCTTGCTGGGTCAGTCACAGGAGTGACGTCTCCAGTGCGCAAGCCTGGGCGAAGTGTGTGGAGATCCTGGGATGCCCAGTCGTCAAGATCCCCCTCTCGGCCTCGCTGATGTATCCAAAGGAATGCAAAGCAGTACGTTTGGCATCAGTTTGGCTGCAGGAGCTGCCAGAACAGTGCGTGAATACAGGCAGCTGTCTGCCTTCGGGGCTCCACTCCTGATTTGAAGGGTTTACTCCCCCACATTTGGCCGTTGGATCCAACCTGATCTCCTCCGTCCTCTAGCCGTTGGCTGTCAGAAACAGCTCATCCGCCTAGTGGTGCAATGTGAACACCACCCCCTCACGTGGTTTAGCCCACCAGCTGAGGTGGTTTGCCAGGGTGTGGCGCTTGGAGCCAGCACGTGAGAGATTAAGGAGATGGATGAGGACCAGTGATGCCCGTCCGTCCTATGTAGGACGCAGCTGCCGAACAGCAAAGGTACTACCTCTATCCAGAGCCCCCTACACCCTCAGTGAAGAACTAGTAAAACAAATACAATTCCCTAACAGAAGAATAGAGCCGAAGAAGAGAATAGGAACCCCCAAGACAGAAAAAGAGCTAAATCCTTAGTGCCAAGAAACTGTACACAGACACAGCCGTTAAACTGGAGACGGCAAATATCACACAAAACACCACATCCCAGTCATACACTATAACAAAATTTCAAAAGAATAAGCCCACTAGTCTACCGATATAAATCTATAACTAGTGGTGCCCTCACTAAATATGAATATGTATGACCTAATGTTAACACAGAGAAAGTCTAGGGTCACCAAATGTAACGAAGGCGTTTTAGTGTACTACTGAACTAAATTGTTACATATAAACGTTTATGGAATGAGTGTGTGCGTGGGCTTTCTGCCAATCTGTATAAAGGTGGGTGTTCTATCTCTGTTTAGTAGACTCTTTCATCCACCACACACGCGCTTACAAACGAAGGACAAAGGCCACACAGTTATATCTCTTTGCCCTCTGTTTAACTATTAACATGCACTCATAACATACATTAAACCACACAATTCACATCATATAAACCAATCTACGCAAATAACAATTCACATCATATAAACCAATCTGCACAAATAACTAACAGTAACAAGTGGCATATAGGTTATTCACAACTTCAGCGCTCACACATTCACTCGCTACCGTAGAGGTCGTTGTCTCTCTCGAGAGACGTCACTCGACTCCTCTTTATACTAGTGTCGACACAGTCAATATCACATTGACGACTTGACGGAGATTCCCGAACTGAATATTACTATTCAATGACTACTCACAGATTTAGAAGGGAAGCCACTGCGGTCGAACCTGCCTGTCCCGGATTGGCCTCCGCAGCCACGAAAATGCCTGCAGACGACTTGGGCAAGCCCTATAGAATCTTCGTTCGCGAAGTCAAGCCAAGAGAGAGAGACAGATTTAGAACATTCCTAGGCGTGAAATTAACGGCGCTAGGCGACAATAGCTACACTGACGGAACACTGCATGTGGACCTGTAGCACGAATCTGTGGCTTACTTCGCTACCGTTGCTGCTCGTAGCACCAGTGATGGTAGGACGAAGGAGAGATGAAGGCTTGATGTCAGCACCTGGTCACGTACGTGATGCCTTCAGGACAGCTTCATCGGCCCTACACCAGGGGTGTCCGCTCCGTACCGGCCCCGCTGTACACAACATTTATACACTCATAAATGTTCGCTCTTATACCCAAAAGTCTAAATGTGTCTTCGACACATTATTCTTCAGAGCGCTCTAGATCATTTCCTCTGAAAACTGTCTTCTTTATGCCACCATACTACAATCACTATTGTCATAATTCTTATGACAATTCCTATAGCCACTTTAACACAGTGCACACAATTCCTATAGCCACTTTAATACTTTACACACATTTTACGTACCTACACCCAATGGATTATGAGCCAAATATTACAATCACAGCTCACCTCCAAGTTAAGTTAAACATGAAGGTGCGCTACTATATGTGGTCGGGTAAATACCCTGATTTCCCACAGTAGATGCACAGAACATTACACAACAATGTAACGATACAAATTTGCCTCGAGTTATAGATACTCACAAACCAGATAGGTGAGGCTAGCGCTGGCAGAACTGTATGCAAACCAAGGGGAATCACAGCGCTGGACAGACAACAGTTAGATCCCCTGCCCCCGCCTACCAGGCACCCAATCGCCAGCCCATAGAGAAATACGCAGGTATAGAATAAGACGATCATTTCCATCCCCAAAACGAATGGATCAGGTCTCTTATATAACCCATGTCTTTCTCCGGAACTTAGGAAGTGGGCAGGAGAAACATACATACACAAACATGAAGGTGAGCTACTATATGTGGTCGGGTAAATACCCTGATTTCCCACAGTAGATGCACAGAACATTACACAACAATGTAACGATACAAATTTGCCTCGAGGTATAGATACTCACAAACCAGATAGGTGAGGCTAGCGCTGGCAGAATTGTATGAAAACCAAGGGGAATCACAGCGCTGGACAGACAACAGTTAGATCCCCTGCCCCCGCCTATCAGGCACCCAATCGCCAGCCCACAGAAATCAGGGTATTTACCCGACCACATATAGTAGCGCACCTTCATGTTTGTGTATGTATGTTTCTCCTGCCCACTTCCTAAGTTCCGGAGAAAGACATGGGTTATATAAGAGACCTGATCCATTCGTTTTGAGGATGGAAATGATCGTCTTATTCTATACCTGCGTATTTCTCTGTGGGCTGGCGATTGGGTGCCTGATAGGCGGGGGCAGGGGATCTAAATGTTGTCTGTCCAGCGCTGTGATTCCCCTTGGTTTGCATACAATTCTGCCAGCGCTAGCCTCACCTATCTGGTTTGTGAGTATCTATAACTCGAGGCAAATTTGTATCGTTACATTGTTGTGTAATGTTCTGTGCATCTACTGTGGGAAATCAGGGTATTTACCCGACCACATATAGTAGCGCACCTTCATGTTTGTGTATGTATGTTTCTCCTGCCCACTTCCTAAGTTCCGGAGAAAGACATGGGTTATATAAGAGACCTGATCCATTCGTTTTGAGGATGGAAATGATCGTCTTATTCTATACCTGCGTATTTCTCTGTGGGCTGGCGATTGGGTGCCTGATAGGCGGGGGCAGGGGATCTAAATGTTGTCTGTCCAGCGCTGTGATTCCCCTTGGTTTGCATACAATTCTGCCAGCGCTAGCCTCACCTATCTGGTTTGTGAGTATCTATAACTCGAGGCAAATTTGTATCGTTACATTGTTGTGTAATGTTCTGTGCATCTACTGTGGGAAATCAGGGTATTTACCCGACCACATATAGTAGCGCACCTTCATGTTTGTGTATGTATGTTTCTCCTGCCCACTTCCTAAGTTCCGGAGAAAGACATGGGTTATATAAGAGACCTGATCCATTCGTTTTGAGGATGGAAATGATCGTCTTATTCTATACCTGCGTATTTCTCTGTGGGCTGGCGATTGGGTGCCTGATAGGCGGGGGCAGGGGATCTAACTGTTGTCTGTCCAGCGCTGTGATTCCCCTTGGTTTGCATACAATTCTGCCAGCGCTAGCCTCACCTATCTGGTTTGTGAGTATCTATAACACGAGGCAAATTTGTATCGTTACATTGTTGTGTAATGTTCTGTGCATCTACTGTGGGAAATCAGGGTATTTACCCGACCACATATAGTAGCGCACCTTCATGTTTGTGTATGTATGTTTCTCCTGCCCACTTCCTAAGTTCCGGAGAAAGACATGGGTTATATAAGAGACCTGATCCATTCGTTTTGAGGATGGAAATGATCGTCTTATTCTATACCTGCGTATTTCTCTGTGGGCTGGCGATTGGGTGCCTGATAGGCGGGGGCAGGGGATCTAACTGTTGTCTGTCCAGCGCTGTGATTCCCCTTGGTTTGCATACAATTCTGCCAGCGCTAGCCTCACCTATCTGGTTTGTGAGTATCTATAACTCGAGGCAAATTTGTATCGTTACATTGTTGTGTAATGTTCTGTGCATCTACTGTGGGAAATCAGGGTATTTACCCGACCACATATAGTAGCGCACCTTCATGTTTGTGTATGTATGTTTCTCCTGCTCACTTCCTAAGTTCCGGAGAAAGACATGGGTTATATAAGAGACCTGATCCATTCGTTTTGAGGATGGAAATGATCGTCTTATTCTATACCTGCGTATTTCTCTGTGGGCTGGCGATTGGGTGCCTGATAGGCGGGGGCAGGGGATCTAACTGTTGTCTGTCCAGCGCTGTGATTCCCCTTGGTTTGCTGGTAGAGTGCCGTACCCGGGCACACTCCAGCGGGCTACTGGGGTTCTCTTCCATCGGAGACACTCCTGTGGAAGTCACACCCCACAAAACTACGATTTCGTCAAGAGGCGTAATCAAAGATCAAACTTTGGCAGAACTGTCAGAAGATGAACTTGTACGGAACCTTAAGTCTCAGGGAGTGACTTACGTCAGGCGCTTCGCTTCCAAGCGAGGTGGTGGCGGGGAGATCCGTCTCCCTACCATCATCCTGACGTTTGGCACCCCCACCTCTCCTACTACCATCTGAGGAGGTTACTACTCCCTGAGAGTGAAAACGTACGTCCCTATCCCCCCTCCGGTGCTTAAGTGCCAAAAGTATGGCCATGGGCAGAAGACATGCCGTCAGGCAGAGGCTTCATGCGCCTGTTGCACTAAGCCCGGACACTCTGCTGAGGCCTGCACAGCCACCCCCCTGTGTGTGAATTGCCAGGGGGCCGCATATGGCTTTGGATAAGAAATGCCCTCGTTGGATATCCGAGTGCAAGATTCAGCAGGTGCGTGTGGAGAAGGGGCTGTCCTTTCTGGATGAAAAAAAAAAACTGGTTGAAGGCCCTGGTGCAGCTGCGGCTCTGTGTATACTTTCAGTGCAGCGGTGGCAGGCAAGCGCCCCACCAAAGACTTTTCATGTCAAACCCCAACTTCTTGGTTGGGGGCGGAGCCTCGGCTCATCTCGCCCCTGGAGAGTAACCCTCCTCCGGTGGTGAAGAGGAGCCGGGGAACGCAGAAGGCGGACACTGCCGGTCCGGTAGTGCCGCCTTCTGTTGCCCCTAAGCCTTAGCCCCCACCCAAACCTGTTAGTCAGTCAACTCCAAAGGATTCTGGCTCTAGACAGCCTTTTAAGGCAGCTAACTCTAGTGGCAGGAACGCTGCCCAGGACCAGAGGTCTAAGAAATCTATGGGACCGCTGTGCGCATGAGCCCAGAGGGGAACACTGATGTCCCCCTTCAAAACAAATATGCTGCACTGGAGGAGCGGATGGAGGGAGTGGACGTTGTCGTTGCTGGTGCTGCGGCAGCTCCACTCCCTTCATCTCCGAAGAACCAGAGGAGGCCCGGGAGCCGCCCCCCACCCCCTGCCCCCCCCCCCCCCCCTCTGTTTCTTCAACTCCTTCCAAGGCAAAGGAAAAAGGGGGGAAAACTCTTCACCCCCAGATAAGACATAATCATGTACTCTCTGCTTCAGTGGAATTGTCGTGGTTTTCAAGCTAACTTTGAGAAATTACGTCTTTTAGTCAAGTTCTATAACCCCTCAGTAATATCTCTTCAGGAGACTTACCTAAAGACTTCTGACCCTGTGTCCTTCAATGGGTTTAACGTTATACATAAAGGCGCTGATTCGGAGAGGCGCTCGGGTGGAATGGCTCTTCTCATTAGTAGCCAAATTGTATGTAGCCCTGTTAGCATCGACACATGTCTTCAGACTGTCGCAGCTCGGATTAGCTTGAAGAAGACCATAACCATATGCAGTGTTTAACTGCCACCGTCGCTGCGGGTCTGTAGTAATGATATTTTTAACTTAGTAGATCAGCTGCCCTCTCCCTTTATTCTCATGGGGGGATTTTAACGGTCACGCTCACGTTTCGGGTAGTGACCACTATGATGGCAGAGGTCAGATGTTAGAAGATGTTTTTTCTCAACTTAACCTATGTGTCTTTAACGATGGCTCACCTACGTACTCTAACCCAGGTTTAGGATCTAGTTCTGTTCTAGACCTCACTGTGTGTGATCCTTCTCTCATGCTGGACTTTGACTGGAAGGTTCACGACGACCTGTGTGGTAGTGATCACTTCCCATTAGTCCTGTCATCAGTCAGCTGTGAGAAGGATTCGCCAGTGGGGCGCTGGAATCTCAAAAAAGCTAACTGGCCTTTGTTCTCCTCCCTCTGTCAGTCTCGTCTTACAGCGGAGGTGGTCAGCTGAAGAACCTGTTTCTTGTTTTACTTCTATTTTGATGGACGTAGCAGGTGAAACCATCCCTAGAACTTCCACATCAGTTCCTGGGAAGCCGAGAGTACCATGGTTCAATGATGAGTGCCGCAAGGCCCCAAAATGCGCAAAATCTGCTCAGCGACGTGCTTTTCGTAATCCGTTGCAAACGAATATTTTAACATTTAAGCGAAAGCCCGTTACATTTTTAAACGTGAACGCCGTGCTTCCTGGAGACGCTTCGTCTCCTCTTTATTTTCTAGGACTCCGTCTCAAAAAGTCTGGAAAGCTGTTCGAAGAATTAGGGGCAGGGGTGGCTCGGTTTCTGTCGGCCATCTTAGAGATGGTGCCTGTTTGGTCACGGATAAAAAGGCTGTGGCCAATTTGCTTGCCTCCACCATTGCCCATAATTCTTCCACAGAGCATTATTCACCTTTCTTCCAGAGAGAGAAGGAGAAGCGAGGGTCTTGTACTTGTGATTTTATGTCGGATAACTCGGAAGACTATAATGCCCCTTTTACATTTTCAGAATTGCAGCAAGCCATGCAGAAATGTACTGACTCTGCTGCTGGACTAGATACCATTCACTATCAGCTCCTAACACATCTGCCTGAGGATTCACTCCTTGTACTTCTCAAGTCCTTTAACCATATCCGGATAACCGGTCAATTTCCGCCATCTTGGCGCCAGGCTGTGGTTGTGCCAATCCCCAAGCCGGGTAAGGATCTTTCCGACCCGGGCAACTACCGGCCAATCGCTTTGACTTCGTGTTTATGTAAAACTATGGAACGCTTGGTCAACGCCCGCCTGGTGTGGCATCTTGAGTCGCAGGGTCTCATCACAGACCTGTGCGGTTTCCAGCGCTTCCGTAGTACAACTGACCATCTAGTCCGCTTTGAGTCGTTTATCCGAGATGCGTTTGTCAACAAGCAGCATGTCTGTGCAATTTTCTTTGATCTTGAAAAGGCATATGGCACTACCTGGAAGTATGGTATAATGTCTGATTTGTCGGACATGGGTTTTAAAGGGCACCTGCCCGTTTTTATTCACAACTTTTTCTCTAACAGGTCGTTCTATGTCCGTATGGGCTCCACCCTCTCCGACTCCTTTGAACAGGAGATGGGTGTCCCGCAGAGCAGCATTTTATCTCCTGTTTTATTTAGCATTAAAATAAATAACATTGTAAAGGCCGTCAAGGATGATTCTGAATGCTCTTCATTTGTGGACGACTTTGCTTTGCGTGCACGAGGTTGGGGACTTGCGTCCCTTGAGAGGCGCTTGCAGCTGTGCGTTGATCGCATCCAGGTGTGGGTGTCTCTCAACGGATTCAGGTTCTCGCCCTCCAAGACAGTCTGTGTGCATTTTACTAACCAGACGATTTTTTTTCCAGAACGTAGCCTGAGCATTGCTGGAGTGCCAATTAAGGTGGCCGAAGAGGCAAAGTTTTTGGGGGTCATCTTTGACAAAAGATTGACCTTCTGCAACCATGTTAACTATCTTAGAACCTCTTGTCGGAAGACCCTCGACATTCTTCGTGTCGTTGGTCGTACTGACTGGGGTGCAGACCGCATTGTCTTACTTCGACTGTACCGGGCCCTTGTTCGGCCCAAACTGGATTACGGCTCTGTGGTATATGGTTCGGCTTCTAAGTCTGTTCTACAGCGTCTGAACACAATTCACCATCAAGGTCTGCGAATATGTCTGGGAGCCTTCAGGACATCTCCAGTTCCTCGTCTGTATGCCGAGGCAGGGGAGCCTTCTCTCAGGCTCCGCCGCATCCGCCTCATGCTCAGCTACGTTCTGAAGTTGAAGGCCCATCCAGACAATCCTGCCTATGATTGTGTTTTTAACCCGTCGTTTGCAGAGGTTTACGATGCCCGTCCGGGAGCTGTCCGTCCACTTTCCTTCCGTGTCCGACCTCATCTGCAGGCGGCCGGAGTGGACCTGGACAAAGTTTTGGAATCTCTGCAACACATCACTCCACCCTGGCTACTACCAGTTTCTGACATCTTGCTGGGCTTGACCGCCCACAAGAAGGATTGTACTCCACCAGCCATATACCAACAGAGCCTCAATGAACTCCTTTCAATTTTTCATGGCTATTGTCGTCTTTATACGGATGGGTCCAAGTCTGAGGATGGGATAGTGGCTGCGGCTGCAGTGTCTTCTCGCCATCCTAGACGCCCATTTAAGCTCCGCCTCCCTGACCATTCCTCTGTATTTAGTGCAGAACTGCAGGCAATTCTGCTGGCACTCAAGCATGCCTCTCAGTCTAGGGAAAGGAACTTCCTGATTCTGTCTGACTCTCTTTCTGCCCTGCAGGCCCTTCAGGGCGCGGAAACAGACCACCCACTGCTGGTGCAGATTAGAGAGCTCTACGCAGACTTGATGAAGGAATATTATGACGTCATTTTTATTTGGGTCCCAGGCCATGTGGGCATCGAAGGCAACAGATCGCAGATTCTGCTATCAACAGTGCCCGCAATGACCCTGTCCCTGACACACAGACTGTTTATAGTGATTTTAAACCTGTGATTAGTGCGTACATAGCCCGCGAGTGGCAGTCCGAATGGGACAAAGAGGAAGGGAACAAGCTGCATGAAGCTCTTCTTACGGTGTCCGACAGTCTACCTTTCCGCAGCGGCAGCCGCCGTGAGGAGACTGTCCTTACTCGGCTCCACATCGGTTACGCACTCTTACTTACTTAAACAGGATGAGCGTCCATGGTGTTTTGCCTGTGATGAGCAGTTTTCTGTTCGACACTTTTTGCTGTATTGTGCTGATCTAATTGACACGAGATATAGACACTTTACAGCAGACTCCTTGAAGGTTTTGTTCCGGGATGTTCCCCCGGAAAAAAATCTTCAATTTCTTGAGAGAATGCAATATTTTTTAACAAGATCTGAGCATTCATAGGCTATGTGAATTTTTTCATTTGCCTTTTTTGAGAGTCTATAGACGTTTCATTTAAAGACACGTGCGACATTTTAGCCTGACATTTTTAAGCTATGTTTACATCTTGTCTTAAGACCTTGCTTTTAGTCTGGCTGACCAGATTTTTACCCATCCCGCCGTGAGATGGCCTTAGTCGCCTGCTCGGCGTTAAACCCAAATAACTAACTAACTAAGCTTGTGCCAAAACGATGTTCAACAGCAAAGTTGGAGTGGCTAGACGTGACGTCATTTTTATCTTGTTACTTCTTTGCCAAACCATGAGCCCCGCCAGCTTTTTATGTCGTTTGCATTCTATGGAATGCGCTCCGACCAGCCCCATCCTAAAGTCTAAGTTTTCAATACGGTACTCAAACATTTGAAGAAAAAAATAATGTTGTGGCACGAGGCTGCATTTTGTATGACGGTGTATAATTAAAACCCGCGAGTGCAGATCAGCCTCAGTTTGACAGTTCCGTGCAAAATTGGCTGGCTTTTCCAAATCCTTGGCTGTTTGTGACCCTTCAAACACGCACTTGGTTTTAGGATGCAGACAAGAGAGACTATTTTGTCAAAGCACACAAAAATCGAATGCATACTTACGTTCGTTAAACGATAATAACGAATGTTATGAGAGGTTGGGCAGGGTAGGCATTGTGTCTAGTGAAGAGCTGGGACCCTAGGGAAGGTAAAGAAGTCATTCCTAAAGCATTTTCGAGGATGTGAAACCACAGTACATCTCAGTGCCTCGACCTTCAAGAGAAAAATAAAAGGTCCCGGAGGAGTATGTTAACGCAATAAAATGTAACAATGATGGTTTGTGGGGTTTTGTAAAATACTAACGCGATTTTTGCACAAAACGATTAAAACTCCTATTCGATGAACAATCCTCCAACAGGATGGAAAGATAAAACAGCGAACACCAACATTCACAAATGCGTTAATAGTTTCCCAGTTCTCGCTGTAACTTCAAGACTAATCATTACCGTGGTTGTGTATGCGTGAAGCATTTCGTGGGTTGTGTGTGTTTCAAGATGGAGTTGCAATCGGGGCTTCGTTGGGAGCTGTTGCTGTTGTCATTATGCTGGTTGTCGTCGTTGTTTTAGTCATGCGGCGAAGACGAAAGAACAAGGAATCTAGCGGAGGAGAGCAAAAGGAAAAGTTGTAAGGAATTTTGTAAAGTCAGCCAGACAGAGGTCAAGTTCGGTCAAGCTGAATTTAAATCACAGATGCCTTTAACTCATTCAGCCCGGCGCACGTATTTCCCAAATTTTAGAGGCGTCGATGGATCGACCATGATAATTCAAGGGCAGTGCCAGATTAGCTTGGCGCCGACATGCGCCAAGCTAATCTGGCACTGCCCTTGAATTATCGTGGTCGACCCATCTCCTGCTGTAGTACGTCAGGGCTGAATGGGTTAATTAAATAATCGCAGCTGGTTTAGTCCGAATATGGCATGCTGGAATATTTCCAAAACACACTTTTACACAAAATGCAATCGAAAATTAATTTCTGCGTTGGCAAGAGTACATAGTTAGAGCATGGTTGTTTATATTTTGCCAGGGGAACTTCTTTGCTTGACCTTTTGAAAGCAGCTTTTACCAACGCAAGTGGCTCGACGGAAGAAGACCTTAACAGAGGTAGGCACCAAGATACCCTAATCATACATTATATGAGACACGATATTGTGAGCATAGAACAGCGTCAGTTTTACATACATTTTACGGACAAGAATGAACATAAACCGGTAAGCAGCAGTCTTCGGGCAGAAGACGGCTGCATTTGGCCTGCGCACGGCTATGAGCGAGCCAAATGCAGCCGACGTCGGCCCGATGATATTGCGCTCACTTAATCATTGTTTATATTCCAAAATGTTTTCCGGGGTGTATTTCGGTCTGTGCTTGTGGAATCCTAAAGTGCAGGATTTGGACAGTACAAACGCCAACGTTTTAGAATTTTTCCCTGCATCTACGCATACGCGGTATAAATGTGTAAAACCTAAATGTTCCAGGCCGTATTCTAAACATAATCTCCTTTGACTCTAAAATAATGATAAAAAATGTACATTTATATAGCGCCTACCATTCAAATTAATTATGCTCTAAACGCTTTACGAGACCAAAATCACAAAAGAAAGTAACAGTGACAATAAATGTTACAACAAACGTAACACATCAAATCTCTCTCTCTCTCTCTCTCTCTCTCTCTCTCTCTCTCTCTCTCTCTCTCTCTCTCTCTCTCTCTCTCTCTCTCTCTCTCTCTCTCTCTCTCGCTCTCTCTCTCTCTCTCTCTCTCTCTCTCTCTCACATACACACACACACACACACACACACACACACACACACACCGGTACTATTGCAAATTCACTGCCAGTTAACCCCACCTGAGGCATTCAACCACAAATGAGTCCAGCCAATAGCCATATCTTCATGAGACCTCTAAGTGCACGGGCTAATGCGGATCTATGTCTCTAGCATTTAAGTGTTGTTCGTTTTGTTCCAGTAGTAAAGGGTTTATAAGCCGTGTGCTTATTCTTGTCAAACTGTTGCAGTATCAACGACTCCCGACGCTATACACGCCGTGATAAACAAGCCGAAGGGTCGGGCGGGCCACATTACTCCGACACCACAACCTGCCAAGGGCAGCGACTTTGCGGAAAATGCTTGCGAGTTAGCAGTCATGGATCCGTCAACCGCTCCGTACTGTATTCCGAAAAACACCTGCAAACACGATGGCAAGAAAACAGGCGGTGTCAAAACTCGTGGCAAAGCGTATGATGGACAGCATGGCAGAAGCAGCAAACTGTCACAGTGTGAAGGTCAATTTGACAGCACCTACGGCCTTATGGCAGAGGCTACATTCGTTGTCCAAGAAACAAGACTTAGTAACACACATCACGGACAGGAGGATGAATATAACCAGCTGTCCCGTCAAACGGCAAAGATGGCTCACTCTGGACATCAGTTTGACAGTACCTACGATCATGTGGCAGACGATGCACGCCGTGCTAAGGCTGCTGACGCTTCTACTGACAATACGCACAACCATCTTGCGCCAAAGAAGCAGCCTGCTAAACCCACTAGGAATCCAGCTGAGCAGGTCGGAGACAACGAATATTCACTGGCGAAGTCGATCGGTCACCAGGCTGGGACTCGACCCGACAACACTTACAATCATATCGCACGACAGAGAAAAGCAACCAGACCTAAGGCGACCAGCGACACCTACGACCATCTTGCGGAAGAAAATCAAACAACTTCAAATGAATACGTCGAGGGGAATGAGTATTCTGTTGCTGGCCAGCCTGCTCCTGGAGGGACTGGAACCTCTGACACTTACGATCATGTGGCTGAACAGAAGCATGGGCTCCCCACAAAGCAGGTTGCAGAGGCTGAATATTCATTGGCGCGTCCTGTTGGACGCGCCAATGAAAATTCAGCCGCTGCAAGCCAGACATCTGACGTCGCAACCAAAACACCAAAACGTCATAACTACGTCAACATCAAAGGGTCCGCACAGCCGCATGGCAAAGACAACTACAACCAGCTTGACTTTAATCATCCTCAACGCAGTGCAGCCAGAGGACATAAGAAGTCAGGGGAACAGGACGTGTACAGCCACCTGCACGGTGAAGAAGGAGAGTACGAGATATGATCAGAAAGTAATAATAGTTGGGCCGCCATTTGTAAACTACTTAAGTCACAAAAATGAAAGTAGTATCTAAACAAATTTTAACCTTTGCCATTTATTTGTGCACAAAATGGAGCTGGTATCTTCAGCCATGCCGCTGTATGACGTCATTAAATTACAGCTGGACTCTCCAATATAATAAATTATTTTCTACATTAATAAAAGGGTCAAACTTTGAGATAGTCCTGTCAAAATCCAAACAAATTTGAAAGATGTTTATTGTCCGTCACTGGACTACACGTGGACTATACAATTTAACTCTGGAAGAGATAACTTTGAAGACGAGTACTGGTCTAACTGTCAAATTTCCGTCAGGAACGAGCATACTTTGCTCTTAATTAACACATTGATAGGAAAATATGTATATATATTTTTGGGGAGAAATATTATAAACTTCCGCTCTTTCTCTTGGAACAGGTCAAGGAATAGTGCGCAATGGCCTTGACCTCCAAAAACTATCTGCAATAAGGATACCCCATTTATTGACCGAGGCTCAGAAGCAACAGAAAGTTGATCGCTTAGATTAACTGCTCAAAACGTTTAGCTTAAATGGTGTGTAAAGACCATATGATGTCATCACCTAATGTCACTTGCTTGTCCTACAACGGTATCCCCAGCAAACAGTACAATCAAGAGTGGTTGGCTTCTGATGAGAGGAGGCTAGTGACACTTTTGCAAGACTTTCAGAATTAACCGCAACATTTTCTCTATTTTTCAAAACGTAGAGGTCCATGTCGTTGATCCTATTTTGCCAGTGGAGTACTCAGTCAATGCAAAACTTCCTGTAAAAAAAAATTTTTAATAGTGTTGAAGTCTGTTCATGAGCAGCGGCCAACTCTCAGTGGCCAGAGCATCTTTGTTGTTTTTTTTTCTTGAAAATGCTAGTGACCACAAAGCCAAGGTCACTGTGTCCTACACAGAGAAACAAAACATTCGTGTTCTTCTTCAACCATCATACAATCCTTACCGCGACCAATGCGACTATTTGGTTCTTCCCTAAACTGAAAATGAAGCCCGCAGGACAGAGTTTTCCCGCATCCAGGACCTAGCAAAAGCTGTAAATTTACAAGTCCGACCCTGATCTTCATCAGAATACCACATCGCCTTTGAATTTCGCGCGAAGTAGCTGAAATTTTGAAGAAACGGTGGAGGATAAAGCTGTTACAAAAAGTGAAAGTATCACTTAATTGGGCCAACGGTTTTGGGGTTACGGCACAACTATCATTACGTTTTTAATCATAACTCGAACAATCAACTGGGTTTTGACCAGAAAAATGCAGCTGTAAGTCGCGACAATGCGACCGGACGGGATGAATACAACCGCATTGCACTATAGACCTATCATGACATGTAGCAATAATCCCAAATGCAAACTGACGTAATTATGCGAGGAGAAGTGTGGGCAAAGACGTGGATTTAATTATGAACCAACAGATAAAGCCGAGTTTAACTGAAAAAAGTGTATAGATGGGATACAATAATAATGTACTGTACGCTGATTCTCTCTTGGCTTGACCTCGCGAACGAAGATTCTATAGGGCTTGCCCACGTCGTCTGCAGGCATTTTCGTGGCTGCGGAGGCCAATCCGGGACAGGCAGGTTCGACCGCAGAGGCTGCAGGGGAAGGTCTGGTCAGGGTTCTGAGTTACGACAACTCTGTTTTTTCTTCTGAGCCGCTTGTCCTTAAGGTTAGCTCTGCGAGAGTCCTCAAAGGAGATGGCTGCCTTGTGAATGGTGGAGCGCCAGGTGTCACGGTCCGCAGCAAGCGAAGACCACTGGCGGTGGTCGATTTGGCAGGCACTAAGTGACTTCTTGAGACCGTCTTTGTATCTCTTCTTTGGTGCCCCTCTGTCTCGGTGTCCAGTGGCGAGCTCGCCGAACAGAGTGATCTTGGATAGGCGATGATCCTCCATCCTGGAGACGTGCCCCGCCCAGCGAAGCTGTGTCTGCAGCAGCAAAGCCTCGATACTCACAGTTTCCGCCTGTTCAAGGACCTCGACGTTGGTGACAAAGTCACTCCAGTGAATGCTGAGGATGGTACGCAGGCAGCGCTGGTGAAAGCGTTCGAGGAGTCGTAGTTGACTGCGGTAGAGGGCCCAGGACTCGGAACCGTACAGCAGGGTGGTGAGGACGACAGCTCTGTACACGCTGATCTTGGTGCCTTTTTTCAGCTGTTGATTGTGCCACACCCGCTTGAATAGTCGCCCGAAAGCACTGTTCGCTTTTGCCAGCCTGTTGTCCAGCTCCTTGTCCAGCTTGGCGTCTGACCTGATGATGCAGCCAAGGTAGGTAAACTGGTGTACAGACTTCAGTTCGGACTCGCCGATGGTGATGTGGGGAGGGCGATGCTCTTCCTTGGGTGCCGGCTGATGGAGAACCTCTGTCTTTTTCAGACTGACCTCGAGTCCAATGAGCTGGGCAGCATCTGCGAAGCAGGACGTAATGCGCTGCAAGGCTCTCTCTGTGTGTGCAACGAGGGCAGCGTCATCAGCGAAGAGCAGCTCACGAATCAGTTGGTCTAGGGTTTTCGTGTGGGCCTGCAGTCGTATGAGGTTGAACAGGCTGCCATCGAGACGATACCTGATGTACACTGCGTCGTCATCGTCCAGGTCCGCTGTGGCCTGCTTCAACATCATGCTGAAGAAGATGGCGAAGAGGGTCGGTGCCAGCACGCAGTCTTGTTTCACGCCGTTGCGAATGGGGAATGGTTCTGAGAGGTCACTGTTTAGTCTGACCTGGCCTTGCTGGTCCTCGTGGAGCTGGACGATCATGTTGAGGAACTTTGGGGGACAACCTAGTCGCTCCAGAATCTGCCACATACCTTGCCTGCTCACAGTGTCAAACGCTTTTGTTAGGTCGACAAACGTTACGTACAGCCCTTTGTTCTGCTCGCGGCACTTCTCCTGAAGCTGTCTCAGCACAAAGACCATGTCGGTGGTACTCCTGTTGGCTCTGAAGCCACACTGGCCCTCTGGGAGGTGGTCTTCAGCGATGGCAGGTACCAGCCGATTCAGGAGCAACCTTGCGAGAATTTTCCCGGCAATGGACAGCAGGGTAATTCCACGATAATTAGAGCAGGCAGACTTCTCTCCTTTGTTCTTGTACAGGGTGATGATGACTGCATCACGGAGATCCTTTGGTAGTGTTCCTTTTTCCCAGCAGCAGAGAAAGAGGTCGTGGAGCTTGTTGTGCAGTGCTGGGCCTCCATGTTTCCAGATCTCTGGCGGGATTCCGTCAATGCCTGCTGCTTTGCCACTCTTGAGCTGGTGGATGGCTGTGAGAGTCTCTTCGGCGGTGGGCGGTTCGTCCAATTCAACCTTTAGTGGAAGGTGTGGGATTTGGAGGATGACTGTTTCTTGAACAGTGCGCTCAGCGCCGAAGAGGTCCTGAAAGTATTCCGACCAGCGGTTCAAGATGGAGGTATTATCTATGAGGATTGCCTGTCCATCAGCGCTTCGCAGGGGACTTTGTACCATGTGCCTAGGGCCATACACTGCTTTCAGTGCTTCGTAGAAGCCCCTGTAGTCACCGTTGTCAGCGCAGAGCTGGGTCCTCTGTGCGAGTCTGGACCACCACTCGTTCTGGAGCTCTCTAAGCTTGAGCTGGAGACTGCTGCAGATGAAGCGGAAGGCAGACTTCTTCACAGTGCAGGAAGGCTGGGCTAGGTGAGCCTGGTGGGCGGCTCTTTTTTTTTTTGCTAGAAGTTCCTGGATCTCTACGTCGTTTTCGTCAACCAGTCTTTGTTCCTCTTTCTAGCAAAGCCCAAGACTTCCACAGATGATTTTACAATAGCAGTTTTCAGTTGTTCCCAGAGTGTTTCAGGGGAGGAGTCTGCTGGATCAACTGTGTCTTTGAGCATGCGCTGTAAATCGGCCTGAAGGGCAGCTTTCTTGTCGTCACGCTGAAGGCTGGCAACATCAAGCTTTTTCTTGGGGGGGGAGGGGGGGGGCCCTTTCTTGGGTTTCAGCTTGAGGCGGAGCCTGAGTTTGCAGCGAACAAGGCGGTGGTCAGTGTGGCACTCTGCGCTGGGCATCACTCTGGTGAGGAGGACGTCACTGCGGTCCCTCTGACGCACTAGGATATAGTCGATAAGGTGCCAGTGCTTGGAGCGAGGATGCATCCAGGTGGTCTTTCGACTGTCCTTTTGCTGGAAAGTAGTGTTGGTGATGACAAGTTGCTGCTCTGCACAGAGCTCCAACAGTAGGCGACCATTGTCATTGCAGTTCCCAACGCCATGCTTGCCGAGGACTCCTTTCCAGGCTTCAGAGTCTTGGCCCACTCTGGCGTTGAAGTCGCCAAGGATGATGACTTTGTCGTCTGCAGGGGTGCTCTGCAGGAGGCTGCGCAGGTCAGAGTAGAACTTATCTTTTTCTGCAGGCTCTGCCAGGAGGGTTGGGGAGTACACACTGAGAAGGGTGACGTATTGCTGGTGTCTCAGTGGGAGGCGCATGGACATGATGCGGTCGGAGTGACCCGTTGGTAGGTTTTCCAACTTAGTCGCAATGGGGGTCTTCACCATGAAGCCCACGCCTGAGAGCCGTCTTTCTGATGCAGGCCTGCCTGACCAGTAGAGAGGGTAGCCAGCGCCAAGTTCTTGGAGGCTGCCTTCCTCCGGAAGGGGTACTTCGCTGAGCGCGGCGATGTCGATGTTTAACCTCCGCAATTCATGGGCAATGAGGGCGGAGCGACGTTCAGCGCGTCCGCTGTCTGCTGTGTCGAGCATGGTTCGGATGTTCCAGCATGCTACGTTGAGTCCGGTCGTGGTCGTCATGAGAGTGGATCCATTGTTTTTTCTTGTTTTCTGACCGCATGAGAAGATGCCCGTTGACCGCGGCTAGCCAACTGGGGTTACGAGGGGATGAGCTTTGGTTAGGCCACCTTTTCTAGGCCCCTCTCCGTGTGGAGCAAGCAGTGCTGTCCCTAGAGAAGGCTGCTTGGTCGTTCAGGGTGTGCCGAGTGACGTTGTCATCCCCAGGTCAACATCAGGCGACCAATATCCTGAACCGCCTGCATGCAGGTTTGAGACTGCGGCTTCCAGTGACATCTTTCACCTGCCGTTTTGCCCCTTGCCCATCACTACAGGACTTGGAAAGTTCAGTGTCATAGTCCGTGGGCGTTTCCTAAAGCCTGCGCGGTGGAGCTTTTTGGTGGAGTGCAGTGTGCGCAGTACTGGCCCCACCCTTTAAACCCTTGGTTCATCTGCCATGGCCTAGCAAGCTGGGACGATGGCATCGAGGTCCTCGGGTCGTAGGTTTTATATCAGACTGTCCTTGTCCTAGTCTCTGGCTCAAAAGCTTTCCCCGGAGACACGGGGGCTTTGATGTCGGGGGTTTCCTCCCTTAGCCTTTCCGCAGCCAAGCGGCCAGGCCTGCAAGGCAGCAGGCGACTCGTGGAGGGCGGGGTCGTCTATGTCCCGTGCAGATGTGAACATCTGCCCACTGCCCAGATTACTAGTTCGAGTAATGGCACACATTGGTGGGTATGTGTTAATATTCGTTATTTTCAAGCTTAGCCTGAACCTGTAATGCACTGCCCTCAGACAAATATGCATGACGTCAAAATGATTTCACTTATGAACTGTTTTATCCACATATTTTTCTATTGAGTTTTCATTTGCATTTAGAATCAGACGGGGAAGTGGCGCAGTGGTTAAGGCGTCTGCCTCCAATGCCAAAGGTGCGAGGTTCGATACCGGGTTCAGGCGTTGGATTTTTCTCCTCTGGTGTCACCGTCTGGGCAGTGGGCAGATGTTCAGATCTGCACGGGACATAGACGACCCCGGCCCCCACGAGTCCCCTGCTGCCTTGCAGGCCTCGCCGCTTGGCTGCGGAAAGGCTAAGGGAGGAAACCCCTGACATCAAAGCCCCCGTGTCTCCGGGGAAGGCTTTTGAGCCAGAGACTAAGACAAGGACAGTCTGATATAAAACCTACGACCCGAGGACCTCGATGCCATCGTCCCAGCTTGCTAGGCCATGGCAGATGAACCAAGGGTTTAAAGGGTGGGGCCAGTACTGCGCACACTGCACTCCACCAAAAAGCTCCACCGCGCAGGCTTTAGGAAACGTCCACGGACCATGACACTGACCATTCCAAGTCCTGTAGCGACGGGCGAGGGGCGAAACGGCAGGTGAAAGATGTCACTGGAAGCCGCAGTCTCAAACCTGCATGCAGGCGGTTCAGGATATTGGTCGCCTGATGTTGACCTGGGGATGACAACATCACTCGGCACACCCTGAACGACCAAGCAGCCTTCTCTAGGGACAGCACTGCTTGCTCCACACGGAGAGGGGCCTAGAAAAGGTGGCCTAACCAAAGCTCATCCCCTCGTAACCCAGTTGGCTAGCCGCGGTCAACGGGCATCTTCTCCTGCGGTCAAAAAACAAGAAAGAATAACAGATCCACTCTCATGACGACCACGACCGGACTCAACGTAGCATGCTGGAACGTCCGAACCATGCTCGACAAAGCAGACAGCGGACGCCCTGAACGTCGCTCCGCCCTCATTGCCCATGAATTGCGGAGGTTAAACATCGACATCGCCGCGCTCAGCGAAGTACGCCTTCCGGAAGAAGGCAGCCTCCAAGAACTTGGTGCTGGGTACACCCTCTACTGGTCAGGCAGGCCTGCATCAGAAAGACGGCTCTCAGGCGTGGGTTTCATGGTCAAGACATCCATTGCGACTAAGCTGGAAAACCTACCAACGGGCCACTCAGACCGCATCATGTCCATGCGCCTCCCACTGAGACACCAGCAACACGTCACCCTTCTCAGTGTGTACTCCCCAACCCTCCTGGTAGAGCCTGCTGAAAAGGACAAGTTTTACACTGACCTGCGCAGCCTCCTACAGAGTACCCCTGCAGACGACAAAGTCATCATCCTTGGCGACTTCAACGCCAGAGTGGGCCAGGACTCTGAAGCCTGGAAAGGAGTCCTCGGCAAGCATGGCGTGGGGAACTGCAATGACAATGGCCGCCTACTGTTGGAGTTCTGTGCGGAGCAGCAACTGGTCATCACCAACACTACTTTTCAGCAAAAGGACAGTCGAAAGACGACCTGGATGCATCCTCGCTCCAAACACTGGCACCTTATCGACTATGTCCTAGTGCGTCAGAGGGACCGCAGTGACGTCATCCTCACCAGAGTGATGCCCAACGCAGAATGCCACACTGACCACCGCCTTGTCCGCTGCAAACTCAGGCTCCACTTCAAGCCAAAACCCAAGAAATGGGGGCCCCCCAAGAAAAAGCTTGATGTTGCCAGCCTTCAGCGTGACGATGTGAAAGCTGCTTTTCAGACAGATTTACAGCGCAGGCTCAAAGACACAGCGGACCCAGTAGACTCCTCCCCTGAAACACTTTGGGAACAACTGAAAACTGCTATTGCAAAATCCTCTGCAGAAGTCTTGGGTTTCGCCAGAAAGAAGAACAAAGACTGGTTTGACGAAAACGATGTAGAGATCCAGGAACACCTAGCAAAAAAAAGAGCCGCCCATCAGGCCCACCTAGCCCAGCCTTCCTGCCCTGTGAAGAAGTCTGCCTTCCGCCTCGTCTGCAGCAGTCTCCAGCGCAAGCTCAGAGATCTCCAGAATGAGTGGTGGACCAGACTTGCACAGAGGACCCAGCTTTGCGCTGACAATGGTGACTACAGGGGCTTCTACGAAGCACTGAAAGCAGTGTATGGCCCCAGGCACCTGGTACAAAGTCCCCTGCGAAGCGCGAATGGCCAGGCACTCCTCACAGATAATACCTCCATCTTGAACCGCTGGTCGGAATACTTTCAGAGCCTCTTCAGCGCTGAGCGCACTGTTCAAGAAGCAGTCGTCCTACAAATCCCACACCTCCCAGTAAAGGTTGAATTGGACGAACCGCCCACCGCTGAAGAGACCCTCACAGCCATCCACCAGCTCAAGAGTGGCAAAGCAGCAGGCATTGATGGAATACCGCCAGAGATCTGGAAACATGGAGGCACAGCACTGCACAACAAGCTCCATGACCTCTTTCTCTGCTGCTGGGAGGAAGGAACACTACCAAAAGATCTCCGTGATGCAGTTGTTATCACCCTGTACAAGAACAAAGGCGAGAAGTCTGACTGTTCCAACTATCGGGGAATTACCCTGCTGTCCATTGCTGGGAAAATCCTTGCAAGGCTGCTCCTGAATCGGCTGGTACCTGCCATCGCTGAAGACCAACTCCCAGAGGGCCAGTGTGGCTTCAGAGCAAACAGGAGCACCACCGATATGGTCTTTGTGCTGAGACAGCTGCAGGAGAAGTGCCGCGAGCAGAACAAAGGGCTGTACGTAACATTTGTCGACCTAACAAAAGCGTTCGACACTGTGAGCAGGCAAGGCATGTGGCAGATCCTGGAGCGACTTGGCTGTCCCCCAAAGTTCCTCAACATGATTGTCCAGCTACACGAGGACCAACAAGGCCAGGTCAGACTCAACAATGACCTCTCAGAACCATTCCCTATTCTCCACGGCGTAAAGCAAGGCTGCGTGCTGGCACCGACCCTCTTCACCATCTTTTTTAGTATGATGTTGAAGCAGGCCACAGTGGACCTCGATGATGACGATGCAGTGTACATCAGGTATCGTCTCGATGGCAGCCTGTTCAACCTCAGACGACTGCAGGCCCACACGAAAACCCTAGACCAACTGATTCGTGAGCTGCTTTTTGCTGATGATGCTGCCCTCGTTGCACACACAGAGAGAGCCCTGCAGCGCATCACGTCTTGCTTCGCAGATGCTGCCCAGCTCTTTGGACTCGAGGTCAGTCTGAAAAAGACAGAGGTCCTCCATCAGCCGGCACCCAAGACAGTGTATCGCCCTCCTCACATCACCATTGGCGAGTCTGAACTAAAGTCAGTGCACCAGTTTACTTACCTTGGCTGCATTATCACGTCGGACGCCAAGCTGGACAAGGAGCTTGGCAGCAGGCTGGCAAAAGCGAACAGCGCTTTCGGGCGACTTTTCAAGCGGGTGTGGCACAACCAACAGCTGAAAACAGGCACCAAGATCAGCGTGTACAGAGCTGTGGTCCTCAACACCCTGCTGTATGGTTCCGAGTCCTGGGCCCTCTACCGCAGCCAACTACGACTCCTCGAACGCTTCCACCAGCGCTGCCTGCGTACCATCCTGGGCATTCACTGGAGTGACTATGTCACCAACGTCGAGGTCCTTGAACAGGCTGAAACTGTGAGCATCGAGGCTTTGCTGCTGCGGACACAGCTCCGCTGGGCGGGGCATGTCTCCAGGATGGAGGATCATCGCCTACCAAAGATCACCCTGTTCGGCGAGCTTGCTACTGGACACCGTGACTGAGGGGCACCAAAGAAGAGATACAAAGACTGTCTCAAGAAGTCACTTAGTGCCTGCCAAATCGACCACCACCAGTGGTCTTCGCTTGCTGCGGACCGTGACACCTGGCGCTCCACCATTTACAAGGCAGCTGTCTCCTTTGAGGACTCTCACAGAGCTAGCCTTAAGGACAAGCGGCTCAGGAGAAAAAACAGAGATGCTGCAGCTCAGAACCCTGGCCATACCTTCCCCTGCAGCCACTGCGGTCGAACCTGCCTGTCTCGGATTGGCCTCCGCAGCCACGAACAAGCCTGCAGACATCGTGGGCAACTCCTATAAAATCTTCGTTCGCGAAGTCAAGCCAAGAAGGAGAAGAAGAATCTACATTGTGACAAAAGATTAAGGGTTACAATGAGCTGAACCTTTGCCATGTATAAATACTGTAAAAGTAAAATCAAGAAATAATTCTTTCTTCCCAGAACCATCGCACGCGAGGAAACAGCAATTATTATCATCAAACAAAAATCAGCCGTTCTTTATTCAGTCGCTTGACAACAAGTATACTTAACTGTAATTATACTAAACCCCAATGTCATTCAGTGTACAGCAAACAGCAGTGGGATTTTCAAGGTGCGAAGTATTCCTCATATGTAGGCAAATCATGATTTTAAAAAACAACGTTTTGCCCCTTTTCCGTAATGAATTTGCTTAAAGTAGCTGTCTGCATTGCGGTCTATTGCGGTATTTTTCAAAATATCTATTTTTAGTATTGTAAATCTGTACGTCACACGATGGAATCACTGTGAAAAAATGTATGAAACTGCACTGAATATGAACAAAACGGACAGTTATATTTGCATTAAGCCACTGCACATATTTGTATTTTTTAGTACGAGCATGTAATTAGTGGAATATTATTAGTATCATTCACTTATACCGACACTCTGTTTCAATAAAATGTTTAAATTTGACACAAAACACGACATATCGAATATAGGGTTTTACCGACAATGTTTAATCTTTCTTCCAATAATCTTGAAGCCAAGTAGTAACTTGTTTTATTACACTCATCGGTTTTGTTTCCAGTGATCATTTGCACCAAATATTAACCCTTATCATTCGGAATACACTAGTGTGTGAAATGAGTGTGACTAAAATAGTTCAAGGGTAGTGCCAGAATAGCTTGGAGCCTCTAGGCGCCAACTATTCTGGCACCACCCTTGAACTAAAGATGTTGGTCTATATCCTTATATGTAAGAACTATAATGTAGCTTGCATATGGCAGTGTACAAATTTGAAGCTTTTAGCCTCAGTATGATATGGGTTAATTACTGAAGTTGCAATTTTGTATCCATAATTTCATGATGTGCATGTTCTCTCTCTCTCTCTCTCTCTCTCTCTCTCTCTCTCTCTCTCTCTCTCTCTCTCTCTCTCTCTCTCTCTCTCTCTCTCTCTCTCTCTCTCTGGTGTATGTGTGTATGTGTGTGTGTCTGTGTGTGTGCGTGTGAGTGTGTGTGTGTGTGTGTGTGTGTGTGTGTGTGTGTGTGTGTGTGTGTGTGTGTGTGTGTGTGTGTGTGTGTGTGTGTGTGTTTAGGAGTGTGAGATCATTATGTGATTTTCTTTCCCTAAACTAGCAATGTTTTTTTGTTTTGTTTCATTTACATTTAACTATAGTACTTAGCTTTTCTGCATATTGTCTCGTAGTTTTGTAGCAACGGCAGGTTTGAATAATGGCTATGTCTATGACGATGTCAATGCCTCAACCGTTGATAAATAAAGCTTCATTGAATCATTGAATCTCTCTCTCTCTCTCTCTCTCTCTCTCTCTCTCTCTCTCTCTCTCTCTCTCTCTCTCTCTCTCTCTCTCTCTCTCTCTCGCTCTCTCTCTCTCGCTCCCTCCCTCTCTCCATCCCTCCCGTCCTACTTAAATGTCACTGACATTTATATTCTCTATTGATCGAAAATGTTTATTTGTATTGCACGTTTTTCTCTTTTACTTGATACGTAGGTAATGTATGCAAGAGTTTCGCAATTTAATAAATCAAACTATGTATCATTTGTCTGCCCTAACTCTAGCTTCCTCTCTCTCTCTCTCTCTCTCTCTCTCTCTCTCTCTCTCTCTCTCTCTCTCTCTCTGTGTGTGTGCGTGTGCGTGTGTGTGTGTGTGTGTGTGTTTGTGCTTGTGTGTGTGTGTTTGTTTGTGTGTGTTTGTGTGTGTGTGTTTGTTTGTGTTTGTGTGTGTTTGTATTTGTGTGTGTGTGTTTGTGTGTGTGTGTTAGTGTGTGTGTGTGTTTGTGTGTGTGTGTGTTTGTGTGTGTGTGTTTGTGTGTGTGTGTGTTTGTGTGTTTGTGTGCGTGTGTTTGTGTGTGTTTGTTTGTGTGTGTGTGTGTTTGTGTGTTTGTGTTTGTGTGTGTTTGTGTTTGTGTGTGTGTGTTTGTGTGTGTGTGTTTGTGTGTGTGTGTTTGTGTGTGTGTGTGTTAAAGGTAAGAAGTCACTACAGTTCAAACGAAAACATGCTGTTTGAATTAAGAAATGCAAATTTTGCATGAAGACGAGATAAAGACAGCCATGGTCTATTTGTGCCATAAGGTCCAAAATCACGGACCAGCACACATTTAAGGTTGCAATTTGTAGCTGTGCACATCAACACTGAAATAGATCATGCTGACTTTGCATTATGAGTCGCATATGATGTTGAAGTGTATACAATTTTATGAAAACAAATTTAAGAACTGTTAATATAAAAAAAAATTGCTACAGCCATGGGATGGACGCCAGGTTCAGTAACGCTTTGACCTGTGAAGACAAAGGACAGGAAGTACATTTTGTAAAAAAGCGATATTGAGATAAAGCGACGTATTACAATAAAAATCTAGCTTTCCACAAAAATGGACTTTATGTGTTTGTGCATTCACAGAGCAGCCCCTCCACCACACCCCCCCCCCTCACCCCTCCCCCCAAAAAAAAAAAACCCCAGCCTACCCCTCCCCCACCCACCCACCCTCCTTTTGGTCTACTGTATTTAAAAAATACGGTCGACTTTAAAATTGGGCTTGTCGAAGCGCATTCCGAAGAATGCACATGACGTTTGTGGCGTGAGGGGCAGAAATTGTGGCAAAGAAGTAATAAGATAAAAATGACGTCACGTCTAGCTACGCAAACCTTGTTAAAGAACGTCTTTTTGGCGCTAAAACGGTGTGTGTGTGTGTGTGTGTGTGTGTGTGTGTGTGTGTGTGTGTGTGTGTGTGTGTGTGTGTGTGTGTGCCTGTGTGTATGTGTGTGTGCCTCTGTGTGTGTGTGTGTGTGTGTGTGTGTGTGTGTGTGTGTGAGAGAGAGAGAGAGAGAGAGAGAGAGAGAGAGAGAGAGAGAGAGAGAGAGAGAGAGAGAGAGAGAGAGAGAGAGAGAGAGAGAGAGAGAGCGACTAGAGCCCGCGTTTGATGACGGACAAGCTTGAAATTTTAGGATATTGTCCCTATCTCGGGACCTTTATTTCGATATTTTCATTAAGATGCTCACTGTCGAGAAAATGGCAGTTTCACAAAAACCGGTTGACCCACACTGGAGTCCATAATTTTTATTATTTTTACGAGGTATTTTGCGTATGGCTGAATAAAAGGGACATATTAAATGAGTTCGTTAACCAGCATTATACCTCTAGATCGTTTTGCGTGATAATAAGTTTTTTTTTATAATATATTTTCACGTTTTTGGGATTAATTTCACGAATTATATAGGTTAATCTTAAATCAACTAAATTTTTTTAACGAAAAAAACAATCTTCTCATTAATAATCGCATGATTTTTCGTATACGGTATTTACATAAGCCTGCAGTTTGTCTCGCCTGTCGGGTACGATTAGGTCAATTGTGACCTGTATGCCCTAGGTGTGAAAATCAGACAGTTTTCTGCACCACTTTTTCGGAGTCATTTGTAAAACAGCTAACATATCTTTAATTTTTCTTTTTGCGAAAAAAAAAAAAACCAAACTATCTTCTCGTTAATACCCGCATGATTTTATATAAACAGTGTTTGCATAAGCCTGCTGTTTGTCCCGGCCCTGGGGTAGGATTAGGTCAAATTGTGACCTGTAAACTCCAGGCATGAAAATCAGCAATAAAATTGCAAAGTTGATCCTCTGATACGTCAAATGTTAGTACTGCGTTGAGTGACGTATAATATGAAGTCGTCACTATGAACACGGCGTCGTGGGACTAATGGTGCCATGACGTGAAGCTTGAAGTGACGTCATTTCGCTGCTCGTGCTATCATTCTTCTTCAGAATAGCTATGATACGCCATGTACCACAGAGCTTACGAATGGCGGGATGTTACGTGTTGAGTCGTAGTCGTAGTATGATAAACACACCAGACGCACGCACGTAAAGTTCTTTTAAATAAACTTCACTCAGCTGCAACCCGTTACACGTGGCTTAAGGATGTAGGCTACACTGGAGTAGCAGTTCCAACAATATTTTAATTCAGCGATGCGATCTCCACACAATGCATTCCCAAATGCATCAACACTGATAAAATGTCTCCTCTGCGAAATGTCAACACTGGCGACACAATGCGTTTCTCATTCAACGTACACCACCGTTACGCTGCGTCTCTCACAATGTACACCCTATACGGGCCACGTACCTACGATAAACTGTGTGTCCCCACAACTGACAATGTATGACAATGTACACACGTGCTCCCTAGCACCATCTTTTATAGTAAAACAGCTTTCCAGAATAATCCAAAGAATTCACACAACGCAACCAATCAGGACAGAACACATAACCGAAACTCATAAATATTAATTTAAAAAAAAAAATTCTAGAATAAAATATAATGGTCTACAAAATTCGACTGCTCATTTCATCCCCTATTTTGGGAAATCCCGGCGCGTTATGGCGTCTCACAAATGTATGGTAGACAGTTCACGACTTTGCCAGTTTCACGATCCTTCATAATACTTACTGGCTGCTAATTTCACGCGCACAGAAAACAACTATGAATATTTGAGCGGATTTAATGCAACAAAATGTTGTCTACACTTCGACGTCACTTATAAGGTCACTCTACAGAGTGCAACTTTGTTCAAACGTTCTAGTCTATTCTCAGCGAATCTAAGCATCAACAAAAATCGACCGCTCTTCTCCGTGCGACTTTGCAAGAAACTTCCGGACTAATCTTAGCGTATCATAACAAAGCCAATTCCGCTCTCTGCGCGAAAGATAGAGAATCTTACTGAAAAGGTACGTGATTCGTAACCATGATAGCTCAAATAAATATCGGATCGTTTCCTACGATTAATACATGCATGCTCTCACGGAACAACACAACCACAATCGTAACACGGGAATAGCCGTGTGTCCGTCTTTATTTCTGTGTGCCAGTGTGTGTTAATCAGAGGGTGGGTTAGAGTAGAAGGCGATGGATTCCTGTCGCTACACGAGCCCACAGTGCGTACTAATGGCGGGAAGCGCCGTGTGTCCGTCTTTATTTGTGTGCGCCGACGTGTGTGTTGATCAGAGGTTGGCTTAGAGAGGAGAAAAATGGATCAGCATAATAAGCCTAAACATATGAACAACTCTGAATGTTCCTAAAAGATAAACGCATCGGAGCTCCAAACAATACGGTAGACTTTGGGATGAAATCCTCATCTTGTTTTTCGTATCACGCTTACATACATACATACTTTAATTTGTTGGGACATCGCCTTGTAGTTTTCTATGCGTGCAGTCCTTTAAACCATTTAGCCCCACGGCTGCTTTTTCCCAGTTATTGGAAGTATTACCTGATGACGATGCACCAGGTGCAGGAGATGGATTGACCATGATAATTCAAGGTTAATGCCAGATTAGCTTGGCGCCTAAAGTCAGTACATCATCCTGTTATAGGTTGTTGGGACTTATAGGGTTTAACCTAACCACCAACGTGGACCTACAAAAACAATCGGGACTGCTACTGACGATACCGTTCGGCTTAAAAGACGCATTATTTCCACCGAAGCAACGGCCTGAAGGTTATTAACCTGTTACATCCTGAGGCTGATTTGTTTTTAATTTGCTTGTTGTCATAATGAAGTCTACATTACAGATAAGAAGATAGATCAAACATTTTGGTTCAAGGCTGGTGCCAGAATAGCTTGGCGCCTCAGGCGCCAAGCTATTCTGGCACCACCCTTGAACTATCATAGTCAAACTTACTTCAAGCAATAGCGTATCAGTATCAAAAAAGTTAATATTCGTCTTTCCGTTCAAGCGGTATCGCCAGCAGCGTTCAATGGGTTATTATGCGCTTTTTTTTTTTTCGCCGAGCAATACCGCCAGTAGCAGGCATGGGCTAGTTCCAATTAGCGCCAAAACCAACACATGATTTTCAAGCAGCCTTCATCTCATATTGTCAGCACTAACAATCAACGCTAACAATGGGCGCATATCCTACTGTGTCTCCTAACAAAAACATTATGACTAATAACAGTAGCAAAGGCCACTCGTGTGAAATTGTGCGTCCTTTCACCTAACCCATTCAACTTTGACACACTGCAATGAGGTATAGATTGAAAATGATAGTTCAAGTGTGGTGCCAAAATAGCTTGGCACCTGTAACAGGCGCAAGCTATTCTGACACCGCCTTTAAATTATCATGCTCGGTCGATCAAGGTACGCTTAAAGCATTTAGCTGTAACACACTGCAGTAAGGTACGGAGCGAACATGATAGTTCAAGGGTTGTGCCAAATACATTGGCACCTATAAGCACCAAGACCTTCTGGTACCACCCATATACTATCATATTTGGTCGATCGAACTGTTCTCAAAATGTTACAGAGGAACTGCAACATTTGGGATTTTCGACCTCAGCGATTTGACTATTATTAACCCATGCAGCTTACTCATAATTAAAAGTGACTACCGACCGATAAATACAAGTCATCTGAGTTGGATCAACAATGACAGATAAATCACGACGAAACCATGAAAAACTTTCTTATGAAACCGTGATACAGTTTCCAATGACACCACGCTAATTTGTTCAATGCCACCGCAATGCATTTTTCCATGACACCATCGTCAACCTTTTAACTGCAAAGATATGGAGTAGTTGCTAATAAAACTGTCGCATGTCCATGCGCCAAGGTGACCAGTGAACTGAAGGTATGGTACATCTCTCCCCGTTGGCGGTGGAGGGAAATGGCTTTTGCGCGTGTTGAATTCTAACGATGAACTGCCAGCCATTAGAATACTGACTGCTAGAAGGACACACACGGGCGTATTTTCAGGTGCAACACTAACAGGAAGTTGTTTTCTACTAGTGATATGGCCGTTACCAGCCGGAAAATCAGCTGATCCGCACAGGCAATATCCACTCAACTTAAAAGGTATTATTATCGTTCCTGTTGCTGATGATAATGTTTTGGTTAATGCTGCAGTTGTCGTTCATTGTTGTTGCTGCTACTGTGATGATGGTGGTGGTTGTGTTGTTTAACCCATTTATCTCGAACTCGGGCCTGCAGCAAGAGATGGATCGACCATGATAAATTCAAGGGTAGCACCAGATTAGCTTGGCGCCTAATGGCGCCAAGCTAATCTGGCACTACCCTTGAATTTATCATGGTCGATCCATCTCCTGCAAGTGGAAAAAAAATCGTTAGACGACACTTCCAAACTTTGTGAAATACGGCGTTGGGTTAAACTATTAATGTGCCGTCGTTTTATCGAACTATGTGATCAAGGAGTCAAATTCTGATGTGATAGAGATATCGATCATTTATAAATGTCCTAAATCCCATCACTGTGCATTGCAATAATTTATCACAATCAAAACATTTATCAAAATCACTTTTTAAAATGTTACGACAAATATCCTATTATGGACAATATATTTATTAAATCTTGAAAATACGTGTAAAACACAAAGACAAAAAAAAATTAACGTAATGCGTTTATAGAAAACAGTAACAATGACACTTGTTGACTGACATTTACCATGAAGTTTATCCTGAAAGACAAGGCTGCACAATCATATTCCTGTTGTTCACGAACATCCAAGTACGCAAAGCTCCCGCAGGCCGACGTTGGTCGCAGAGGGCCCGCACACGACTATGCACGGGTCGAATCTGTCCGAGTCGGCCGAGGGTCTTTTGCTTACTGGGATGTTTATCCGAAACGTATATTATTTTCTAAACTATGTATTCTACCGTTATAAATTACAACAAAGATAACATATTCATTGCGTAATACAATAAATAAACGTGTAGCATTACGAGTGTCATTTTCTTTCAGCAAGTCGCGCGGCAAGGGCGTGTTGTCATCACTCATATCATCGCCCAACATGCTGGCAGTACACTGTGGCGTGCGTTGTTTGTTCCTAACCTGGGTCTGCTGGGCTCTGACCAGTGTCCTCGCCGACACGATCATAAACAATGATACGTAAGACAATGAGGGATGGAGGAAGGGTTGGAGAGAGAGAGAGAGAGAGAGAGAGAGAGAGAGAGAGACAGCTTTTTAACCCATTTAACCCCAAAGCCGTATTTCCCAAATTTTGGAGGTGTCACCTATCGACTGTGTACCAGTTAGAGAAAATGGATCGACCATGATAAGTCAAGGGTAGTGGCAGATTAGCGTAGCGCTAATCTGTAATCTGGCACTACCCTTGAATTATCATGGTCGATTCATCTTCTGCTGTAGGGCGTTGGGGCTAAATGTGTTAATGTCCCGAAAAGAGATTTTATTCCTGAACGGGACTGTATTATCCACGCTGTGAAACATTATTACCAGACGGATCACTATTTCCGAAGTAGGCCTATGTTTCACAATATTGTGTTCTTTATTTTAAAGATGCCTTGTGCGCTGATACAACTCTTTTCCACTGAATGTTGCAAGTGTATAATTTGGACTTTGCAGGAAAGGAATGGTGAATATTATTTGGAATTATGAAACCTTAAAATTCTAAAATATTCGCAATCCGATCTGCATAATGGTAAAAATACAATTGCTCACTACACAGTTAGCGACATTATCAACGAGATAGTAAATGAATTTCTTCCAACCATTTTCGGTTTGCATTTTTACAGGTGTATGCCAGTAGACGACTACATCAAAGCGGAAGACGGTAATAACACACAAGTGTTTGTTCTCTATTAAATTGTTTTTGCTCACTTTCGCATGCTTTTGAATAACGTCTCCTATTATCTCGGACAATGACACTGAGTAGATGAAATCTACAGACTGTCCATTTACTTGTATGAATGGGGAATGCATCCGCGTAGGTACAGTCTAGCAGCTTTTCGCAATTTCTGCAGACTAAGTAGTTCGTCAAAAGAGTAACAATGGTTTGCAGGTACGAAACGAAAGTACTAATGCCATATAGTTTATATGCAAACCAAGGGGAATCACAGCGCTGGACAGACAACAGTTAGATCCCCTGCCCCCGCCTATCAGGCACCCAATCGCCAGCCCACAGAGAAATACGCAGGTATAGAATAAGACGATCATTTCCATCCTCAAAACGAATGGATCAGGTCTCTTATATAACCCATGTCTTTCTCCGGAACTTAGGAAGTGGGCAGGAGAAACATACATACACAAACATGAAGGTGCGCTACTATATGTGGTCGGGTAAATACCCTGATTTCCCACAGTAGATGCACAGAACATTACACAACAATGTAACGATACAAATTTGCCTCGAGTTATAGATACTCACAAACCAGATAGGTGAGGCTAGCGCTGGCAGAATTGTATGCAAACCAAGGGCAATCACAGCGCTGGACAGACAACAGTTAGATCCCCTGCCCCCGCCTATCAGGCACCCAATCGCCAGCCCACAGAGAAATACGCAGGTATAGAATAAGACGATCATTTTCATCCTCAAAACGAATGGATCAGGTCTCTTGTATAACCCATGTCTTTCTCCGGAACTTAGGAAGTGGGCAGGAGAAACATACATACACAAACATGAAGGTGCGCTACTATATGTAATGTTCTGTGCATCTACTGTGGGGAATCAGGGTATTTACCCGACCACATATAGTAGCGCACCTTCATGTTTGTGTATGTATGTTTCTCCTGCCCACTTCCTAAGTTCCGGAGAAAGACATGGGTTATATAAGAGACCTGATCCATTCGTTTTGAGGATGGAAATGATCGTCTTATTCTATACCTGCGTATTTATCTGTGGGCTGGCGATTGGGTGCCTGATAGGCGGGGGCAGGGGATCTAACTGTTGTCTGTCCAGCGCTGTGATTGCCCTTGGTTTGCATACAATTCTGCCAGCGCTAGCCTCACCTATCTGGTTTGTGAGTATCTATAACTCGAGGCAAATTTGTATCGTTACATTGTTGTGTAATGTTCTGTGCATCTACTGTGGGAAATCAGGGTATTTACCCGACCACATATAGTAGCGCACCTTCATGTTTGTGTATGTATGTTTCTCCTGCCCACTTCCTAAGTTCCGGAGAAAGACATGGGTTATATAAGAGACCTGATCCATTCGTTTTGAGGATGGAAATGATCGTCTTATTCTATACCTGCGTATTTCTCTGTGGGCTGGGGATTTGGTGCCTGATAGGCGGGGGCAGGGGATCTAACTGTTGTCTGTCCAGCGCTGTGGTTCCCCTTGGTTTGCATATAGTTTATGCATGGCAACAATATTTGTCCTTAAGATGGAGACATTTTTGTAGAAGTGTTTTTCGAAAGCTATTTTTCGATGTGAGGGAACCAGTCCTCGTACACCGCCCGGATAAGGTGCAAGACATTTTTGTGCATAACATTGAAAATTTCAAGCATACAAGTTACAAGTTTATTCCAGTGAGTAAATTAAAATCATCAGCAAGTAAACATGCATACATATATACGATAAAATAAGTTTAAAAGTATTATTTTTAATGCGGTAAGCATGGTCGCGTCGCTAGTTTCAAAATGGCGGTCAGCGAGAAGCCTTCTAAAGAAGTCAATCAGACGCGCACGGTTGATGAAGATTTACTTTGCTCCTAGTGAATTGAAACAGAGATTATTTTCGATTTGAACATCTTATCAACGTCAAATACGTTATTTTTCCTGGTCTTGAAAACAGCCTTTTCCATAGAACTCGGTCTTTTGTGGGAGGAAAGCATATCGAAAGTAAACTCCCTTTGTGCATGTTGTGCAATGTGTCTGCCGACCATCTTCAACATTCTGAAGACTTTTTGGCCGGATACAACATGCATGTTGTTCGTTTGTTTTTCAGCCTAACGGCTCTAAGTGCAGGTCTGCTCTTTTTGTTTATTTTATTAGTGTAGATGGGATTTTTAACTGGTCAAGCACACTCGTATCCAACTGGTCTTAAGCACAAGCCAGGCAGAGTGAAATCCATCTCCGAACCGTTTCCATCAAAATCACCATGTTCAGCTAAACACCTAAATATAAAATTTTAGTTTTTGCAACCAATTCAACCAATCCGCACTCAAGTACTCACAAGGAGTCTTATGATTAAGCTTTATCAGGACTGCATGAGACACAATACAGATAGTAGCCCTCTCTATTATATTACATGTTTTATTTATTTATTATTGATTCATGTATGTATTCACTTACATATTTATTTATTATTTATCCTTTTAATTATGGATGGAAGGAATTCCTTGATGCACATGATCACTATAGTGGTATGGTAGTGGTCACCAAGGAGAGGAAATTTGTTTTCAATATGCTTACATCTGTGCATGTTCATAATCTATCCTTTACTTAACATGCATATTCATAGGTCCCAGGTATCCCCAACTTATTTTATTAATTTATTATTTTGTTTGTTTGTTTGTTTGTTTGTGATGTATGTTTGCACATACAAATCAGCATAAAATGATTGATTGTACATTAACGTCCCGAAAGCAACAAGACTTTCTCAGGACGTGCCTGCACTGCTTGTGAAAAACCCAAACTAAACAGAATATTGAATGTATGTCGCCAGCTGGTCTAATACACTAAATAAACCTAACTAGACCCTTTAGCAACACACATCCAATATCAAGAGCTACAAGCAGTGCAGACAGTAGGAAGAGTTTTAAAAAGGTAAATACAGGTGAATGTACCAAGGGTAGACAGAAACACACGCCCCAGAATAGAGGGTAAAACCCACCCTGTGGGGCTGACCAGAGTCACCCTGGGAACTAAAAAGTAGTTAACCCCACCCAAGTCCCCCAGGGTAGACCTGGGTGGGGGACATCAGCATACAAGATGAGAACATACATATACACATATATGATGTGAACATAACATGTACACATATATGGTAATAGGTGCATACCACCCGCTCCCCACCCCACATACAAAACCACAGAACAAACATCTGTGCATGTTCATAATATATCCTTTACTTGGTATTCATATGTCCTAGTTATTTAAATTTATTATTTATTTTTATTTGTTTGAAAAGTAGGTTTTGTTCATATGCTGATGTTCACATACACATATATGGTAATACTGCCCACTCCCAACCCCACTCCACAACCAGAGAACACCCACCAAACAACACTTACATCTGTGCATGTTCATAATCTATCCTTTACTGAGCATTCATATGTCCCAGGTATCTTGACTTACTTTATCTTTTTTATTTAACCGCCATGAGATGGCTTTGGTCGCCTGCTCGACATTAAACCCAAATAAGTATATATTTAAATTATTTATTTATTTTGTTTGCTTGTAATGAAGGTTTTGTACATACACATCAGCAAACAAGAAAATATACACATATATAGATGGTAATAGGTGCCATACTGCCTGCTCCCAACCCTTACCTAAATACACACATAAAACCGCAGAACACCTACCAAAAGAAGGACATACACATCTGTGTATGTTCATAATTTTTAATCTATCCTTTACATAGCATGCATATGTCCCAGGTACCTTAGACTTACTTTATCTTATTTATTTAAATTATTTATTTATTTTGTTTGTTTGTAATGTAGGTTTTGTACATACACATCAGCATACAGCTCAAGAACATACACCATGGTGCCCCTGTGCGCGCATGTGGCCACCAGTGCTATTCTGTCAGATCTGTCACACCCAGCCAATCATCTCTTCGAGCTTCTGCCCTCTGGCCGGCGGTTTCGTGCTTTTAAAGCCAGAACCTCTCGATTCAGATGCAATTTTGTTTCCAGAAGCTGTCCTCAATACATCACCATGCACGGAACAACGTGATTCCATGATTTGTGACATATGACTGATTTGTGTTTAATATTGTGTTTATCTATCTTTTAGTACTGTATATAGGATGATCGCCAACTAAGTGTATGACATGATGAATGACATGATACAAGTGAGGACATATTTTACTGTCGCCATGCCACACAAAAATCCTTGTAACGTTTTACTTGGTGAATAAATGTCTTATGTCTTATACACGTACATGGTAATAGGTGCAGTATCCCTCGCTCCCAACCCCAATCCAGTTACACACACAAAACCGCAGAACATCCACCAATGTACATCTGTGCATTATCATAATCTATACTTTACTTAGCATTCTTATGTCCCAGGTATCTTTGACTTACTTTATCTTATTTCTTTAACTGCCATGAGATGGCCGTAGTCTACCGCGCGGCGTTAAACCCAAATAACTATTTATTAAAATTATTAATTTATGTTTGTTTGTAATGAAGGTTTTGTACATACACGGTAATAGGTGCCATACCGCCCCACTTTCAACCCCAGCCCACATACAAAACCACAGAATACCCACAAAAGACATGCACAATTGTATACTGATGGGCATTAGTGGACTGTAAAACCTATATATAGAGACTTCAGGTTAAACAAGTGGCTTGTATTGACTGCCTGTATTTTAGCTGCCCACCTACAAATTTCACCACACTGCACATGCAGCCATCAGTTCTGTGAAAAGTACTGTTGGCCTCATGCACAGGGGCACCAAAACTTAGAGATAAGGCCACACCTGATAACAATAACAGTACTAATAATAATATGCATACTCAGCCACTAGTTCTGTAAACAGCACCTTTGTAAACAGTACCAGTGGCCAAATGCACACATACATCATGGATGTTGCTACCACTGATCACTTCAAAAAATAGGCTGCCCAGTTCACATTTTGATACCATGAACTAGCCTGCACATGCAGTCATCAGTTCTGTAAATAGTACTGGTGGCCACATGCACAGCGGCACCAAACTTAAAGGTGAGGCCAAAACTGCCACCTCAAACAAAACCAAACGCTACCTACACACACATATCAATGATACAGTCAACCTCTGTGTGTGTTATGGGGAACACGCTTAAAGTATGGGACTGTAAATCTTACAGCGAAATGTAAAAACCAGTAAGAAGATAATGTAACAGCAACAAGTACATGTATTTTGTAAACCACTCAAAACATGACAACTCTTCGAGTCTAATGGTGTTATGAGTGGGTGATGGAAACACTGAAAGAAATAGTACGTGTACATTATAAAGTATGTGCCTCCTCCCACCCCCCCCCCACCCCCCACCCCCCTCCCAAAACTAGCTGTTTATCATAAAACATAGATATCTCATTCATTTGATCACTTGACTGATTTATTAAATCATCTCTGTGTCACCTTTCTCCGTTTTCTTTCTCGTTTTAATCCCAATATGTCAGTGCTAATGTCAGCTGCTAAGAATCCTTGCAGCGAACTGCAAATGTCTATATGCAGACAAACTGCAAATAACACAGCAGCAAAAATAAGTTCCTCTTTTGTGCAGTAGGCTACTGCTAGCAAGATAGGGTTCAATTTTAAACAAAGCATTGCATGAACTTCCAAGCGTGTTCACATTGTGCTGTGTATTTTTTTTTTTTTTTCAGTGTGAAGTGTACTGTACCATCAGTGATCACTGAGACTGCATAATTGGCACTGGCAGTGATCGCACATCACAACATAGCTTGTCAGTGCAACTGATTAAAATAAATGTTACTGCTGCATAAAATAATTAATCAAGTTCCGAAACTTTGCTCAGCCATGACAGTTAAAACCAAGTGGTGTGGCACTCTTTTTCTTTTACAGAATGCAGCATAGATTTTGAAGATAGCGTTTGTGTTGTGGGTTGCGTTTTGTTTTGGTGCTGTGTTGTCGAAATGAAACGGGCAAAGCGATGGTAAAGTGAATGGAAATAAACGTGACAAACCTTTATCAAGCCGTAAACATCCACACAGCAACTTTACACGTTTGCTTTTTTTTTTTTTTAAACAAACAAGCTTATGTAGAACAAATCAAAAAGAACCCGCCAGCACACCAAAATTCACGTCCGCGGAGGTCTTGGCGTCACGTGATGTTTTGATCACGTGATTTGGGATACCTTATTGTTGAATAACGATATTAATTTTGAGTTCAAGGCAAGCGTTTTCGTAATTGTTTCTTCTCTTAATATATCTAAGTGTGAAAATTTTACTTTAAAAAATGAAATCCTTTTAAGTGACATATAGTGCATACTACCACTGAATATATGAACAATGAGACCCGTGTAAACTACTGATCCCCTGTAAACATGGCCGCTACGGTACTGGTTTCGTCTGCAGCCATACTGGAAACAAAATGTGCTACAGAAAAATGTCTCCATCCTCCGGCGGTTTAAAACGAGTGCGCACTGCTTTTATTCATACTAGACTTCATTTTGATATACCCAAACCTTTGTTACTCTCTAGAAAATCACTATCTCGTAAACGGCTGATCGTCTATGAAGGGCAGCTGCTAGACTACTAGTGCGCAAAGGCCATCCGGCCGCTGTTGGCCCGCGCACGGCCGTGCAGGGGTCAACGGCAGGCGACGTCGGCCCGATATCCTTTTGCGCATTGGGATGAGGGTCCTTGCTTCGTCTAGTTGGTGTTCTCTGTATTCCGGCAAAAAGATGGAGTAACCCCTTGATGTCAATCAGCTCTCTAGGAAACCTTCCAATACCTACACTGTCACTGTGATACACCCTTCCACGTGCCAAAAACAGTGTAGGGGCGGATCAGTTACCTCGAGGGGGTTTGGGGGGGGGGTCGTATTTTTTGTTTGGGACCTTCAACCTGATACAAAAGGCCTCCCCGACGCTAGACCTTGCTTTCCAGGGGCCGAAAAATAGAAAAGCGGTGGGCGGGGGGGGGGGGGGATTGGGGGGGGGGGGGGAGAGAGAGAAGGCACGTGCATGTTAAGACTCCCACCGTTCGCCAAACTATCAAACAACAGAGGGGAGGGGGGAAAGGAGTGCGTGTATGATGTATACAAACTCGCCAAAATTTTAAAAAGTGGGTGAAGGGGGGGGGGGTTAGGTTCCAAACACCCCGAAAAAGGACTTTATTATAACAATTTTTTTTATTATTAAATTGGGGGCGGTGGTTCCGGAACCCCCCACCCCACCCCCAGATCCGCCCCTGCAGTGAAATATATGAGAGGCAAGCACGCGATATGGATCATCATGTGCCCCTTCATTTTCGGGGCCATAATTATGAGGATTTGTGTTTCTTGTGTTTGTTCATCATTCGGGCAGCTACGGAGTTAATATTAACACATTCTGCCCCAGGACTGAAATCTCCAAATATTGAAGTTGCCGTCTGAAAAAAAAAATGTTACAATTCTAGAGACGGGTCGACCATGATAGTTCAAGGGTGGTGCCAGAATAGCTTGGCGCCTATAGGCGCCAAGCTATTCTGGCACCACTCTTGAGCTATCGAGCTATTCTGGCAGCCACTCTTGAATTATCATGGTCGAGCCATGTCTTGCCGTAGTGTGAAGGGGATGAATGAGTTAATGACAAATTCTTTCACGTGTTTCCAGACATCACAATGTGTCCACCAGAGACTGATAGCTGTGGGTGGAAAAATGAAGAAAACAACACTGACAACTGGGTTTTCCGTGAGTAAAATAATTTGTCTTCTTTCAATCTGTACACTTTTTCTCATTGGCCTGGCTCTGTTTGATTTTTTTTTTTTCCCTGGTCGTCCGTTCTCAGGGCAACGAAAGTCTCCTTATTATATGTTACCAAGGTAACATTTAAAGTAGAATCCCTTGTTAAATGTTATGATGACAACGTTACTCGCTGAGCAAAGCGTTCTTCCTCAAATAAACCATTGTCTAATCACATTTCTCGGTACAGACACACCCTAATCTTCATTCAGTCAAACCTCTAAACAAAAATATGCCAATACATAAATAATTTAGGGGGTTACACAACAAAAAGAACTATATAATATCAACGACAGGAAATGTTCACCTGAAAGAGAAATTTCACTCGAATGCAGTTCGCGCGAGGTTTTTTACTGATAGTCGGAAGTGTGGAAAATTACGTCCCCTGAATCTCTACGTCAAACGTAAAGTTTGGGGCCCTTTGCCTTTGAATGGTATACTTTACGCTATTATTGTTTTACAGTTGAAGACAAAATCGTTGTATTACGAGTTAGACTTTGCCAGTGGGTCTTGTCGCCTCTCGGTTCCGGTCAGGGTGTCAAACCCTCTGGCAAAGCCTAACTCGTAATACAACTAATATTGACTTATATAAACACGAACTTTACTCCACGCATCCCTAACATGGCAAACATACTGTGGCAGTTTTATCAGTAGGCCAATCAGACAGAGCTATGCACTGATCCTCAAAAGCTCCCGCATATGCAGTAGCTAAACGGCTCTTTGCCGTTACAGATGTATCAGTCTTGCCTAACCCATTCAGCCCCCACACACCACAAGACATGGATCGAGCATGAGAGTTCAAGGGTGGTGCTTCAGGCAAGAAAGAGTTGATAGTTCGCATTATCTACTTTATTATGTATTTAGTAGGTCTGCAATGGTTCTTCTTTCTTTCTTTCTTTCTTTTCTTTTGTCTATTTTTTTTTTTTTCTTTTTTTTTTTTTTTTTTTTTTTTTGGGGGGGATGGGGAGGGCTATCATGACACTTTTCTTGTATTATCAGAAGCTGACAAAACATGTGTGGTCAGGTCACTTGTTTTACCCATATACTGAGGTTACAAGCTTCAAATTTGAACACTGCCATATGCAAGCTACATTATAGTACTTACAGACAAGGATATATACCAATGACTATCGTTCAAGGGTATTGCCAGAATAGCTTGGCACTACCCTTGAACTACTTTTTTTTCGGGGGGGGGGGGGGGGTTGCAATAGTTCTAGCCAAAACAACCAACATAACCGAGGAGCGCACTGCCCAAATATGAGAGGGTCCTTAATGAATATACAGTGGTTGCGAGAGATGGAACGCTCATGATAGTTCAAGGGTAGGGCCAGATAAGCTTGGCGGATTATGAAGGATCCAAGCTAATCTGACTCTATGCCTGGGACCGCCACTGATGGTCGTTCTATGATGTTTTATACCCAAATGAGTGAAACAATACTGCAGTTTCTTGGATTTGTTTCAGTTCCAGGATCACGCTTTTTGCGAGTGACCACTGATGCAGAGTCGCTTCATTCTTATTCCAACTACACGAGTCCCAGCTTGTGTGCCACTGGCAACACATTCTATTCCTTGGCCTTTGCGTACGAAGTGAAGTTCGACGACAGATGCACTCTCACACTCGTCCTGCGTACGGCCGAGGGCGAACAGGCGCTGTGGATGATGAATGGGTCTTCGGAGAAACGGTTACGAATTGCTACGGTCTCCAAAATGTCCAGTCCGATTTCGCAATTCAAGGCAAGAAAAAGAAAAAAGTTGATTTATTTATAACCACAATGCACAACCCTGCTTTTTCACGGCCTGCTGAGAAGGGGGGGGGGGGCGTACCCGAGAAAGTGCACGCAGCCTGCCCCTTCAGCAAAGGCGGGGGGAGGGGGAGGGGAGGGGAGCTGAGCTGTGCAAAGCGGTGTGTAGACCCTGTTTATCTGGAGAAAAGAAGCAAACGACCGTGCCCTGCTTATTTGTAGAAAAGCATACGAGATAGGTAAGGTTTATAATCAGTTGCGTCATTCGTAAATTAGAACTCGAACCAAGAGCCATATTATTTCATTTTATTCTAAATAAGAAAATGTAAGAAAAAGCAGAACGTTAACGTTTAGGGCTGAACTTCTTGTGTCCACTATAAAGGCGATTTTAATGACGAGGCACCGAAAAGGGGTCTGAAAAAAATTCAGATTTTGAGTCCTGCTGGGTTGGAATCTGCGACCTTTCGGACGAGAGGCAGCGCCCCCCCCCCCCCCCCCCCCCCCCCCCGGCGCCCCCCCCCCAAACTCCCCCGCCGTCCCCCTCCCCCACCCCCTTTCTTTTTTTTTTTCCTAGGTAAGAGAAAGAAGAAACCATAGTAACTTTCTGTCTGACCAGGGCGATAATTGCTGGTAAGAAACATAGCTTCTCATCGGCCTCTAGATCTGCAACAGCGACTGCAGGAGACTTTTGGCTCTTTCCCTACCCCCCCCCCCCCCCCACCCCTCACCCCACCCCAAAAAATAAAATAAAATAATAATAAGATAAATTAATAAATTAATAAATTAATAAATTAATAAAAAATAAACAAATATGCCAAGTGGTAGGCCAATGCAGTGTTGACACGATCATACTCAACTCCACGCATATTGATCTGAATTAGCATTTGTCAGTTAACCCCCTCTGTGCTTGCAGCCACCGGCACCGTAAACGGTGCCGATGCACTCACGCACACTAAAGGAGGTTTAACTCATTCGAGACGTGCCGCCTCCGGATACGCGTCTTATGCCGCGTATCCAGAGGCGGCACGTCTCGAACGAGTTTTTTTTTTTTTTAAAAACGAGCTTCGTTACACTCGACAATTAGTTATGTGGGTGTAACGCCAAGAAGTATTACATATATATACGTTTTCGATTTTGCTAATGCATAATATAACCCTTTGACTGCCACGAAAAACTGAACACAATTCAGCTGCGAGAGGCATAGATCCTCATGAGCCCCCGCAGTTGCGGGGGCTCATGAGGATCTATGCCTCTTGCTGGCACCTCTTTGCGTTTATGTTCCTTAGACGGCTGTTGCTCTTTGGCGTTGATTTAACAAAGACTGCAGTCTAAACGTAATCTGTATCCACTGGCAGTGAAGGGGGTAATCTCACACTCGCATGCACTTTCTTAGTTGGTGTTTCACGGTGTCAAGCAACACGGGCTGGGCCACGTCACCTGCCTCTATCTCCTCGCCGCCATTATGATGACGAAAAGTGGAACGATCACGTCTGCACCGACAACTGTTGCCATGCCATCAAGCGATGCATCAACTGTTGACATGACAACAGACGCTGGAAACAACACGTCTGTTCAAACAACTGTTGCCATGCCATCACGCTCTCTATCAATTGTTGCCATGACAGCAAACTCCGGAATCAACACGTCTGTACGGACAACTGTTGCCGTGCCATCAAGCTCTCCATCAACTGTTGCCATGACATCAAACTCTGGAATCAACACGTCTGCACGAACAACTGTTGCGAAGCCATCACGCCCTACATCAACTGCTGCCACGACAACAAAATCTGGAATAATCACAATGTCTGCACAACCAACTGTTGCCGTACCATCAAGCGCTACATCAAATGTTGCCATGGCAACGAAAACGGGAAGTAACACAACGTCTGCACCGAAGACTGTTGCTATGCTACCACGCGATAAATCAACTGTTGCCATGACAACAAAATCTGGAATCATCACGTTTGCACCAACAACTGTTGCCATGCCATTAAGCGCCAGATCAAATGGTGCCATGACAACAAAAACTGGAAGTAACACAACGTCTGCACCGATGACTGTTACCATGATACCCCGAGCTACATCAACTGTTAACATGACAACAAAATCTGGAATCATCACGTCTGCACCAACAAGTGTGGCCATGCTATCAAGCGCTACATCAACTGCTTCCACATCAACACAGTCTGGAATAATCGCAATGTCTGCACCAACAACCGTTGCCGTGCCATCAAGCGCTACATCAACTGCTTCCACATCAACACAGTCTGGAATAATCGCAATGTCTGCACCAACAACCGTTGCCGTGCCATCAAGCGCTACATCAACTGCTTCCACATCAACACAGTCTGGAATAATCGCAATGTCTGCACCAACAACCGTTGCCGTGCCATCAAGCGCTACATCAACTGCTTCCACATCAACACAGTCTGGAATAATCGCAATGTCTGCACCAACAACCGTTGCCGTGCCATCAAGCGCTACATCAAATGTTGCCATGACAACGAAAACTGGAAGTAGCACAACGTTTGCACCGAAGACTGTTACCATGCTACCACGCGCCAAATCAACTGTTGCCATGACAACGAAATCTAGAATCATCACAACTTTATCAAGAGCGACATCAACTGTTGCCGTGACTACGATATCAACTGCTGAACTGTCTACAGTTAGCGTGACGACATCAACAGCGGATGGTGAGTTGTAGATGTCGATGAAATTTGCTTGTAATATATGAGTTATTCGGAATCTATGAAAAGTATGTCATAATTGCACGTGTTTCGACGAAAACAGTTCATTAAATCCCCGGACAATTTCTCGTGCAGTCTTGAAATCCTGATTTCCGAAAATTGTGTCCCGGGGTTTTACTTTTATAGAACAAACACAAATGCTATAAACGCAAAACAAAACCGTTAAACGTTTAGGGCTTAACGTCTTTTGTCCACGACGAAGTTGATTTCAAAGATGGGGCACCGAAAAGAGACCTGTACACATTTTGACCCCAGCTGGGTTCGAACCCACGATCTTTCGGACGATAGTCAAACTCTCTACCACCGAGTCATCCAGCTTCCCTCGAATGCAAAACAAAGTCATTAATAAGATATCTATGTGATTTTCATCCAGAATTGCAGGTATGCCGCATATCGTTCAAGGCCGAGGCCCCGTTAGTGAAGTTTTAATACAGTTCATGTAAGAGGAATGGTTGGAAGAATACTCGTTTATCATTTGTTTACATTATAAAACTGATATCTAATAGTGCACAAAATATAAACTGCACATTGATTCGCAGCCTAAAAGCGCGTTTCCCGACTCACGCTTGTGTTTTAGATACAGTCGACTGCAACAGCACCTCCAAAATGGGCACCTCGCCGAAAGCAAACACCACAGAGATCCCTGACTCCAGCGTGTGCTACTCTGTCCCTGTAACTTTCACCGTACTTCTTGTGATAGCGGTCGCTCTTGTATTCTTCGTCTGCCGCCGAAGTAACAACAGTTTCGCCAGCGACAAAACATCTCACTATGAGGACAACACTCTCCATGACATAAACACAATAAACGCTTGCGTCAACGCAGAGATTGATGACGTAAACAATGCTTTTGCTGACGTCAACAGCAGAAACTCGTGTATCAGCATTTTAAATGACGGATTTGTTGAGGTGAATCTTGGAAATTCTGGCTGCAACACTAACGACGCCAGTGCTCACGAATCAGGCGTGCCTGTCCGACTTGGTAACGTCAGCACCGGTCTTCCTGACGTAAACGCCGGCCGCACGGGCATCAGAGTGGTCTTTTCCATTTCAAGCGCTGCGAGTCGCACGCTCCAGAATGTCAGGCGATACCTGCACACAACGCACTTCGCTCTTGGAATGCCGGACTGGCTTTCGAGAATGAGAAATCCGTATGTGGCATCTCACTGTCATACTTTTCATTTCTGTCATTATTCCTCTTTTATGGTGTCTCCATAAAGGCGGCGCGACAGCGGTGGTGACAGCGACACGAATCGAGAGCACAAAAATAAAGAAGCAGCGTTTCCATATGCGCGTCGAGACAGCAGCGCCATTGCGGTGAGACAGGCGACAGCGGCACGACAAAACTGTGTCGCCCCATGGATCGATTCAAAAGCGATGCGGCTGCGATTTCGCTGTGAAAGTAGTGTGGTTTTCAATACGCGACAACAAATCGCAACAATTTTAAGACACGCAAAGGGCTAAGACTCTTACATAGGAGCGTGATGCTGTCTGTCGCGCCGCTATATGGAAACACACAAAGCGATTTTCCGCCTTCTGCTCAGCTACATCTTTTTCTGTGTCGCCAACCGCGCCGCTGCAGCGTAGTTATATGGAAACACGGCCTTTTACTTCTATCCTTTAACTTTAACCCGTTTAGTGCCGAGAAAATTTGAACATTCCCCCAACTGCAAGAGTAGTAGATCCTCATGAGCCTCCGCAGGTGCGACGCCTCTTGATTGTACGACTTTGAGTCCGTGTTCATAGGACAGCTCGGGCGTGCTGGTGTGGACACAATGAAGATTGCAGAAACACAATCTGCGTCAGGTAGCACTGAACGCGTTAACCTATTCAGCCCTGACGCACTACAGCAGGATATGGGTCGGCCATGATAATTCAAGGGTAGTGCCAGATTAGCTTGGCGCCTATCGGCGCCAAGCTAATCTGGCACTGCCCTTGAATTATCATGGTCGAACCATCTCCTGCAACAGGTGCATAGTCGTTATTTGGGAAATACGTTCGCCGGGCTGAATAAGATAGGAGCGAAATATTCTATTTGTTAACATCGGGACTAATTTTTAGAACGAATAAATTGTTTATAGATACCTACTGCACCACAAACTGTCAACATAATTATCAAATGTAACGTGAAATGCGGCTGCCTGTTTGCACAGATACTGTCTTTCTTTCTGTTCTTTCTTTTCTCGGTCCACTTGTATTCTCTCGTTATGGTGTGTTACAGGTCAAAGGCCCGCACACCAGACGCCCACAGAGTGGTTTACTCCATTGACAATCCACAGCCAGACATAGGTACGTACCCAGTGTGCAGACATTCATCAGACCGACGTCGGCCGTGATTGGCTCGTGCGCAGTCATCGTCGGTGCGATGGTTCTTTGGGCGCTAAGTAAGCATATTGGCATGGATAGATGTTGATTACCAACCAAGGTTTTTTTTGTTGTTGTTGTTGTAACCCTTTGGCTGTCCATAGCGGTTTTTGTCGCGATGATAATAATAATAATAAGACCGGTTATTATATAGGCGCTTTTTCCCAATTATGCGAATCGGCTCAAAGCGCCGCGAACTGCACCCAACACGCACGCTCACGTGACACACACGCATTCACTTTGAAGACAAACACAGTACAAGACAAACACAGGACATTCACGTGGTGCGAAGGGTCAGCTCAGCTACTGAGGTTTCGGAAATTTTGATCGCTTGTATTTGAAGTTAATAAAGTTGCCTGAAACTGGTACCATAGGGGAGGGGGAGGGGGAGGAAGAGCCGGATTACCCGGAGAAAAAAAAACAACCGACGATTCGCCCGAATCAACGGTGACACTTACTAGAGGAGAAAAGTCCGAAGCCGGAACCCGGTCTCGAACCTCGCACCTTTAACATTGGTGGCTGGCGCCTTAACCACTGTGCCACGGACCGTCCCGTGAGGAATCATCGCGACAAAAACGGCTATGGACAGCGAAAGGGTTAAAGCCTCTAATGAATGAAGGCCATGATAACGTAATACAAGTAATACAGAGTAACGAAAAGTCCTCGGTTTCTCCTCACTACCTAGCCTGGCATGTATACACAATGCACACAAAAATATAAAAAAATAAATGCATATTAATATTACGCATTTTCCATTGTACGCATGCAAGGCTATAAAATAACTGCAACTTGAGCAATTTCTATTACGTGCGACTAGGTCTTAACAGGACAGTATTTCCTGACGACTATCGGGAAATTTTGACCATTTTATGAATGTATCCCTGTGTACTTTCAGTTGCTGCCGGCTCTTCAAGAAATTCTTGCACCATCTCCGTGTCGTTATTCGATGGCTACATCGAAAGCTTCGAAACCTAGGATTTCATCGACACAGATGGCATATTTAACCCATATCATACTGAGGCTAAAAGCTTCAAATTTGCCATACGCAAGCTACATTATAGTACTTAGGGATAAGGATATAGACCAATGAGGCGCCAAGCTATTCTAGCACTACCATTGAACTATTTTAGTCAAAATTATTTCACACACTGGTGTATTCCGAATGATAATAGTTAAACTAGCATAAGCAGGGATGCAACTAGGCATCGGACATCGGTTACAGTCCGGATTGCAGGACTCAAATGTGCGATTGATTTAGTACCAGTAGGTCAAATGTCCTATTATAATTGCCAAGAAGCTGCCTCTGTCCGATCACTTTTCTGTCGTCTTGGATTTCGTATTCTACGTAGCACATTAGCATGCTAAGTCTGCGATTGCACGCAGTGGCCACTCACGGAACACTCTCTTATGTGTACCTACTATACTGACGAGCAAAAGAAATGCGCCATCATTCGAGTCATCGGAAACACTGAAATGTTTCCGACGACTCGCATTTCCTTTTTCCTTGTCAGTATCACATTTCTATATGGCGAACATTATGTCCTGTTCATGTTGGCATAGCCAGGACATTTTGACTTATCTGCGGAAATGTCTAGCTGCATCCCTGCATAAGCGTAATTACCGAAACGGAATCACCCATGGTATCCCCTAGGGGCCAATTGCATGAGCGAGCTTAGTCCTGCACCAGCCACTAAGCAAGGTGCGCCGCTAGGGGCCAATTGCATGAGCGAGCTTAGTCCTGCACCAGCCACAAAGCGAGGTGCGCGCTATAGCGGCGCACCTTGCTTAGTGGCTGGTGCAGGACTAAGCTCGCTCATGCAACTGGTCCCCGGGTGCGTGCAGTCTCCGGTACTGTTGCTATTAACTCATTCAGCCCGACGGCCGTGTTTCCCAAATTTTGGAGGCGTCATCTAATGACTATGCACCAGTTGCAGGAGATGGATCGACCATGATAATTCAAAAACAGTGCCAGATTAGCTTGGCGCCTGTCACTGCACTGCCCTTGAATTATCATGGTCGACCCATCTCTCCTGCTGTAGTGCGTCAGGGCTGAATGGGTTGACAGTACAGGTCGATGCAGACACAAAGGGGGTAACCCGTTCAATGCCAGTGGTCGGAGATTGTGTTTCTGAGTTCATCAATTCAACAGCAAAGAACTACACTCGTTCGCGGAGCACGGATACACAGAGGCCTAGATGGACACAAGCACCTGCAAAAACTGCGGGGGCTCATGAGGCCAGGGGCGGATCGGGGAGGGGGGATTCCAAAGGTTCTGGAACACCCCCTCCCCCTCCCCACCCTCACTTTTTAAAATGCTATAACAAAGTCCATATTGGGGTGTTTGAAATACCCCCTCCCCCCTCCCCCCTTCCCCCCACACCCACCCCTTGTATGTATTGGCCACTGGAATAAGGTCTAGCGTCTGGGAGGCCTTTTGTGTCAGGTTGAAGGTCCCAAAGAAAACGTTGCCCTCCCCCGCCCCCACGAGGTAACTGATCCGCCCCTGTGCGGAACTATGTCTCATGCTGCTGAATCGTGTTTAGTTTTTCATCGGCTGTGGATGGGTTAATGCTCCACACGTGTCGCTCTTACTTCCCCTGAAGTGACGTACAAATTGTACACGTGTGTTTTTAACCTTTTGGCTCTCGGCAGCGCGTTTTGTCGAGGTGATTCCTGTATCACCTAGAATCACCGACCGCCGTGAGATGGCCCTAGCTGCCTGCTCGGCGTTAAACCCAAATAACTAACTAACTCGAATCACCAACGCGCTACCGACAGCCAAAGGGTTAAGTATGTTTGATATACAGCCGATGAAAAACTAACACGATTCAGCAGCAAGAGACATAGTTCCGCACAGGTGCATCCATGGGAGTCTAATTTACATAATAACACGCTTACATCTACAGGTATCAAACATACAGCCGATGAAAAACTAACACGATTCAGCAGCGAGAGACATAGTTCCGCACAGGTGCATCCATGGGAGTCTAATTTACATAATAAGCGTGTTACTATGTAAATTAGACTCCCATGGATGCACGTACATTTGAACATACCGTAAATAGGACTACCTAAGCATGTATTTTTTTCGACTTTCTACTGTATATCCCGTACCGTTTGCGTGTCGTCCGCAAATAGGCACGGCACTCGGTGAGAAGGCCACAAGTACACTTCCATTGAATCATCTCATTTGAATAGAAGTCCCAAAGAGGGTCTATCTGGGGAGTAATTCTGTAAACAGCACGTCATAATTATTCGCATTAGACATTTTCATTAATTTTCCACCCGGTATGCGCGGTTTCATTTAGAACGCATTATCAACTGCTTATCTACCAGCGGTCAAGCATTCTGTATCTGAAACCATGACAAGCTAACGTCCCGACGGACACGTGAACCTGCGAATCACTTTGGTCAATTTAGCAACAGAGCGGCATAGATTGTCATGTTCCCCCGCACTTGCAGGGGCACATGAGAATCTACTGTTCTTGTTGTTGCGTGGTATTGCTGTATCTCGGCAGTGAGTGGGTTAACAGTATTTTCTGCCTGAGTTAGAGTAGGCAAACGATGACCTGCATGTTAACCCCTTGGTGCATGCAGCCACCGGAACACCGGCGGATGTATGCGCGATAAGTCTAACGCTGTACAACCTTCAAGATTTCTACAACAGACCAGAAAATGTAAGTCTTTGATCAAACCAACAAAGTCCAGATTTCTGTGTATGTTTTATTATAATCCCAGATTGTGGAGGTGTCACCTGACGACTATTTAACAGTTGCAGGAGATAGCTCGACCATAATAATTCAAGGGTAGTGTCAGATTAGCTTGGCGCCATCAGGCGCCAAGCTAATCTGACACTACCCTTGAATTATTATGGTTGATCCATCTCCTGTTGTAGTGCTCCGGGGCTAAATGGGTTAATGCATGCACCGTTTATACAAGCTAGCAGTAACCCTCCAAATAATCGAATCTGTAACTTTACACGTCGACACAAACAGACTCACTTGCAGGAAGTAAAAAACGGTTGTGAAAACGGATGTTGTTTTTGGTGTTGTTGCTGTTGCTGCTGCTATTGTTGCTGATATTATTTTCATCTTTTTTAATATGGTTCAGGTCATACTTTCCAATAAAAATATAGAAAGCGACGGACAGGTAGTAAACCGTTTGCCGTAAAATTCAGGTTTTCACAGTCGAGATTTGTGTGTTGCACTGTGATTTTGGCGACTTCAGCACCAACACTGAGAAAGGTGCTCATTTAAGAACAACGCGTCACGAACACTCAGAAAGATGCAAATAAAGAACAAGAAATACCAAAAGTAATAATAAAAATATTACTTACCTTGCAATTGTGTCGTGTCTCCTGTTCCCTGTTCTTTCATTAGAATCACAAAAATCTCAGAAAGAAGCATGCTCTGTCTTAGTCTTTCCCAAGCGCGTTGTATCAACTCAAAAGCGAGTGTACGGCCAGGATCCACAGCTATCGTAATCTAATTTAAATATGAAACTTGCTAAATAACGTTATCAACCTTCCTTTATGACGGCACTCGATGGACACTCAAGAACCATAATCAACAGTTCACTCAAAGTTCTCGACATCATTGAACTCTAAATAGTATGGCTACGGTCCTGAGAAATTCAGACGTGTACAGTACTGTGAGAAATTTGCGGTTTTGTTTCATATTAGTACACTCGCTTTTCCATTGATACGTGCTGTAATTGTGTTTGTTGTATTATTTTGTTGTTTATCTTCTTGCATTTTACTCGCATTGACAGTCAAGCATTTATGCCTGGAGTCTGTATTTGAACCACATAATTTAAGGTATAGTACGATGCAGAATACGACCTTTGAACTACCAACAGATCATCCTCAGTATTACGCGTCCCAGTATATCGGATATAACGTGCACCGGCGGGTATGAGGCTGCTACATAGATTCCTGCTGCTCAAAAGGTCATCGAGCAGACTTCTGCCTTAACTGGCCCGCGCACGGTCGTGCGCGGGCCAGCTAAGGGTGACGTCGGTCCTCGGACTGTTTGCTTAATAAGAGGTTTTTCTTCCCAAGTCTATCTGCATTCAGCACTGCAACAACGTGACCACAAATAACGCGGTGTAGCGGTTTGGCTTCCGGGTACCGCGTTATACTGAGGGCTGATCTATCATACTTTGAGATTTGCCAAAACATCTTTCATGCTGATGGAACAAAGATGAAAAACGGTGCTAGGAAAGAAGGTGCAACAAATTAACGTGAACAAAATTACTCGCCCTTGAATGGTGCAGCTTCTCTTTTGCTTGTCCTTAATCTGTCGGCGTGTCTCTAAATGGTAATCCATGCACTTTCAATGTCACGGCTGAGCACACTGTCTCTTTGCTAAGGCCTATGCCGTGTACGTATCGGCCTGTCAACACAGTTTTCTTCATCTTGTTCCTTCACGAAAGTTGTAATTGACTGAAGCCAATGGCGCTGGTACAAGCAATGAAACATACAAGCAGCTGCACACACGCTCTTTGTCTGTCAGTGTGCTGGTCTGCGATTTGGGACCTTGCAGAACGCAGTAAGGTCCAAAATCACAGACCAGCTCACATAAACGGTTTTCGCATATGTAAACTTTGCAACATATTTGACAAGAGCCACTTTGAAGGTAACGACTATAAATACAGAAAATGTTTAGTTGGTTGTGCCATCTACATAGGAATATTAATTAACGCTATTTACACGAACAGGACTTCCACGTGCATCCGAATATTAACTCCGATGGGTGCAGTGGTATCCAAAACACGACTCCGAAGGTTCCCAATGCGCAAAAGGCCATCGGGTCGACGTCGGCTTGGTGGCCTATTAAGCATTGGGCTGGTATCCAAAACGCGACTCCGAAGGCTGGTATCCAAAACGCGACTCCGAAGGCTGGTATCCAAAACGCGACTCCGAAGGCTGGTATCTAAAACGCCAACCCGCAGATTTGTCAGTTTATCCACAAACACGAGGTCGAAACCAATGGCGTCCACTGATTTTCGCAAACGAAGAGTGCATGCGAAATAGCCATGGCGTTTTGGTATAATACCAAAAAAATGTGTTCCTTCCTTCCATCCCTGCTGTATACACCATCAGAACTACAGAAGCCAAGAACACACAGACCGACACAACACTCAACGCGTAGGTGTCTGTCATGCTTTCACCTTAGCTACATATAATATACTGCGCACCATACCAAAAACAAGACAACGATTTGCCGATCGATGTTTTGCAAAAGGCTTAACATTTTGGAAAATCTGTTTTCGTCACAGTAAAGGATTTTTAGTCCTCTTTACAGTACTCACATACATTTTTGTCCATTTTGTAGTCTTGAAGCTATTTCCCGCTAAAATTACCTATCCCTAAAATAAAAAATCAATAGACGGAAATTTCTCTTTGTGCTGTGTTGTTTTAGTACACATCACATGTTTGTATGGTCAGACACTCTAAAGAGCGGATAACACCAATTTAAGCTGCGTTCATCTTTCTTGAAAACCTGAAGATGAGAAGTAATTTCAGCAGAAAAAGTTTTTGTATGGCCTTTTCCCACACGTTCACCCTCAAGGTTCATCCCCGAATGCCTCGCATCTCAGGGCATTCAGCATAATTTTTTCTGCACTTGCAGCCAGCAGAATCATTTCCATTCAGCTGCAATAAGAAAGGTGATGTGAAATAAGAGTGAAAATGGAGATGACGTTGTCACAGGTACTCGCCTACCCGCCAAACGTAAAACTGATTGCCTTTATTACTTGCCGGTGGTTTATTTACGCCAGTGTGTGTGTGTGTGTGTGTGTGTGTGTGTGTGTGTGTGTGTGTGTGTGTGTGTGTGTGTGTGTGTGTGTGTGTGTGCTTGCATGCGTACGTGTTTATTTGTTTTCTGTTGTTTGTTTGTTTCGTTGTTTTGTCTGTATTTGCATAATGTGACAATGTATATATTCTTGTGTGTGTGTATGCGTGCGTGCGTGCGTGCGAGCGTGTGTGTGTGTGTGTGTGTGTGTGTGTGTGTGTGTGTGTGTGTGTGTGTGTGTGTGTGTGTGTGTGTGTGTGTGTGTGTGTGTGTGTGTGTGTGTGTGTGTGTGTGTGATGTTTTCGAGGTTCGAGAGTGAATGTGTGGAAAAGGCCACACAAAACAGTTGTCTGCTGAAATGATTCCCTAGCTTCAGATTTTCTAGAAAATATAACGCGGTTTGAAATGGTGTTATCCGCTTTTTAGAGTGTCTGACCAAACATGAGATGTGGGATAAAACAACGCAGCACACAGAGAAATGTCCGTCTTGCGATTTTTGATTTTGTAGGTAGTTTTACCGGGTCATAGCGTAAAGACCACACAATGGACAAAAATGCAAATGAGAGTGTTGTAAAGAAGACTAAAAATCCTTTAGTGTTAACTCATTCAGCCTGAAGGCCGTATTTCCCACTTTTTTTAGGCGTCGTCTAATGACTATGCACCAGTTGCAGGAGATGGATCGACCATGATAATTCAAGGGCACTGCCAGATTAGCCTGGCGCCGACAGGCGCCAAGGTAATCTGGCACTACCCTTGAATTATCATGGTCGACCCATCTCCTACTGTAGTGCGTCAGGACTGAATGGGTTAAGCCGTTTGCAAAAGATCGACCGGCAAATCTGTGTATTGTTCTTTATGGCGCGCAGTATATTATATTCATCATTCTCGCCGACGGAACGTTCTAGGCTGAAAGTAGGCCTATGTGGCTCAGGATTTGGATTCACAGGGCCAGGTGACCCTTCTCTCTTTCACTCTTTCACTCTTTGGAACCTGTTGAGGAGCAAAGCTAATCAGGCACTAGACTACTCTTGAGCGTTCAAAATAATCAAGCAATCCCTCGCGATCTGCAATTATACTGCTAAGGAGTCGATGGTAAAATCGGAGTCATGGCTGTGAATGTGAGAGTCCTATTGTTTCGGCGCACCGCATGTTTTGTTTTCCGTCACTTCTCGCACATGAATGTCTAGATGAAAACACGGCTTCCACATTATTAGTTGTTTAGATCCACGACAAAATTATGGCTTTTGGTCGCATCTCGACGTGGCTAGAACACACTCGCGGCTGAATTAGATCCGCGACAAAATTATGGCTTTTGGTCACATCTCGACGTTACTAGAACACAGTCGCGGTTTCAGCCGCTGAGCCTGTGTGTTCCAGCGACGTCGAGATGTGACCAAAAGCCATAATTTCGTCCCGAATCTAAACAACTAATATTGATTTACCACAATATACAGATACTTGAAAGATTAGGCCTGTGGTTTGCTAATGGATACTAAGAAAACACATGAATCTCGGTGAGATTGCCCTTCAGCATCATTATTAGTCCATTGTTTCCTGGTGTCAACGTCATAAAAATATTTAGAGCTAAAGTTGAAGTCTACTGGACACTAGCCTTCATCTGACGACTGCATTACAATCCAGGAGATAGCTAGATCCACCATGATAGTTTAAGGGTACCGCCAGAATAGCCAGAATTATTTGCGATGGTGTGTCGAAGCCAAAATTTTAATGATATAGAAGTGAAGCAATACCAATTGCGCCACAAGATTCGGTAGCCCGGTTTACTTTTTCCCCTGACTGGCTAGGGCTCCGAGCGTCATACAATTCTATTGACGCTCGAAGCCAGTCAGGGGCACAAAACCCATTATAGAAACATCTTTGATTGTCCCCTCCTGTGCTCGCACACAAGAACACATCACAGGAGCGGAGAAACAAATACACCTGCCGTTATTTTACAAAAGCCAGTATGTCCATTATTTAGTAAAGCGATGTGATCAATGTATAACAATGAAAATGTCGCTTTTCTCAAAAACTAGACCCACTTGCTTTTGCCATTACGACAGACGTTTGTTTTTGGCATCGTAACCACGCAGCTGAACAGTATTCTGTTGACCAGAACTGAACATCAAGTTTATCCATTTGACCCCCAGAACTAAATGACTTGCATTCTGTAGAACGGGAGTAATTTAGTTCAAATCAAAGGAATCAAATGGTTAAGTAGTAGGCATGATTGCTGACGACAATAGCGACTTGTAAGCGTGTGTTGTGCACTTCGCTCAGTTAACCCTTTTAGCCCCAAGGTCCCATTTCTCAAATTTTGGTGTCGCCTAACGACTATGTACCAGTTGCAGGAGATGGCTTGACCATGATAATTCAAGGGTAGTGCCAGATTAACTTGGCGCCTGACGGCGCCAATCTAATCTGGCACTACTCTTGAGTTATCACGGGCAAGCCATCTTCTGCTGTAGGGATCCGGGGCTAAAAGGGTTAAGTCTTCTTAGCATTACACATATATGAATTATATGCCCTAAGAAAGGATGCGAGACGGAAGGGGACAGCCGTTGTCAGATTATCAGAGCCTTTGTTAGAGCATATAACTCATATAGGTTCCCTCGACCCTGTGTAATACTAAGAAGCCACAAGTCCTAACTGACCGAAGTGCACACACAAAGTGCAAGGCGCTATTGTCCTCAGTAATCATGCCTACTGGCTAACCCTTTGATTCCTTTGATTTGAAGTTACTCCCGTTCTGTAGAATGCAAGTGATTTGGTTCTGGTCGTCAAATGGATAAACTTGATGTTCAGTTCTGGTCGATAAAATACTGTCCAATCGTGTGGTTACGATACTAAAAACCAACCACTTTTGTGGCAAAGAAGGCACAACCCAATGCGCACAAGGTCATCGGGCCAACGTCGGCCGACAGCGACCCGCTCAGGGACGTGCGCGGGCCAACGTCGGCCGACAGCGGCCCGCTCAGGGACGTGCGCGGGCCAACGGCGGCCGACAGCGGCCCGATGACCTTGTGCGCATTGGGAACCAGGTGAAGAAATCAGAAACATCTGACGGAAAAGCTTGAAAGTGTATTTCAAGATAAGCAACCAGTGTAGGACTAAATGAATGTTGAAGACCTGATTGCCTCCCTTTGCTCTAGATTTCACTGAAGCCGCGCCTCCCGTACAGAAACAACATTTTTGTATGCGTTTGCATCAACACTGACAATTAATCCCTTCGCTGCCACTGATCGCTGATTTCGCGCCTGAAACGACTGCACACCCGACCGACATTCAAGAACGCAGACGTAGAAGGAACAATAATAGGCATAACTGAAGACCATAGGACCATAAGACTAACAGGACTAACAGGAGACATGAGCCCCCGCGACTGCGGGGCTCAGGAGGGATAATGTCTCTTGCAGATGTGCATCGTTCGCCTTTGTCACAGCAGTTAAGGGGTTACTACAGCAGTGTGTAAAGGCACTGTTTACGGTACTGGCGGCTGCATTCACAAGTTTGTTTTTTCTTTATCATCAATGCCGATAGAATGGTATTTTACCTGGTGTCAGATCTTGTTGTTCCTGTGTATTTTGCGAGGATTTATTTCTTTTCGTTTCTCCATAGGTAACGGATCTGTTTAGTCCCGAAACAGTTTGTGATCCTCATTTGACTGGGTCGACTGAAATCAATGTCAATCTTGACGAGGACAGTTCACAGGTAATCGTCATTTACCCGGCGATTAGCTCTGATTTGTTGTAACCTTATCCCGAGAAAATGAGCAAGGAGAGATTTACGGGTGTGTGACACGCCTACACGAAGAAGACAACAGAGGTGCCCGTATCATTCCCACATATACGGTACGCGGTGATCTTGGTATTTCCAGTCAACGCGTCATTAATTAAATTTATTATTTAACTCATTCAGCCCGACGGCCGTATTTTCCAAATTTTGAAGGCTTCATCTAATGCCTATGTACCAGTTGCAGGAGATGGATCGACCATGATAATTCAAAGGTAGTGCCAGATTAGCTTGGCGCCGACAGGCGCCAAACTGGTCTGGCACTACCCTTGAATTATCATGGTCGACCCATCTCCTGCTGTAGTGCGTCAGGGCTGAATGGGTTTAAAAAAAAAAAAGTCACGTATATTACGTCTGGCCTGCACTATCTGTCGGGTTTAACCTCTTTCTTGCCAGTTGACGCAGATTGTGTTTCTGAAATCTATGTTGATTTAACGCCCATGAGTCCCTGCCATCTAAGGAACATAGATTCAAAATGGCGCCAGCAAGAGGCTTAGATCTTCATGAGCCCCCGCAACTGCGGGGTCTCATGAAGATCTATGTCGCTTTCAGTTGGATCATGTTCACTTTTTCTCGGTAGGGAAGGTGTTATTGGCACAGTTGTGCTTCTCGTGTAGATTCTATGATTTTCTTTTCACAGAATTGTCAAATGTTCAAAAAATGTCTAATACGTAGCTTATCTAACTTTATTTTGGAAATATATAAATAAATATTCTTTCTCAGTACATTGTATAAATGTATCACATATCGTCACTTATCGATACACTTTTTGAATAGGTGAACTCGCCGAGTGTCAGCTGAAATTTATTGAGTCCACTCGTGCCTTATCGTTTATTTAACCAACTCGATGCTTTATTTGTTCAGCGCTGTTTTTTGAAAGCCTAACCAACAGACATTTTGACGACGAATTATTTCAATATGGCCACAACCTATCGAGCTACAGTTTCAAAGGTGCCTGTGTTTCAAAATGTTTGCATCACAGTCCCGTAAAACATCCTATCAGGTACATCCTTGTACTTTGTTTTAGATTTGTTTATAAAAAAAAATTTAAAAAGGGAAACTTTTCGCCTATTTTCCGTACGGCGTGGGTAGTAATTGCACCATACAGTTTGCATAGACACAGCGACCTTGAATGATGCGACTTCTACCCACGACGAGCGAAGTAAACCCAGTGTACAAAAGGCCATTCGGCCAACGTCGGCCGCCGTTGGCCCGCGCAGTTGTGCGCGGGCCAACGGCAGCCGACATCGGCCCGATGACCTTTGCGCACTAGGAAGGCCTGCGACGTGTGGCGAAGGTTAATCTCAGTTGCATGCACAGAATCATTTTACAGGACTCTTCCAAGCCTAAACATGTTCTGAATCCCTCCACTACCGAGAAAAATGTAAACACGATCCAGCTGCAAGAGATATAGGTCCTCGTGAGCCACCTCGACTGCGGGGGCTCATGAGGATCTATGCTTCGTGTTGAGATCAATTTGTATCCATGTTTTTTGGACGTTGTTGGCTTTATGATCGTTGAATGAACCAAGATTTCAGAAACAAGAATGAACGTACAGCGTACGTACTGTGGCAGTTAAAAGTCTAATAGATTTTTCTATTGAAATGTATGTGTCGTGTAAAAAGATAATAATCTGGGTCAATGTGAACTTTGCGCGTGTCCTAAAAATCTGTGCTGCTCAAATCTATGTCTGCCTTTCGAGTAAAAACTTCTGGATTGTCGAAGCATGTCGTTTTCAATGTGATTCCAATGGAGTCACTTTGAAAATGATATGCTTCGACTTCAATGACACTTGCAATGGAAACCACAGCAAGAAATACACGCAGAACGCAGGAGGATATTTTCCGCCCGAGTACACTCGTCTGTGGTAGACGGGAGGCAAGGCCGGGTTGAAATCATGACATGTTAACCCCTTGGATGTCGGTTGCGGTTTTTGGCGCCATGATTCCTGCCACAATCATTGGTACAAAACTACCACCGACAGCCAAAGTGTTAAAGATGTATGTTGTTCTCCGTGTTCTTGAAAGAAAACTGTCCAGAGCCGTGATTCCTTGCCATAGAAGTTTGATTTCTTATCGTTTGTATTGAAAGAAAAATTGAACACCACCCAGCTGCAAGAGGCATAGATCCTCATGAGCCCCCGCAACTGCGGGGGCTCTTGAGGATCTATGCCTCTTGCTTAAATCACTTTGTATCCATGTTCCTTGAGAGGCTGGAGATCTCTGACGTTAAATTTACGATGATCTCAAGAACACAGTCTGCGTCCAGTGGCAGTGAAGGGTTATGGAGGAAACTAGATCATGGCCAAGACGTGACAGCAAACTATCAACCTCCTCTTTATCTCAAGTGCGCTAGGGCAGGTGATATAGTAGCTTTTTGCTTTGTCGAAAAACACTCTTCATAATTTACTTCCGGCTTCTTTGCGTTGCAGCTGTGCGTGGGTAGGTTTTCTGCCCACCCGTTTACCTGTGTCAGTCCCAGTTGAGGCGAGGTCCTTGCATTCTGCACATATTCTTAAATAGGGTAAGACACGTACATTCAACTTCGCTTATAACAACGTCGGATATAACGAAAGTCGGATATAACGACATTTTCCAGAGATTCCGCCAACACCATTATTTTGTGGTAAGTAGGCTACGTGTACTTCGCTCAAAACAAACTTCGTATAAAATAACACAAAAATTGGGTCCCGTAACGATTTGTTATATCCGAAGTTTCCTGTATATCCCTTTGACTTTGGTAATAAGAAAATAACGTAAAAAGAAGAAAAAACACGCTTTTAAAGTGTGTTTCTTTCTTTGTTCGTTATTCGATTGGTAGTCATCCTTTTGGTGTGGGGTAAGAGATTAGCACATGTCTTCGTAAATTGATTTGATTCGACCACATTCGCCGCTTTTAGAATAGAATGAGAATGAGAGGTGAGGAAAAAATGGACATGGTGCCCTATGTATGTGCGCTATGTTGTATTTACGTTGGACTATTTCACACGTTATGCGTGACGTAGAATCATTCTATATTGCTTATCCATGTAATATCTTGCAGGTATTCCTGTTTGATCAGTCTATTTCTGGTCCCTGCTAGTGCTGCATGCAGCCGGTTACACATTTTGCTTCCTTCTTTCGGTGTGCAATTGACTTAGCCAGCGTACATATTTCAAGTGTTCAAACAGCGGAGCACAATTGCTCTCTCTCTCTCTCTCTCTCTCTCTCTCTCTCTCTCTCTCTCTCTCTCTCTCTCTCTCTCTCTCTCTCTCTCTCTCTCTCTCTCTCTCTCTCTCCCTCTCTCTGCCGCGTGTGTGTGTGTGCGTGCGTGCGTGCGCGCGCGCGCGCGTGTGTGTGTGTGTGTGTGTGTGTGTGTGTTTAATGGCTTTTATCTGTAGGACTTTATGCGATTTCACAGGTGTTGTGACGGTTAAAGACAAGGAGAAGAACTCTTCTGAGTGAAAGAGATGTGGCCCTCTTCACGGTATTTCTTCTCTGTGTTGCTCCTTCTGTTTTGGCATTATGCCTGGAGTTATAAAGACGGGTATGTATACCACAGCAGTAATGATGAAACTCAGTTTACCTCAAATAATCTGAATTGCAGGCACTGATGTGAGACCCAGACCGTGGTAAAGTGATTTTCAAGTATTGCGTGTATATCTTACTGTGGCAGCGACATCTAATTAATGATGAATTGTGTATGTTCTCCTCGATTCGCCGTTAGATGACCTTAGTAACCTGCTCGGCGATAACCTCCATTAAATAACTATCGTTTACTTTGATTTTACCATGGGATCTAGATGGCTCCGGTGGTGGAGCGTTCGACTCTCGTCCGAAAGTTCGTGGGTTCGAATCTACCTGGGGTCAAAATTTGTTAGACCTTGTTCGGTTTACCGTATTCGAAGCCGTCTTCGTGTTCGATAAAAGACATTAATCCCTGAACGCTCAACGAGTGTTTGTTTTGTTTTGGTGTTTAAACAACACACGCGCACACGCACACACGCGCGCGCGCACACACACGAGCTCGCGCACACCAACACACACACACAGACAGACACACACACAAAAACACACACACACAAACACACACACACACACACACACACACACACACACATGTACGCGAATTACCTCACAGACCACCGGCACGGTTTCTACTCAACTTACCAATCTTTTCCAGGTGTGTCTCAAGCGAGATTGCTGTTAAGAACTGTAAGTAAATAGGACTGCTTCCAGTTTAATTGTATGTTATATTTCTGGGCTCGTGGTCATATGATGCACTTGGCACACTGCAGAGATACAGAAACTGTAATGTGTGATTTTTTGGTGATTCGAAATGATAAATCATGGTATGAACCGCCCATTTTAAAGAACGACTCAGTAATTATCAAATGGCATCGCAAGTAAATTGCGAGAAATAAATTTGTTAACGTAATACGTAGATATGCGGTGACCACAGGTAAGCGTAACAAAGTTATTTCTCAATAATGCTCAAACTGTAAACGAATCCCACATTAAATCAATTAGTGGATGGGTCGACATTTATTGGACTCAACTGTGAATACATCGTCAGATTACCGATGTGAATATTGTCATGTACAGTTTTCACGGTACAACAAATGACAATTGTTACACCCAGGTAATTCAACACTTTTGGGCAAGATCGTTAACGATACGTCTTTGGCTGTCGATATCTGTGTTTGTCGCGCGCGATGATTACTGCAGAATCGCGCACCAAACACGGTACCGAAAGCCAAAGGGTGAGAATCATCGTGACAAAAGTAACTAATGACAGTCAAATTGGGCGAAGGTTGCTTGGAACCACAAATACGATTTCAAAAACGATAGGTCTAAAGAATGTTTGACCCAGTGGCGGATCCAGGCTGGCGGTGGCTAAGGGGCACGTCCACCCCCCCCACCCCCCGCCCCACCCCCCCCCCCGGTGAGCCCGGACCCTCCTCCCAATTTTGTTTATAAAAATAAAAAATGGGATGGTCATTTGTGGAAGCTGGTTGTGGACATTCTCTTTTACTATCTGATGATTCTTCTTTTCTTGTACGGTGTATTTTCACACTTATGTTCGGGATCGGTGGGTGGGTCTAGTGTGTTCATTTGGCACTGCAGAAGGCGCACCCCTTAATAGTACATCGACCAGACAGAGCGTCATGTGCCCCTGCACTCACAAAGGCTCATGTAAAGCATTGCCTCTTGCTGTGTGACACAATCCTAATTGCATCCTCAGTCTGTCAGTAAAACTGGTCAACCCCAGCTGTTGTAGAGGATCGGATCGCTGCGCATCTGTGGCCCAAAATAGTCCTTCAGCCAACCATAGAGTTTCATGTGCCCCTTCAGTCAAAGGGGCTCATGATCATGAAAAGCATTACCTCTTTCTGTGCGAGTACCATCTTCATTGCATCCTCATATGTAGCAGTCATCTAGGTTAGAGTCTACAACTGACGCAATAATCCGATCAGAAAGTGAGCAATTAACGGGCATGTGAGTGTCTCCAATCAATCGACTGTCCAGGTGTCAATCTGTTGATAGATTTGATTGAATGTGGTGACAGACTTGCCATAGGTAGTGCTAATCTCTCACATTACTCTCTTAGCCAGCCTCACTCAGATTGCTTTGTCTTTTGAGGAAGTGTCTGTGGACATGCACCAGTGCCCCTCAGAGCAGCACTGTAGTTATTGCCGCGTGTCACCAGTGGGGTGGCGTGAAGTGCATTAATTCTGTAACTCACTAACCTTTAAGCAATCGTCAGCCAGTGTGAGAGGTATACATCATGCGAGATCATGACTGCTCTTATGATCTGCGCCTGTTTTCCTTATGTGGAGGAGGTCATTGGGTGTACACAGCAATGTTACGGGTTTCGCAAATGACTGAGGAGGAATAATTGAGAGTGGGTGTATAGTGTTGTTGCCACACACACGATGATTGCTCCTGCAGAAACTCCAAGCAGAACATTCTTTTAATTCGGAAAATTAACAACGTAAAAGAATCCGAATTGCCAATTTTATCTTGTTTTGTTAGGGAGGTGGGGTGGAGGCGGAGAGGAGGGTAGATATGATCAGCCCCTCAGTAAAAAAAAAGAGACATAAACGGTGTTTAAATAAACGAGATTAAATAAGAAATGTTTCAACAAATAAAAGTCTGAAGCCCTGAAAACTATAAGTATGTCTGAGAAAACCCTAGCAAAAAAAGAAGCACGTGTATAAAAAAAACAGTTACAGTACAATAATACACTTGTAAAGAAAATCCCTCAATAGAAACTCACAAAAAAGGAATAATTTCAATACAACTGAATTGTAATTGTTCTTTCTAAACGTGTTCTTTCTTTGTTGGGATCTTCTTTGCATTATACGCGTCTGCACGTCTGGATATGTATTATATGAAACAGTTTGGAAACGGGGGGGGGGGAGCTGTTGTGCCCCCCCCACCCCCACTCCCACACACACACACGCAAACCCCGTCTAGACACCCTGTGACCGCACATGCGGTTAGAAGCCGATCGGTACCATCTGTGTCGTCTTTACCGCCCCAGATACCTAGGTCCCTGAAATGAGTGCAACAAGTTGTTTCTCTAGGGGATAGTTGGAAGCGAACATTTCTCTACAAGTTACGCTAAGTGCAGTTACTGTCTTTAGTGTACACCTTTATTGCCGAGAAAAAATTCAACACTACCCATAGGCATATATCATTATGAACTGCTACAGTTGCGGGGGCTCATTAGTATCTCTGACTCTTGCTGAAACCAAACCACTTTGTATAGATCCATGTTCCTTTGGGAGGCTGAGGATCTTTGACGTTGATTTTATAATGATATTTTTAGACACTATCTGCGTCGATTGGCGTGAAGGGGTTAAACTATTTAAGAAACGACAACCGCCTGTACCGTCTTTGATTAATTTCAAATATATTGACAACAACACAGTTGTAAATACATGTCGCTTGAAAAACCTTGAAACGCGTTCATTTAGTTAGAACTCGATTTTATCTTCCAGATACGTGCAGTTTTCGCGACAACATGTGCGGGTGGAAAAACAATAACAACAACAATTTTAACTGGACCAGAGGTAAACTACTGTTAATATGTTTAGATTTTGAGCAATATTAACCCATTCAGCCCGACAGCCGTATTTCCCAATTTTTGGAGCTGTCATCTAATGACTATGCATCAGATGCAGGAGATGGATCGACCTTGATAATTCGCGCACTGGTGCCTAATGGCTAAGCCCTCACATAATCACAATTACAATGTTCAAGACACAAACACACACACACACACACACACACACACACACACACACACACACGCACGCACACATACACACACACACATATTCACCATATTTGCTAAGATAAATACACACATTGCTTTTTTTTGTTTGTTTGTTTTTGTTAACCACATATACTGTTAAACATAATGTTAAAAATACACAGAGTACGTAAATGATCTAAGTATCATCGTACTCCATCGTCCACCTAATATGCACACTCTAGCATACATTCACCCATCCGTCTCCCCGCCCACATCACACACCCACCCCACCACCACCACCCCTACACCTCTCCCTACACCCCTACCCCCCCCCCCCCCCACACACACACACACACACACACATGCACACGGATTTTTAGAAAGCGTTTGACCGGCCTGTGGCATGCAGCCCTTTGGCCCACTATGAAGCTATACAACATCAATGCCAACCTGATCAAAGTCATAGCAAACCTTTACAGCAAGGCCACTAGCGCAGTCTGCTTCAACGGCAAAATAGAAAACTGGTTTAGGATTACAGTCGGAGTCAGACAAGGCTGCTTGCTCTCACCAACTCTTTTCAACATCTTCCTGGAAAGAATCATGACAGACGCTCTGAGAGACCATAAAGGAACTGTCAGTATTGGAGGCAGAACAGTCACGAACTTTGCGCTTTGCGGACGACATTGATGGCCTTGCAGGAACAGAGAAGGAGCTAGCTCAGCTGGTGGAAAAGCTGGACAGTACAGCCATTGCGTATGGGATGGAAATCAGTGCAGAAAATACCAAATTGATGACTAATAACACCAGTGGCATTGTCACAACTGAAAACCGTTAATAAATTCAAATACTTAGGAGCCATTGTGACAGATGAGAGATCAAAACCAGAAATACTGTCCATGATTGCGCAGACAACAACAGCACTGACAAGATTGAAGACCATATGGAAGAACAGAAACATCACACTCTGCTCCATGATCAGACTGATGCGCTCCTTGGTCATCTCAGTGTTCTTGTATGCCTGCGAGTCATGGACCCTCACAGCAGACCTTGAAAGGAGGATACAAGCCACTGAAATGAGATGTTTTCGAAGGCTGATTGGCTTTTCATACAGACAAGACTATGATAGATAAGATTAGATCTGGTTTGTGAGTTTTCATACAGAGATCACATCACGAACGAGGAAGTGGGAAGCAGAATCAGGTAAGACATCGGGCCCTATGAAGACCTATTACTTACTTACTTACTTACGTCTGTCACCCCTACCCGGGTATAGGCCGTCGACGAGAGACCTCCAGCGACTCCTGTCCTGTGCTTCTCCTTCGATTTTACTCCAGGTCTCTTGATATCTGCTTGGAGATCTCGACGCCAGGAGTTTCTCGGCCTACCTCTTTTCCACTTTCCCTGGGGTTCCATGACAATGCCTGCCTAGTGATACTGGAAGCTGGCTTTCTCAGACTGTGACCAATCCATCTCCATCTTCTTCGCCCAATTTCATTCTCTGCTGTTATCTGCTCTGTTCTCTCCCAGAGTCTGACGTTGCTGATCTTCTCTGGATAGTGGATTTTCAAAATTCTTCTAAGGCAACTATTTATAAAGATCTGTACTCTGTTGATAGTGGTTTGTTATCAATCTCCAAGTCTCTGCTGAGAACTGCTTTTACGTTGGAGTTGAAAATCCGGACTTTGGTGTGTTGTGACAGCTCTCTAAAACTCCACCTTTTTTCAACTGGAGAAAGGCTGCTCTGGCTTTACCGATTCGTGCTCTGACATCTGCATCAGTGCCGCCTTTTTTGTCTATGATGCTTCCGAGATAGGTGAAGGACTCCGCCTCCTCCAACGGGGTGCCAGCAAGCAAGACTGGTTCTTCCCTGGTTGCGTTCAGCCTCATTGTCTTTGTTTTCTGTTTGTGGATGGTGAGGCCCACTTGGGACGAGATGTCAGCAAGCCTCGTGGTCTTGTCCTGCATTTGTTGATGAGTGTGGGACAGTAATGCCAAGTCGTCTGCAAAATCGAGGTCGTCAAGCTGTGTCCACAGTGTCCACTGTATTCCACTTCGTCTGTGCTCTGTGGTCCTTTTCATGACCCAGTCTATGGCCAGTAGGAAGAGGAACGGAGACAGCAGACACCCCTGCCTGACACCGGTTATGACCTAGAGCTCCCTGGTGAACTGCCCTTCGTGGATCACACGACATGTCATGCCATCGTAGCTGCTTTTGATCAGGCGGACGAGCTTTGTGGGTACACCGTAGTGTCGTAGGAGTTTCCACAGAGTCTCTCGGTCCACGCTGTCAAATGCTTTCTCCTAATCCACAAAGTTGACGTACACCGGGGAGCTCCACTCCAGAGACTGTTCCACGATGATGCGGAGAGTGGCGATCTGGTCTGTACATGATCGGTTTTTCCTGAATCCTGCTTGCTGGTCTCTCAGCTGGGGATCAACGGAGCTCTTCATTCTCTCCAGGATGATCCTGTTGAAGACCTTTCCTGGTACTGACAGCAAGGTGATTCCTCTGTAGTTGGAACACTTGCTGAGGCCGCCTTTCTTGGAGAGCTTGATTAGGTACCCCTCCTTCCAGTCAGCCGGCATCACCTCCTCTTCCCAGATCTTACCAAACAGTGGGTACAGCATCTCTACTGTTGTCTCTAGGTCTGCTTTCAGAGACTCCGCTGGGATGCCATCTGGCCCTGCTGCTTTGCCGTTCTTCAAAAATGCCACTGCTCTTCTGATCTCTTCCCGGCTGGGTCTGTCACAGCTGATGGGTAGGTAGGTCTCTGCTGGCTGGATGTCTGGGGGGGGGGGGGGTCGGGTGGGCTGGGTCTGTTCAGTAACTCTTCAAAATACTCGGCCCATCTGTCGAGTTCGTCTGCTCTGTCTGCAATAGGCTTGCCTTCTTTGTCTTTTACTGGTCTTTCTGTATGGCCATACTTGCCCGACAATCTTCTGGTAATGTCGTAGAGCTGTTTCATGTTGCCGCTGTCTGCTGCCTTTTCTGCCTCTGCTGTCTGTGTAGGCCCTCTTGTCTGCCCTGATACTCCTCTTCACCTCGCGGTTGGTTTCCGAGTATTCCTCCTGTGCCCTGCTTTGGCTGCTCTCGTGCAACTGTTGTTGACAACTGCTTTCTTCTGCTTCCTCACTTCTATCTTCTTCAAGGTCTGTGCTGACAGCCAGTCCTTGTGATGGTGTTTCATGAACCCTACAGTGTCTTTGCAGGTTGAGTTCAGCGCCTCTCTAACTGCCTTCCACTGCTGCTCTGTGGTGACCGCCTCCTCTTCATTTACTAGCTCCTGTAGCGCTTGAAACCGGTTGGATAGCACCAGTTTGAACTCTTCTCTCACTCCCCAGTCTCTCTCAGGAGGCCTACATTATAGCGCTGTCTTCTTGTTGTCTCTGTGCGGCTTTTCTTTAACTTGAGCTTTATTCTTAAGGTGAGCAGATGTTGGTCTGAGGCGACATCTGCTCCCCTCCTCAATCGAACATCTTGAAGGGATCTTCTAAATTTCTTGCTAATGCAGATATGGTCTATTTGGTTCTCTATAGTATGGTCAGGTGAGACCCAAGTTGCTTTGTGAATTCTTCTGTGTGGGAAGATGCTGCCTCCAATGACAAGTCTGTTTAGAGCACAAAAGTCTACAAACCTCTCCCCGTTCTCACTCATCTCCCCTAGTCCCTGTCTCCCCATCACCTCTTCGTATCCGGTGTTGTCCTCCCCTATTTTGGCATTAAAATCGCCCATGACGATGGTGATGTCTCGCTCTGCACATTTGTCCACGGCACTCTGGAGTCGGTCGTAGAACTCTTGTTTCTCTTCCTCGTCACTGTCATTAGTGGGCGCATAACACTGGATGACGTTCAGCTTGATCTTTTTCTTGGTTGTAAAGGCTGCTGTGATAATTCTTGGCCCAAGAGGTTCCCAGCCCATCAGCGCTCTCTGTGCCACTGGTGACAGCATGAATGCTACTCCTTCTGTATGGGGGGCATTCTCCTCTTCATGACCTGAATACAGAATCATCTCCCCACCTAACAGCCTTTTCTGGCCAGACTGCGTCCATCTGGCTTCACTGATACCTAGCAGGGAAAGGTTGTACTTTTGCATTTCCGCTGCTATATGGGCGGCCTTGCCGCTGTGGTACATGGTCTTGACGTTACATGTGCCCATGGTTGTGTCCCTGGATAGAGAGAGGCGGCTCGGTCCTGTGGCTTCCGAAGACTTCCGGCTTTCACCACAGGACGTCATAAATCTTCTGGTAGAAGAACCTTCCTCCTCCAGGAAAGGAATTACTGTTTGTCTTTTCGTCGGCGTTTTTATAGCTATTTCCTTTTTTGCAGGGTGGGGAAGCTACCCCCACGCCGAACCCCTTACTAGGAGGACCAAGGGTTTTCTGTCGGGGTCACCTTCCCTTAGACCATGTTGGTTCACGACACCTTATTTCATTCGGTGCACCCCTCTCGCGAGGGACCCCCTATCCACCACCCAGGGGACGCGCCTCAACGCCATATGGTCCCAGCGCGAGGATGAAGACCTATTAACCATTGTGAAAAAAACGCAAACTGAAGTGGTATGGGCATGTCACGCGTTCCGCAGGGCTTGCCAAAACAATCCTGCAAGGTACTGTGCAAGGCGGACGAAGGAGAGGAAGACAGAGGAAAAGATGGGAGGACAATATCTCAGAGTGGACAGGTCTTAAGCTGGGCGATACGCTAGGAATGGCAGAGAACAGAGAGGAATGGAGGGAGCTGGTTGTCAAGTCATCAGTGGTGCCCCAACGGTCGGCAAGACTACGATAGATAAGATAAGATAAGATTTAGATTTAGATTCGATTCGATTCGATTCGATTCGATCAATCGATCGATCGATCGATCCCTCCACTGTACTATCAATATGCCATAAAACCCAAAGACAATTTTAAGGATAAAAACTTGCGGTTTTGTTACCATTGGAATTTCGATAGTCATTTTTCCAATCACCACAAATGTTCTAAACACATGTTATTTAACATACGTACACTGCCAGATACTTACCGTGCAAAATTTAAACAAATGCAGTTCAACATGTATTTTTCACATCATCAAATCTGCAATAAATAAGTCAAAAGGTAATCTGTAGAAGGTAATTAATCCGAGTTTTATTTTGTTTGTTGGAGACCTTTGTGTAAAAGACTGCAGCAAATGCTTTATAAATTTAGGGTCAAAAGGTATTCGATGATATATTTATTTTAAAAATAACAGTTTAATTGCATGTGTACAATACAATCCGTTTCTATTTATTACAAGACACAGTCTGACAATGTAGTGTTTCTACTATGTTTAGACGGGTTTTTTTTAAAATCGGTAAAATAGTTATTTTTCCCGTAAGTACAGATGTGTCTCGTGGATGAATTTCGCACATGCACCTGTTATATTACGGTTAAGAAATACGCTTTTCGCGATGTACACCGATTTAAAGTATCGACCGTTTTTCTCTTCCACAATGACGGTATCGATACAGTAAATTGGTGCTCATGGGTTGGAAGATATACTTCTCTACCGTAGCCTGTTGCATTGTTTCAATACTCACTGTAACTTAAAATGGTGCACTAATGCTGTACACTTAAATGTATTAGCTTTCTCTGTTTCAGCATATTACTTGTGCATTGCAACAATAAACCCGGGGAGTGCAAGCAAGATGGCAAGACTTGAAAGCCGTCCAATATGTTCTTCTGCCACTGACGAGTATTTTCTGTACTTCAAGTACATGATTTCAGCGGCGAGACAAAGAAATATCTGTCAGCTGAGCGTTGATCTATTTGATGATGACAACGTTACCAGAAAGCTACTACAGGTTGATACTGGTGGCTTCAGTACTTTCTACTCTGGCATCCCTTCTAAAGGCAGTTTTCAGGCAAGTCAGTGCAGTGTTTGGCCCACTTCTGATTTACGGATAACCTTCTGCGATCATCAAGATACCACCAACGTAGTCAGTCATAACTGAACTTAGCATGAATCCACCCAGCATCAGGCTACGCAGGCTTGGATTCACCCAACTGAAATAGACGCTGGACAAATATAAACTGGTTAGATTCACGGCTGAATGGATTCGCGCTGGGTAGAATTTTACCGAGTAGATTCGTGCTATTTAGATTTACGCCAAAATGTAAGGAAGTTGGCCCCTTCAGTTACAATGGGACAAGGGAGAATAGCAACCAATAAAGGAAACGCTTCTGTCACAATGGCAATGTTGAATCCACAGAAAAATCGTACAAACTGTTCTCGCTGAAGGTGTTAATAGTGGTAAGGGTGGATGGTGCTGGTGTACCTGGCGACACTGAGAATGCTTGCCTGTGTTTATTTTGCACTATAGACTATATCCCATTCTATTGAATTTATTTGATGTATACAGCTCAGATCATAGGTACTATAAGTGTTACATCAATACTAAAATCAAAATGTAAAATAGTGTGTTGAAATTTTGTGTTTCTTGATATCTCTAAAACATAAAAGTTTTGTTTGGTGCAAGAAATGTCACAACTTCTCATTAAAGAGCTTTAAAATCGGGATGTGTCAAATTTTCTGCTCGTAACATATTGTCAGACATGTATACTGACAGGCGGAAGTTCTGCACAGTTGACTTTTTTGGCAAAAATCGTAAAAATGCTTTAATTTCAATAACACTTTGGAATATTGGCTCCTGACCATTTTGCCACGAGATGTGACAAAATCGTGAAAATTGCTTTTTTTACGTATATACACTGTGGCGCGAAACATGCATCCTGTCCAAAAGCTCCATTGCAGGGTCACCATATGTAACGCACGCAGACTTTCCCCAGTCGCACGTACAGACTCTCGCACAACAGACGCATACACCGCCACTGACTCAGACGGGCGCATTCACGCGGTAAAACTCAACACACGGGCTTCCTTTCTAACAAAGACGTTTATAACCAAATAATAAAAGAACGCTCAAAAGATTATCACAACTATGTACACCACACCTTCCCCACTACCAGCACCTCAACCCCACATACACACACACAATGTAAATGTCAGGCTAGGTAGCTGTCTCTCACAATCCAACCTGTTTTGGTGTTCTCGCCTGGTTACGTTCAGTCCCTTTCACGTCTAGGCGTGTAAATCGTTCTTCGCACGCTTCCGAGTCGTCCCGTTTCTCGTACCGTGGACGTCCTCTAACTCGCTCTGTAGCGCAGTCCTTGCTGTGACCCGGGTGTCTCGGCACCCGTCGCTCACTCCCTGAGTGAAGAGATGGAGAGATGATCTCGCAATTGGTCCCTGGTGACTGACGTCTCGGCGTCCGTCGCTCCACTCTCCGACAAGCACTCTGAATTCTAGGTTTCAGAGTCTTGGAATACGGGCTAAGGTATCTCACACACTGACAGTAGAGCCCCGTACTAACGTTCCTACAGCTCTGTTCGCCTGAGCTCACTTAAACTCCCCGTGCTAAACATTTCTTAAAGATTCCACGTGGGTCACGTGCCTCACGGAATATCTGTCGCAAAACAAACCACTAACAAAACTGTACCGTACTAAACCCTCTGTGTGAACCCTATGCGTGAGCATAGAGTTTCATCACAATTCCCCCTTCCGCGGGAAAAAAAGAAACGACCGAGTTTCTTTTTAAGACTACCCTATCACAACCAAAAGAACTAACCACAGCCCTAAACCTCAACATACACCCTCGGATCGCACAGCAAACGCGAAAACAGGCCTAACGCGTTAATACCTCTAAAAATGCAAACGACACAACGACGACTCCATGAGAGCGAGAACCAGCAGTGACCGCCTTACCTAAGGACTGGGGGGGGGGGGGGGTGAGCGGCATTGCTGTCCGCAACAGAACTGTTCTGTCTCTGGCGAACCCGACAGGGGAGCCAACCCTGCGGACCGCTTCTTCTACCCATCCCGGCATAGCCCTTGCTATACGGAGGACTATCCTGACAAACGTCGCACGAGCGACAATACCGTGCGACGTCCGCCGCCACACCCGGCCACGAACCCCTGAGACGGACCCGCCCCAGCGTTCGTCTAACGCCGAAATGCCCGGCCCAGCTACCAACCCGTCATGGGCCGCCGATATAACCTTGGCACGCAGCGAAGACGGTACAGCGATCTGTACGGCTGTCGGAACAACTAACGGTGAGCCCTCCTTCCAAAAACGGCTCCATAGCAAGCCGTCTTCAATTACAAACTGGTATTTGTTCCACCTACTTTCCCTGATCTCGCCTACTGCGGCTTGTTCAAACCAACCCTGTAACGATCTATCTGCCTGCTGTAACTCAATGAGCGCGGTAGGCGAGATAGCGTCCAGAGGAGAACTATCTACAGATGACAACGTCCCGATTGATGCAACAGCTTCCCGAGGGATACGAAAACTCTTAATCGCTCCGAACATCCCCACGACTGGCTCGACATCATTCATGTTTCCGACGATCAAGTCAACGACCGGCTCATCGATGACACAACAAAGCAACTCCCCTAAAAGAACGGAGTTTGAACGTCTATCTTGGCTAATGGAAAAGACTCTACCCTTCCACGAAATGAAATCACATTCTGCGTCTCCCCTGTGAACTGATCATCCCTAACGAGGCTACGTCTGACCACCGCGGTCGTGGCCCCTGAGTCGTTAAGAACAGAAACAAGGAAACCATTTACTATCCCGTTCCCCACCGGTAAATAACCTCCGCCGTCAGCCGAGTGTCACGACACGCCTGACGGAGTCAGGGCGCCGTGGACAATATGAGTGCAGACACTCGAGAAAACCCACCCACTCTAAATAAATAACGCAACGCCAGTGATAAACAACAAACAAATCCTTTATTACCTACCCTTACTCTAACTCCCACCCCAACCCACTAACGCCCCACACACTCACACATACCCACACATGCACTCATAACGTATTAACACTAAAAAAAAGATTAACATATAAAAAAAAAACGACTAACAGGTGAATATGACTAACAGACGAAAATGACTAACAGGTGAATATGACTAACAGACGAAAATGACTAACATGTGAATATGACTAACAGACGAAAATGACTAATATGTGAATATGACTAACAGACGAAAATGACTAACAGGTGAATATGACTAACAGACGAAAATGACTAATATGGCCAACGGCTATACAAGGCGGGTAACTTCGTCTCTGTACAGTGTCCTCTGTCCCACACTAGACAGGGTGGCTCATAACGTACGAGTACTACCCCTGCACCACAGAGCACCGTAGCCGCGCTTGCCCACGCACGCCTGTGACCGACGCTCAGAACGTAGAATCAGCCTGCTGTAGCCCAACGTACTTGTCCAACAGGACCGGCTAGCGAAGGCGTTCCGACTCCCGATGATGCGTCACCGTTGGTTGTGGATGATGAGATCGAAGAATTCGTCTTCGAAGCCAATGATCGAAGCCAATCTTCGAAGCCAATGATCGAAGCCAGTGATCGAAGCCAGTGCACTGGAAAAGGGCGCATTGTCAGTCAAAGTGCCAACACAGTTAATTCTGGCCTATTTGACACGCACCTACTCACAAACCACGTGAGTTGTGTCTCGTCTCACCCTAATATCCGCCTTGGCCATATTAAATATACAATCACGGATATGAAAGCTTCCTATGTACATTCAACATTCACCAGGTCTGCACTATTCTATTACACTAACATTAAGCTAGCACAACCACTTTTGTATAATAACATTGCCACTGCTAAAACCAACATTATCAAAATATCCACATGTACATACAAAGATATGAAATAATCACCAGCAACCACCCCACGTGACAATCTTATTACATTACATCTAGGACTTAATACAAATATATTTGAAAGGATACCCACTTTAATTCATTTTACAACATGGCCCTTTAAATATACTCACTCGGCGACAGCCGAACATAGACTAAATCCGACACCCACCACATTACAACCCAACCTAAAAAACATGGTTAAAGACTCAATTAAAACATCACTAAAAAACTAGACGAACATACCCTTCCGCACCTATATACACATTCACACACCCGAGAGCACAGCAGCTAACTGAGGAAAATGGCATGAATAATTTACCTGTCACTGGTGAGTCCTCCGGCAGGACGAGACAAAACAAGACGAAGACGAACCGGAGGGGTCTTCTGGTGAGTAGCAGCCGTGGTCGCAAGTCTCTCGGGACACCCACACCCAGGAACACTGGCCGTGGTCTTGCAGGGAGGGTAAAAGAACCCTCACACAGCTTGTCAAGGGCTCCAAACGAGGCCGCACCCTGACCCAGACTCTCACTTCGCTGGCTAACTCCGCTGACCGACTAATATCCTACTGCTACCTCGCAGGTTAACTTTGCTTCTGAACACTGTTCGGTTTAAAGCTACTTGGCTAAAGCGTGCAACCGCTGTAATCGCTCACTGTTAAGCTTGCTGCACGGGCTTTACGATTACGCTCACACTACGTTTATTAACTTCCCTAAACTAAGGCTATGTACAGAATTCGGCGATCTACATTTATTAACAGAAAAACGACTTGGCGAAAAAAATAAAACAACATGTCACATCCGTTACGTGACATACCCCCCTCCCAGATCAAACACCCGGGTTTAATTACTATATGACTGTCCCAATACTGCTTCCACATTTACGGTTTCTACCACCCTGTTCTACTCAAAAAGTCAGCAGGTACATTTACTTTACCGGCTATGCTTTCTACTCTAATGGAAAATGGCTGCAACTGCAAAGCCCACCTCATCAGTCGACTGTTTGTGGATTTAGCTTGTTGCAAGTACTGCAATGGTCTATGGTCCGTCTGTACGACGAATGTCCTACCATACAGATACTGACGGAATTTTTGAATTCCCCACACGATTGCAAGACACTCCTTTTCGATGGTGGAGTAGTTACGCTCTGCTTTGGATAGTTTCTTGCTCGCGCATGCAACAGGCTGTAAACCGTTACCATGGTCCTGACATAATACGGCCCCTACCCCCCCTTCGGACGCATCTGTCTGCAACACGAAGAGACGATCGAAGTCTGGCAATGAGCACACAGGACCTGAACACAGTCGCGCCTTCAGCGTCTCAAATGCTGTCTCACATGCATCGTTCCAACCGATCTGTCCAGTCTTTCCTCCCTTGGTTAGGTCGGTTAGTGGGGCTGCTATGGCCGCAAAGTTAGGAACGAACCGGCGGTAATAATTTGCCAACCCAAGAAACGATCTGACTTGTTTCTTTGTTTGTGGTCGCGGCGCGTCTTTTATCCGCTGCATCTTGTCTCCCTCTGGTTTTATCTGACCGTTACCCACTGTGTGCCCCAGATATTCCAACTGCTTGAACCCCAAGTAACACTTAGTAGGTCTGGCCGCCAACTGGACCTCTCTTAACCTACCAAAGAGCTGGGCAATACACTGTAAGTGACGTTCTTTAGTGGAGGAAGCAATCATGACATCGTCCATGAAATTGCTAACTTCTGTCAATCGCAAAGGTTCTAGTAACCTCCTCATCATTCGGGAAAAGATTGCCCCTGCCGTCTTTAACCCGAAAGGCATTACCTTCCACTGGAATTGTCCTGCCGGTGTGGTGAAAGCAGTTTTCGGTTTGTCGCTCTCTAACATGGGTACCTGCCAGTAGCCTTTAGCTAGGTCTAACTTACTCAAGTACTTAGCCTTGGACAGTAAGGAAAATAGGTACTCCACGTCAGGCATTGGCTCAGCATCGAACACCACCTTTTGATTCAGTTTCCTAAAATCTACACAAAACCTAACAGTGCCATCCTTCTTCTTCACCAAGACGATCGGTGAGTTGTATGGGGAATTGGCTCTCTCGATTACTCCCATCTCTAGCATAGCATCCACTTCGGCTTTGACTACCTCTAGCTGAGAATGAGGTAGAGGATATTGCTTCGTTCTCACCGGCACTTCATCAGTCAAGTGGATTTCACACGAGTCTAGTGTCGTCCTCAACGGATAATCTGTCAAAATATCCTTAAACTGGACAGTCAGAGCTTGTATACTAGAATGGATTTCTGGACAGTTAGGATCAAGATGGACGTCGGAGGGTCCTTCAGACACTACCAAAGGAATGGTGGGTACTTCCTTTACCACCATGAATGCCTCTCCCCCCTCATCTTCGTCCTCCTCATCTATCACTACTGTAGCTACTGACACTCGTTCTTGAAACTTTTTCAACAGATTTGCATGGTACAGTTTATTTTTACTGCCCACCCGTACCCTGTAGTCACACTCTCCGACTCTCTCTAGAACTTCGAACGGTCCCTGCCAAGCCATCTCCAGCTTGTTGTGTTTAACTGGAAGTAACAGCAAAACCTTGTCTCCTGCACTAAAACTGCGTGGTTTGGCTCTGCGGTCAAAGTGCTGTTTCTGCTTTTTCGAAGCTAGCTTCAGATTCTGTTGCGCTAACCTGCACGTCTCTTCAATGCGATTCCGTAAATCTACTACGTACTGGCTTGCATCTCTCACCTCTTCTCCCATCTGCTCTTTCGTCCACAGATCCCGTAGAACTGACATGGGCCCCCTTACAGTCTTGCCGTACAATAACTCGAACGGCGCGAATCCCGTCGATTCCTGAGGAACCTCCCTGTACGCAAACAGCAATGAGGGAATGTATCTGTCCCAACATCGAGGTTGCTCGCTAGCTAACTTCTTCAACATGGACACCAAGGTACCGTTGAAACGTTCGACTAGGCCATTTGCCTGCGGATGGTAAGGAGTAGTACACTTGCCTTGGATGCACAGCAAACGGTTGACTTCAGACATCACTTGTGAAGTGAACTGGGACCCTTGGTCGGTGAGCACCTCCCTCGGAATTCCCACCCTAGACCAGATTTCTAACAATGCCTCAGCGACTCTTTCTGCTTCGATCCCCTTTAAAGGTACTGCCTCGGGGTATCGAGTGGCGTAATCGACGGTCACGAGAATGAATCGGTTTCCTCTGTCGGAAGCTGGAGCAATAGGCCCCACAATGTCTACCGCTACTCTCTGAAATGGTTCTTCTACTAGCGGAAGCTGTTGCATAGGAACCCGTGGTACTCTCCCTCTTGGTACTACTTTCTGACATTGTTCGCACGACTCACAGTACCTGCGAACTTGAGCACACAGCCCCGGCCAATAGAAAGTACCCCAAATGCGTTCCCGGGTTCTCTTGCCTCCCAAATGCCCCCCCATCGGTGGGTCGTGCGCTAAACGCATTACAGTCTCCCTCAAAGGCTTCGGGACGACTAACTGGGACGTTTGGCTGCCTCCTTTGCTATAGACCCGATACAGAATTCCCTTCCTCCTGCAAAATTCTATCAGACTCTTCCCTGACGGAATTGCTCGGCCCTCTTCGGCCAACCTCCTAGCGCGAGCTAGAGTTTCGTCCTGGTTTTGCCACTCTATCAGCTGGGCAGGAGTCACATTGAGATCGGCCTGCTTAACGACTTTCAGCGCGCTCTCTCCCCCCTTTTCCCTCTGAATCTGAGCTCGAGTTTGGACTGCTGCTGCCATAGCACACTCACTGGCATCAATGGATACGGGACTACGTTTCCCATCTGAAAAAGTCACCCAGTTCCCTAGGATTACGTCCGGTCCCATGCGCTCCATTACGATAAGCTCGATCGTCCCTCGCACGAATGGGGAATCGATTTCAACCCATGCAGTCGGATACTTATCGGACTTAGTATGGTCGACGGGATTGACGTCTATGAACCGACCTGTAAGATCCCTGGGTTCTATCCACTTGGCGGCGATCGCACTCATATCCGCGCCGGTATCACGCATGATACGAACTTCCTTTCCCCTGGCTAATCCCTTACTCCACGGGTCGTAGGGCCGGATCGTCCGCATCCCTACGGTCACGGGCTCTGTCATTACGGCTACTGTCTCAGGAGCAATGGTGACTTGGTTAACTGACGCCTTGCTCTGACAGTTCCTTGCTAAGTGCCCTGGTTTGTTACACTTAAAACACAGCCGTTCCCTCTGCCTGAACTAGCTGGTTCTGTCCTATGTTCTGCTTTGGTCTCAGGGGGTTTATTCGACCCTTTGTCCTTCTTGAACGGCGGACGAATCGGCCCCCCACCCAATGGACGCGAAACTGCCCGTTTGGTGTCGATATGGAGCTGCGCTAGCTCCGCGGCCTCTTCACCATTCCTAGGACGTTTTTCCCTAACGAACATTTCAAGGTCTGCATTCATAATAGCATAAAGTTGCTCAGACAGAAACATGTCTAGCACTTGTTCTACGTCCTCTATGTTCTTATGGGCTAAAGTGAACCACCGCTTGACTGAGGTCTTCAACCTAACAAACAACTGTGGAAACGTTTCGAGACTCTCCTTTTTGGCTTCGCGAAACTGGCGCCTGTAATATTCAGCGTCACGCCTGAATCTTCTCAATAAGGCCTCCCTCACCACCTCAAAATCTTTCCCTTGCTCTACCGTCAGCCTAAGGTATGCATCACGGGCCTCCCCCTGCAATAGAGGTGCTAACCTGATCCCCCATACCTCTTTCGGCCACCCCTGGGTTTCGGCTACTCTCTCAAAGAGCTGAAGGTAAGATTCCACATCTTCCTTATCCTCTAACGGACGCATCTTGAGCGAGTAATGCTGACTAGACTCCGTAACTGACTTCTTTTCCGATGCTGCTAACTGTAATCTAAGCCGCGTCTCGGCCGCGACGAGCTCTTCTTTCCGTGCTTGTTCCGCGGCGGCTAGCTCCTCTCTCCGTGCTTGTTCCGCGGCAGCTAGCTTACGTTCGGTCAATGCTAAGTCATCCCGCCTAGCTTGCTCTGCGGCCTCACGGTCCATCTGGAGCTGCCTCTCTAACGCCCTACGCTCTAGGTCACGTTCCCGTTTTTCTTCCTCTCTCCTAACTTCGGACAGGATGAACTGGGTTAGAGCTCCCCCACTAAGTCCTAGGCCCTCTCCTAGCACTTTATACTGCTCATATGGGTTTACTATCACCCCTAACCCCTCTTTACCTCCCTGATCCCTACTGGGTGTCAGTCCTGCTGCAGTGAGAGTACGGGTAAGGGTACTCACCACCGTTTCCTTCCGAGAGGGAGTGGCCAAAGTGGCTCCTCTCTCTCCTGGACCCTCATCCCCTGCACCACCACCCTCGGACTCAGGGTCGTGCCCCGACGTGGCACGGGTGGCCCTGGTATCCCGTTTAGGGGGCATCCTGATGTGGGTGTCCCGGAGGCAGCGACGACAACTGCTCCCCAGCAGGACCCCTGCCAAAGAAAAAACAAAACAAATAAATACACAGAATACAAACAACGAATAAGGGCTAGACAGTGACAAGAGCCGAAGGGTCCTCACCACTCGGTACCTGAGTAATGAGAGGCAACCACTCATGCCACCCCTCGTTTATGCGCACTGCACTCTCTGGCCGTGGCCCCCTGGCGCAATACGCCCCCACTCCCGCCCGCTAAATCTTACTCGTACCACAACACGAACAAACGGTCACTGGCGCACAAAAATACCCTAATCTACCTAACCTGTTACCTCCCCCTAATCCTTATCCCATCGCTGCCACCAAATATGTCACGACACGCCTGACGGAGTCAGGGCGCCGTGGACAATATGAGTGCAGACACTCGAGAAAACCCACCCACTCTAAATAAATAACGCAACGCCAGTGATAAACAACAAACAAATCCTTTATTACCTACCCTTACTCTAACTCCCACCCCAACCCACTAACGCCCCACACACTCACACATACCCACACATGCACTCATAACGTATTAACACTAAAAAAAAGATTAACATATAAAAAAAAACGACTAACAGGTGAATATGACTAACAGACGAAAATGACTAACAGGTGAATATGACTAACAGACGAAAATGACTAACATGTGAATATGACTAACAGACGAAAATGACTAATATGTGAATATGACTAACAGACGAAAATGACTAACAGGTGAATATGACTAACAGACGAAAATGACTAATATGGCCAACGGCTATACAAGGCGGGTAACTTCGTCTCTGTACAGTGTCCTCTGTCCCACACTAGACAGGGTGGCTCATAACGTACGAGTACTACCCCTGCACCACAGAGCACCGTAGCCGCGCTTGCCCACGCACGCCTGTGACCGACGCTCAGAACGTAGAATCAGCCTGCTGTAGCCCAACGTACTTGTCCAACAGGACCGGCTAGCGAAGGCGTTCCGACTCCCGATGATGCGTCACCGTTGGTTGTGGATGATGAGATCGAAGAACGAAGTCTTCGAAGCCAATGATCGAAGCCAATCTTCGAAGCCAATGATCGAAGCCAGTGATCGAAGCCAGTGCACTGGAAAAGGGCGCATTGTCAGTCAAAGTGCCAACACAGTTAATTCTGGCCTATTTGACACGCACCTACTCACAAACCACGTGAGTTGTGTCTCGTCTCACCCTAATATCCGCCTTGGCCATATTAAATATACAATCACGGATATGAAACTTCCTATGTACATTCAACATTCACCAGGTCTGCACTATTCTATTACACTAACATTAAGCTAGCACAACCACTTTTGTATAATAACATTGCCACTGCTAAAACCAACATTATCAAAATATCCACATGTACATACAAAGATATGAAATAATCACCAGCAACCACCCCACGTGACAATCTTATTACATTACATCTAGGACTTAATACAAATATATTTGAAAGGATACCCACTTTAATTCATTTTACAACATGGCCCTTTAAATATACTCACTCGGCGACAGCCGAACATAGACTAAATCCGACACCCACCACATTACAACCCAACCTAAAAAACATGGTTAAAGACTCAATTAAAACATCACTAAAAAACTAGACGAACATACCCTTCCGCACCTATATACACATTCACACACCCGAGAGCACAGCAGCTAACTGAGGAAAATGGCATGAATAATTTACCTGTCACTGGTGAGTCCTCCGGCAGGACGAGACAAAACAAGACGAAGACGAACCGGAGGGGTCTTCTGGTGAGTAGCAGCCGTGGTCGCAAGTCTCTCGGGACACCCACACCCAGGAACACTGGCCGTGGTCTTGCAGGGAGGGTAAAAGAACCCTCACACAGCTTGTCAAGGGCTCCAAACGAGGCCGCACCCTGACCCAGACTCTCACTTCGCTGGCTAACTCCGCTGACTGACTAATATCCTACTGCTACCTCGCAGGTTAACTTTGCTTCTGAACACTGTTCGGTTTAAAGCTACTTGGCTAAAGCGTGCAACCGCTGTAATCGCTCACTGTTAAGCTTGCTGCACGGGCTTTACGATTACGCTCACACTACGTTTATTAACTTCCCTAAACTAAGGCTATGTACAGAATTCGGCGATCTACATTTATTAACAGAAAAACGACTTGGCGAAAAAAATAAAACAACATGTCACATCCGTTACGTGACACTGAGCACAAAACGCCCAGCTGCGGTTCCTCTCCGACTGGCACCGCAACACTGGCCGTGTGAGTGAGCTGCCCAGCCCCCTCCACCGGACCCGTGACGCTAGGACACTGGTGAGCGAAATGGATGTGTCCTTGACACGTAAAACACTGCGCCCCTGAACTACTGTAAGGACAGTTCCGACTGAAATGCCCGTACTCACGACATGCAAAACACTGAGTGTCCGAATTAGCCATACGACCATGTTCGTACCCACGCCCAGATTTCTCTCCTCGTGCGTAAGGATCGCGACCGCCATTGCTGTTACCTCCATCCCCGCGTCGAGAACGGAAAGTACCTCTACCGTTAACCAGTTGGGCCCCACGCAAGTTATTGACCCCCCCCCCCCACCCCCCCACCCCCCCGATATCCCCCAGTCGTGTTAGCAGCGAGCAACCCTACGCGCTAGGTTTTTCGTCGGGTGCGCCAGCCTGAAAGCCTCCGCGTTCTGAACTAACTCCTCTGTATCTGGCCGACAAGCTCTCAAGCGTTCCCTGAATCCCTCCGCACTACACTGGAACTTCTGCAATAGACACTCCTTCAAAGTCTCGTAATCTACGTTCCCCGAAACGTTCAAACTATGGAAAAGACTCAAGGCCTGACCTTCTAGCACCGACGAAAGCAAAACGGGCCAGTTGGCAGGTTGCCAACTCAATGCCTGCGCGTGAGCCTCGAAACGACACCAAAAGAAAAGCGTCAATGGAGTCCACAGACTCCTTAAACATCGGTAATCTAGGGAAGTTAAGTAATCCCCGACCTACTGAATCACCCTCTGAAGCTGTTCTAGACCCCGCATCTCAAGCTAACTGCAGCTGCACCTCCCTATCTCTCTCTTCTTTTTCTCTCTGATACTCTAGTTCTTTCTCTCTTAAAGCTCGCTCCTTTTCGTCTTTCTCTCTCTGAAACGCTAGTTCTTCCTTTCTAAGGACTCTCTCTCTCTCTCTCTCTCTCTCTCTCTCTCTCTCTCTCTCTCTCTCTCTCTCTCTCTCTCTCTCTCTCTCTCTCTCTCTCTCTCTATCTCTGAGCGTCTAATTCCTTCTTTTTTAAGTCTAGTTACTCTTTCTAAAGTACTCTCTCTTTCTCTTCCCTCTCCCTCAGAATTTCTAACTCTTTCTCCTCTCTCTGTATCTATATTTCTAACTCTTTCTCCTCTATAAGTTTACGAATCTCTAACTCTTTCTCGTCTTTCTCCCTCTTAAAAACTCTCTTTCTCCCTTTCCTCTCTATCCTTACATTTGTCAACGTAATCAAAAAGCCTGTCCTCTTTAAGACCTAGCCTCTCGCCTTGCTTAATATAAGCCTCTACCTGGTCCGACTCCATATTGACAGTAACAACTTCCAAAAAAATGTGAAAACGTAAAAATACACAAACACAAAACAAATCAACGGCACGACTTAACTTAACTCTAACCTACCGCTAGAAAAAAGCAGGGTCACCACTGTAACGCATGCAGACTTTCCCCCAGTCGCACGTACAGACTCTCGCACTACAGACGTATACACCGCCACTGACTCAGACGGGCGCATTCACGCGGTAAAACTCAACACACGGGCTTCCTTTCTAACAAAGACGTTTATAACCAATTAACAAAAGATTATCACAACTATGTACACCACACATTCCCCACTACCAGCACCTCAACCCCACATACACACACACAATGTAAATGTCAGGCTAGGTAGCTGTCTCTCACAATCCAACCTGTTTTGGTGTTCTCGCCTGGTTACGTTCAGTCCCTTTCACGTCTAGGCGTGTAAATCGTTCTTCGCACGCTTCCGAGTCGTCCCGTTTCTCGTACCGTGGAAGTCCTCTAACTCGCTCTGTAGCGCAGTCCTTGCTGTGACCCGGGTGTCTCGGCACCGGTCGCTTACTCCCTGAAATAGGTGGTGTTACGTGTTGAGTCGTAGTCGTAGTATGATATCACACCAGACGCACGCACTTAAGGTTCTTTTTAAAGAAACTTCATTCAGCTGCAACCCGTCACACGTGGCTTAAGAATGTAGACTACACTGGAGTAACAGTTCCAACAATATTTTATTTCAGCGATACGATCTCCACACAATGCATTCCAAAATTCACCAACACTGATACAATCTCTCTTCTGCAAATGTCAACACTGGCGACACAATGCGTTTCTTTTATAACGTACATCACCGTTACGCTGCGTCTCTCACAATGTACATCCTATACGGGCCACGTACCTACGATAAATTGTGTGTCCCTACAACTGACAATGCATGACAATGTACACACGTGCTTCCTAGCACCATCTTTTATAGTAAAACAACTTTCCAGAAAAATCTACCGAATTCACACAACGCAACCAATCAGAACAGAACACGTAACTGAAACTTATAAATATTAAAATAAAAAGGAACTTTCTAGAAAATAACTAAAATAGTCTACAAATATTCGACTGCTAATTTCAGCCCCAAATCCCAGTGTGTAATGACCTCACACAAGAGTATGGCATACAGTTCACGATCTTTCATAAAACACACTGACTGGCTGCTAAATTCACGCGCACAGAAAACTATGACTAAAAATAGAGCTGCTCTACAATTTGATGTCACTCTGATGTCACACATACGAGGTCACTAGACAGCGCGACCTTGCTCGAACGTTCTGGTTTATTCTTAGCGAATCTACGCATAACAAAAATCGACCGCTATACTCCGTTCGACTTTGCTAGAAGCTTTCGGACTAAACTTAGCGTAACATAACAAAGCCAATTCCGCTATCTGCGCGAACGATAAAGAATCTTACTGAAAAGGTACGTGATTCGCAACCATGATAGCTCAAATAAATATCGGATCGTTTCCTACGATTAACACATGCATGCTCTCACAGAACAACACAACCACAATCGTAACAGAGAGATGACCTCGCAATAGTTCCCTGGTGACTGACGTCTCGGCGTCCGTCGTTCCACTCTCCGACATGCACTCTGAATTCTAGGTTTCAGAGTCTTGGAATACGGGCTAAGGTAAAGTAACACTGACAGTAAAGCCCCGTACTAACGTTCCTACAGCTCTGTTCGCCTGAGCTCACTAAAACTCCCCCTGCTAAACATTTGTTAAAGATTTCACGTGGATCACGTGCCTCACGGAATGTCTGTAACAAAACAAACCACTAACAAAACTGTACCGTACTAAACCCTCTGTGAGAACCCTATGCGTGAGCATCGAGTTTCATCACACCATATAGTCAGAAGAGTTGACATTTCATGGTCATTTCATTGTCATTTCATGGTCTTTTTTTTTTTTATTACATTTTTCGGCCTCCAAGCAATCCCATTGATAATCTTTCTTGAAACTCGTGAAAAGGTTCATCTCTGACCAAACAAATATCGTTAAAGGAACAATGCAAAATAAACATTCATATTCATGTTTTTTAGGTTTGTTTACATTTTATCCCAAATAAGGCCCAGAAACTGAACAATGGCGATGTTTTAGGTCAGATTTGTACAGGACATCCATTCAATGACACTTTTGAGTGATCCTGTATGAATGTTTACGACAAAAAAACAAGTACTGTTTATTAAACCAATGAAGTAAGATAAAGTTATACGGTTTACAGTAATCTTTCTGGTGTTTGTTTGTCTCCACGTTTGAAATATTACGAATTATATCACACGCGAGCATGTGCAGAACTTATCTCTTTCAGTATATGAATAAACACATGCTTTACCAATTTGAATCGAAATTATGCATTTCACTATCAACCAACAATATAACTACCAAAACAAATGAATTATGCTAATATTTTTTTCATAAAATAACTTTTGTCACAAGTTGCAATAAAGAGAGGACACCGTTAAGTGCAGCGAACAGTAATGCCAAACTGAATTGAAAAAACAAACAAACCAAAAAAAAACAGGATAATGACAAACGGGAGGGGGGGGGGGTCTTTAAAGCATTTGAAGCATCTATCCAAATGTTAGAAGATATAAGCGGTGAATAATCTGTATGCATAGACCAAAATTTATGCTATATGTCGTTACAAATTAACCAGATCAAGTTCACAAAGGTTTATTCATCAAAATAGTGTCATCCTCTATTACGTTCACCACATATTTGCCATGATTTGTCGTGGTATGCGATGTACAGACTTTTTTCGGCTCGTGTGCTATAGCAAGAGCGAGTTTATCTGCTGGTTTATCCGACGTCTTATGACACTGAACTTTCCAAGTCCTGTAGCGATGGGCAAGGGGCAAAACGGCAGGTGAAAGATGTCACTGGAAGCCACAGTCTCAAACCTGCATGCAGGCGGTTCAGGATATTGGTCGCCTGATGTTGACCTGGGGATGACAACGTCACTCGGCACACCCTGAACGACCAAGTAGCCTTCTCTAGGGACAGCACTGCTTGCTCCAAACGGAGAGGGGCCTAGAAAAGGTGGCCTAACCAAAGCTCATCCCCTCGTAACCCCAGTTGGCTAGCCGCGGTCAACGGGCATCTTCCCATGCGGTCAGAAAACAAGAAAAAACAATGGATCCACTCTCATGACGACCACGACCGGACTCAACGTAGCATGCTGGAACATCCGAACCATGCTCGACACAGCAGACAGCGGACGCCCTGAACGTCGCTCCGCCCTCATTGCCCATGAATTGCGGAGGTTAAACATCGACATCGCCGCGCTCAGCGAAGTACGCCTTCCGGAGGAAGGCAGCCTCCAAGAACTTGGCGCTGGCTACACCCTCTACTGGTCAGGCAGGCCTGCATCAGAAAGACGGCTCTCAGGCGTGGGCTTCATGGTGAAGACCCCCATTGCGACTAAGTTGGAAAACCTACCAACGGGTCACTCCGACCGCATCATGTCCATGCGCCTCCCACTGAGACACCAGCAATACGTCACCCTTCTCAGTGTGTACTCCCCAACCCTCCTGGCAGAGCCTGCAGAAAAAGACAAGTTCTACTCTGACCTGCGCAGCCTCCTGCAGAGCACCCCTGCAGACGACAAAGTCATCATCCTTGGCGACTTCAACGCCAGAGTGGGCCAAGACTCTGAAGCCTGGAAAGGAGTCCTCGGCAAGCATGGCGTTGGGAACTGCAATGACAATGGTCGCCTACTGTTGGAGCTCTGTGCAGAGCAGCAACTTGTCATCACCAACACTACCTTCCAGCAAAAGGACAGCCGAAAGACCACCTGGATGCATCCTCGCTCCAAACACTGGCACCTTATCGACTATGTCCTAGTGCGTCAGAGGGACCGCAGTGAGGTCCTCCTCACCAGAGTGATGCCCAGCGCAGAGTGCCACACTGACCACCGCCTTGTTCGCTGCAAACTCAGGCTCCGCCTCAAGCTGAAACCCAAGAAAGGGCCCCCCCCCCCCCCCCAAGAAAAAGCTTGATGTTGCCAGCCTTCAGCGTGACGACAAGAAAGCTGCCCTTCAGGCCGATTTACAGCGCATGCTCAAAGACACAGTTGATCCAGCAGACTCCTCCCCTGAAACACTCTGGGAACAACTGAAAACTGCTATTGTAAAATCCTCTGTGGAAGTCTTGGGCTTTGCTAGAAAGAGGAACAAAGACTGGTTTGACGAAAACGACGTAGAGATCCAGGAACTTCTAGCAAAAAAAGAGCCGCCCACCAGGCCCACCTAGCCCAGCCTTCCTGCCCCGTGAAGAAGTCTGCCTTCCGCCTCATCTGCAGCAGTCTCCAGCTCAAGCTTAGAGAGCTCCAGAACGAGTGGTGGTCCAGACTCGCACAGAGGACCCAGCTCTGCGCTGACAACGGTGACTACAGGGGCTTCTACGAAGCACTGAAAGCAGTGTATGGCCCTAGGCACCTGGTACAAAGTCCCCTGCGAAGCGCTGATGGACAGGCACTCCTCACAGATAATACCTCCATCTTGAACCGCTAGTCGGAATACTTTTAGGACCTCTTCGGCGCTGAGCGCACTGTTCAAGAAACAGTCATCCTCCAAATCCCACACCTTCCACTAAAGGTTGAATTGGACGAACCGCCCACCGCCGAAGAGACCCTCACAGCCATCCACCAGCTCAAGAGTGGCAAAGCAGCAGGCATTGACGGAATCCCGCCAGAGATCTGGAAACATGGAGGCCCAGCACTGCACAACAAGCTCCACGACCTCTTTCTCTGCTGCTGGGAAAAAGGAACACTACCAAAGGATCTCCGTGATGCAGTCATCATCACCCTGTACAAGAACAAAGGAGAGAAGTCTGCCTGCTCTAATTATCGTGGAATTACCCTGCTGTCCATTGCCGGGAAAATTCTCGCAAGGTTGCTCCTGAATCGGCTGGTACCTGCCATCGCTGAAGACCACCTCCCAGAGGGCCAGTGTGGCTTCAGAGCCAACAGGAGTACCACCGACATGGTCTTTGTGCTGAGACAGCTTCAGGAGAAGTGCCGCGAGCAGAACAAAGGGCTGTACGTAACGTTTGTCGACCTAACAAAAGCGTTTGACACTGTGAGCAGGCAAGGTATGTGGCATATCCTGGAGCGACTAGGTTGTCCCCCAAAGTTCCTCAACATGATCGTCCAGCTCCACGAGGACCAGCAAGGCCAGGTCAGACTAAACAGTGACCTCTCAGAACCATTCCCCATTCGCAACGGCGTGAAGCAAGGCTGCGTGCTGGCACCGACCCTCTTCACCATCTTCTTCAGCATGATGTTGAAGCAGGCCACAGTGGACCTCGACGATGACGACGCAGTGTACATCAGGTATCGTCTCGATGGCAGCCTGTTTAACCTCAGACGACTGCAGGCCCACACGAAAACCCTAGACCAACTGATTCGTGAGCTGCTCTTTGCTGATGATGCTGCCCTCGTTGCACACACAGAGAGAGCCTTGCAGCGCATTACGTCCTGCTTCGCAGATGCCGCCCAGCTCTTTGGACTTGAGGTCAGTCTGAAAAAGACAGAGGTCCTTCATCAGCCGGCACCCAAGGAAGAGCATCGCCCTCCCCACATCACCATCGGCGAGTCCGAACTGAAGTCTGTACACCAGTTTACCTACCTTGGCTGCATCATCACGTCAGACGCCAAGCTGGACAAGGAGCTGGCCAACAGGCTGGCAAAAGCGAACAGTGCTTTCGGGCGACTATTCAAGCGGGTGTGGCACAATCAACAGCTGAAAAAAGGCACCAAGATCAGCGTGTACAGAGCTGTCGTCCTCACCACCCTGCTGTACGGTTCCGAGTCCTGGGCCCTCTACCGCAGCCAACTACGACTCCTCGAACGCTTTCACCAGCGCTGCCTGCGTACCATCCTCATCATTCACTGGAGTGACTATGTCACTAACCTCGAGGTCCTTGAACAGGCGGAAACTGTGAGCATCGAGGCTTTGCTGCTGTGGACACAGCTTCGCTGGGCGGTGCACGTCTCCAGGATGGAGGATCATCGCCTACCCAAGATCACTCTGTTCGGCGAGCTCGCCACTGGACACCGAGACAGAGGGGCACCAAAGAAGAGATACAAAGACGGTCTCAAGAAGTCACTTAGTGCCTGCCAAATCGACCACCGCCAGTGGTCTTCGCTTGCTGTGGACCGTGACACCTGGCGCTCCACCATTCACAAGGCAGCCGTCTTCTTTGAGGACTCTCGCAGAGCTAACCTTAAGGACAAGCGGCTCAGGAGAAAAAACAGAGTTGTCGTAACTCAGAACCCTGACCAGACCTTCCCCTGCAGCCACTGCGGTCGAACCTGCCTGTTCCGGATTGGCCTCCGCAGCCACGAAAATGCCTGCAGACGACGTGGGCAAGCCCTATAGAATCTTCGTTCGCGAAGTCAAGCCAAGAGAGTATCCGACGTCTGTATGTCGACCAACGTCCGCACGTCGTCCGTGATAAACTTTAACGTTGGCATTTTCTTAGAGGCTATTCGAGCCACAAGTCTTCAAACTTGGCCCATGGATACTTTTGACAAGACCTTTCTGAACATACTAAGTTTACTGATTTTTAAAGGTCAAGGTCACAGAGGGTCTAGAGATAGGTATAAAATAACCTTATTTTGAAGAAAAAAAGGGTGTTTTTTCTCAAATACTGTTTTCAACTTTAAAGCCAAAATCAGTATCGAGATACATGATGGTAAGACCTTTCTCTTTATACTAATTAGGATCAGCCCTCGAAAAGGTCAAGAGTTCCAGAAATAGGTTAAAAAAGTCTAGATTTTCACAAACATTACTTTTTCTTAAATACAGTTTTCAACATCAAAGCCAACCTTTTATACCTGTTGATGAGACCTTTGTATGCATACTAATTTGTATGAGCCCTCTAAAAGGTCAAGGGTCACATGAGGTCGACAAATGTGTGAAAATGACAATTATTTTATCAAAGTTTTGGATCAGTAACACATGTCAGCTATGATGGCATTGAAATAATAATTAGCAAACGTTTGAACGATCCTGATATGAAAAACATCGGTCTACACTCTAATCACACAATGAACCTATGAAAACAAAATCTTCCACCTGAAGACCTGTGAATTATTAATAGCTCAGTCAGGGCAGTATCTGGGTGTAACAAAATGACAGACGTTTTTGCAAAGTATTTCAACAAAAAGTGGCTGTACTAAGTTTACGTTGAGCTTTTAGAGTGCTTGGTTTGTTGGGTTTTTTTGCTTGCTTCTTACCCTTCCGTCTCCATTATGACAGTCTAAGGATGTTGGTATGAAATTGTCCTGTGACGAAACATGATTTTCTTTTTACAGATAGTTTTCAACGCTATATCCTTCAACACAGAACAAAATAGGTGGTGTTGGATTTATATAAACAACGTCACGCTTACACACAAGACTGTAACAACACCAACAGCTTCTGCCCAGCCACCGATGTCAAAGACAACATTGCAGACAACATCAGCGCCACATCCTGACCCGTCGCAAACATTTGTAAGAACGTCAGCGTCAGCACCGCCTGAAACGTCTGTCGCACCATCGAATACAGCAGAACAGAATCTTCAAACAGGCACGCACAGCTTTTGTTTTTAACCGTAGCCCTTCAGCTGTCGCTAGCGGTTTTTTGTCGCGATGATTCCTGCAGGATGTCAAGACGTTGTTATTCCTGCGGGATGTCAGGATGTTGTTATTCCTGCAGGAATCATCGCGACAAAAACCGCTGCCGACCGCCAAAGGGTTAATGCCATCACTGTCGAGCAAAGAACGGAAAACAAACTGCAAGAGGGATAGACTCACATGGGCCCGGCAATGGTTGGGGCCCGGGAAGATCTATGTCTTTTGGGAGCCTAGTTTTTCGTCCGTGTTCCTTGGATGAGTGAGATTCCTTTAAAGTTAAATTAACAAAGATTTCAGAAACGTTGTCTGCGATCACGTGAAGTGGCTAATTGCACCCTTGACCCTTTTACGAACGCAAATTATGTCTTGGAAAGCATGTCGAATTCGCCGCCATTATCCGCTTAAAGAACACAGATATAAACATAATCAAGGCAAGCAAGAGATGAAGAACCTCATGAGCCCCCGCGTCCGCGGGGGCTCATGAGGTTCTTCGTCTCTTGCCGGTGTAGCGGTCACGTTTCCTGGCAGTGAAGAAGTAGTACAGACATAAATCAATTTAGCGCAACCATTCTGCAGATTGCAGGCATACAAAATATTCGCTCGAGAAGTACGCAACGGGTAAAGAAATACGCTTAGAGAAGGCAGTTACAACACAATTTATTAATATTTCGGGAAATTACCCCTTTTCAAAATAGATACAAAAACAAGTATACAATTCAGTCGCTACTTACCTTGTCAGCGAAAAAACAAAGTGGTAATTCAGAAACGCAGTAAGCCACCACATGAAAGGGATAATTGCGCCCTATGAACATAAATTATTTAAAACTTTGTTATTATTATTTATTACTATTGATATGCACATATATTATTTAAAACTGAAATATGCATTATATACCAACTAATTCCTCCCCCACGACAACCATTGCTAGTTAGTTAGTTATTTGGGTTTAACGCCTTGCAGGCCGCTAAGGCCATCTCACGCGGGACTACCATTGCGGCAGCGAAAGAGAATATATGCCTCTTGCTAACCGGTAATGTTAATTGTGTTCAGGTAGTAAAGCATTTAGCTGATCTCCCTACAGTGTGCGGACGTGTTCGCTTACAAGAAAACTAACAAACTCGGCATCTACTACCACACAAACTTAATAGTACTATTTTCCTCCAGACGCACAGAGTCAAGATGGTCCTCCCGATGGTGCTGTGATAGGCATTATCGTCGGTGTGGTCGTCCTTGTGATCATTGTGGTCGTCTGCACGGTTGTTATCTTGGTGGCACGAAGAAGGGCGTCTGGTCGAGAGGTCCCTCTTCCCTGGATCTTCAAAAACCTGTTCAAACGCAGGTGGGTCTAACCTCTTTTATGCCAGTGAGAGTACATTCAGTATACCGTTGTATCCGCCAGAGACTGAAAACCCGATGATCATTCTACGTGAGAAACACGTGTATGGGTGGCGAAAGCAAGAGGCATAGATCCTCATGAGCCCACGCGTTCGCGTGGGCTCATGAGGGTCTATGCCTCTTGCAGCTGAATTTTGTCCGGCAATCAATAGATTAAACTTTTCATCGCCAACAGACAAAATATTGCCTTTGCTAACATCACTGTAACGTACAATTCATGTACAGATGCCCAAGCCGTGCACTGTTTAAAAATCTCTGCCATGATTGATACTGACATGATGGATATATCTGTGCTGGTCTGTGATTTGTTTACGGCCTTAAGACGTAAGGTCATGTGTGCATATATGGGCTCACAGTAATAATTATATATGTGTGTAGTTGTCTGTGGTTTTGGACCTGAGCTGAAAGGTTAAGATCAAGGCTATCTGCCCACATTGTCACAGTTCAAATCTCACTTAAATACTTTTCTTTTCTGTCGGCCATTTAACACTTAGCTCATCTTTAGCTAACTGTTGATTGCCTTTTATTCTGATCCTAGTGGAAGTGAATGTAAGGTGTTGAGAAGAGATGGGGTGGTTCAAAGTAGTGTATAATCGTGCGTGTGTCTGAGAGAGAGGGTGTGCTGTTGTGCATGCGCAGTGAGTCCAGTGTTTTCCTGGAGAACAGCGCTATACAAGAACTATGTATTATTATTATTATTATTATTATTATTATTATTATTATTATTATTATTATTATTATTATTATTATTATTATTATTATTATTATTATTATTTATATTATTATATTTGAATGATTAAATGCATAAGTTCTGTTGATTGCAGCAGTAAAGCAGAACCCAGAAACGGCGTCTTTGCTGTTGAAAACTCGGCATACGTTTGTGATGACGATTGCATTCCAGGTGAGAGTTTTTGAATTCAAACTTTCCAAATCCACACTGTTCAGTGTTTTTGTACGATTGGAGGGGGTGTGCGGGGGGAGGGGGGTTGAGTTGTGTAGTTGTACCATAATACTCGGTTAAGTATGTGTTTTGGTGAACTGCTTCAACTTCTACTATTCTACTAAACAGTTAGTTTGTTTGTTTGTTTGGTTGGTTGGTTGGTTGGTTGGTTGGTTGGTTGGTTGGTTGGTTGGTTGGTTGGTTGGTTGGTTGGTTGGTTGGTTGGTTGGTTGGTTGGTTGGTTGGCGGATTGGTTGGTTGGTTGGTTGGCTGGTCGGTTGGTTGTTAAGTTGGTTCGTTTTGCTGCATTTATCATCTTATCAAGCCAAGAAAGTCAGCGGCACACTGCCCTGATAATAAACTTACAAGTCAGCACGCTGTCTGCCGGTACCATTTTAACTCATTCGAGACGTGCCTCCTCCGGATACGCAGCTTATGCCGCTTATCTGGAGAAGGCACGCCTCGAATTAGTTAAATCAGCAAACTGTAAACAAAATCTTATATCGTGTTGTCTTCTTTCCTTTTCTCTCACAGTTCGCGAACATCCTACGAAAGAGCCGCTTGAAAATGACGCCCCAAACTGCAACCGTGCAGATAGTTCAGTCTTCGGAGATTATTACAGCGTACCGCATGACAGTCTGCGACGCGACCCTGGTGCTTCAGCTACGTCAGACTATGCAGTCGCTAACGGATCATCCGATTATTATGCAATGCCTGTTGACGACACATCTGACGTAAAGACCAAGACAAAATTTAACCCTTTTGTGCATGTAGCCACCGGTACTGTAAACACTACCAGTGGTTGCACGGGGTTGAAACAAAAGAGGGGAGACACCACCGAATACGAGTTAGCGGCCGTGATTGGTTCAGATCCCGGCTACAGCACACCCGATGATGTTGATCTGAAGGCAGGTAGAAGAGAGCTGCAGAGTACAGGCCCTACGGATGTCGACGTCTCTAAAGGGAATGATTACAACAAACTGTCTTTCCAAACATCATCTTCAGCTGCTGTGAAAAACACCGAGGACACTTACAATCATCTGCAAGACCAGGACAACGTCTACAACGTCCCAAAAGGTGACGACAGCGAGTATTCTCTGGCTGGATGCCCAGACAAAGCGGATGCACAACATCCAGCAAACGCAGCCCAGAACCATTGCTATGTAAACGTGGACGAGAGAGGAAAACCGGTCTCTGCTATCGAAGCTGATACTGAGTATAACCACCTCAGCATCAAGACAGGGCATCTGTCGGTCACTGAAAGTCGCAGTCCCCCTTCTGATGTCTACAATCATCTGGATGAAACAGTTCAGGGTCAACCAAGCCTGCAGGCTAACGACCAATACAACAAAGTGGACTTCAATAGACGTACATGCGTGACAGACGAAGCAGACGTAGATGGTACCTACAACCACCTTGATACGCTTCAGGTTTGAGTGCACATCTGCTGCCTCAGTAGCAAACGGTCTTCGGGCCGACGCCGGCCGCAGTTGTCCCGCGCACAGCCGTGCGCGAGCCAACTGCGGCCGACGTCGGCCCGAGGTCTTTTGAGTTCTGGGTACAACATGCGAGGATTGATTATCATTTGTAAGCAAAAGGTCGTACGGCTGACGTGGGCTCGATGACCTCTAGTGTAATCCCTGTGCAAACCGTCTGTAAGAGTTTGCGCAGGTTTCACGTCCTTTTCTGCTGGTCGTCTGAAACGTTCTGCTGAAGCCGCACAGTAAAGTTTGATGGACTTGACGTGAAGGCAAATACAGACGCTGAAGTTGTTGCTTTCTGTTGTGTATCGTCACAAGAGCGTCTACAGCGGAGTGTACTTTGTCTGGTCGTAAATACGACAATGGAACGGAAGTGACTGGTGCTTGTTGAGATAAGCGGTCGTCTGCTAACAATATCCAGAAGCGTGTATCCGTAAGTGTGTGGTGTGAGTTTTTTCGCTTTAATTTTCATCGTACAAGAACAGATCATTAACCAGGTCATTTATTTCCGAAGGTTTTCATATGAACCATGTGTGTTGTATTTGCCACCGAGGAAAAGTACTATTTTTGTCCTGTTTGCTTCGTTGCCCGTTTGCCTGTTCTGTCTGTCTCTCTGGCTGAGTCATATATTACCGAAGGTTTTTATATTAATCCATTCAGCAATGACGCACTACAGCAGGCGTTGGGTCGACCATGATAATTCAAGGGCATTGCCAGATTAGCTTGGCGCCTGTCGGCGCCAAGCTAATCTGGCACTACCCTTGAATTATCATGGTCGATCCATCTCCTGCCACAGGTGCATAGTCGTTAGATGACGACTCCAAAATTTGGGAAATACGTGCGTTGGGCTGAATGAGTTAAACATGTGTATTCTAGTGTATTGTCGTATTTTGGGTTAATTTGAGCCCCTTCACTGCATCGAAAAATTGTACACTATCCATCTGCGAGAGTCATAGATCCTCATGAGACCTCGTGACTGCAGGGTCTCATGAGGATCTATGCCTCTTGCTAAGACCAATTTGTATTCATGTTCAAAGAACAAGGTTTCAGAAACAAAATATTCGTCCAGTGGCAGGGAAGATTAAGAACCCTAGGTCTGCACCAAAGAAGCATTGCTACCATTGTAACCTGAGGCACATTGGCTACCGCCTTCAGATGTGCAGTTTGTTTCGGACAAAAACGTCTGCTACTTCGTGTGTCAAGATCATTTGTGTGATCTTAGCACCTATATGTAAATCGTCTTTCACGTACATCGATTTATTGACAACTTATTAACCCTTTGGTTGTCGGTAGCGCTTTTCGTCGAGGTGATTCCTGCAGGAATAACTTCGACAGAAAGTGCTACCGACAGCCAAAGGGTTAATAACATAGTAAATGAATTACTGTATGATTCTCCGAGTTGCATAATTGTATGGGTGATTTCATTAAATGCATAACAGAGTCGTTATATTTTTTCATGGCATTCCCTTTTTGTACTATCTGATGTTCGCACATTGCAGTTTGATATCTCTGTATATTTTTAGTGTCTGCCATCGTGCCGACCTATATATCTGTCAGTCCGTCTGTCCTGATTCTTTCTCTTTTTGTCTACCTGTCTGTCCGCCTTTGTGTCTACCTGTTGTCTGTCATTTTGTCTGTCTGTCTGTCTCTCCTGCAGGCTGGTTATGCAGATGAGCAAATAATTGCTTGTTTTAGCCAGCGAGGTGGTTTACGGGTATTTCCAGATATCAGACAATAAAAAACCACTTTGGGGTGAAGGGAAAACGTTTATCTCGCATCACGTCACCACCCAACCCCATTCCATACACACACACACACACACACACACACACACATACACACACACACACACACACACACACACACACACACACACACACACACACACACACCTTCACCGAATCTCATTACAATAACGACAAAAGACATCTTCTGACACCCCACGTTTGACAGGTGAAACAAAATACGTTGACACATACCAGGAATGTGTATCGTGTTCTCAAGGGTCATACGTTTTGTCTTGGTGGCATGCATGTCCCCCCAGGAAAAGAAGCTGTTTGCACACCGTTGAAAAACACCACACAGAAATTTACGTCCTTCTTCACTTTATATGCTTGGGTTCAATTGAGCATATAATTGCCCAGGGTAACACAGTTCGTAAGAAGAGAGGAAAAGAGCGTTGATACAGATACTTTCCTAGGCTGCAAGGTAAAAAAATTTGGGTCAAATTTGTCAGTGTTCGCTGCAAAGCTGCATTCCCAAAGTTTGAGAAGTGTCATCTAACAAATATGATCCAGTTGCTGGAAATGAATCGACCATGCAAATTGAAGGGTAGTGCCAGATTAGCTTGGCACTAGCCTTGAATTATTCTGGTCGATTTATCACTTGCTGTAGTGTGTCGGGGTTAAGCGGGCTAACTCGATTATATACGTACTAATTAATCTCTTAAGACCGCCTTCATAATAACTTTGTAATGCGTACATTTACATGTATGACAATTTAAGTATAAAGAAAATCCCGACAAAGAAAGAATCACGTTTACAAAGCACAATTTGCAAAACAATTTATTCAATATCATCAACTTTTTAAAAGTGGACAATCAGACAAGACTGCAATGCACTACTTATTTTTCGTACGGGAGATTCAATGGCTGTACTCAAACTATCTAGATTAGATACATTTACCACGGCATGAAAAGCACAACGAATAATTCGGTTTCTGATGTTACTGCACCACAACACATTTCTTGTGTCATTTGCTGTATATTCAACGGGAAAGACCTTCAGGCGTCAAAGGAACATAGACTTAATGTGGTTTCAGCAAGAGAAAATTTGAACATTATACAACTGCACGAACAATTGATCCCCATAAACCCCCACAACTGTGGGGGCTGATGAGGATCTATACCTATTGATGATATCACTTGTATCGACGTCCCTTTTTTCGGATGGGGATTTTTAACACTGATTTCACAATTATTTACAAACACACAACCTGCGTCCTCTGGCAGTGACTAGGTTAAAACAAACAATATGGAAGGTCGTCACTTGGCACTATTGCGAGATGGCTGCAGCACTAACGACGCCAATGCTCCCGAGTCAGGCGTGCCTGTCCGGCTTGGTAACGTCAGCACCGGTCTTCTTGTCGTAAACGCCGGCCCGCACGGGCATCAGGGTGGTCTTTATTGTTTCAAACGCTGCGGGTCGCAGGCTCCCAGAATGTCAGGCGATATCTGCGCACAACGCACTTCGCTCTTGAAATGCCGGACTGGCTTGTGAGAATGAGAAATCCGTATGTGCCATCTCACTGTCATACTTTTCATTTCTGCGATTATTCCTCTTGTAGGGTGTTTCCGTAGACGGCACGAAAGCGACGCGAAAGCGACACGAATCGAAAGCACAGAAACAAAGAAGCAGTGTTTCCATATATGCGCGTCGGGACAGCAGCGCCATTGCGGTGCGACAGGCGACAGCAGCACGACAAAATTGTGTCGCCCCATGGAGCGATTCAAAGGCTATTCAGCTGCGATTTCGCTGTGAAAGTAGTGTGGTTTTTAAAACGCGACAACAAATCGCAACAAATTTTAACCCTTTGGGTGTACGTATCGGTTTTTGTCGCGATGATTCCTACAGGATTCATCACGACAAAAACTGATTCGGACACGCGAAGGGCCAAACAAACATCTTATATAGGAGCGTGATGCTGCCTGTCGCGCCGCTGTATGGAAACAACGCGATTTTCCACCTTCTGCTCACCTACATTTTTCCCGTGACGCCTACCGCGCTGCTGCCGTGTAGCTATAAGGAAACACGGCCTTTTACTTCTATCCTTTAACTTCAACCCGTTTAGTGCCAAGAAAATTTGAACATTCCCCCACCGCAAGAGGAATAGATCCTCATTAGCCTCCGCAAGTGCGAGGCCTCACGAGGATGTATACCTCTTGATTGTACGACTTTGAGTCCATGTTCATTGGACAGCTTGGGCTTGCTGGTGTGGACACAATGAAGATTGCAGAACACAATCTGCGTCAGATGGCACTTTACGCGTTAACCCATTCAGCCCTGACGCACTACAGCAGGAGATGGGTCGGCCATGATAATTCAAGGGTAGTGCCAGATTAGCTTGGCGCCTGTCGGCGCCAAGCTAATCTGGCACTGCCCTTAAATTGTCATGGTCGATCCATCTCCTGCAACAGGTGCATAGTCGTTAGATGACGCCTCCAAAATTTGGGAAATACCGGGTTTTTTTTTCTCTTCTATTTGTTAACATCGGGACTAATTTTTAGAACGAATAAATTGTGTATAGATACCTACTGCACCACAAACTGTCAACATAATTATCAAATGTAACGTGAAATACGGCTGCCTGTTTGCACAGATACTGCCTTTCTTTCTTTTCTTTCTTTTCTCGGTCCACTTGTATTCTCTCGTTATAGTGTATTACAGGTCAGGGCCCAGTGACGCGAAGGCCCGCACACCAGACACCCACAGAGTGGTTTACTCCATTGACAATCCACAGCCAGACATAGGTACGTACCCAGTGTGCAGGCATTCATCAGACCGAAGTCGGCCGTGTTTGGCACGGTCGTTGTCGGTGTGATGACCCTCTGGGCGCTAAGTAAGCATATTGGCATGGATAGATGTTGATTACCAACCAAGGTTGTTGTTTTTTTGTTGTTGTAACCCTTTGGCTGTCCAAGGTGGTTTTTGTCGAGATGATAATAATAATAATAATACCGGTTATTATATAGGCGCTTTTTCCCAATTATGCGAATCGGCTCAAAGCGCCGCGAACTGCACCCAACACGCACGCTCACGTGACACACACGCATTCACTTTGCAGACAAACACAGTACAAGACAAACACAGGACATTCACGTGGTGCGAAGGGTCAGCTCAGCTGCTGAAGTTTTGGAAATTTTGATCGCTTGTATTTGAAGTTTCTAAAGTGGCCTGAAACCGGAACCATAGAGGAGGGGTAGGAAGAGAGGGTAGGTACACGGAGAAAGAACCCCGGACGGTTTGGTTAATTCGGGGTTTAACGTCCACGGCACCGAAGTGATAATGAACGGCCCTGACGGGCGGGTTATGGGAGACAGGGAAATCTATTACCTATGGAGTACGACCTGAACACTGATCAATTCAGGCGCACTGCAACTGTGCCACTTTGATTTATCAGGACCTTTCAGCGTACATGCTATGGAACAAGCCCGCCTTTTTTCACTGGATTGCGAGTCCAGCTACCGGGGCCGGGACGGGGACTCGAACCCACGACCCGGCGATCCCCTTCGCTCTCTTGCTCGGACGCTTAACCGCCTGAGCTATTTCGGACTCTAACCCCCGACGGTTCGCGCGAATTAACGGTGACACATACTAGAGGAGAAAAGTCCGACGCCGGAACCCGGTCTCGAACCTCGCACCTTTAGCATTGGTGGCAGGCGCCTTAACCACTGCGCCACGAACCGACCCGGCAGGAATCATCGCGACAAAAACCGCTATGGAAAACCAAAGGGTTAAAGCCTTTAATGAATAAAAGCCATGACAGCTTAATACAAGTAATAAAGAGTAACGAAAAGTCCTCGATTTCTCCTCCCTGCCTATCCTGGCATGTATAGAAAGCACACACAAAAGTTTTTTTAAAAAAATGAATGCAAATTAATATTGCGCATTTTTCTTGGAAACACTCAAGGCTATAATCATAACGGCAACTTGAGCACTTTCTAATAAGTACGACATACGCCTTAACAGGACAGTATTTCCTGACAACTATCGGGAAATTTTGACCATTTTATTTTGACCCTGTTTATTTCCAGTTGCTGCCGGCTCTTCAAGAAATTCTTGCACTATCTCCGTGTCGTTATTCCATGGCTACATCAAAAGCTTCGAAACCTAGGATGTCATAGACACAGATGGCATATTTAACCCATATCATACTGAGGCTAAAAGCTTCAAATTTGTACACTGCCATACGCAAGCTACATTATATTACTTAGGGATAAGGATATAGGCCAATGGCTTTAGTTCAAGGGTAGTGCCAGAATAGCTTGGCGCCTACAGGCGCCAAGCTATTCTGGCACTACCCTTGAACTATTTTAGTCAAATTTATTTCACATACATTAGTATTCCGAATGATAAGGGTTAAACTAGCATAAGCACTGAGGGATGCAACTCGGCATCGGACATCGGTCACAGTCCGATTGCAGGACTCAAATGTGCGATTAATGTTAGTACCAGTAGGTCAAATGTCCTATTATAATTGCCCTCTGTTCGATCACGTTTCTGTTGTCTTGGACTTCGTATTCTACGTAGCACATTAGCATGCTAATGATAAACTAAGCATGCACGCAGTGGCCACTCACGGAACACTCTCTTATGTGTACCTACTACACTGACGAGCAAGAGGAATTATGCGACATCATTCGAGCCATCGGAAACACTGAAGTGTTTCCGACAACTCAAATGATGTCGCATGTCTTTTCTTTGTCAGTATCAAATTTCTATATATGGCGAACATTATGTCCTGTTCATGCTGGCAAAGCCAGGACATCTGACTTATCTGCGGAAATGTCTAGCTGCATCCCTGCATAAGCTTGATTACAGAAACGGAATCACACATGGTATCCTCCAGGTGCGTGCAGTCTCCGGTACTGTTGCTATTAACTCATTCAGCCCGACGGCCGTATTTCCCAAATTTTGGAGGCTGTCATCTAATGACTATGTACCAGTTGCAGGAGATGGATCGCCCATGATATATCAAGGGCAGTGCCAGATTAGCTTGGCGCCGACAGGCGCAGAGCTAATCTGGCACCACCCTTGAATTATCATGGTCGACCCCTCTCCTGCTGTAGTGCGTCAGGGCTGAATGGGTTGACAGTACAGGTCGATGCATGCACAAAGGGGGTAACCCCTTCACTGCCAGTGGTCGGAGATCGTGTTTCTGAATTCTTCATGAATTCAACAGCAAAGAACTACATTCGTTCGCTGAGCACGGATACAGAATGGGGTTAGCAAGAGACGCAGATCCACATGAGCACCTGCAAAACTGCGGGGGCTCATGAGGCCACGGGCGGATCGGGGAGGGGGATTCGAAAGATTCTAGACCCCCCCCCCCCCTCCCGTCCCACCCTAATTTTTTTTAAATGCTACAATTAAGACCCTTTTTGGGTTGTTTGGAATACCCCCTCCGCCCTATATGTATCGACCACTGGAAGCAGGTCTAGCTTCTTGTGTCAGGTTGTGTCAGGTTGAAGCCCCCCACCCACGAGGTAATTGATCCGCACCTGTGCGGAACTATGTCTCTTGCTGCTGAATCGTGTTCGTTTTTCATCGGCTGTGAAGGGGTTAGTGCTCCACACGCTTTGTCCAGGTGATTCCTGTATCACCTCGAATCACCAACGCATAGCCGACAGTCAAAGGGTTAAGCTTCACAAACAAGTATGTTTGATACATGTAGATGTAAGCGTGCTATTATGTGATTAGACTCCCATGGATGCTTACGTACATTTGAACAAGCGTAAATAGGACTACCTAAGCATGTACTTTTTTCGACTTTCTACTAAATACCCCGTACCGTCGTCCGCAAATAGGCACACTCGGTGAGAACGCCATAAGTACACTTTCATTCAAATGAGATGCGAAGCATCTCATTTGAATAGAAGCGTACTTGTGGCGTACTCCACAAGTGGGTCTATCTTGGGAGTAATTCTGTAAACAGCACGGCATATTCGCATAATACATTTTCATTAATTTTCCCTCCAATATGCCCGCGGTTTCATTTACAACGAATTATCAACTGCTTATCTACCAGCGGTCAAGCATTCTCTATCTGAACCATGGCAAGCTAACGTCCCAACGGACACGTGAACCTGCGAATCACTTTGGTCAATTTAGCAACAGGGAGGCATAGATTGTCATGTTCCCCCGCACGTGCAGTGGCACATGAGAATCTACTGTTCTTGTTGTTGCGTGGTATTGCTGTATCTCGGCAGTGAGTGGGTTAACAGTATTTTGTGCGAGAGTTAGAGTAGGCAAACGATGACCTGCATGTTAACCCCTTGGTGCATGCAGCCACCGGAACACGTGCGGCTGTACGCGTGATAAGTCCAACGCTGTACAACCTTCAAGATGTCTACAACAGACCAGAAAATGTAAGTCTTTGATCAAACCAACAAAGCCCAGATTTCTGTGTATGTTTTATTATAATCCCAGAATGTGGAGGTGTCACTTGACGACTATTTAACAGTTGCAGGAGATAGATCGACCATAATAATTCAAGGGTAGTGTCAGATTAGCTTGGCGCCTACCCTTGAATTATTATGGTTGACCCTTCTCCTGTTGTAGTGCTTCGGAGCTAAATGGGTTAATGCATGCACCGTTTCTACAAGCTAGCAGTAACCCTCCAAATAAGTCAATCTATAACTTTACAGGTCGACACAAACACTCACTTGCAGGAAGTAAAAAATCGTTGTAAAAACGGATGTTGGTTTTTGGTGTTGTTGCTGTTGCTGCTGCTATTGTTACTGATATTATTTTCATCTTTTGATATGGTTCAGGTCATATTTTCCAATACAAATATAGAAAGCTTAGGAAGTATTAAACCATTTGCAGTAAAATTCAGGTTTTCACAGTCATGATGTGTGTTGCTCTGTGATTTTGTCCACTTCGGCACCAACACGGAGAAAAGTGCTCATTGAAGAACAACACGTCACGAACACTCACAAAGGTGCAAATAAATAACAAGAAATACTAAAAGTAACAATAAAAATATTACTTACCTTGCAATTGTGTCGTGTCTCCTGTTCCCTGTTCTTACATTAGAATCACAAAAAATCTCAGAAAGAAGCATGCTCTGTCTCAGTCTTTCCCAAGCGCGCTGTATCAACTCAAAAGCGAGTGCACGGCCAGGATCCAAAACTATCGTACATCTATTTTAAATATGAAACATGCTAAATAACGGTATCAACCTTCCTTTATGACGGCACTCGGTGGATACTCAAGAACCATACAGTTCACTCAAAGTTCTCGACATAATAATTATAACTCTAAATAGTATGGTTACTGTCCTGAGAAATTCAGAAGTGTAGGGTACTGTGAGAAATGTGCTGTTTTGTTACATAACAGTACACTCGCTTTTCTGTTCATACACCGTGCTGTAATTGTGTTTGTTGTGATATTTTATTGTTTATCTTCTTGCATTTTACTCGCTTGACAGTCAAGCTTTTGTGCCCGGAGTGTGTATTTGAACCACATCATGTAAGGTATAATACGATGCAGAATACGACCTTTGAACTACTAACAGTTCATCTTCAGTATTACGCGTTCCAGTTTACTGCGGTATCGGATATAACGCCCACCCGCGGGTCTTAGGCTCCCACACGGATTCCCGCTGCACAAAAGGTCCTCGGACTGTTTGCTTATAAAGAGGTTTTTCTTCACAAGTCTATCTGCTGCATTCAGCACTGCAATAACGTGATCACGAATAACGCGGTCTAGCGGTGTGGCTCCCCGGTGCCGCGTTATACTAAGGACTATCATACTTTGAGTTTTGAAATCTACATCATTCGTGTTGATGCAACAAATATGAAGAAAGGTGCTAGGAATGAAGAAGGTGCAGCAATTACGTGAAGAAAATACTTTACTCACTTTTGGATGGTACAGCTTCTCTTTATCTTGTCCTTAATCTGTCCGAGTGTCTGGAAATGATAATCCCTGCACTTTAAACGTCACGGCTGAGCACATAGTCTCTCTCGTAGGCCCTATGCCTTGTACATATCGGCCTGTCAACACAGTTTTCTTCATCTTTTTCCTTCACGAAAGTTGTAATTGACTGAAGCCAATGGCGCTGGTATAACCAATGAAACATGTTCGCAGCTGCACACACGCTCTTGTTTGTCAGTGTGCTGGTCTGCGATTTGTGACCTTACTGCAGAACGCAATAAGGTCCAAAATCACAGACCAGCTCACAAAAACGGTTTTCGCATAATTATGTAAACTCCGCAACATATTTGACAAGAGCCACTTTGAAGGTAACGACTATAAATACAGAAAATGTTCAGCTGGTTGTGCCATCTACATAGGAATATTAATTAACGCAATTTACACGAACAGGACTTCCACGTCCATCCAAATATTAACTCCGATGGGTGCAATGGTATCCAAAACACGACTCCGAAGACTGGTATCCAAAACGCGAACTGGCAGATTTGTCAGTTTATCCACAAACACGAGGTCGAAACCAATGGCGTCCAGTGACTTTCGCAAACGAAGGGTGCATGCGAAATAACCATGGCGAGTTCCTTCCTTTTATCCCTGCTGTATACACCCTCAGAACTACAGAATCCAAGAACAAACAGACCGACACAACACTCAACGCGTAGGTGTCTGTCATGCTTTCACCTTCGCTACGTATAACATAATATGGTGCGCACCATTAAAAAAACAAAAACAAGACAACGATTTGCCGATCGATATTTTGCAAAAGGTTTAATTTAGAAAATCTGTTTTCCTCATTGTAAAGGATTTTTAGTCCTCTTTACAGTACTCACATGCATTTTTGTCCATTGTGTATTCTTGAAGCTATTTCCCGCTAAAGTTACCTACCCCTAAAATAAAAAAATCACAAGACGGAAATTTCTCTTTGTGCTGTGTTGTTTTAGCACACATCTCATGTTTGCATCGTCAGACACTATAAGAAGCGAATAACACCAATTTAAACTGCGTTCATCTTGCTTAAAAACCTGAAGATGGGGAGTACCTTCAGCAGAAAACGTTTTTGTAAGGCCTTTTTCCACACGTTCACCCTCAAAAACATCGGACATGTAAGATTCACCCACGAATGCCTCGCATCTCATGGCATTCAGCATAATTCTTTTGCACTTGCACCCAGAAAAATCATTTCCATTCAGCGGCAATTAAAAAAAAAAAAAAAGGTGATGTGAAATAAGTGGAAATGGAGATGTCAATGTCACAGGTGCTCGCCTACCCGCCAAACGTAAAACTGATTGCCTTGATTACTTGCCGGTGGTCTATTTACGCCAGTGTGCGTGTGTGCTTGCATGCGTACGTGTTTATTTGTTTTCTGTTGTTTGTTTGTTCGTTGTTTTGTCTGTATTCTCTTAATGTGACAATGTGTATATTCTTGCATGTGTGAATGTGTGTGTGTGTGTGTGTGTGTGTGTGTGTGTGTGTGTGTGTGTGTGTGTGTGTGTGTGTGTGTGTGTGTGTGTGTGTGTGTGTGTGTATGTGTGTGTGTGTGTGTGTGTGTGCGTGTGATGTTTTCGAGGATGAATGTGTGGAAAAGGCCACACAAAAACGTTTTCTGCTGATATGATTCCCCATCTTCATATTTTCAAGATAGATTAAGGCAGTTTGAAATGGTGTTATCCGCTTTTTAGAGTGTCTGACTAAACATGTGATGTGTGCTAAAACAACGCAGCACACAGAGAAATGTCCGTCTTGCGATCTTTGATTTTGTAGGTAGTTTTACCGGGTCATAGCGTAAAGAATACACAATGGACAAAAATGCAATTGAGAGTGTTGTAAAGAAGACTAAAAATCCTTTACTGTGACGAAAACAGATTCTCAAAATGTTAACTCATTCAGCCCGACGGCCATATTTATATTCCAAATTTTTGTAGGCGACGTCTAATGACTATGCACCAGTTGCAGGAGATGGATCGACCATGATAATTCAAGGGCAGTGCCAGATAAGCTTGGCGCCGACAGACGCCAAGCTACTCTGGCACTACACTTGAATTATCATGGTCGACCCATCTCAGTCCTGCTGTAGTGCGTCAGGGCTGAATGGGTTAAGCCGTTCGCAAAAGATCGACCGGCAAATCTGTGTATTGTTCTTTATGGCGCGCAGTATATACACATCATCCTCACTGACAGAACGTTCTAGGCTGAAAGTATGTGGCTCGGGATTTGGATTCACAGGGCCACTTGACCCTTCTCTCTTTCAATCCCTACGCCAACTGTGGAATATAAATCGGTCGATTCTGGTGGCCAAGTAGTAGCGCCAAAATAGTTTGGCGCCTGTTGAGGCGCAAAGTTAGTCAGGCACTAGACTACTCTTGAGCTATCAAAATAATCAAACCATCTCTTACGATCTGGAATTACACTGCTAAGAAGCTGGGCACACACTACCACAAACACCTATTGCCGGGCGCATGATTTTGTGGCGGCAATGTTGCCGCCACAATTAGGGGCGCCTACAAAATTTCCGCCACAAATTGCGACCCGATACAAACCGAGTCTATTTTTTTTGTGGTAGCCGGCGGCAAGGCTCGAGCAATGTTGCCGCCTCTCAGCCAATCAGCGGTGTTCTTGCGCCACTTCCCGTTTCTTCATCTCCCGGCGAGTCGGAAAAAATGGCGGAGAAGCTGAGCGACGGCCGACGGCTTTGAGACTGTTAACTCATTGGAGACGCGCCGCATGTGGAAACGCTGCAAATAGCTGCGTATCCGTATGCGGCACGTCTCCAGTGAGTAAATTGATCAACCTTGTCCGAGAGTTCCCATGCATATGGGACTCCCGCAGCTCCGAATATTTCAACCGGGCGCGCCGTGAGAGCTGTTCCATATATGATGGTAATGGCAGGTCAGTCAGTACAACACATTGCGCGCACATTGAAACGTGTGCCACGAAGCCGATGTGGTAGGGGGCAAATTGTTGCTTACCACACATTGCTAGTGGCAAATTCTGGTAGCGTGGGTCCAGCCCCTAAGGAGTCGATGGTCAGTAAAATCGGATTCATGGCTGTGAATGTGACAGTCCTATTTTTTCGGCTCACAGCATGTTTTGTTTTCGGTCACTTCTCGCACGTGAATTTAGAGATGAAAACACGGCTTCCACATTATTAGTTGTTTAGATCCGCGACAAAAATATGGCTTTTGGGTCGCATCTCGACGTCGCTAGAACACACTCGCGGCTCCAAGCAAGCCACTAGTGTGTTATAGCGACGTCGAGATGTGAACAAAGCCATACTGTTGTCCCGGATCTAAACAACTAATATTGATTTACCACCGAATACGAAAACTTGAACAGATTAGACCTGTGGTTTGCTAATGAATACTAATAAACACGTGAATCTCGATGAGATCGCCATCCAGCACCATTTTTAGTCCATTGTTTCCTGGTGTCAACGTCATAAAATATTAGAGCTGAAGTGTAAGTCTACTGGATACTAGCCTTCATCTGAAGACTGCACTACAATCCAGGAGATAGCTAGATCAACCATGATAGTTTAAGGGTAGAGCCAGAATAGCCAGAATTGTTTGCGATTGTGTGTCGAAGCCAAATGACATAGAAGTGAAGCAATACCAATTGCGCCACAAGATTCGGTAGCCCGGTTTACTTTTTCCCCTGACTGGCTAGGGCTCCGAGCGATATACAATTCTATTGACGCACGAAGCCAGTCAGGGGCACAAACCCCATTACAGAAACATCATTGATTGCCCCCTCCTGTGCTCGCACACAAGAACACATCACTGGAGCGGAGAAACAAATACACCTGCCGTTATTTTACAAAAGCCAGTATGTCCATTATTTAGTAAAGCGATGTGATCAATGCATAACAATGAAAATGTCGCTTTTCTCACAAGTAGAACCACTTGCTTTTGCCATTACGACAGACGTTTGTTTTTTTTTGCATCGTAACCACGCAGCTGAACAGTATTCTGTTGACCAGAACTGAACATCAAGTTTATCCATTTTACCCCCAGAACTAAATGACTTGCATTCTGTAGAACGGGAGTAATTTAGTTCAAATCAAAGGAATCAAATGGTTAAGTAGTAGGCATGATTACTGACGACAATAGCGCCTTGCACGCGTGTGTTGTGCACTTCGCTCAGTTAACCCTTTTAGCCACAAGGTCCCATTTCTCAAATTTTGGAGGTGTCGCCTAACGACTGTGTACCAGTTGCAGGAGATGGCTTGACCATGATAATTCAAGGGTGGTGCCAGATTAGCTTGGCGCCTGACGGCGCCAAGCTAATCTGGCACTACCCTTGAGTTATCATGATCAATCCATCTCCTGCTGTAAGGATCCGGGTCTAAAAGGGTTAAGTCTTCTTAGCATTACACATATATGAATTATATGCCCTAACAAAGGCTGCGAGACTCCAAGGGGTCAGCCGTTGTCAGATTATCAGAGCCTTTGTTAGAGCATATAACTCATAAAAATAGGTTTTCTCGACCCTGTGTAATACTAAGAAGCCACAAGTCCTAACTGACCGAAGTGCACACACGTGCAAGGCGCTATTGTCCTCAGTAATCATGCCTACTGGCTAACCCTTTGATTCTTTTGAATTGAACTAAATTACTCCCGTTCTGTAGAATGCAAGTGATTTAGTTCTGGGAGTCAAATGGATAAACTTGATGTTCAGTTCTGCCAGTTCGATACAATACTGCCCAGCCGTGTGGTTACGATACTAAAAACCAGTCACTTTTGTGGAAGAGAAGGCTCAACCCAATGCGCACCAGGTCATCGGGCCGCCGTTGGCCCGCGCACGGACATGCGCGGGCTGACGGCGGCCGACGTCGGGCCGATGACCTTGTGCGTACTGGGAACCAAGTTAAGAAATCAGAACTGAACATCTGACGGAAACGCTTGAAAGTGTATTTCAAGATAAGCAACCAGTGTATGTCAAATGAATGTTGAAGACTTGATTGCCTCCCTTTGCTATAGAATTTCAAGCCGCGCTTCCCGTACAGAAACAACATTTTTGTATCAACAATGACAATTAACCCCTTCGCTGCCTGTGATCGATGATTTCGCATCAAGAACGCAGACGTAGACGGGACAACAATAGGCGTAACTGAAGACCACAGGACTATTAAATTCAATTAACTGTATTTATCCCTTAAAGGACAATTAGTTTTGAGAAGGGGGGGGGGGAGAAGGGAGGGGGGGGGGGCGCAATACAAATAAAAATCATTACAAAAAAAAAACATTAATTAATATCAAGACATTCTAATCTCACACGTGTACATGCCATTAATATACTAAATCTGTATTTAACAACTAACAAGAGACATAAATCAGCTTGAGCCCCCGCGACTGCGGCGTCGGCTCATGAGGGTTTATGTCTCTCGCAGCTGGGTTGCGTTCGCCTTTGTCACGGCAGTTAAGGGGGTTACTACATGTTTCCAGCAGTGTGTGAAGGAACTGTTTACGGTACTGGCGGCTGCATTCACAAGGGTTGGGCTTTTTTTTTTCCTCACCATCGATGAATGTTATTTTACTTTGTGTCAGATCATGTTGTTGCTATGTATTTTGCGATGATTTTTTTTCTTTCCGTTTCTCCATAGGTAACGGATCTGTTTAGTCCCGAAATAGTATGTGATCCTCATTTGACTGGGTCGATTGAAATCAGTGTCAATGTTGAAGAGGACAGTTCAGGGGTAGTCGTCATTTACCCATTGATTAGCTCTGATTTGCTGTAACCCTATCCCGAGAAAATGAGCAAGGAGAGATTTACCGGTGTGTGACACGCCTACACGAAGAAGACAACAGAGGGACTCGTATCATTCCCACATATACGGTACGTTGTGATCTAGGTATTTCCAGTCAACGCGTCATTAATTAAATTTATTATTTAACTCATTCAGCCCCACGGCCGTATTTTCCAAATTTTGGGGGCGTCATCTAATGAATATGTAATAGTTGCAGGAGATGGATCGACCAAGCTAATCTGGCACTACCCTTGAATTATCGTGGTCGACCCATCTCCTGCTGTAGTGCGTCAGGGCTGAATGGGTTTTAAAAAAGAAAACAAGGTCACGTATATTACGTCTGGCCTGCACTATCTGTCGGGTTTAACCTCTTCCCGGCCAGTCCACGCAGATTGTGTTTTTAAAATCTATGTTGATTTAACTCATTCTACCCCAGACACACCACAAGATAAGGATCGACCATGATAGTTCAAGGGTGATGCCAGAATAGCTTGGCGCCTATGGGCGCCAAGCTATTCTGACATCACCCTTGAACTATCATGGTCGAGCTGTGTCCTGCCTGCAATGCAGTCTTCAGAGTATGTAACGCACGCAGCCTTGCCCACAGTCGCACGTACAGACTCTCACGCAACAGACGCATACTACATTTATAGAAACATACCTGAAATCTAGGCTTCAGAGTGTTGGAATGCGGGCTAGGTATCTCAAACACAACCGTTCCATACGACAAGACAGCCCGCACTACCGATCTAGACATCTGACAGCTTCCGCCTAGAACTCACTAAACAGAACTCACTAAAAATCCCGTGCTAACCATGTCTTACAGATTTCCCGTGGAGCCTAATGCCACCCGGACTATCGGCACAAACAAACCGTTAACAAAACCCGTACCGTACTAATCCTACTGTGTGAGCACTATGCACGAGCATAGAGCTTCATCACACTTCCCCCTTCCTCGGGAAAAAAAAAGAAACGACCGAGTTTCTTTTTAAGACTACTCGACGTAATATTATCCGAAAACAGGAAAGGACTAACTTTGACTATCCAGAATACAAGAAAGCAAAAATATTACAGCCTTACGCCTCAACGCACACCCTCAGATCGCACGCGAAACAGAACGCGCTAAAAACCTCCAGAAACAAAAACGATTCAACGGCTGCCCACACACAATCCACACAATCGCGAGACTCCAATCTCCGACCTACCTACATATTGGGTGCTGAGCGGCATTTCTGTCCGCAACAGAACTATGCCGTCTCAGACCAACCCGACTATTGGGCCACACCCGCTGACCGATCCCCTGATTCTGGACGGAAATAACACGATTTCTCTGCTCACGAGCACGCTTGCTCTGAGCTCTCGTTGCGACTGATGCGACTACACCGTGAGTATCGTGAGCTCGCTTCATCGCTCCGACTCTACCGATGACTGGCTGCACACCCTTCATGTTACCCAGGACTAAATCTATTAATGGCTCGTCGATGACACAAGAAATTAGATCACCTGTGGAAAACTCCGTGTCAACCTCTATCTTAGCCAACGGAAAAATTTCTACGTTCCCTCCGAACGAAACTACTTTCTGCGTCTCGCCCGTGAACTGGTCTTCCCTCACTAGACTACGTCTGACCCCCGCGGTCGTTGTACCTGAGTCACGGAGAACAGAAGCGAGACATCCATTTACAACACCGTCCACCAGCGGTAGGCAACCACCTCCCTCAGCTGAACACACTCCGCCCAGCTGTGGTTCCTCCCCGACTGGGACTGCAAAACTGGCCATGTGAGTGGGCTGCTCCGCCCCCTCCACCATAGCAGGACTGTTAGGACATTGATGAGCCAGATGGCCGTACCCCTGACAGGTGAAACACTGAGCCCCTGAACTACTGCCAGGACAGTCACGACTAAAATGACCGTATGCATGACACGCAAAACACTGAGTGTCTGAATTCGCCATACGACCGCGACCATACCCACGACCAATTGTTTCTCCTCGTGCATACGGATCGCGACTGGCATTGCTGTTACCTCGATCACCGCGTCGGAAACGCAAAGTACCTCTACCGTTAACCAGCTTGGTTCCACGTAAGGTATTGACGCCCCGGTAACCCCCAGTCGTGTTAGCAGCGACCAACCCGACTGGCGGTGTCTCGGTCCTACGCGCGAGGTTTTTCGTAGGATGCGCCATCCGAAAAGCCTCCGCGTTCTGTACTAACTCGTCCGTAGTCTTGATGTTACGCTCCCTCAAGAATACCGCTAGATCCTTGGAAACGCTACCAAAGAACTGTTCAGCCAACATGAGATCGAACAATGCTTCGTACGTGTGGTCGATCTTTGACAGTTCGACCCAACGTACGAGCAAATGGGACAATCGTTTGCCAAACGACATAAACGATTCCCCTGTCTCTGGCCGACAAGCTCTCAAGCGTTCTCTAAAACCCTCCGCATTACACTGGAACTGCTGTAAGAGACACTCCTTCAAAGTCTCGTAATCTATGTTCCCCGAAACGTTCAAGCTATGGTAAAGACTCAAGGCCTGACCCTCTAGTACAGACGAAAGCAAAACGGGCCAGTTGGCAGAAGGCCAACTCAACGCCTGCGCATGAGACTCGAAACGACACAAAAAAGCGTCAATAGAGTCCACGGACTCTTTAAACATCGGCAGTTTAGGAAAATTCCGTATGCCCCTACTGAATCACTATCTGCTCTAGACCCCGCATCCCGAGCTAACTGTAGTTGCACCTCTCTATCTCTCTCATTTTCCTCCCTATCCTTTCCCTCTTTCTCTCGCTGGTACTCTAGTTCCTTCTCTCTTAAAGCATGTTCCCTCTCGTCCTTCTCTCTCTGAAACGCTCTCTCTTCTCTCTGTACTTCTAACTCTTTCTCCTTAAAGACTCTTTCTTTCTCTTCTCGCTCTCTCTGAGCTTCTAACTCTTTCTCCTTTAGCTCCATTTCCTCTTTTTTAAGTATTCTGTCTTTCTCTTCTCTCTCTCTCTGAATTTCTAGCTCTTTCTCCTCCCTCTGTATCTGCATCTCCAACTCTTTTTCCTCTCTAAGTCTACGAATCTCCAACTCTTTCTCGTCTTTCACCCTCTGAACTTCTAACTCCTTCTCTTTTATGGCTTTCTGAACCTCTAGTTCCTCTTTCTTAAGTACTCTTTCTCTCTCTTCCCTTTCTCTCTGAGCTTCTCTTTCTCTCGCTCTATCCTCCCTATCCCTACATTTCTCGACATAATCAAAAAGTTTCTCGTCCCTAAGTCCTAACCTTTCCCCCTGTTTAATGTACACCTCTACCGGGTCTACCTCCATGTTTGCTACAACAACTTCCCAAAACTGAAAACGTAAAAATACAAATCACAACCCAATCAACCGGAAAAAAAACTTAATGAAAACTCACAACAATATCAACAACCTACGCAGAAACAGTTACCTACTTGACGTCCAGATGGAACGAAAAATAAAAAAAATAGAAAGAAGAGCAAGGAAAAAGAACACCACCTATACAAAAGGAAGAAACAGGCACTAATTCCTCGCAAGATCCATAAAATTACAGAAACAACGGATCTTACCCCCTAGAATCGGAGAGGGGAATCTAACACATCAACATGCACATAGCAACAAAATCCTACTCTAAAATCGCTACTCACTATCGCCCGCAGATACTTTAACCTACCGCTAAAACAGGGTCACCACTGTAACGCACGCAGACTTGCCCACAGTCGCACGTACAGACTCTCACGCAACAGACGCATACACCACCACTGACTCAGACGGGCGCATTCATGCGGTAAAACACAACGCACGGGCTCCCTTTCTAAAGTAACCTTTATACAATATAAAAGAAAAGAAACGCTTTAAAGACTATCAAACTATATACACTGCTCTACTATCACACACGCACACAAATCACAATATCTTTGCCAAGCTAGGTTTTAGTCTCACATTGTCTCCAACCTGTTTGATGTTATTGCCTGGTTACGTTGGTCCTTCTCACGTCTAGGCGTGAAAGTCCTTCGTCGTACGCTTCTTCTTGCCGTCCTGTCTCTTTGGCACGGACGTCCTCGTTCTCGTACTGTTGCGCAGTTCTCGCTTTGACTCGGGTGTCTTGGTCCCGGTCAGACTCACTCTCAGTGAAGAGCTGGAGGGATGACCTCACGTAGGTCCCACCTGTGACTCGACGTCTCGGCGTCCGTCGTTCCACTCTTTACAAGAACTCTGAATAGACAAAAGTCCCAACGTAACACTTGCTAAACACACAACATATTGGATCAATAAGAAACGTCACGTAACCTGGCTGATACAAATAACTCACACGTTCATTCACACACACACACGTGCTTCATAAACTGTCTATTTCCGTAACACCCCTATATTATCTCTGTCACTATCTTGAAACAGACTATAGCCTAACACTCTTGCTATATATTACTCTATACACTGGAATAGACTATGCTTAACCAACCACGTACTATCTTCATAGCGGCTTAGACATACACACATCGCATTCTTTTATTTATCTATCTCGGTAACAACTATACAAAAACACCGGTTACTTCCCCAATTCTAAACTTACATAACTAAACCAAACCGGAACACCGCTATACAACCACATTACTCTTACCAACGCATACTGTCTTTAACTAAACAACTATCAATACTACATTTATAGAAACATAGCTGAAATCTAGGCTTCAGAGTCTTGGAATGCGGGCTAGGTATCTCAAACACAACCGTTCCATACGACGACAAGACAGCCCGCACTACCGATCTAGACCTCTGACAGACAGCTTCCGCCTAGAACTCACTAAACAGAACTCACTAAAAATCCCGTGCTAACCATGTCTTACAGATTTCCCGTGGAGCCTAATGCCACCCGGACTATCGGCACAAACAAACCGTTAACAAAACCCGTACCGTACTAATCCTACTGTGTGATCACTATGCACGAGCATAGAGCTTCATCACAGAGTACAAAGGCAAAATTTGGGGATTTCGGTGTTGGGGTAGAATGAGTAAACGCCCAAGAGTCGCTGCCATCTAAGGAACATAGATTCAAAATGGCGCCACTAAGAGGCATAAATCTTCATGAGCCCCCGCAAATGCTTGCAGTTGGATCATGTTCACGTTTTCTCGGTAGGGAAGGTGTTATTGGCCCGTTTGTGTTTCTCGTGTAGATTCTATGATTTTATTTTTCATATAAATGTCAAATGTTCAACAAATGTCTAATACATAGCTTATCTAACTTTATTTCGCAATATATAAATAAATTTTCTTTCTCAATACATTTTATAAATGTATCACATATCCTTACTTATCTATACACATTTTGAATAGGTTCGTGAACTCGCAGAATGTCAGTTGAAATTAATTGAGTCCTCTCGTGCCTTATCTTTTATTTAGCAACTCTGTGCTGTATTTGTTCAGTGCTGTTTATTGGAAACCTTATCTTGGCTTGACTTCGCGAACGAAGATTTTATAAGGGTTGCCCACGACGTCTGCAGGCCTGCTCGTGGCTGCAAAGTCCAATCCGGGACAGGCAGGTTCGACCGCAGTGGCTGCAAGGGAAGGTCTGTCCAGGGTTCTGAGTTGCGGCATCTCTGTTTTTTCTCCTGAGCCGCTTGTCCTTAAGGCTACCTCTGCGAGAGTCCTCAAAGGAGACGGCTGCCTTGTAAATGGTGGAGCGCCAGGTGTCACGGTCCGCAGCAAGCGAAGACCACTGGCGGTGGTCGATTTGGCAGGCACTAAGTGATTTCTTGAGACAGTCTTTGTATCTCTTCTTTGGTGCCCCTCTGTCTCGGTGTCCAGTGGCAAGCTCGCCGAACAGGGTAATCTTGGGTAGGCGATGATCATCCATCCTGGAGACATGCCCCGCCCAGGGCAGATGCGTCCGCCGCAGCAAAGCCTCGATGCTCACAGTTTCTGCCTGTTTAAGGACCTCGACGTTGGTGACATAGTCACTCCAGTGAATGCCCAGGATGGTACGCAGGCAGCGCTGGTGGAAGCGTTCGAGGAGTCGTAATTGGCTGCGGGATAGGGCCCAGGACTCGGAACCATACAGCAGGGTGGTGAGGACCACAGCTCTGTACACGCTGATCTTGGTGCCTGTTTTCAGCTGTTGGTTGTGCCATACCCGCTTGAATAGTCGCCCGAAAGCGCTGTTTGCTTTTGCCAGCCTGCTGTCAAGCTCCTTGTCCAGCTTGGCGTCCGTCGTGATGATGCAGCCAAGGTAAGTAAACTGGTGCACTGAATTTAGTTCAGACTCGCCGATGGTGATGTGGGGAGGGCGATGCTCTACCGTGGGTGCCGGCTGATGGAGGACCTCTGTCTTTTTCAGACTGACCTCAGGTCCAAAGAGCTGGGCAGCGTCTGCGAAGCAGGACGTGATGCGCTGCAGGGCTCTCTCTGTGTGTGCAACGAGGGCAGCGTCATCAGTAAAAAGCAGCTCATGAATCAGTTGGTCTAAGGTTTTGGTGTGGACCTGCAGTCGTCTGAGGTTGAACAGGCTGCCATCGAGACGATACCTGATGTACACTGCATCGTCATCTTCGAGGTCCACTGTGGCCTGCTTCAACATCATGCTAAAAAAGACGGTGAAGAGGGTCGGTGCCAGCACGCAGCCCTGCTTTACACCGTTGAGAATAGGGGATGGTTCCGAGAGGTCATTGTTGAGTCTGACCTGGCCTTGCTGGTCCTCGTGTAGCTGGACGATCATGCTGAGGAACTTTGGGGGAACAGCCAAGTCGCTCCAGGATCTACCACATGCCTTGCCTGCTCACAGTGTCAAACGCTTTTGTTAGGTCGACAAACGTTACGTACAGCCCTTTGTTCTGCTCGCGGCACTTCTCCTGAAGCTGTCTCAGCACAAAGACCATGTCGGTGGTGCTCACGTTGGCTCTGAAGCCGCATTGGCCCTCTGGGAGGTGGTCTTCGGCGATGGCAGGTACCAGCCGATTCAGGAGCAGCCATGCAAAAATTTTCCCGGCAATGGACAGCAGGGTAATTCCACGATAGTTGGAGCAGTCAGACTTCTCGCCTTTGTTCTTGTACAGGGTGATAACAACTGCATCACGGAGATCCTTTGGTAGTGTTCCATTCTCCCAACAGCATAGTAAGAGGTCGTGGAGCTTGTTGTGCAGTGTTGGGCCTCCATGTTTCCAGATCTCTGGCGGTATTCCATCAATGCCTGCTGCTTTGCCACTCTTGAGCTGGTGATGGCTGTGAGAGTCTCTTCAGTGGTGGGCGGTTCGTCCAATTCAAGCTTTACTGGGAGGTGTGGGATTTGGAGGATGACTGCTTCTTGAACAGTGCGCTCAGCGCTGAAGAGGCTCTGAAAGTACTCCGATCAGCGGTTCAAGATGGAGGTATTATCTGTGAGCAATGCCTGTCCATTAGCGCTTCGCAGGGGACTCTGTACCAGGTGCCCGGGGCCATACACTGCTTTCAGTGCTTCGTAGAAGCCCCTGTAGTCACCGTTGTCAGCGCAAAGCTGGGTCCTCTGTGCGAGTCTGGTCCACCACTCGTTCTGGAGATCTCTGAGCTTGCGCTGGAGACTGCAGCAGACGAGGCGGAAGGCAGACTTCTTCACAGGGCAGGAAGGCTGGGCTAGGTGGGCCTGATGGGCGGCTTTTTTTTTTTTTTTTTGCTAGGAGTTCCTGGATCTCTACATCGTTTTCGTCAAACCAGTCTTTGTTCCTCTTTCTAGCGAAACCCAAGACTTCTGCAGAGGATTTTGCAATAGCAGTTTTCAGTTGTTCCCAGAGTGTTTCAGGGGAGGAGTCTGCTGGGTCCGCTGTGTCTTTGAGCCTGCACTGTAAATCTGTCTGAAAGGCAGCTTTCACATCGTCACGCTGAAGGCTGGCAACATCAAGCTTTTTCTTGGGGGGGGGGGGACGGGGGGGGGGGGCATTTCTTGGGTTTTGACTTGAAGTGGAGCCTGAGTTTGCAGCGGACAAGGCGGTGGTCAGTGTGGCACTCTGCGCTGGGCATCACTCTGGTGAGGAGGACGTCGTTGCGGTCCCTCTGACGCACTAGGACATAGTCGATAAGGTGCCAGTGTTTGGAGCGAGGATGCATCCAGGTGGTTTTTCGACTGTCCTTTTGCTGAAAAGTAGTGTTGGTGATGACCAGTTGCTGCTCTGCACAGAACTCCAACAGTAGGCGGCCATTGTCATTGCAGTTCCCGATGCCATGCTTGCCGAGGACTTCTTTCCAGGCTTCAGAGTCCTGGCCCACTCTAGCGTTGAAGTCACCAAGGATGATGACTTTGTCGTCTGCAGGGGTGCTCTGTAGGAGGCTGCGCAGGTCAGTGTAGAACTTGTCATTTTCTGCAGGCTCTGCCAGAAGGGTTGGGGAGTACACACTGAGAAGGGTGACGTGTTGCTGGTGTCTCAGTGGGAGGCGCAGGGACATGATGCGGTCTGAGTGACCCGTTGGTAGGTTTTCCAGCTTAGTCGCAATGGAGGTCTTGACCATGAAGCCCACGCCTGAGAGCCGTCTTTCTGATGCAGGCCTGCCTGACCAGTAGAGGGTGTAGCCAGCGGCAAGTTCTTGGAGGCTGCCTTCGTCCGCAATTCATGGGCAATGAGGGCGGAGCGACGTTCAGGGCGTCCGCTGTCTGCTGTGTCGAGCATGGTTCGGATGTTCCAGCATGCTACGTTGAGTCCGGTCGTGGTCGTCATGAGAGTGGATCCGTTATTCTGTCTTGTTTTCTGACCGCAGGAGAAGATGCCCGTTGACCGCGGTTAGCCAACTGGGGTTACGAGGGGATGAGCTTTGGTTAGGCCACCTTTCCTAGGCCCCTCTACGTGTGGAGCAAGCAGTTTTGTCCCTAGAGAAGGCTGCTTGGTCGTTTAGGGTGTGCCGAGTGACGTTGTCATCCCCAGGTCAACATCAGGCGACCAATATCCTGAACCGCCTGCATGCAGGTTTGAGACTGCGGCTTCCAGTGACATCTTTCATCTGCCGTTTCGCCCCTCGCCCGTAGCTACAGGACTTGGAATGATCGGTGTCATGGTCCGTGGACGTTTCCTAAAGCCTGCGCGGTGGAGCTTTTTGGTGGAGTGCAGTGTGCGCAGTACTGGCCCCACCCTTTAAACCCTTGGTTCGTTTGCCATGGCCTAGCAAGCTGGGACGATGGCATCGAGGTCCTCGGGTCGTAGGTTTTATATCAGACTGTCCTTGTCCTAGTCTCAGGCTCAAAACCCTACCCCGGAGACACGGGGGCTTTGATGTCAGGGTTTTCCTCCCTTAGCCTTTCCGCAGCCAAGCGGCCAGGCCTGCAAGGCAGAAGGACAATGATTAATTTTCGAGGTTCTCTCCTCTAGATCCGCTGTGTTTAGCCTGGGGGCTCGTGCTGCCCAGTTTATCGGGGTCACCTCGGAGAGGATGTGGCCAGGGACCACGCACGGACGGTCTTGGGATAGAGGGATGCAATGCTAGTCCGGAGGGATTACACACGAGGGTGCCTCGCGAAGGCCAAGAGGCCCTAGGCTAGGGTGATTCCGGGGGAGGCGCTGTAAGAGTTCCCCACTACCCGCACCACCAAAGCAACTCGTCCCCTGGGGCCCCCACCTTTTGAGTCAGGCAGAGACCCCTTGAACCTATTGGAAACCTAACCAACAGACATTTGACGTGAAATTATTTCAATATGGTCACTACCTCACGAGCTACAGTGTCACGGGTGCCTGTGTTTGAAAATTTTCGCATCACAGTCCCGAAAAAAACATCCTATCAGGTACATCCTTGTACTTTGGTTTAGATTTGTATATTTTTTTAAAAGTGAAAATTTACGCCCATTTTCCGTACGGAGTGGGTAGTAATAGCACCATACAGTTTGCATAGACACAGCGACCTTGAATGGTGCGACTTCTACCCACGACGTGTAAAGTAAACCCAGTGTAAAAGAGACCATTCGGCCGACATGGCCGCCGTTGGCCCGCGCACGGTTGTGCGCGGGCCAACGGCGGCCGACATCGGCCCGATGACCTTTGCGCACTAGGAAGGCCTGCGACGTGTGGCGAAGATTAATGTCAGTTGCATGCACAGAATCATTTTACAGGAATCTTACAAGCCTAAACATGTTCTGAATCCCTCCACTACCGAGAAAAAAGTAAACACGATCCAGCTGCAAGAGATATAGGTCCTCGTGAGCCACCTCGACTGCGGGGGCTCACGAGGATCTATGCTTCGTGTTGAGATCAATTTGTATCCATGTTTTTTGGACGTTGTTTGCTTTATGATCGTTGAATGAACCAAGATTTCAGAAACAAGAATGAACGTACAGCGTACGTACTGTGGCAGTTAAAAGTCTAAAAGATTTTTCTTTTGAAATGTATGTGTCGTGTAAAAAGATAATAATCTGGGTCAATGCGAACTTTGCGCGTGTCCTAAAAATCTGTGCTGCTCAAATCTATGTCTGCCTTTCGAGTAAAAACTTCTGGATTGTCGAAGCATGTCGTTTTCAATGTGATTCCAATGGAGTCACTTTGAAAATGATATGCTTCGACTTCAATGACACTTGCAATGGAAACCACAGCAAGAAATACACGCAGAACGCAGGAGGATATTTTCCGCCCGAGTACACTCGTCTGTGGTAGACGGGAGGCAAGGCCGGGTTGAAATCATGACATGTTAACCCCTTGGATGTCGGTAGCGGTTTTTGTCGCCATGATTCCTGCCAGAATCATTGCTACAAAACCACCACCGACAGCCAAAGTGTTAAAGATGTATTTTGTTCTCCGTGTTCTTGAAAGAAAACTATCCAGATCGTTTGTATTGAAAGAAAAATTGAACACCACCCAGCTGCAAGAGGCATAGATCCTCATGAGCCCCCGCAGTTGCGGGGGCTCATGAGGATCTATGCCTCTTGCTTAAATCACTTTGTATCCATCTTCCTTGAGAGGCTAGAGATCTTTGACGTTGAATTTACGATGATCTCAAGAACACTATCTGCGTCCAGAAGGGGTTTTGGAGGAAACTAGATCATGGCCAAGACGTGACAGCAAACTATCAACCCCCTCTTTATCTCAAGTGCGCTAGGGCAGGTGATATAGTAGCCTTTTGCTTTGTCGAAAAACACTCTTCATAATTTACTTCCGGTTTCTTTGCGTTGCGGCTGTGCGCGTTTAGGTTTTCTGCCCACCCGTTTAGCTGTGTCAGTCCCAGTTGAGGCGAGGTCCTTGCACTCTGCACATATTCTTAAATAGGGTAAGACACGTACATTCAACTTCGCTTATAACAACGTCGGATATAACGAACGTCGGATATAACGACGCTTTCCAGAGATTCCGACAACACCATTATTTTGTGGTAAGTAGGCTACGTGTACTTCGCTCAAAACAAACTTCATATAAAACAACACGAAAAATTGGATCCCCTGGCGATTTGTTATATCCGAAGTTTCCTGTATATCCCTTTGACGTTGGTGATAAGACAATAACGTAACAAGAAAGAACCACGCTTTTAAAGTGTGTTTCTTTCTTTGTTCGTTATTTCCTTGCGATTGGTAGTCATCCTTTTGGTGCGGAGTAAGAGATTAGCACATGTCTTTGTAAATTGATTTGATTCGACCACATTCGCCGCTTTTAGCATAGAAAGAGAATGAGAGGTGAGGAAAAAGTGGACATAGTGCCCTATGTATGTGCGCCATGTTGCATTTACGTTGGATTATTTCACACGTTACGCGTGAAGTAGCGTCATTCTATATTGCTTATCCATGTAATACCTCGGAGGTATTCTTGTTTGATCAGTCTAGTTCTGGTCCCTGCTAGCGCTGCAGGTTACACATTTTGCTTCCTTCTTTCGATGTGCAATTGACTTAGCCAGCGTACATATTTCAAGTGTTCAAACAGCGGTGCACAATTGCTCTCTCTCTCTCTCTCTCTCTCTCTCTCTCTCTCTCTCTCTCTCTCTCTCTCTCTCTCTCTCTCTCTCTCTCTCTCTCTCTCTCTCTCTCTCTCTCTCTCTCTCTCTCTCTCTCTCTCTCTCTCTCTGTGCCGTGTACTGTGTGTGTGTGTGTGTGTGTGTGTGTGTGTGTGTGTGTGTGTTTAATGGCTTTCATCTGTAGGACTTTATGCGATTTCACAGGTGTTGTGACGGTTAAAGACAAGGAGAAGAACTCTTTTGAGTGAAGGAGATGTGGCCCTCTTCACGGTATTTCTTCTCTGTGTTGCTTCTTCTGTTCTGGCATCATGCCTGGAGTTATAAAGACGGGTATGTATATCACAGCAGTAATCATGAAACTCAGTTTACCTCAAATAATCTGAATTGCAGGCACTGATGTGAGACCCAGACCGTGGTAAAGTGATTTTCAAGTATTGCGTGATTATCTTACTGTGGCAGTGACATCTAATTAATGATGAATTGTATATGTTCTCCTTGATCCGCCGTTAGATGACCTTAGTAACCTGCTCGGCGTTAACCTCCATTAAATAACTATCGTTTACTTTGATTTTACCATGGGAGCTGGATGGCTCCGGTGGTGGAGCGTTCGACTCTCGTCCAAAGTTCGTGGGTTCGAATCCACCTGGGGTCAAAATTTGTTAGACCTTGTTCGGTTTACCGTATTCGAAGCCGTCTTCGTGTTCGACAAAAGACATTAATCCCTGAACGCTCAACGAGTGTTTGTTAGTTTTGGGGTTTTTTTTCATACACAACACACGCGCACACGCACACACGCACACACGCGCGCGCGCACACACACGGGCTCGCGCTTGCACACACCAACACACACACACACACACAGACTGACACACACACACACACACACAAACACACACACACACACAAACACACACACAGACACACACAGACACACACACACACACACACACACACACACACATGTACGCGAATTACCTCACAGACCATCGGCACGGTTTCTACTCAACTTTCCAATCTTTTCCAGGTGTGTCCCAAGCGAGATTGCTGTTAAGAACTGTAAGTAAATAGGACTGCTTCCAGTTTAATTGTATGTTATATTTCTGGGCACGTGATCATATGCTGCACTTGGCACACTGCAGAGATACAGACAATTTAAAGCGTGATTTTTTTGGTGATTCGAAATGATAAATCATGGTATGAACCGCCCATTTTAAAGAACGACTGACTATCAGTAATTATCAAATGGCATCGCAAGTAAATTGCGAAAAATAAAATTGTTAACGTAATATGTAGAAATGAGGTGACCACAGGTAAGCGTAACAAAGTTATTTCTCAATAATGCTCAACTGTAAACGAATCCCACATTAAATCAATTAGTGGATGGATCGACATTTATTGGACTCAACTGTGAATACATCGTCAGATTAAGAATCTGAATATTGTCATGTACAGTTTTAACAGTACACCAAATAACAAGTGTTACACCCAGGTAATTCAACACTTTGGGGCAAGATCGTTAAATATACGTCTATGTTTGTCGCGCGCGATGATTCCTGCAGAATCGTGGACCAAACAGGGTACCGAAAGCCAAAGGGAATCATCGTGACAAAAATAACTAATGGCAGTCAAATGGTTAAAGGTTTTGGGCGAAGGTTGCTTGGAACCACAAATACGATTTCAAAAACGATAGGTCTAAAGAATTTTGGTCCCAGTGGCTGATCCAGGCTGGCGGGGGCTAAGGGGCACGTCCCCCCCCCCCCCACCCCGGTGAGCCCGGACCCTCCACCAATTTATTTTTATAAAAATAAAAAATGGGATGGTCATTTGTGGAAGCTGGTTTTGGACATTCTCTTTTACTATCTGATGATTCTTCTTTTCTTGTACGGTGTATTTTCACACTTATGTTCGGGATCGGTGGGTGGGTCTAGTGTGTTCATTTGGCACTGCTGAGGCGCACCCCGTAATAGTACATCGACCAGTCAGAGCGCCATGTGCCCCTGCACTCACAAGGGCTCATGTAAAGCATTACCTTTTGCTGTGTGACACAATCCTAATTGCATCCTCAGTCTGTCAGTAAAACTGGTCAACCCCAGCTGTTGTCGAGGATCGGATCGCTGCACACCTGTGGCCCAACCTAGTCCTTCAGCCAACCATAGAGTTTCATGTGCCCCTTCAGTCAAACGGGCTCATGATCATGAAAAGCATTACCTCTTTCTGTGCGAGTACCATCTTCATTGCATCCTCATGTGTAGCAGTCATCTAGGTTTAAGTCTACAAGTGACGCAATAATCCGATCAGAAAGTGAGCAATTAACGGGGATGTGAGAGTCTCCACTGGGGTAATCAATCGACTGTCCAGGTGTCAATCTGTTGATAGATTCGATTGAATGTGGTGACAGACTTGCCATAGGTAGTGCTGATCCTCACACATTACTCTCTTAGCCAGCCTCACTCAGATTGCTTTGTCTTTTGAGGTAGTGTCTGTGGACATACACCAGTGCCCATCAGAGCAGCACTGTAGTTATTGACGTGTGTCACCAGTGGGGAGGCGTGAAGTGCATTAATTCTGTAAGTCACTAGCCTTTAAGCAATCGTCAGCCAGTGTGAGAGGTATAACAGTGCGAGGTTCGATACCGGGTTCCGGCGTCGGACTTTTCTCCTCTGGTTAGTGTCACCGTTAATTCGGGCGGACCGTCGGGGGTTCTTTCTCCGGGTACTCCGGTTCGTCCACCCCCCCCCCACCCCGCCCCCACCCCCCACCCCCCCCCCCACACACACTTTGGTACCGGTCTCAGGCCACTTTACAAATTTCAAATACAAGCGATCAAAAATCTCTGTAACTTCAGTAGCTGAACTGGCCCTTCGTCTGTCTTGTACTGTGTTTGTCTTAAATGGCGTAAATCCGTGTCTGTGACGTGAGTGTGCGTGTTGGGTTTCAGTTAAGATAAGAGATAAGATAAGATAAGATAAGATAAGATAAGATAAGATAAGATAAGATAAGATAAGATAAGATAAGATAAGATAAACTTTATTGCCATATGCATAAACATTAGGAATTTTTAGCGATATAGCTGACGAGCGTCCATATGACCATCAACACATAAAACATACATACATCACAAACAAGCAGACTCTAAAATAACAAAACCACATATGTATAGCAGTCATTCTACTAAGTGTACACACATCTAAGTAAGTGAAGTGAAATAAACCTATAGCATAATAAACATTATGACAACAAAGACCGCCAAGTGAGGCCGCAGCGAAAACAGATTAGCTGCATTCATATTCATTCTTAAAACTGTATATCTTGTTTGAGAAGAGGTTTGATAGAACATATAAAGAACTATAAACAACTAAGATAGGCTGTAGGTAATTCTAATGAGGGACTTTAAGTCAATCTGCCGAATTAAATCATACCACAGCCACATTAGACAGGGCCTGAACAGCCAAGGGATAACAGCTCTTCTGAAAACGAGTGGTTTTGGCCTTGATGGATCTAAAGCGCAAGCCAGATGGCAAGGGCTCGAACAGGCTATGTGCAGGATGGTGCTCGTCATGTATGATGGAGCTCGCTCTCTTGATGGTGCGTGCGTGGTACAGAGATTCCAGCGAGAGGAGATCGCTTCCAACAATATGAGATGCTGTTTTGATCACCCTATTTAGTTTCTTGCGAGCTTCGTCGGTTGCGCTGCCATACCACACCGTCATTGAGAAGGTAAGAATGCTCTCATTGGCGGCGCGGTAAAACTGCACCATGATCTGCTGACTGACGCCAAAAGACTTCAACCGCCGAAGAAAAAACAGGCGCTGCTGGGCTTTCTTTACTATCTGTTCAATATTCTTCTCCCACTTCAGATCGTGCGAGATAAGAGTACCCAGGAACTTGAACGTTTCAACAATTTCAATAAAAACTATATGACGGAAATGTTTCTTTGTGCTGTGTTGTTTTAGCACACATCTCATGTATGCATGGTCCGACACTCTAAAAAGCGGAAAATACCAATTTAAGCTGCATTCATCTTTCTTGAAAACCTGATTTTGGGGAGTAATTTCAGCAGAAAATGTTTTTGTATGGCCTTTTCCCACACGTTCACCCTCAAAACATCGGACATGATAGGTTCAACCGGGAATGCCTCACATGAAACCATGATTAAGATGTCTCCTAAAACGTGTGACCTCGACCCTGTCCCCTCATCTCTTCTACTTGAATGTTGCGGAGAGATTGTACCAGCTGTCACAGAAATTGTAAACCAGTCTCTTAGAACGGGTGTTGTCCCAGCATGTTTCAAAACTGCTATTGTAAAACCTCTTTTAAAGAAGCCCACTCTTGACCCAAATGATCTGAAAAATTACATACCTGTATCTAAACTCACATTTCTTTCAAAATTACTAGAGAAAATAGTTTTGTCGCATTTATTCGACCATATCAAAAGTAACGAACTCTGGCATGTTTTTCAATCAGCCTACCGCCCCGGTCACAGCACGAAGACAGTGCTGCTTCTTGTCGTGAACGACCTGCTCACCGTCAGTGATGAAGATAATGTTTCTGTTCTGGCCCTTCTTGATTTGAGCGCTGCCTTTGACACGATAGATCACCAGATTCTCATTCAACGTTTAGACTCTGTTTTTGGCATCAAGAGTACCTCTTTACACTTTTTTGAGTCTTATCTCTTTGGAAGAAAGCAAGTAGTGTCAGTGTTGGGAATAGAGTCCGATCCCACTGAGCTTGTGTACGGTGTTCCTCAAGGCTCTGTTTTTGGGCCAATCCTTTTGACATTGTATACCCAGCCTTTATCTAGTGTCATCAAATGCCACTCTGTTTCTCACCATTTTTATGCTGATGACACAGAGCTGTATGCCAGTGCTCAACGCAAACATGTTAGTCAGATGTTCCAGTCTTTAGAGTCCTATGTCACAGACGATCAGAATTGGACCACACAGAACAAATTGAGGGATTAAGATTTTCTTGTTCAACCTCCACTGATCTCCCAGACTCGATCAGGGTTGGTGAGAACAGTATCCCCTTTTCCGAGTCGGTCCGTAATCTTGGTGTTATCTTTGACAATAGGCTGACCATGAGAGAGCATGTCAACAAGGTTTGCCAATGTTCCTGCTTTGAATTGAAAAACATCAGTTCAATTCGACACCTTCTCACTATCGAAGCAACTAAAACGCTTGTTACGTCCCTTGTTCTTTCACGCATTGAGTTTTGTAATTCCCTTTTGGCTGGTGTTCCTCAGAATCTTCTTGATAAACTTCAAAGAGTTATGAACTGCTCTACCCGACTAATTTACACAGTACCGAAACGTGAGCACATAACACCCTTACTTGTTGACCTGCACTGGCTGCCTGTATCTCAAAAAAATTGTATACAAGGTTTCTGTCATTTGTTATAATGCTATTACCGGTTCCGCTCCCCCATATTTGTCCGACCTGGTTCATATTTACACGCCTTCAAGGTCCCTCCGTTCAGCATCAGACACGCGTATTTTCAGGGTTTCTAGGCGAAAGACGTCTAGCCAGGGCCAGCGTGCCTTTTCTTATTTCCGTTCAGTCACCTGGAACGACCTTCCAGCCCATGTCAGACATGCCCCAACTCTGCTTTTAAATCTCTGCTCAAGACCTATCTGTTTTCTTATGCATACAGTTAGATGCATTTTCAGTGCGTTAGCAATCTTTAGCAGTAACTGTTATTGTAACGGTGTGTGTTTATGTGTGAGTGTGAGCTTTTGATATGTGTCACTTTAGTTTTAGTAACATTTATTGTAGCGTTTCCTTTCTTGTACTTTTTGTTTTGTGATTATTGGTCTTGTAAAGCGCTTAGAGCACCATTCATTTGGAGGTTAAGCGCTATATAGATGTACATTATTATTATTATTATTATTATTATTATTATTATTATTATTATTATTATTATTATTATTATTATTATTATTATTATTATTATTATCTCAGCATAATTTTTTCTGCACTTGCACCTAGAAGAATCATTTCCATTCAGCTGCAAAAGGAAAGGGTGATGGAAATTAAGAGTGAAAATGGAGATGTCGTTGTCACAGGTACTCGCCTACACGCCAAACGTAAAACTGATTGCTTTGATTACTTGCCGGTGGTCTATTTACGCCAGTGTGTGTGTGTGTGTGTGTGTGTGTGTGTGTGTGTGTGTGTGTGTGTGTGTGTGTGTGTGTGTGTGTGTGTGTGTGTGTGTGTGTGTGTTTTGTTTGCATGCGTACGTGTTTATTTGTTTTCTGTTGTTTGTTTGTTTCGTTGTTTTGTCTGTATTCTCACAATGTGACACTGTATAATATAATATTATCGTGTGTGTGTGTGTGTGTGTGTGGGGGGGGGGTGTGTGTGTGTGTCTGTGTGTGTCTGTTTGGTGTTTTTGAGGGTGAATGTGTGGAAAAGGCCACACAAAAACAGTAAAAGTTTTCTGCTGAAATGATTCCCCATCTTCAGATTTTCAAGAATCAACGCGATTTAAAATGGTTTTAGAGTGTCTGACCAAACATGTGATGTGTGCTAAAACAACGCAGCACACAGAGAAATGTCCGTCTTGCGATCTTTGATTTTGTAGGTAAATTTACCGGGTCATAGCGTAAAGACTACACAATGGACAAAAATGCAACTGAGAGAGCTGTAAAGAAGAAGGGCTCCGGACGTCATACAGTTCTATTGACGCTCGAAGCCAGTTAGGGGCACAAAACCCATTACAGAAACATCTATGATTGCCCCCTCCTGTGCTCGCACACATGAACACATCACAGGAGCGGAGAAACAAATACACCTGCCGTTATTTTACAAAAGCCAGTATGTCCATTATTTAGTAAAGCGATGTGATCAATGAATAACAATGAAAATGTCGCTTTTCTCCAAAAAAAAATAGACCCACTTGCTTTTGCCATTACGACAGACGTTTGTTTTTGGCATCGTAACCACGCAGCTGAACAGTATTCTGTTGACCAGAACTGAACATCAAGTTTATCCATTTGACCCCCAGAACTAAATGACTTGCATTCTGTAGAACGGGAGTAATTTAGTTCAAACCAAAGGAATCAAATGGTTAAGCAGTAGGCATGATTACTGACGACAATAGCGCCGTGTACCCGTGTGTTGTGCGCTTCGCTCAGTTAACCCTTTTAGCCCCAAGGTCCCATTTCTAAAAATTTGGAGGTGTCGCCTAACGACTATGTACCAGTTGCAGGAGATGGCTTGATCATGATAATTCAAGGGTAGTGCCAGATTAGCTTGGCGCCTGACGGCACTACCCTTGAATTATCATGGTCAAGCCATCTCCTGCTGTAGGGATCCGGGGCTAAAAGGGTTAAGCCTTCTTAGCATTACACATATATGAATTATATGCCCTAACAAACGCTGCGAGACTCCAAGGGAACAGCCGTTGTCAGATTATCAGAGCCTTTGTTAGGGCATATAATTCATATAGGTTTTCTCGACCCTGTGTAATACTAAGAAGCCACAAGTCCTAACTGACCGAAGTGCACACACGTGCAAGGCGCTATTGTCCTCAGTAATCATGCCTACTGGCTAACCCTTTGATTCCTTTGATTTGAACTAAATTACGCCCGTTCTGTAGAATACAAGGGATTTGGTTCTGGGCGACAAATGGATAAACTTGATGTTCAGTTCTGGTCGATAACTGAAATACTGTCCAGCCGTGTGCTAACGATACTAAAAACCAACCGCTTTTGTGGCAGAGAAGGCACAACCCAATGCGCACAAGGTCATCGGGCCGACGTCGGCCGACGTTGGCCCGCGCAAGAACGTGATGACCTTGTGCGCATTGGGAACCAGGTTAAGAAATCAGAAACATCTGACGGAAAAGCTTGAAAGTGTATTTCAATATAAGCAATCAGTGTAGGACTAAATAAATGTTGAAGACCTGATTGCTTCCCTTTGCTCTAGATTTCAAGCCGCGCCTCCCGTACAGAAACAACATTTTTGTATGCGTTTGCATCAACATTGACAATTAACCCCTTCGCTGCCATTGATCGCTGATTTAGCGCCTAAAACGACTGCACACTCGACCGAAATTCAAGAACGCAGACGTAGAAGGAACAATGATAGGCATGACTGAAGACCACAGGACTAACAAGAGACATAAACCCCCATGAGCCCCCGCGACTGCGGGGGCTCATGGGGGTTTATGTCTCTTGCAGATGGGTGGCGTTCGCCTTTGTCACGGCAGTTAAGGGGTTACTACATGTTTCCAACAGTGTGTAAAGACAAAGGCACTTATTACGGTACTGGCGGCTGCATTCACAGTGTTGTTGTCAATGACGATAGAATGGTATTTTACCTGGTGTCAGATCGCGTTGTTCCTGTGTATTTTGCGAGGATTTATTTCTTTTCGTTTCTCGACAGGTAACGGATCTGTTTAGTCCCGAAATAGTTTGTGATCCTCGTTTGACTGGGTCGATTGAAATCAATGTCAATCTTGACGAGGACAGTTCACAGGTAGTCGTCGTTTACCCGGCGATTAGCTCTGATTTATTGTAACCTTATCCCGAGAAAGTGAGCAAGGCGAGATTTACGGGTGTGTGACACGCCTACACGAAGAAGACAACAGAGGAACTCGTATCATTCCCACATATACCGTACGTGGTGATCTAGGTATTTCCAGCCAACGCGTCATTAATTAAATTTATTATTTAACTCATTCAGCCCGACGGCCGTATTTTCCAAATTTTGGAGGCGTCATCTAATGCCTATGTACCAGTTGCAGGAGATGGATCGACCATGACAATTCAAGGGCATGGTCGACCCATCTCCTGCTGTATTGCGTCAGGGCTGAATGGTTTTTTTTTAAAAAGTCACGTCTGGCCTGCACTATCTGTCGGGTTTAACCTCTTTCTTGCCAGTTGACGCAGATTGTGTTTCTGAAATCTGTGTTGATTTTAACGCCCAAATGTCCCTGCCATCTAAGGAACATAGATTCAAAATGGCGCCAGCAAGAGGCTTAGATCTTCGTGAGCCCCCGCAACTGCGGGGGCCCATGAAGATCCATGTCGCTTGCAGTTGGATCCTGTTTACGTTTTCTCGGTAGGGAAGGTGTTATTTGCACGTTTGTGTTTCTCGTGTAGATTCATGATTTTCTTTTCACAGAATTGTCAAATGTTCAACAAGTGTCTAATACGTAGCTTATCTAGCTTTATTGCGCAACATATAAATAAATATTCTTTCTCAGTACATTTTATAAATGTATCACATATCGTCACTTATCGCACACTTTTTGAATAGATGAACTCGCCGAGTGTCAGCTGAAATTTATTGAGTCCACTCGTGCCTTATCTTTTATTTAACAACTCGGTGCTGTATTTGTTCAGCGCTGTTTATTGGGAAACCTAACCAACAGATATTTGACAACGAATTATTTCAATATGGTCACAACCTCACGAGCTACAGTTTCAAAGGTGCCTGTGTTTGAAACTTTTCGCATCACAGGCCCGTAAAACATCCTTTCAGGTACATCCTTATACGTTTACTTAGATTTGTGCATTAAAAGATTTAAGTTAAAATTTACGCCCATTTTCCGTATGGCGTGGGTAGAAATTTCAACATATAGTTTGCATAGACAGATCGACATTGAATGGTGCGATTTCTACCCCAGGACGTGTGAAGTAAACCCAGTGTACAAAGGCCATCGGGGCGACGTCAGCCGCCGTTGGCCCGCGCACGGCCGTGCGCGGGCCAACGGCGGCTGACGTCGCCCCGATGGCCGTGCGCGGGCCAACGGCGGTTGACATCGCCCCGATGGCCTTTGCGCAATGAAAAGGCCTGCGATGTGTGGCGAAGATTTATGTCTCTTGCACATAATCAATTTACAGGACCGGCTCTTCCAAGCCTAAACATGTTCTGAATCCCTCCACTACCGAGATAAAAGTGAACACGATCCACCTGCAAGAGACATATATCCTCATGAGTCCCCGCGACTGCGGGGGCACATGATGATCTATGCCTCTTGCTGAGACCAATGTGTATTTATGTTTCTTGGACGTTGTTGGATTTCTGCAGTTCAATGAACCAAGATTCCAGAAACAAAATACGTACAGCGTACGTGTTGTGGCAGTTAAAAGTCTAACAGATTTTTCTATTGAAATGCATGTCTCGTGTAAAAGTATTGTCCATGCGAACTTTGCGTGTCCTAAAAACTCTGTGCTGATCAAATCTGTGTCTGCCTTTCGAGTAAAAACTTCTGGATTGTCGAAGCATTTCGCTTTCCACGTGATTCCAATGGAGTCACGTTGAAAATGATATGCTTCGACATCAATGACTTGCAATTGATATCACAGCAGAACGCAGGAGGATATTTTACGCCCGAGTACACTCGTCTGTAGTAGACGGCAAATAGGGGTTGAAATCGTGACATGTTAACCCCTTGGATGTCGGTAGCGGTTTTTGCCGCCATAATTCCTGCCAGAATCATCGCAACAAAACCACCACCTACAGCCAATTAAAGATTATTTTGTTCTCCGTGTTCTTGAAAGAAAACTATCCAGAGCCGTGATTCCTAGCCACAGAAGTTTGATCTTTTATCGTTTTATTGAAAGAAAAATTGAACACCACCCAGCTGCAAAAGGCATAGATCCTCATGAGCCCCCGCAGTTGTAGGGGCTCATGAGGATCTAAGCCTTTTGCTTAAATCACTTTGTATCCATGTTCCTTGAGAGGATGAAGATCACTGACGTTGAATTTACAATGATCCCAGGAACAGAGTCTGCGTCCGCCTGCAGTGAAGGGGTTATGGAGGAAACTAGATCATGGCCAAGACGTGACAGCAAACTATCAACCCCCCTCTCTATCTCAAATGCCCTACTGACAGGTGGTATATAGCCTTTTGCGCTGTGGAAAAACACTCTTGCAACAGAATTTACTTCCTTCTTTGCGTTGCGGCTGTGCGTGGGTAGGTTTTCAGCCCACACGTTTAGCTGTGTCAGCCCCAGTTAAGGCGAGGTCCTTGCATTTTACACGTATTCTTAAAATATAAAAGGTAAGACATGTACATTCAACTTCGCTTACAGCAAGGTCGGATATAACGAAAGTCAGATATAACAACTCTTTTCCCAAGGTTCCGACAACACTTTCTATGTAAAGTAGTACTTCGCTCATAACAAACGTCAAGCACAAGGTGAGGATTTCATCCCAACGTCTACCGTATTGTTTTGAGCTCACATGTGATTTTCTTTAAGAACGTTCAGAGTTGTTACTATTTTTTAAGCTTATCATTCTGATTCATCGCTCTCCACCCTACCCCCCCCCCAACCCACCCCCAATCCGCACAAGCACTGTCACACGTGGTGCCAGTTATGCCGTTCTGTAGGTTGGCGTAGCCACAGACTGTCTTCGTAATCAAATTGTCATAAACAGAGAGAGCATTGCTTCAACCCATATTCGTTCACAAACGCGGGCTTTAGTCGCTGTCACATATAAAAACACACACATTCGGCGCTTTGGCGCAAGATCTGCGTTCTACAGCAATGCTAGTGTAGCTAGACGTTGCGTAATTTTCTCTTGTTACTACACTTTTACAGTGACGCCTGCCCGCCTGTGTTATCGCGTACTAGGCGTTGAGCGGGATGAGGCCAGCCCCATTTCAAAGTCTACCGTATTCAAGTTCAATACGCTAGACATAAATGGGGTCCCCTGGCGATTTGTTATCAGTATCCGAAGTTTACTGTAATCTATCTGTCGTGGTTAATAAGGAAATAACAAAGAAAGAAACACGCTTGTAAACAGTGTTTTTCTCTCGGTTTAGTATTTACTTGCGACAGGCGAGACAACCCTTTTTGGTGCGGAGTACAGCTAGCACATGTGTTTGTGGGTTGATTTGATATGGCCACATTCGCCGCTTTTAGCATAGAAAGAGAATGAGATATGAGAATTTAAACATGGTACCCAATGCTTGCGTGTTATGTTTCGATAACATTGGATTAATGCTCTTCAAGGTCGTGGCACGCTGTATTGCGCATACGTGTAATATTAGAGGTATCACTTCCAGTTCAACCAGAGTCTATTTTAGGCCCCTGCTATACTGCTTTATTCTGCCATGCACACAGTTTGCTTCCTTCTTTTAGTGTGATTTATTTCTAGCCAACGTATGCTAACATAATTATTGTGTACGTGTTCAAAAAGCGGAAATGAGTGTAGCACAGGCTCTCTTTCTCGAGAGAGAGAGAGAACATCGATTGCTTGGTGTCACTGTAGACGACCAGCTCAGTTGGCACTCGCATACTAATTCTATTTGTAAGGTTTTGTCAAAAAATCTATATCTGTTATCTAGACTAGTTCTATTCACCGACGTTTCAACCAGGCAGTTGTTTTATAATGCACACATAAAATCCCATCTAGATTACGCATCGACAGTATTGGATGGATGCAGCGATATTTCTTTAAAAAGAATAAATTCACTCCATAGACGTGCGGCAAAGCTTATCCTAAAAGATTCCCACACCCCTTTGACTACCGACGATAAACTAACAAAATTAAATATGTTGCCCCTTCGTAAGCACTTTTTATTCAATAAATGTGTATTTATGCGTAAGATCACACTTTCAAAATCACCTGGATATCTCGCTGCTCTCTTTAAGGCTCCTCACACTCCGTACCCGACACTGAGGAACGACCTGGTAGTGCCTAGAACCCGCCTTGACATTTTTAAATCGGCCTTGTCATATTCAGCAGCCAAAGAATGGAATTTACTTCCAAAAGAAATAAAATCTATCACGACCATAAATGCTTTCAAGACACGGCTTCATCAGCATTTGCTACAAATGCAATCGTAAACTGCTTTTGTTTTAGAATGACGTGGTATTTTGAATTTGTCTATCTGATTGTTTTTTTGTTTTTTTGTTTTTTTTTTTAATCTTATGGTACACTTGTTAGATGGTAGCGCATGTATATCTCATTATGTGTATTAAATGTGTTTATGATGTTTTTGTATATGATCGCCATATGTACACACTGGCTGTATCCCTGCTGTCACCTTCGAGCGGCAGCTGATTGAGGGGGGCAGCCAGTATGACTCGCCTTGTTGGGCGCTTATGGTGTGTCAGTGCGTGCGGCCCCGTGAGTGGGTGTGTAAGTAGTTTAGCAAGGACAAGATGGAAGAAAGGTCTTCAGACCTAAATCTTTTTATCCTTGAAAAATAAAGATTCATTGTCATTGTCATTGTCATTGTCTCTCCGATCTCTCCGCTGAACAGTCAAGCAGACGAGATATCAGTTTCATGGATTGTATTGTGTTCTACTATTCTACGTTACTCGGACGTTTTGTTTTCTAATTGCGCACATTACTTTGTGATCTCATTGCATATCTGGATATTTTGTGATTTCATATTCAGTGGTGAATTAATCGTGTGGTGTTTTGTTGTGTGTGGTATTTTGGAACTATTTCACATCTTCCATTGTGGTTCATTATACTGGACTGTAACGTGCTGTTTACTGCAACTAATTTCTTTGTCCTGGACTTCAAATGCATACTGCAACGGAGAGTGGACTTGCGCATACTATCTCACCATACAGTGTTTATTGTGAGTAAAAAAAAAACATGCTTTTTCTTAACGTTCCTTCAGCCCGTACGCTATATACTATAGACTAGTCAGACTACACCATACTAAGACTGCTGTCTTTGCCACGAAACTGCTGCCAGATGTGTTTACACAAGGCGGCGCTGTCGGCGGTCACGCCTGACCCGCGCCCATGTAAACAGTTCCAGCGGGCTTATCTTCCTAGGATCAGCTTGGCAGGTATAGTCCGGCATCGTACGTCATCAGTCCATGCCGGCTAGAACCCCACACTTGACTTACGCCAACACCCATCCCCACCTCGCCCCCCCTGTTCCTGGCACGTCTACCCCACCCACCCTCGTCACGCCCGCCCTCTCCTGCTTACCCACCCTCCATTCCCTCCCCCCTCCCCACCCCCGCCCCGTGTTTCTGGCACCTCCTCCACCCTACCCACCCTCTGCACGCCCACCCCCCCCCTCTCCTCGGCTTACTCACATTCCATTACCTCACCCCCCCCCCCCCTCCCACTCACACCCATCACTACCCCTGCTCCATTTTCCTGGCGCCTCCTCCCCCCTACCCACACTCTGCCTCTTGCCTCTGCACGCCCTCCCTCTCCTGCGTAGCCACCCTCCACTGTCCCCCCCCCACCCCCACCCCCCTCCCCCAACTATAAACCACATTTCTGTCAGTGACACCTGCCTACCCATCCTCATCTCCCGCCCCACTCTAAATCACATGTCTGTTCCTATCTGAAACCATGACAACTTTAGCCATTGTACACCAACCCCCTTCCACTCCCACCATCCCCCGTGACCCAGTACTGAGAGATACCTTAGACAAACTCCAAACAAGATTTGAATGTAAAGATCCTAATGCCCTCAGCATTCTCAAGACGTGGAGGAATGCCGTGTATGTGAGATACATGCAGCTTCTGCCCAAACACACTGCAGGAGTCCACAATGTGTTATGGGAAGATTTCAACTATGACAATGAAGCTGTCACCCTTGATGGCTACCTCTCTCCCCACACCCCGGTCCCTGATCACCTGGGCAAGACAATAGTTAAGATATATGAAGGGCCGGTACACACAGACGAGAACAAACTTATCGTCATCACCGTGTACTTTAGAAAGAGGCGGACAACCGGTGGCACCTGCATGATTCAGGGGAAGAGAAAGGGTTTGTGGGTGAGATCGGAGTACCGGGCCCTTTGTGATTATGTACAACAGCTCCTGGCCGGTACAGCGGACCCTACAGACAATGTCCCCGTCACCAGCAACCATCTTGCATCTGACCCTGACGTTACAGAAAGTACCGTCACCTCACCCGCCACCCCTTCCAACTCCTCACGGGGCCTGCTGTTGGCTGTCTCCCTAGCAGACACCCCCATCACGCCTACCCTCTCCACTCCCTCGAACAACAAAGAAGACTCTCTTCTTGTGCAGTCGGCAGAGTCGTCAATCACAGGGCGGGACTATCAACCGACGCCCCTTCTATCCGACCACTCATCCCCGACTAATCCCATCACCACATCTACTGGCCAGCCACTTCAGAACGCCCGCACTGATTTTTCACTTGTTGCGGCAACAGTTGATGGTGTAATGTCCACTGCCACGCCCCTTCCCCCAACCCGACCAAACACGAACGCCAGTCCCGCGTCTCCGGGACTGGGATTACGTAATACAGAGGCCGCACCCACCGCGGCCCTCGGGACTACCTGTCCTCACGAGGACACCACTGACCCTGATACTCTGCGAGCGCAACTCAAAAGTGCTTGTAACCTCATCACGGACCTTCGCGCTAACGTCAGTACACTGTTCAAAGGACTTTCAGCAGCCCTAGCCAGGATTGATCAGCTCGAGAGTCAGCTCCGTGACGAGGCGGTCAAGAGAGCCAGAGATCTACAGGTTACGGAGAAAGTGTGGGCGAAGTGTTGTCCGGCCTGGACAACAGGATAACTGGTGTGGAGACAGCTCAACACGCCACAGACGGCACTGTCAACCAGCTATCCTCCGCCAAACAGAGCCACAAGCAGCGCCTGAGGGAAATTCAAAAACAGCTGAAAAAGAAGTCAGCCCTTGCGTCCAACAGCTCAGACGTTGCCATGAGTGGTAACACTCAAACTGACCTGTCTGCCAATGTTGATAGCTGTGCGTCTCCGCGCCAGGTAACGGGCAGCGCAATCGCTGCTCCCTGTCACCCCTCCCCTCCACCCGTTCTGCAAGAACTGGCCACGGTACAGGCTGTGAGTGCAGCCGAGAAGAGCCCAGAGCGACTCATACCAGTACGGATTACCGGCGGCCTGCCTGAGGTCAACAACGGGTATGACCACGCCAGCAGCCAGCAGCAGCGTAATAACAAAATGTCTCCAGATGAGCAAATACTGCGACATACAGTGCAGAGCGACACCACCACGCTGGTCATTGGAGACTCTGTTGTTAGCAACATCAAGGCAGAGAAGATGCCCACCTACCCTATAGAAAAAGTAGACGTATTATCTGTCTCTGGCCTGCGGACTGTCCACCTGCTGAACTGGCTCCAGCGACAACACGCGTCCCACACAGAGGTGGCACTGGTGACCTTCCACGTGGGGATCAACGATTGCAAACAGAAGGAAGTGACCAGCGCTGTGTGGGAACAGCTCGTCCGGGAATGCAGGCGGGTATTTCCCGGCGCTCGTCTGCAGGCATCCTCCATCCTGCCGACCGACAGTAGACACCAGCTGTATAGGGCCATCACCGCCTCCAACAGTAACCTGTTCCATGTGTGCAGAAAGCTGGGTGTCACACTGATAGACCGCTGAACACTCAGGTCTTTACTGCTGTTGATGGGTTGCCGCGTAGAAAATTCTACAGGCGCGGTGACCCCATCCATCCTAGTCGCCAGGGCACCATCAGTCTGGCCCTCAACATAAAGAGAGGAGGGCAAGCTACTGACGTCACCACTCCCAACAACCAGCCTGCAGGTGGTGGCCGTCACCGCCGTCAGCGACGTGAAGGACACGCTGGCACCACCAACACTTACGCTAATGTCGCAGCCGGCAGACAGACAGTGTCCGCTGCAGCACCCAACCTGGAATCGCTCTGTGGTGCATCCAGCTTCGGTGCTGCACAGGAGAGTCAAGGTGGACTGTCAGTGTCCTCTGCTGTAGCACCAAGTCTGGAATCACAGTACACCGAATCCAGATTTGGTGGTACAGCAGAGAGTCAATGTACCTATCAGCAACAAATGACGGGCCAGTATCCTATGTGGCAGCAACCGCCACTACCACCATACAGTGCCGCATTTCCACAGTATCGCGAGGCGGGACCATGGGGACACTTCAGCATGACACAACCAACGTATCCTTTCAGCGTCCCCCCGCTCACATACACGCCATATGCACAGCAGGAACCGTGGGCACAGTACAGCCACCCCGTGCGTGTGTATTAGACTCATTTCCGGAACATTCAGTTACTCTTCCTTACATAACTTTGTGCTTTACTTTCCAGGCTAACACTGAACAATATCGAATTGATTTTCTTGCGTCTCATTGCTCATAATTATTGTGTTTGCGCAGAGACGTATTCATTCGTTTTTAACTTCAACCACTGCACGTGGTCCAATATTAACATTGTCATCCTTTTGACTTCTGCCGACAGTACTCGTGAATACCGATCTTCTCACTCTGTGCGATTTGTGACGCTTATAGCACTAGTACTTGTGCACCGTGACACTTTCACTACTAGTGCTCTACCTATATTTACACTACGATCATATCTGTGTCCTTTCGCAGCGCTGACTTTATTTTCCCCATCGCGCAGCGGGGTCGTTTAGCCTTGACTGTTGAAGTTTGCTAAAGAGATTAGTCCCTGTTAGTGACCGTTAGTGACCGGTAGTGTGGTCTATATCAGTGAATGCGTAGAAGAAACTCTTTTTTTTTTTTCTCACTTGCCTCCCACATTCTGTATGTTAGAGCAGACTGATACTCTTTTGCTTTGTTTTATTATTTCAGCTCTTATTTGCCTTTGTATCATTTATAAGCTTTTTTATTTGTACTCTTTGGTATTGACATACATTAGCAATCATGGTGTATGATCGCCAGTTACATATTGGCCATTTAAATGTTTATCATTTAACTAACAAAGTTCCCGATCTGTGTGTGCTCTTGAGTCAATCCAATCCATTTCACTTGTTTTGGTGTAACGGAATCGCGTCTCAATCGTAACATCACCGATGAGGCCGTTTCTATCCAGGACTTCACTGTACTGCGCCGCGATGCTGAATACCCGGGACATACGGGTATTGCAGTATACATTCATAATTCAATTAGCGGTATTACTCGCAGGCGTGGGGACCTGGAGTCAAAAACCGTAGAATGCATTTGGGTTGAGTTAAGGGCAAACAAATCCAGCCCCGTGCTGGTCGGGTACATTTACAGGAACCCAGCATCAACATTTCAATGGTTCGACGACTTTATCGCCATGATGGATAAGGTCAGACAGTCCAGCTCTGAAATTTTGATCCTGGGCGATTTCAATATTAACATGTTTTTGAATAACCCTGCTTGGGAGTGCACCATGTCTATGTTTGGTTTAAAGCAGCTAGTTAAAACAGCAACTCGTGTTAGTCCAACTTCCTCCACACTTATAGACCACATATATACAACTACTCAATCAAGGGTGATGGCAGTAGACGTGCTTCAGGTAGGGATTAGCGATCACTACCCGGTGTGCTGTTGCTTGGCATTAAAAGCGGATAATTCATTCCGAAAACATCAGCACACGACTATTAGATACAGATCACTTAAACACTTCAACAAGGAAACATTTCTTTGTGATTTAAGTAGCACACACTTTGATACAGTGTACTACCATAATGACCCCAACGATGCTTTGTCTGAGTGGTACGGACTGTTCCTTGGTGTTCTCGATAAACACGCTCCATTCAGAGAGAAACGGGTAAAGAACCCCCAGCTTCCCGCCTGGTTAAGTAAGGAAATCAAGGATGCCATGCAGCTCCGAGATGACTATAAAAGAAAGAAGGATTTTGTTGCTTATCGAAGGCAAAGAAACCATGTTAAACATTTAGTGAGGAAAGCTCAAAGATCTCTTTTTCACCGTCTTATGAACGGAAAGAAAGATGTCGTATTTGTGTGGCGAGCGATCAATGCTTTTACGAGGTCCAAAAATACCGCACAATGTACACAGTTATCAGCTGAATCAGCATTTCCTCTCGGCTGCCAGTACGTTGCTAAAAAATACATATTCTGGTCAGTCTTCAGCTGTGTCCGAAAAGCTAAAGACGTTCTGTGCAGAACGGCTGGATCCTGATACGTCATTCAGCATTCCGCTGTTAACGATATACGACGTGGGAAAATCCATCTCGTACTTAAAGAACAAACGTACGTCTGGCCATGATGGTATTAGTAGCTCAGTTCTGAAAATGGCCCTACCGTATATTGTAGGTACCTTGACATATATATACAACCTTTGCATAAAGCAGGGGATATTTCCATCTTCTCTAAAAACAGCCAAAGTGATCCCACTACCTAAAACGAAAGACCTTGCCGACCCTAACAAGTTCAGGCCCATTTCGCTACTGTCAACACTGTCGAAACCGATAGAAAGACACTTTCACACACACTTACAACATTTTCTAGAAAAACACAAACTCATACATCCATTACAATCTGGCTTTCGGCGGAAACACTCCTGTCACACAGCATTGGTACACCTTGTTGACAGATGGCTTACTGCCATAAATAGCAGTCAAATGACTGGAGCAGTATTTTTGGACCTTTCAAAAGCATTTGACCTCGTCAATCATGAAACTTTAGTTCAAAAACTTAATGTCTATCAACTAAGTGCAGACACACTTGCCTTCCTTACGTCATATCTGCATGGGCGTACGCAGTATGTCTACGTGAATGGTAAAAACTCACCTGAAGGGGTGATAGAGCACGGAGTACCACAGGGATCGATTCTTGGTCCATTATTGTTCTCTGTCTTCATAAACGACCTTCCATTACATATATCTGACTCCAGTGTAACTTGCAGTCTTTTTGCAGACGATGGAACACTGGACGTTTCGTCATCAGACGTAACATGTATGGTGAAGATTCTCCAAGACAGTTTAAATGAGATATCTGAATGGTGCAGACATAACGCCATGATACCTAATCCCACTAAAACCAAATGCATGCTGATTACCACACGGCAAAAGCATCAGTTGAACCCCCCTCCCCTTCAACTAACACTTAACGGCCAGCCTGTGGAGCAAGTCAGAGAACATCGCGTGCTTGGAATCAACTTAGACGACAAGTTGTGCTGGCAAGGCCACATTACTAAACTGTGTAAAATAGTATCTAAAAATGTATTCCTCCTGTCGAAATTGAGACATTTTGCTGATGAGCCCACAAGGAAACTCTTCTACTATGCCCATATTCAGTCACATTTGGATTTTGCCTCATCTATTTGGGACGGTAGTAGCGATGCTAATTTAAAAAGTATGAACTCGCTCCACAGAAGAGCCATTAAACTCATTGTTGACAGACCCTCAGAAGTCATTAGTACTGACAATAAGTTCAAGCTGTTAGACATTTTGCCACTTGAAAAACAGTTTAAGTATAATAAGTTGGTGCTCATGCGCAAAATCACCCTCTCAGAAACACCAGCCTATCTCAATAGTTTGTTTCACTTTGCTCATACGAGGTCCAGTCGAACACCAGGGAACAATCTTGTTGTACCGATGCCTCGACTGGACATTTATAGGTCGTCATTGTCCTATTCTGGTGCAAAGTTATGGAACTCTATTCCTGCGGATGTTAGAGCCGCGCCATCGCTTAAAACTTACAAGACCAAGCTGCTCAAACATCTAGACAAAACTTAATTTTTCTTTTATTTTTTATTTCTATTTTTATTTTTACATGTAGCACTCAATGCTTATGCGGCATTTCCCGGATAGTCTGCATTCTTTTCTAACATTTATGAACGCATGTAATATACCGCTGGCATTCCAGCAAGCCGCATTATGTAATATAGTCCATGACCCCATGGACTCGGCTGGCCAGACGGGATGCCGTCGATAGACACAGCATTGGCCGCTCGCGAGACGTGGCAGTGCTGTGGTTTCTTCGCGTCGACCCGCGCGCGCGGTGGTTGCGGGATCGCTATACAAGTCTAGTCTAATTCCATGGCAGACTATAGCATCCAGCTGTGCGCGGTTTAGTAGCGCGGGGAGGCCGCTATCGCGTGTGTGTGCGGGTGTGTGTTTATCTGTGTGTGTGCAATTGTATGTGTGTGCACGCGCGCATCCCTACGTGCTTGCGCACGCGCGCGTGTGTGTGTGTGTGCGAGTGTGTGTGCGCGTGTGTGTGTGTGTGTGTGTGTGTGTGCATGTGTGTGTGTGTGTGTGTGTGTGTGTGTGTGTGTGTGTGTGTGTGTGTGTGTGTGTGTGTGTATGCCTTTTTATGTTTGTTGGAGTGAGCCGTGTTGATTTTTATGATGAGAACAATAGCGGTTTTATGTACAAAATCCTTTATACTTTTTATATTTGCTGTAGTATAGTTTTAAGTGATAGAATGTATGTGTACATGATATACTGATGTGTGTGTATGTGTGTGTCAGTGTGTGTGTGTGTGTGTGTGTGTGTGGAGGGTTGTGCAGGCTTGGCTTGGCGCCTGTAGGTTACAAGCTAATCTGGCACAAGCCTGTGCACGCGGCAATTGCACACCGGCGCGCGTGTGTGTCAGTGTGTGTACGTTATTTTGTTTTGTAGTGTGTAGCAAGGACAAGAATGAAAACAGGTCTGCGCACCTATTCTTTTATCCTTGGAAAATAAAGTTTCATTCATTCATTCATTCTCTCTCTCTCTCTCTCTCTCTCTCTCTCTCTCTCTCTCTCTCTCTCTCTCTCTCTCTCTCTCTCTCTCTCTCTCTCTCTCTCTCTCTCTCTCTCTCTCTCTCTCTCTCTCTCTCTCTCTGTTACGATTGTGGTTGTGTTCTGTGAGAGCATGCATGTATTAATCGTAGGTAACGATCCGATATTTATTTGAGCTATCATGATTACGAATCACGTACCTTTTCAGAAAGATTCGATATCGTTCGCGCGTAGAGCGGAATTGGCTTTGTTATGATACGCTAAGATTACTGTGGAAGTTTCTAGTAAAGTCGCACGGAGAAGAGCAGTCGATTTTTGTGATGCGTAGATTCGCTGAGAATAAACTAGAACGTTCGAGCGAAATCGCGCTCTGTCTAGTGACCTCGTATGTGTGACATCAAAGTGTCAGCAACCTTTTGCAACACAGTATCAAAGCCACTCAAATACTCATAGTCATAGTTGTTTTCTGTATGCGTGAAGTTAGCAGCCGGTCAGTATGTATCATGAAAGATGGTGAAATTTCCAGAAAGGTCGTGAACTGTCTACCATACTTTTGTGAGACGTCATAACGGGCCGGGATTTCCAAAAATAGAGGCTGGAAATAGCAGCCAGATTTCTGTAGACCATTATATACCTCCGACGGGACTTCTTCAGTTCGCTCAGTGGAAAGGAAGCCGGAGACAACAGCCGGCAGTGAAATGCAGAGATAGCGACATCGGAAATGGAGACATTCCTGAAAATTGGGAAGGAGTGTGGACTCGAAGGAGCTCAACTCCTCGAATTTGTAAAGGAGAGAGAGAAGGAGAGACTGGAGAAAGAAGAAAAGGGAGAGAGGGAGAGAGTATAGATTGCTTTACGTCCCGCAAGCGACAAAGGCCTTCTCAGGACGTGCCTGCGCTAAATGAAGAAAAGAACTGCAAGAAGCGCAGACAGGAGAGAGAATTTCAAAAGAAAAATACAGATGAATGGACCAGAAAGACAGAAATACAAACCCCCAAAAGAGTAGAACCCACCTTGCAGGGGTTAGACAAGGTGACCCTAGGAACTAAAAAGTAGACAACCCCACCAAGGTCCCCTAGGGCAGACCCGGTGGGGGAGAAAGAAGAAAAGAAATTGGAGAGAGAAGAAAGAGCCAAAGAGCGTGAAATCAGGAAACTCGAAATTCAACGAGAAGAGGCAGAGAAACAGCGAGAAGAGGCAGAGAAACAGCGAGAAGAGGCAGAGAAACAGCGAAGAGAGGCAGAGAAACAACGAGAAGAGGAGCGAGAAGAGGCAGAGAAACAGCGAGAAGAGGCAGAGAAACAGCGAAGAGAGGCAGAGAAACAACGAGAAGAGGAGCGAGAAGAGGCAGAGAGGCAGCGTCAACACGAAATTCATCTAAAGCTGATGGAGATAGAAGCACAGAGCCAGAGAGCTACCGAAGCAACAGCATTAGCCAGCAGAGAGCAAACTGCCCGTGCGCCAAAGTTACCACCTTTCGCAGAAAATTCAGATAAGATGGACGCTTACCTAGAGCAATTCGAGCGCTTCGCAAGCAGCAACAACTGGAGACAAGAGATTTGGGCTATCAAACTGACCGCACTTCTAACCGATAAAGCGCTTGAATTTTACACCCGCTTGCCAAGAGAAGAAGCCGAAGATTATACGCAGTTGAGAGCCGCCCTGCTGAGACAGTACGACTTCACTGAAGAGGGTTACAGGCGACGATTTCGGAACCTCAAGCCTGAAGAAGAGAACACCCGACCTATTCATTTAAAGAATGAGGAGCTATCTGGAGAAATGGATAGAGCTGGCTGGTTTAAACAAGGAATACCAGGACCTGTGTGACCTCATAATCAAAGTTCTCAATGCATGTTCTAAGGACCTGGCCGCCCACCTCAGGGAGCAAAAAGACCAATCCCTAAAGGTTCTGGCCGACTTCGCTCAAAGATACCTTGACGCCCACAACATGAAGTTCAGGCCCAGTAAGCCGCAGCGTGTGTCTGCACCAGCAGAGGAAATCCACAATGTCAAAGACACTCCAAAATACATGCCGATGGAGAGCCTGACGTGTTTTCTTTGTGGAAAGAAAGGTCACAAGGCGATACGGTGTCCTTCTAAAGATGTTCCCCGAGGCGATAACACCAAAAGAACCTTACGTGTGTGCCGTCTGGTGTGATATACTACGACCACGACTCAACACGTAACTCTCTCTCTCTCTCTCTCTCTCTCTCTCTCTCTCTCTCTCTCTCTCTCTCTCTCTCTCTCTCTCTCTCTCTCTCTCTCTCTCTCTCTCTCTCTCTCTCTGTTTTTCACACTAGATATGTTCTGGAGTGCCCTGCCCAGGTCTCGTGTGAATGCCACTGGACAGACTTTCAATATGACGATGACGACGAGAATGAGCGCTGTCTAAAAACCATCACAGTGCCTGTTCCCTGTGTCCCTTCCCCTACTGAACTATACAAAACTATTGTACAACTGAGGTACGGAAGCCGTAAACTTGTAACTCTGACTCTCTTCCACACCACAGGCACTGTCACCATCCAAGGAAATGTGTGCCCTGAATGGGTAAACAATGAGTTTGACAAACTAAAAGCACTTGTCAGCGACATGAGTGGTGACAGCACTTCCGGCATCCTCCCCCAAACTGACACCACACTGCCTATCATGCCTGCTGATAAACCGTTCCCCGCCCCATCCACACTTCTTGCCATAATGCCCCCACCCACAGAACACCTTCCAAAGGAGGCATACGGCGATGATGTAATGGACAGTGCTGGCGAGCGGCTTAACGTTACCGTGGATGATACTGCTACACCTGCAGCTGATGTAAGCCCCTCCCCCTCAACTGAAGACTTAATCCAGCCAGCCGGTCCCTCCAATCAGGCTGCACTGACCACTCAACAAGACCCCACTTCTCCGGAAAAAAATGGAACAGCTGCCTGCCGTTCCTAACGCCACACCCCTAGGCCCCTGCCCTCAAGTGGACACCGCTGGTGAGACAACATCTTGCATGACCTCACATGCCTCTACTCAGTGCCCCCAGTTGTGCTGTTATCAGTGTGCACAACCTGTCCACGCGACCAAATGTTTTGATTGTGTGGCTGGACTAATTGTGGACCTAAAAATACAGTTTGAAAACAAACAACGTGTTTTTATAGACCAACTCAAAGCTGAAATAGACACTCTTAAACAGGACAACATCAGTCTACAGCAGCAGGTTAGAAATCTGAATAGTCTACCAAAGCAAGTGTCAATCCTCAAAAGCAAGCTGGGCAAAGTGGATTCTCTTGAAAGCCGGTATAATGAAATGTTGGCTAAACAGAAAATAATTGCCCCAGAGCAGCGAACCCCCGTTGCCTTGCATGATTACTGTCAGTCACCACCGCCACCGTCCGGTACCAGTTCCCTTTCCTCTGAAATTCACTCCCCTACCTCCATCACTTCGTCGAACCTCTCTGATACTGTTCCAAAGGAGTACAGCCAAACCCACCCGTCTCAGCGTGCGTCTGCGGCTATGGAAGAGACGGCAGGGAGCAGCAGTACCACTGAAACTAAATCCCCTAATGCACGTTCGCTCCAGGACCAGCCGCCGCGTGAGCGCCGTCAGTTTAGTGTTCGACTCCCACCCGAGGGCAGAGTCAATGCGCTATTAATCGGCGACTCCAATCTCCAACGGGTGGATCGTCGTCGCTTGGACCCAAGCGGTGCTACATGTGTGCGCACACTGCGGGGGGTTAAGGTTGACCAGTTGACAGAGGCCCTGTCCATCATCTCTCCACGCTACGACATCGGTAGTGCAGTGGTCCATGTTGGCACAAATGACTGTGCCTCCAGCAATGACGTGGACTCTGTACTACAGGACTTCCAGCACCTCATTCCTGTAGTTCGACGTGTCTTCCCATCAGCCACAGTTGCATACACAGCAATATTACCACAAGGGCGCTGCCCACTGAAAACCATCTGCAGTGTAAACCAGCGCCTGGCTATGCTGTGCGAAAGGGAAGAAGTGTCGTTTCTGCAGGAAAACAATTTTTACACCCCTGCTGGTGCAGTTGCTACCTCCCTGTTTAATAGCGACAGGCTGCATCTGAATGAGAGAGGCGCCGGGGTATTACTGCGCCAGATAAAGCGGTTCATTTTTCCTGCAGATAACCTGAAAGACTTTAATCGGCACCGAGACCTGCGACACGCCAGACACGCGGCTGAGCCTGAAGAAAACACAAAAGTACCTGAGCTGAGTGGTCCTCCCTGCCGGCCGCAAACTAGTAATCTCATTCAAGATGAGAACCTACTGATGCGACAAAGCACTAAACAAATGCCACAGTCTAAAGCTCTCCCCACTCGCCGCTGGGAATCGGCTACCAGCACTACGATGGCGAACATAGGTGACTTTGTAAATGCTGGCGCAAACCAAGCTATCCCTGTCTCCAGCAGCCAGTCAACTGTAAACACTAGTGCTCGAGTCCCTGTGGAGCTTTCCGGACCTGACACAAGCACTACATTGGCGGACGCTGCCAGCGCGACGCACCTACAGCCGCCTTTCAGTCAGCGACCAGAATTCACAGAAGCGACGGCCGATCCCAGCTACCACTATCAGCCGGCGACCCTGTATGGAAACTACGCGCGCCCTGTCGTGCCCTGGCCTCAGATCACACCGCACAGTTTTCACGTACCAATGCCGCAGTACCCAGCGGCATTCCAGCCAGCGTTCCAGTCAGCTTTTCAGCCGTTCCCACTTCCCTTTCCCCACTGGCAGTATCCGTATCTAGCTAATAGTGGACCGCGGTCCCAAGCTGTCATGTGAAGTGTGTGTTAAACTTATAAAACATACCTCAGTGTTTCGGTTAGATTAACTCCTTCATGCCTGATCGGGAATCGTTGGACGATGATAGTTCCGGGATAGTGCCGGATTACCTTTGCGTCGTTGAGGCGCTAATCTGATCTGTTACTGCACTTGTGCTATCGTTGTCCATCTCTCTCCAGCGTAAATCGGATGTTCAACTAACACGCCTCCAGGCCTAAATGAGTTGGTTTTACCGGACCCCATCTTACTTGACGACCGTTAAAATAGTTCTCTCAATTCTTTTTTTTTTTTTTTTTTCATTTCTTTTTGTTGTTGTTGTTGTTGTTGTTGTGTGTGTAGGCTCAACTTAAACTAATTTCACTTCATGTTTTTCATGAACTTAGTGAATATCAGTATAATTCTGAAAAGAAAATAAACAATCATATGACTTCATTTTCAGCCATTCATCTGTCTGACTTGTAGCAATGCGTGGTGCATATGAACACAGGTGTGTGAGCCCTAAGTATTATTGGGATTTTTTAATTCCAGTTCTCGTCAGTTCAATCAGTTTCAGTGTGTCGAGCACTGATCTGACAATCCTTTGATCAAACGGTGACATTTCTATACGAAACGGTTTACTGTGCTGTTGTTTTAGTTTCACCTCATAAATTTGGCATTAACATTTGCGATGCTTTTGGTTTATATGCGATGCGGCCGTATCACAGTAACATGTGTTGCAGTCTGACAGTTTCGAGAAATCGTTGGACTATTTGTACTGTGGTTGACCTGTGTACAGTACAGTTGCGCGTTTGACTTGTGTCTGGCGGCATATACACCATTTTTGTAAGCCGGGCTAAATGTAAAGATTAGTAATTATAGTGCATAGCCAAACGTGTTGTGCTGAATGCGAGTAGACAGTTCTACAAACTATCACGCAAGTTATTTTTGACAGTCGTGGTGATTATAAGTGGATTTGGTTTATTCCATGTTTTCGCTCAAGATCACTCCTTTCAGTGACTGGACTGTTTCACTGAGGTTCGGATATTGAAAACTTTATATTTACGTTTTCGTCATCAAAATGTGTACACCATCAAACAATTACATGCATGCCCACGGGCTAAAGGTCGGGCACCTTAATGTATTTCACCTTTACAATAAGGTTCCCGACATTTCAATATTTTTAAACCAGCCTTCACACTTCCATCTCTTTGGGCTAACGGAATCACGTCTGGACTCAAGAATTAGCGACGAAAATCTGTGCATTCCAAACTTTTCCTTAATTCGTCGTGACCCAAACACCCTCAAACACACAGGAATTGCTGTTTATGTCCACAACTCGATTGCACATATGGTACGCAGACGTGATGATCTGGAGTCAACTGAGATTGAGTGTGTATGGTTAGAAGTAAAAATTAATAACTCATCGCCAATTATAATGGGTTATGTATATAGAAATCCATCGTCCACTGTCGAGTGGTATGATGACTTTGTGCAGATGATGGATAAAGTGAATGACACTGACAAAGATGTACTGCTGTTAGGTGATTTTAACATTGACTTACTGAAAACAAATCCCACGTGGCAATCGACAACAACTCTTTTTGGGTTGAAGCAACTAGTCCAAGCTCCTACTAGAATAACCCAATCATCCGCTACACTCATTGATCACATCTATACCAACAACTGTAAGTCAGTACTAGAGACCAGCGTCCCCCCACTAGCTGTCAGTGAACATTTCCCCATCACCTGTACATGGTCGTGTAAGATGCCCAAACAAAAGAGGGATCAGCATGTGTACATTATCTATAGGTCTTTTAAAAAACTAAACAAAGATGCTTTTCTACACGATCTTAGCCTTACACCGTTTCATAATGTGTACAATTGTACCAACCCAGATAAGGCTGTCTCTGTCTTACTTAATCTGTTCCTAGGGGTGCTAAACAAACATGCGCCAGAAAGAAGAAAGCGTGTCCGATCCCGCCAGCCTCCCTCATGGATAACCGACGAAATCAAACAAGCAATGGATGATAGAAATAAGGCTAAGAAAGAAAAGAACTTTCATGAATTTAAAAGATTGCGAAATAAAGTTAAGTACTTAATTAGAGAGGCGCAGAGATCTTTTATTACCAAAACAGTTGAAGAAGACAGAAACCCTTCCTTTATCTGGACAGCACTTAATACGCTTACCAACAACAAGCGTAAACAGTGCAATACCATTCCAGAAAATCTCTCCGCTGAGGAGTTTAATAACCACTTTCTATCAGCCCCCAAAGACTTACTCAGTTCTCACAATCGCAATCAGTCGATATATTCCACACCAGAGAAGCTAACAAAGTTCTGTAAGCAAAGATTGTCCTCAGATGATATTTTCGCCATCTCCGATATTGCTGTACATGAGGTAGGCAAATACATTTCCATCCTAAAAAAGAAAATATCTTCGGGCAGTGATGGTATCAATGGATATATCCTTGACCTGTCGCAACCATACATAGTGGAACCTCTAACATATATTTATAACCTATGTATACAAAAAAATGTCTTCCCAATAGCTTTCAAAAAATCAAAAATAGTGCCTGTTCCTAAAGCAAACGATTCTTCTGAAATTAATAACTTTCGCCCAATTTCCCTTCTATCAGTTCTCTCGAAGCCTCTGGAAAAGCATGTTCACAAACATCTTCTGGAATTTCTTGAAAAAAGGTCCCTATTATATCATTACCAGTCAGGTTTTCGTCCCAAGCATTCATGCCACACTGCACTCGCACAAATAGTGAATTCGTGGGTCAACAGCATAAATGATAATAAAATGGCTGGTGCTGTCTTCTTGGATCTAAGAAAAGCGTTTGATCTTATCGATCATACCATCTTATTGAAAAAGCTTGCCACCTACTTAAACAAAAAGAGCCCATCGGCTCTTTCGTTTCTGAACTCCTATCTTACAAAAAGAACACAAACAGTCTATGTCAATGGAAAATGTTCTTCTGAGCAATTTGTGGAGTATGGAGTGCCCCAGGGGTCTATTTTAGGCCCACTACTGTTCTGTATCTTTGTTAACGATCTACCGTTACATGTAACGTGTACTGCGGCTGAGTGTGACATGTTTGCCGACGACTCAACATTACATTCCGCTGGTAAAACTGTGCCTGAAATTGCAAATAATCTTCAAGAGAGTCTTCATGAAGTCTCTCGGTGGTGTAATGAAAATCGCATGCTTGTAAATCCCACTAAAACAAAAAGCATGCTTATCACAACCCGCCAGAAACATCAGCTCAAACCTCCATCACTCAACCTTTCTTTGGACTCCATCCCAATTGAGCAGGTCAGTCAACACCGCCTGCTTGGAGTAATAATAGATGATGATCTAAGCTGGCATAACACCTATACTATATGATAAAACAGTTGTCCAAAAAGTTGTTTTTACTTTCCAAACTTAAAACGATCCTTGACCTTAAGACGCGCAAACTATTTTTTTATGCCTACATTAAACCACACATTGATTATGCCTCAACAATATGGGATGGCTGCAGTGAAAATCACTTTAAGAAGATAAACTCATTATACAAGCGCGCTGCTAAGCTTATCCTCCCTGATCCGTCTTTATCCACTGATGCCAAGCTGCAGGCCATCGGACTTCTCCCTCTGGTTAAGCACCTCGCACTAAACAAATGTGTACTGATGCACAAAATTCTTAACGAGAAAGCTCCACCTTACTTATCTAGGCTCTTTTCGCCAACTGAAAAAAATACAGCACCTCCAGGAACAGTCTCTCTATAAAAAGGCCCCGTATAGACCTGTTCAAATCTAGCCTGTCTTATTCAGGTGCTCTTTTATGGAATTCACTTCCTCCCAATATTCAACAAACCACGTCCCTCTCTCTGTTTAAAAGTAGAGTACATGATTACCTCTCTAAGACAACGTTATGCTGATCCTTTCTTCTTCTTCTTCTTTTTTTTTTTTTTAATTTTTCTCGATATAATACGCTTCATGTTTTTTAATTTTTGCTTTTTTTTTTTCTTCCATCTAGCCTCCAAATTGTTTGTTCTGTTTTCTAACGTGTTTCTGATAGTACACAAAATATCATACCTACTTATATGTTAGATAATTATGTGCGTACGTACGTGTGTATGTGGATGTACAAAAGTGCGCATGTGCACGAGTACATGTATATATATGTATGTGTGCGTGTGTGTATGCGTGTGTGTGTCCTTTATTATTAGTTAGTTTTTGTTGTTTTGGTTGGTGTTCTTTTTTTCTTTTTTCTTTTTTTTTTTTTTTTAAAGTAGCTTAGCAAGGACAGATTGTAAGAAAGGCCTGCGCGCCTAATATCTCAATCCTTGGAAAATAAAGTTTCGTTCGTTCGTTCGTTCGTTCTCTCTCTCTCTCTCTCTCTCTCTCTCTCTCTCTCTCTCTCTCTCTCTCTCTCTCTCTCTCTCTCTCTCTCTCTCTCTCTCTCTCTCTCTCTCTCTCTCTCTCTCTCTCGTTTTGTTTATATGCATGCATGTGAGTGTGTATGTGCGTGTGCGAGTGCGTGTGTGTGTGCGAGTGTGTGTGTGTCATTTATGTAGTAGGCAAGTTTGAAAACTGGTCCTATTACCAATAACTTTTTTTTTTTTTTTTTTTTTTTTTGCTGCTCCACGTTTTCCATCGTCGACCTCAGATTTCTTCCTCTCACGCCGCTCATCCCCATCAACCCCACTGTGCTCACCCAGGCCCGCTAGTT